>OX637660.1:6326392-7526392 GCA_951802225.1 Euspilapteryx auroguttella | reverse complement strand
TCACTTAAATCGTTGAGGATTTACTTAATCAAACTAAAGGATCACTTAATACTGTGAGATTTAAATGTTACTTACGTTTGATTTAGTGAAACGATTAAGTATTAAGTGAGATTTGAGGAAATCGTTTTTGAGTAAAACATTTCTAAAATAGCATTATTTCAAATCGAACTTATTAATCTTTGATTTAATTGATACTCAACTACCCTTTTGAATCCTTACTTTTCTAAATTCAGATTTCGTCAAGTAAAACAAGATTATACGCCATTTTGAACTTTTAGAAAACAGAACAACAAAATAAAATCGAAGTGATATCGTGAAAAAAGTGTGGATTTCAGTTAAATGTGACTAGTGTAATAGTTTTTACTGAAGAAATAAGTGATAATGTGATGAGAAAAGGTAATATTAATGACATAAATGATAACTTTATTTTTATTCCATATACAATTATTCTTTATTTTATTGTTATTTCAAGCTATTTCGAGAGCCCGTTTGTTTTATGGCTCTTTCTATCGATTTTACACGATAAATTATCATGCGTTTAAGATTTTTATTGCTTACGACGAAATAAAACGGATTTCTAATTGTCAATTTACTTATAGTTTACAAATTCTTACCACTAAGTAAAGTTCTTGTGTTGTAGCATAAAATGTTCACCATATTTTCTTTATTATGATTACTTAAATTGAAAACGTTTTAAATTTTTCTTCGCTTAGCAAAAATTGCATTAGTGAAATAGATTATAAAACAGTTTTAATTTTGCATTTAAATCTATTTTGCTGCCTTAACTTAAACTTCAAGATATCGCGAAACCTTAGTTAAGGAATCTGGAAAACCCTATTAAATCCCAATTGCTTATGTAAGGTTAAAGTATGATTTAGCAGTAGTATTAACTCCCCCTTCGTATTCTCCTAAATACCGTGCCCACTTTTTCTTAACTGACCCTCCAAGCAAGTCTTAGGGATATCTTGAGGGACATAATAGTTTTGGCCAAGGCAATAGCTGGAATTAGCCATGTTGCCTTCAAGAAATCTTCAATACTCAGTTAAATCTATCGGTTGCTACTTGGGCTAGCTCAAGTTTACATGTACATACAAAAGGGACACTATAAAAAAAAGTCATTTTGCGAAAGGAACTATAAGCGGAAGTGATGAATACTTACAAAAGCTTGAATTCGAAATTATCCTTTTAAATTCTGTCATATAGACATAGCCAAGTCACGTCACTTCCTACCCGAATCGCCAACATGCCAGCCACAAACATAGATCATATTAATTCGTTTGAACAACCTTGTAATGCATTCTGATAAACAAAATTGTACATAAACATCTAATTTATGTGTCTAATAATATTGCATACGTCTATCACTTTCAACACTTACACTTGGTATTAGAAAAACAAACTCTGTTGCAAAACAAAGAAATCTTGATTTAAGAAATCAAAATAAAGGATCAAATAAATCAGAATAGTATTCATGAAATCAATTGGAAGTATCACTTAAATCGTTGAGGATTTACTTAATCAAACTAAAGGATCACTTAATACTGTGAGATAACGTCGGCCCCGTGCTTAAGTGTTCAAACTCCATTTTGGTCGAAAATGACTTTTTGATGCAGGATTGTTAACGATGTAATTTAGGTCCAGAAGGTCAAGTAAAAAAAGGCTTTTCCTAGAAAAAATACAATAAATTTCACGTTTTAAATTTTGAAGCCCACATCATCGTAACAAAAATTCCGTGCTTGTTTAGCCAACCTCCACAGCATTACCCAAAGTCCCGCATCGAAATATTTGTTGCGTGCTTGAGTGTTCAAACTCCAGCCGGCCGACCAAGCACAGCACAGTACGTCACGCTACCCGGCCATTTTGTTTTTTCTGTGATGAACTTGGTTGCTCCTTTAGTTTGCTTGCAAAAACCTAATAAATTAGTTTTATTGTGTTCAAAACTAAGAAAACTAACTACGAGTAACGTTAAAAGCTGCAGCAGGATGGCGAGTACCATTTTCAAAACAAGCAAAAGGCGTACTTTGGCGACTTTCGAGCAATAAGTACTTTTTAATAATGTTCATTTCCGAATAGAAACTTAAACGTACTGATACAGGATGTTAATTAATTCACTTTGTAATAAAACGGTTGAGAATTAAGTATATTATTATGTTAATTCTGTTTGATAGTCCTTTTGTCTGTCTTTCACAATGGTTCAACACAACAACCAAATTTTTAACAATATTTAATATATTTTATCATTTCGTTATGTTTATGTGTACTTGAGTCTAAATTATTTTTTATTTTTTTATTTCTTGATTTTAATTTCTTATACCTTTTATCATCTAAAAACAAATTTTTTTACGAAGTTATTTAATCATCCTGTAAATGGTATTAGGAGGTTGGACACTGTGCTATCTCCATGGCAGGAGTGTTGTATTTCCATGAACGAACATTTTTATTCGCAGTTTTGTTCAACCTCCATTTTAAAAGTATGATAAAATGCGTAAAATCAAAGCATCGTGAACAAATTTATTGGCAATTCCATATATTAGACTAAAAACTATAAATTTGCATTAATCATTCCTGAAACTAAACATCTCGTTTGATAATAAGTAAAAAAACCTTCTCCTGAACAGTGTACAAATGGAAGTTGAACATTCAAGCACGGAGGCGGCGATAAGAAATCTTGATTTAAGAAATCAAAGTAAAGGATTAAATAAATCAGAATAGTATTCATGAAATCAATCGGAAGTATCACTTAAATCGTTGAGGATTTACTTAATCAAACTAAAGGATCACTTAATACTGTGAGATTTAAATGTTACTTACGTTTGATTTAGTAAAACGATTAAGTATTAAGTGAGATTTGAGGAAATCGTTTTTGAGTAAAACATTTCTAAAATAGCATTATTTCAAATCGAACTTATTAATCTTTGATTTAATTGATACTTAACTACCCTTTTGAATCCTTACTTTTCTAAATTCAGATTTCGTCAAGTAAAACAAGATTATACGCCATTTTGAACTTTTAGAAAACAAAACAACAAAACAAAATCGAAGTGATATCGTGAAAAAAGTGTGGATTTCTGTTAAATGTGACTAGTGTAATAGTTTTTACTGAAGAAATAAGTGATTACGTGATGAGAAAAGGTAATATTAATGACATAAATGATAACTTTATTTTTATTCCATATACAATTATTCTTTATTTTTTTGTTATTTCAAGCTATTTCGAGAGCCCGTTTGTTTTATGGCTCTTTCTATCGATTTTACACGATAAATTATCATGCGTTTAAGATTTTTAATGCTTACGACGAAATAAAACGGATTTCTAATTGTCATATTTACGTATAGTTTACAAATTCTTAACACTAAGTAAAGTTCTTGTGTTGTAGCATAAAATGTTCACCATATTTTCTTTATTATGATTACTTAAATTGAAAACGTTTTAAATTTTTCTTCGCTTAGCAAAAATTGCCTTAGTGATTTAGATTATAAAACAGTTTTAATTTTGCATTTAAATCTATTTTACTGCCTTAACTTAAACTTCAAGATATCGCGAAACCTTAGTTAAGGAATCTGGAAAACCCTATTAAATCCCAATTGCTTAAGTAAGGTTAAAGTATGATTTAGCAGTAGTATTAACTCCCCCTTCATATTCTCCTAAATACCGTGCCCACTTTTTCTTAACTGACCCTCCAAGCAAGTCTTAGGGATATCTTGAGGGACATTATAGTTTTGGCCAAGGCAATAGCTGGAATTAGCCATATTGCCTTCAAGAAATCTTCAATACTCAGTTAAATCAATCGGTTGTTACTTGGGTGCTACAATGCAATATTATAGATTTAAAATGGCTTCACTGAAGGTCTACTTCTCTGGTTATTTACTTGTATGGTAAATAATACAAGACATCTAACTAAAATGCTCTTTAACTTTTTATGAATAACAGGGAAAGTACAAACAGTAAATCTACCAGTTAAGCTGCAAGTTTTACAACCCCCAGTATAAAGCTTGGTGTAATCCCAACAAATTACAAAGGAATACTAATCAAATCGTAAAATTAAGAATGCCAATATAAAAACGAGTGACGTCTCCCATCTATCGAACATTGTCGTAAAACAAAATGAGCGAATTTGTAAGACAGGCCTCTCTGCCTGTCAGATGGGACAATTTTGCCCATAGACTTAGAAAGCACTAGAAAAACAAAAAGTGGTAATGAGACTTCAATTCTACATTTTACCCAACGAGCTAGAAAGAGACGCCACTAAATAGACAATTTTGTGCTTAGAGTAAGAGGCCATAAGCGGCCCACTGGTGACTTCTTCTAATAATAATTTATTTATTTTTATTTCTTTGGGTTAACAAACAGTTACACATTCAATAGTAGACTTATAAATATAAGTAATCTAAGTAGTAGTTATCAATGTATAACCAACACCGGGAACCACAGAAAACCATAATAATATAATAATAGCATAAACTCGGCTAAACGTGGGTCCGGCTCTTGAGCTGGTCCTCTGCCTAACCCTTCGGGGAATAAAAGGCGTGATATTATGTTATGTTTAATAATAACACATCACACTCAGAGCCCCTAACTAGGAAGAACATATATCTAGTGTGACCGAAAAATATACAGAGACGAACATTACACCCAGACCGGAAACAAACATCCGATATTCATCATAACAATGTTCGCTCCGCTTAAGTGACGTTTTTCACTATTTTTTTTTGTCTCAGTTTCGGCCTGTCATTAACTTTACAAATTAAAAAACACTTTTTTGCATACAAAAGATACAAAAGAACATTAAACAATTAATAGTTCACAGAATTAAATTTGCAATGCAATGGGCGGACTTATCGCTTAAAGCGATTTCTTCCAGGCAACCCATGTTTGAATCTATTGATTATAGAAACAATTTTATGTCTATAGCAGTTTCTAAGTCTATGGCTTCGCCTGATTTTGTGATGGCCTGATTGAGTGTTTAGTGTGCCAAAGTTTACGACTTCTTTCGAAAAGGAAATGAGGTGATTTTATCGGTTTTACATTTTGTCCATAGTTTTTGGCACGGTGAACCACTGTGCAGTAAGTTTTTTTTCTAATCTTGACAGTAAATTATCTTTGAATTTAAAATTCGTATATTTTGAACTTGGACAGTATCCAGGATATCCAGGTACCCTAACCTATTAATAAAAACTAATAGACAGCAATTATTACAAATAGTATAAAATGGGTACAATACAAGCAAGCAAGAAAATACAAGCTTAAAAAATATGTTTAAATTATACTGTTTATAAGTACATAATTAAGGATTAAGTCAAGGAATATACTAAAAGCCTGTACCTATGGCGATATGTTTTCTTTTATTTTAATTTTCCTACATATGTTTATTTTTATTTTATATTTTTCTTAATAAATTTTGCTTAGCGACTTGATTTAAAAATACAAAAGTCATCAATAGTCGTCATTAAGACAGTGTTAACAAATTATGTGTAAAGATATCTTTCTCTGGAATTTCCACCGAATTACCGATCTCACATTTCACACCGAATAAAAATTCAAATAAATAAACTTGTCAATAACACTAATTCTCTGTTTACAAACATTGGGATATCCCAATTTAGCCACCGAAACATATTTCTCGAAATCCCAAAACCAAGACCGTGAAAAGAAACGTAGCGTGTAATTGTGAACACATGTCAATCCTTTAGGTTTTATTTTTGAATTTGACAATGTATGAGTCATCATGATATCATTATTTCTCCAACTTTGTGTGGAGAAATAATGATTAGTTTGCAATGCTCTAATGAGACTCAACTTTGAACTTTCATTTGTCATTTTAATTAAGTTAAAGGGATGTCTGAAGATAGGGCTAATGTGATGAGTAGAGATGAGTGAGCCAGATTTATGTAATAAAATTAAACATAATGACGTAAAAAGAAACGGCACGCTCTTGCTCCTAGTCTTCAATATAATTTAGAGACGAGTTTTAACCCTTAAGCTTTAGAAAATCACAGACAAATAAGCGATACATACAATAGTCGCATGTAGAAGTTTACGTTTGTGAACCTAAATTGTTGGTTTTGAAAATAAATGCCTGCATATTTATTTCTTAAGCGAAGATATACACATTTTTGCAGTAAGTTTTGTTTTTAAATTTTGTGTAAAACAAAAAAAGACTGAATTACTACGATGTTGCTTACTCTACAAAAAGCACTCATTGCACACAGCAAAATTTCAAAGGATTGCTAAACAAAACATGATCCGCAAATTAAAACAATTAGTAAAGCTAACAAATTAAATGTGTCACTTAATCCATGATGCATTTCCGACCCCTGCACAGTGGTTCCAACTCAAACCAACCCAGTTGCAGTCAAAATATTGTCATTGAGCATTATGCAAATAATCTTAATTCCTTTTAAACTGAAATTGTATTTAATTGTCAAATCGCCGCAAGCTATTTGCAATATCTCAAGTGATATTTAGTTATATCTAAACTGTTTGTTAATCCTTATTATGATTCTTAAAAGGTACCTTTTATGCTATTTAGCCTCGGGTTATTTCGTTTGTTAAGATCAAAAGGATTTTTATGAATATTCAGCTTAGAATTTTCTTTGTTGGATTTAGTAATATTTGAATTATAAATATTACTTTTATCTATTATCTCTTAAGCCGATGTTAAATATTAAAATGAAGCCATCATAGACTCGATAGTAGCTTTAACAATTAAATAAATAAGCGTTTTTTTTTATTTATAGCACTAAAAAAGTTAGCATTTTTTCTTTAATGGGACATAATGTAACACAGAAGAGGAAAAATAATATACGAACATATGAAATAGTATAGAGATTACCACATGTCGTGGGAAGACAATATAAAAAATTCATATCACACATCAAAATATTTTGTGCACTTGCTCAATTAATACCAACCCCACATGTGAGAGAGGATTAAAAAATCGATCTCTATCCACATTCGGTATAGTCTGTAAATTAAAATTCCTGGCTAAAGGGTGCAAACATGAGTCGAATCCAAATCGCCTTTTTTCAATTCTGCCCATGAATAATTAAAAGTCAGCGGTCATTTAGCACTTAATTCTTTTGTCCGGCCAAATTGCGTCGACGTTCCACTGTGCATTGTCAATTTTTGAATGACCATTTTAATTTTCGGTCTTTATTTCGCATTTTTAGGATACCTAGTTCGTCTTTTGTTTTAACCTTAATCATAAGGGCTATAACAGACGAGCGACCCTGTGCTTCAGCCGCGCGACCAATACAATTCGGGCCGCTCTTGGTGTATTGGTCGCGCGACTGCCGCGCGGCACAGGGTAGCTCGTCTGTTATAGCCCTTAGGGATTTGGTAGAGTACTTTTTACCTGACTTAT
Source organism: Euspilapteryx auroguttella (assembly GCA_951802225.1). Classification (NCBI taxonomy): domain Eukaryota; kingdom Metazoa; phylum Arthropoda; class Insecta; order Lepidoptera; family Gracillariidae; genus Euspilapteryx; species Euspilapteryx auroguttella. The sequence continues at coordinate 7,519,028 of OX637660.1, read as the reverse complement.
CGTACTCGACCACCTCTATAACACATCACACTCAGAGCCCCTAACTAGGAAGAACCTGTATCTAGGGCGCCCGAAACACACACAGAGACGAACATCACACCCAGACCGGAAACAAACATCGATATTCATCATATCAATATTCGTCCCGCCCAGGAATCGAACCCGGGTGCTCACGCTTACTCAGTCCACATCACTGCCAACTGAGCCACGGAGCAGTCATGTTAACTGTGAGTTCGAAGGACAGGGGTTGATTCCCGGCGGGGGCGAACATTGTAATGATGGATATCCTGGATATAGATTCTGTTTCCTGGTCCTGGGTGTGGTTATAAGTTTTTGATTATGTTTTTGGCACCTTAGATATACAGGTTCTTCCTAGTTAGCGGATCTGAGTGTGATGTGTCATTTTTTTTAAATTATTATTACTAAATTAAATCCTCATACCTTAGGTAATGTTATTTACTTTCAACAAGAAAATAATAATAAAATTCACAGCGCCTGTGGTTTTAACAATTTCGGTTGCACAACGTAAAACTGTTGCTAGGCACTTGAATTGAAAACGCAATGAATGCGTAGGGTACTTTATTGTACAAAAAACACGAAAACAAGAATTTAATACATCAGTAAAAACTTTGCTATTTTGAGCTATAATCTGAAGTTTCTTCAAATTCTGATCAGTAGTCGTTGCGTGAAAGTGAAAAATAATATTTTATACGAGGAAATATGTGTATATTTATGAGGAGACGCATCTAACATAATATTCTGTAGTCTAGAACCTATACAACGCATACCTTCATAATGATGCAGTTTCAGGATTCCGTTTGTACAAGCAATCAAGGATTGTCGATATCGACTTACGCTTTGATAAGATATGTAGATGCGATTATTTGTCAGCAACACTGATTGGTCTTGCATCGGTTGAGGATTACGACTGGATTATAGTAACGGTATGCATGTCTCGAATCTTCTGTGGCTCATTTAATAATAGGCTCAAAGGGTTCTCGGTTAGGCTATGAGACATGTGCATTATACAGCTCGTGCCTAGACACAATATCGTCGGTGCGTTTGCCAAAACTGTTATGTGCAAATTCTCAAAAAAATTTTTTTTAGTCCACTGTGTTTCTTTTTTAAATGCGCATCGTTTGCAAAAACTTGTATGTGCCTAAGACCTTCAGAACACGATTTACATTTCATGTTATGTGCACAGATTTGATTTGAAATTTCTGATATGTGACGTTTTAGCACATAACAGATCAGGCAAAGTATTCCGGTCAATCACATAACAGGTCCTATATCGCACATATTATCAGTTTTGACAACCAATTATATTGAGGTCCCATATAGCACATAATATGCCGAAGTAACGCAACGGAAATGTTATTTGAATTACGTAAGTTCGCCTCGGAACGTAGGTTCAGCGCTGAACTTCGGTCGCGTCTTCGGCATTGTATGCAAATTACTCGTAAGGAGTTTCCCCGCCTTAAAAAAAATGGGCTAGACTTAGGAGCCAGTTTACAGCGATGCTAGCGTCATTCGCCAAAAAAATGTCTTCTAAACTAAGGCAAATATCAAAAATGTGGCTCAGTATGACACTAGATAATGTAGCCTAGTATTTTTAGGGCACTTTTGTATAGGTTTTAAGTTAAAGACCAAAGAAAGCTATAAATTTCTGCTAAAAGTGGCCACTTTTGGCAACAATCTATGGACTATTTTGTTGTTTTTACTTAGGACTACTTTAATGTGCTCAAAAAATACCATACATGACTATCTAGGTGTCATAATGTGCCACATTTTTAATATTTGCCTTAATTTAGAAGATATAATTTTTTTTCGAGAATGGCGCTAGTATCGCTGTAAACTGGCTCTTAAGGCCTCTGGTCTAGTTAAATAGACTGCTTGTTGTTTAATGTTTAGTTAGATTTAAGATACAGGCATATACACCAGGGACTCTAGTCTCCTAAACTTACGATTAAACTTCTATTCTATTATTATTCTACTATTACTCTATTACGGTTGTGTCAAAAATTGCGAGTCTCGTAACTTTGATCGATCATTATAGTATAGCAATAGAATATGAATAGCAAGCTATAGAATAATCTGGGATTTTTTACCTAAATAGTGAATCCTGTTTTATTAGACGAAATTGGAACGGGCGTAGTGCAACTGTCACTTATTATCAATCATTATTAACATATATAATGTCAGGCAAACGTAATCATAACATTGTCTTATTATGGAGCAGACTACCCTTTTTGGTCAATTTCAATCTGTTGCGAAACTACTGCTATAGTTATAGCAAAATTAAATAACAGTGCGTTAATCGCAAGAATTATTAACAAAATTAACAAAATTAATAATTCTTGCGATTAACGCACTGTTTCTACTCTACTTTTATTCGATAGTTACGTTTTGCGCGATGAGACTAAGGGCCCAGTGTCACACTCAGGATGTTCAATTGGTTGGCAATGGCAGTGTAGCTCTCCAATAATGTCAGAAATGTACGCTGCTGCCCTACCCTTATGAGTGTTCCCTTCAATATCAATACATAGTATAAAACAAAGTTGCTTCCTCTGTCTATCTGTCGCTATATTATGCCTCAATCTTTAAATCTATGCAACGGATTTTTTTAATATGGATGCGTTTTTTTAATAGATAGAGCGATTCAAGAGGAAGGTTTCTATGTAGAATACATACACAAAATAGTAATAGGTAAGACGGTACGAAGTTCACCAGGTTGACTAGTAGTCAATAAGTTCATTATGGTTCTATTTTAAAAGTGTACGCAACGCAATACTTATTTGCCAAGTGCCTTTTTAAAGCTTAAAAAAAAGCTATCAACAGTCAATCAAATATGTCAACCTGCCAAATCTTGCCTGTCAAACGAAATGTGTATTTTGGTTCCGAAAAAAAACATATTTTTTTTATAATCACGTAAAATAAAACGGTTCTATTTATTGTTATTTTTATAGTTTTAGCTTTAATGGTGCAAAGATGCGTTATCGGTTGTTAGGACTTGGTAGACAAGTGCTCAGATCATAGTTTTAAGGCGACATGCCTAAAAAAGATACAAGAGAGTTCGATGAGAGATATGCTACGTGCTTTACGGATTTCGCTTTGAAAACTGGTAAGGATCTTGTTGTTTCAACTATATTTCGTCAGTGGGTAGTTTTGGTTGTTATAATTACTTAGTTTCCTCAGCTTTTACTTGTTGTTTTGTTGTTAGATCAACCGGGCAAAATGTGTACCAATTATTGTATCAATTTGAATAACGGATGAATTACGTATACAGTGGCGCCCCCAGTCGCACGCAGACTTAGCTGGCGCATACTCCACCTTGTTGATTTGACTTCTGTGGATCAGTTGGCAGTGATGTGAACTGTGACGCGGGAGCACCGTGTTCGATTCCCAACAGGGGCGGATATTGTTAAAGATGAATATTAATGTTTTTTTCTCGGTCTGGGGTGTAATTGTTCGTCCCTGTATGTTTTGGGTACCCAAGATACACGTTCATTCTGGTTAAGGGCTTACACGGTGCTAAAATAGCGCCACTTCCGATTAATAATGAATATCTTTTAAACCATGGCCGAAATCAAAAATATGCGTCTTTGACGCCCTAGAAAATCTTGATTAGTATTTTTAAGGCCCTATATTGAGTAGCTTTGAGGTTCAAAATCTAAGGAATCAATACATATTATAAAATAAAGTTGCTTCCCGCGTCTGTCCCTATGTATGCTTAAATCTTTAAAAGTACGCAACAGATTTTGATGCTGTTTTTTTAATAGATAGAGCGATATAAGAGGAAGGTTTATTAGTATAACACATGCACAAAATACTTATAGGTTGGGGGGTATACAAAGTACGCCGGGTCGACTAGTAAAAGAACATTTCTAAGATCATTATCCTGAAAGCTAACTGAGCCTTAATAATTCTAAGCAAGATTATCTAGAGCGTCAAAGACGCATATTTTTTATTTCGGCCATGGTTTAGAAAATATTAATTATTTTATCGAATTGGCGCTCGTTTCGCACCGTGTGGTGCCTGAAGGGCTTTGAGTATGATAAGTTATTATTAATTAAATACAATATTTTTCCAGCGGCAGGCCTTATCATCGGCAGCATGGTCGGCAGTTTCTTCTTCAAGGGTTTCTTCTTCAAGCGCTGGCCGACCTACCTCGGCGGAGGGTTCGGGTTTGGAAGCGCCTACAACAACTGTGAGACCAGCCTCAATGACTACCTACTGGCGATGAACCCTAAGGCTTGTGTTATCAAGTGAGTAAAACGTTTTTTTTTTTCTGTAGTATATTTCGTTCAGCAAGCTGATAAGCTGGCCTGTCGTCTCGATGGTATAATTATAAGCTAGGCCAAACGTGGGTCCAGGGGTACTATTACGGCTACCTTTGCAACATTGACTGTTCCGTGGCTCAGTTGGCATTGATGTGGACTGAGTAAGCGTGTGCACCTGGGTTCGATTCTCGGCTTCTTCCCCATTCGCCCGAAAATATTCGCCCGAAATATTAAATTTACCCATTCGCCCGAATTTTAATAAAAAGTGCTCCCCATTCGCCTGAATTTATTTCATGAATAAACAGCACCGCTATAGGTCACAAAATACAACGATTATACACGTAGGCAACAGATGCTTCAAATTCTTTATAACTTCCAAGATTCTGTTCCTAGTTTAGGGCTTATAATTTAATTTATCAAACGCGTAAATGATATTTAAGCGCTAATACTTTAAGCGTAATTTTCGCCGTATGTTTGACAACCTGAATCTTTATCTTATTGTCATCTAAAAATATAAAATATTGCTGATTTTGTTACATTAAAAATTACGGATTATTATTATTATTACGTACCTACATTATCCCTCCAGGTTTGTGACCTTTTTCAGTATAAATTGAAACAAGAATACCAATTTTAAAACTTGAGATAAAAAAAGCGTCCAGTAGACACCATTGACAAATGGTAAACTAAGTATGTACATGTAGGTACTTACCTAACATGAGCAGCAAATACCACGCATCGACAAAGTAGCTATCGTTGACACAAACTGGCGCTGTATCGATCAATACATAGTATAAATCAAAGTCGCTTCTCGCGTTTGTCCCTATGTATGCTTATATCTTTAAAAGTATGCAACGGATTTTGATGCGGTTTTTTTAATAGGTAGAGTGACTCCAGAGGAAGTTTTATGAGTATGATATTTAAATTAAGTATATTATTTATTTATTTTATTATAAAGGTGACACAACATAATACAATCGGTGAAATCATACATGATACATGCACAAGAAAGTAAAAGTTTAGGCGGTACGAAGTTCGCCGGGTCGACTAGTAAAAATTAAGGCCCCTTACCTCATTATCGCTGAAAATAATAAAAAATATCGAATACACTGGTTACATTGAACTTCAGACAGATCATGAACGAAATTTGATTATGTAAAACTAATAGCAAGTCTTACTGCAGATAACTGTTGATTGCAATGTCTATGAAATAATCTCAATAATAATTTATTTTTAAAAAACGAATTGACTGTTTACTCTGTTTTTAATACTCTTTGTTTCATAAGATACGATCAGGCGAATGGGGAATACTTTTTATTAAAATTCGGGCGAATGGGTAAATTTAATATTTCGGGCGAATAATTTCAGGCGAATGGGGAAGAAGCCCGATTCTCGGGCGGGGCGAATATTGATATGATGAATATCGATGTTTGTTTCCGGTCTGGGTGTAATGTTCGTCTCTGTATAATATACATATTATGTTTCGGGCACCCTAGATGCAGGTTCTAACTAGTTAGGGGCTCTGAGTGTGATGTGTTATTATTATTGTTTTTCGTCCTGTTTGTGGTTTTTTTGTATTGAATTTGACACTTTGAGAACGAAAAGCAATGTTGCAAATGTGGCCGTAATTAGTACCCCAGTTCGCTGCACTGATGCCTCTCGTAGGCTCAGTCAATGAGCTGCTGCCTCTGCCTACCCTTAGAGAAATATACAGCCGTGACATTGTTATGTAAAATTGATCAGTCCGTGGTCACTCAATTGAGCCAAGCATATCCAATACTAATATTTTTTTCAAAGTTTGAAGTGTTTTATTAAGTATTATTTAGGAAATCTTACGAAATTCCACCTTAAAACATATTTTTTGAGGATTTGTACTGTACAGTTCAAACTTAAACATAACTAAAAGTTGTTGCTTGGTTGAAACACTACCTACATACCTACCTACAAATATTTTGTAAAGGAAATATTTAATTGCTTTTAAGTTTGAATCGAAAAATATTTCAATACGAGCTGTCCCGGCTTACTTCGTTACGCCATAGAATATAAAGATACTACTAAAGACTTAGCTCTATAGACTATGTTATTTTGACTGCCCAGAATGGACGAATAAAAAAACAAACAACAACAACAAACCACCTGTCAAAATATGTAAACAACGGAAAAAATATTGAACCTTGGCTTGGGTCACATTATTTGAGTTTAAGTAAGGATCCCTAATTTTTTTGAAAATCTAATATGGCCTATGTCACTCGGGGATAGTGTAGCTTCCTACCAGTGAAATAATTTTTCAAATCGGTTCAGTATTTCTAGAGCCTATTCGTTACAAACAAACAAAAAAATAAACAAATCTTTCCTCTTTATAATATTGGTATAGGTTAAAGTCCTTCACTATATTTGATGAACGTAGGCTATTATTATTATTCTTAAAATTGTACGGTGGTAAGAAGTTCGCCGTATCAGCTGGTCGATAATAAACGGTTGACTCATAGAAATAGTAAATCTCTTAATTTCATTGTTATAAAGATGGCTTTGGCATGGCAAACGACAAAGACACCGCCTGTCAAAAGGTTGTTAAAACTTTCTTTGACTACTTTTGGCTTGTTGCTCAAACAATGTATTAGACCACCCTTGGGCAACCACTAACCTAGTTGCCCAAATTACAATAATTTTACCAGGTCAAGCGTGAGTTTGTATCATCAACATCAATACATAGTATAAAACGAAGTCGCTTTCCGCGTCTGTCCCTATGTATGCTTAAATCTTTAAAACTAATCAAAGGATTTTGATGCGATTTTTTTTAATAGATAGAGTGATTTAAGAGGAAGGTTTTTATGTATAATACATGTACCACATACTAATAGGTTAGGCGGTGCGAAGTTTGCCGGTTCGACTAGTACATAGTATAAAACAAAGTCGCTTCCCGCGTCTGTCCCTATTTATGCTTATATCTTTAAAACTATGATAACTAAGCTATTTTAATGCGGTATTTTTAAAGGATAGAGTGATTCGAGAGGAAGGTTTATGTGAATAATTCATGCACAACATAGTAATAGGTAAGGCGGTACGAAGTTCGCCGGGTCGACTATTTCTGATAAGACAGGTGGGCATATTCTAAAGCTTTTGATGTGTTTGTACTGTTGCTTACTGCATCACTCTGCCGTTGATAACTTAGTTTCTAGATAATCAAAGTATTTTATTTACAGATTTTTTTTTAAATATTTTTGCTAGCTAACAAGAAAAACTTCATTCCGTCTTGCTATATGTGTAAGTTTATAAAAATAATATTGAAATTATAGCATAAGTGATGTTCTCTCTTTTGAAAATAAAAAAAACCTATTCGATAATTTATTTTATTTTTCAAATCGGTTTAGTTGCTTCTCAGCATATTCGATTCAAACAATTAAACAATGTTATCTTAATTTCTTCTTTTTAATATAAGTGTACATATAGATTATTAGTGTCTAAAACCTACGGTGGGTACCCTAAAAAAATCTCAAAATCAATAAAAGTTCAGTTTTAAAAATCACGTCACGGTGTACCGTTGCAAATTGTCAGTTCACTTCTAAGGAAGCGATCTCAAATTACAACCAATAAAACACTGAATAACAATCTTTTGAATGTTTTTAATGGCCTCAAACTTTGTAAGGGACCATAAATATTATGTCTACGCCGAGAAAACTATCAATAGGGTGAATGGACACACTGTTGTGTGCAAATGAGGATGGATAACGTTTATTGTGCCCTTAAATGGGCTACTACTCTGTGAAAAGAAGTTTTAGGGCTCGTTTTAGAGCGATGGCTTTTGATTCTTAGTTAACTTTCTTTTGTCTGTTTTGGAGATTGCAGTAAGCATATTATTTAGTTCTGACAGAGTTGGTTCCGCGGCTTTGCCAGCGCATATTTCTTTGAAACATCAAATTTCCAATTTTCGCGTGTGAATTTAGGGATAAAAAGTAGCCTATGTCCTCTAACAGGCTCTAGACCATCCATGTACCAAATTTTTAACCGACTTAAAAAAAGAGGTTATCAGTTTGACCTGTATGTATGTATGTATGTTTGTCCGCGATTATCTCGAGTTTGGCTGCACCGATTTTGACGCGGTTTTCAAAAAAATATTCGTTACATTCAGGATAAGGTTTTAGTACCGATTTTAACCGATTTCGGAAAAGAGGTAGTTCTCAGTTTATGTGTATGTCAGTTTATCGAAGGCGGTTTCCTTTTTTGTAAAAAAGAAATTATATACAAATCGGTTAAGTAGTTTTCCCAAGAAAGCGAGACAGACAAACAGACAGAGTTACTATCGCATTTATAATATTAGTAAGGATAATATCTGCATTTTAAAGAGACTGTGCAATTGTGTATATTTAGTGTAAGTGTTACAGTTATCTTGTTGATGTATAAAATGTTACACACAATAATATAAAAACTAATCACTAGGCATAGATCTAATTAGTAATCTCTTAAAATCGAACTTTCACAGCTTTTTATTACAACCAACTTATAAACGCGATCCTACAACATTGCTCTGAAAGATACCTTGAAAAGGGTCATTCAATATCGAATAGTGAAGACGTTTGGTATCTGTTTCTGTGTCCATTATTTCTATACCGCACAGCAGGAGTTACTTCCTTAGCTTATTATCTAAGGTCAGTGAACGTATAGAATAATATTCGGTACCACTTTGTTGTGCACTGCCGTTTTTCTGTTTGCAATCTGACCGCCTAGCCACCCACAGCGTGAAATGGATTGTTTTTTCAATAGCCGCCTCTTTTTGATGCTTGTTTGCCACTGTAAGCGTTTTAGTCGACATTACTGATAGTTTTTTTTTACTTGACAATACTAAATACCTATATTGTATCGCGTTTTGAAATATTTAAAGCTCGTGTATGATAAAGTGATTTAGTTAGTTACATTACCTTAAACTTTATTCGCCTGACAACATGCTACATGTAATGTTAGTAAACTGAGATACTAAATGCCTATGAATGTAATAAACAGTATAATATAACAGTACTTTTGCAATAAATTAAAAACATAATTAAATTTAAATTGTCATAACGTACGCATCAAATAATTAACCTTCAAACAAAACTTAATCTAAATGAATCGTAGTTCGTTAGTCTCGCTTAAACTTGAGAGGCCCGTTTTAGCTGATTTTGGTTTCGGAATTTTAAAAGGTGTTAATATGAAAAATGGAGGGGAAGCTAGTTACAACTACAATTAATTTTTTCCGCATAAAATTGTACAGATAGTTTTTTAAATATTAATAAATATTAATCTAAAATATTTTACACTCCTACTGACTTAAACATTTATCATTTTACCCAGTGGCCATCCACCATTAGTGACTCATACACCGGTGTACCTTTGAAGTATTCAATGGGCATTTCTACGGGTGTTTGTTTTTATTTAAAAAAAAAGTTTTTAAACGAAGTGTCAATTACATTCCGAGCTTTTCATTGGTCGAAAAAAGGCTTCGCAGACCTTTTGAATGTACCGTAGGAACAATTTAGTTTTTTGTTATTTAATTCTAGACCTTAAGGTTTAAGTGATAGGAACCATGAGTTTGTTTTTATTCGTAAACGGTTCTGTATGTTAGTCTGCATTTGAAATTTTACAATGCTTTTCAGTTACGAATCCAATTTTTTTTCTGTTTCGACATAGACATAGACAAATCTTTATTCACATCAATAATACAAACAAAATTTACAGCATGAATAAAACCTTAGCAATACCCTATGAATTAAACAATAATAAAAAAATAAAAATAAAATAAAAAATACAACAGAGAAAAAATTGCATGTATTGTGGATGTGAAAGGGCCTTGACTCAGCATATGTTGCATTTATTAAATAAAATAAAAAATGCAACGCTGGTATTCTGCCAAGACCATAGACAGTCGTGCGGCACACACACAAGCATCACACAATCAATAAATCGTAGTGCAACCTCAATCAGTCAATCAAGTCTTTGCACTTCATAATATTATGATAGAAAGGTAGGTACATATTTAATATACATTAAACAATAAATAAATAAATAATAAACACCATTATACATATAATAAATACTAACAAGATATTTTTAAACGTACGAATAAAAAGTTTGAACACTTATAATGCCTACTGTAAACTCAATAAATGTTTCTTATAGGTTTTTACAGTACTGGTACAGATTTTTATGAATTTTTTGTAAGAATTAGGATTACATTATTTTGTGCTGAGTAATGCAACATAGTACATATTTCTATTAATTTTTTTCACACTGTTCCCACTAAAAACGTTTCAAACAACATACCTACTATCTGCTAAATATTTTTATGAGATTGAGCTAGAGACAGCAGAGGCGCTTGTACAATTGAAAATCGTTTCATTTCAGATCGTTTAGAATTTATCTATACGGTAAAGTGCATAGTGTTAACCTATCATACGCATATATTCCTCTGAAGATTAGGCAGAGGCACCAGCTCATTGACTTAGCTTTCGAGAGGGTCGTGAATCGAGCTGGACCCACGTTTGCCCAAGTTTATATATAGTTAAAGTCCTAAGTATACCCATACTTTGGACTTTAACTATGTATGTGGTTCTATTAAGTTCAAAATAAAATGGAAGGTCATATAAATATTTCCAAAATCATTTAAAATTTGTAATTCTTTTAACGTTGAAGGCTTAAAAAGATTTTTTATCTTTTCAGGAAAAAGCCGTGATCGTCTCATCCGCGTGCAAGTGAACAAAATTTTTGTTTTTATTAATTTCTAAAGAGGTAGTAATGTGATATTTGCAAGTTGTAAAAAATAAATGTAACTTTAATATATGTTTTTATAATAAATAGTTTTCATATAATTTACTCCAAAATATTTTGTTTAATTTTAATCTTGGGATTAGGGTTTTTGATAAGAACTATTCCAGAACTTTTCTTACAATAGAGTTAAATGAGAATTGAAAATGATTGTGTGACATTCCATACAGTCACATAAACAGGTACCATACCAGTAATATATCTAAAACATTATCATAAAATTCGAATCTTTAAAATCAAAATCCAATAAATATTTTCAACTAAGTGACAATGTAATTTCAATAAGAATGGGTCTCATTAATTTCGTTTCTTCGTTGTGTCATAGGGAGCTAATCTATCATCATGGCAGTGTCACTGAAATAATATTTTTACGTGCAAGTTTGAAATTTAGTGCACACGATAGTCACAATGCCAGAACCACAACCACAAGTTTTCGTAAGTACAGAAATTCGTTTTACGCAAGTCGTTACGCGAACAGTTGCGCCACTCTAGAAAAACAAATCATATCTTCTAAAGTAAGGCTTTTTATGAAAAAAGGGCTCCCTAGTCCCTCTCCTCTCTAAAAAGACATACTTTAGAAGATATGATTTTTTTTCTAGAGTGGCACAACTGTTAGCATCTGGACTCGGAGCCCCTGTAGACTGTAAAGTTTAGTGTTTGTGAACGTATGATAAAATTTGTGCCCGAAAAAAAATAAATGTATGATACCAAAGAGTATAAGAACATGATTCTAAGACTAATTTGTATGAAATTAAAGATTGTCACAATGAACAGCTAGCAGCCTGTTCTATTGACCTGCAAGTTTTATCAGACTATTTTTCATCAGATTTTATTCGATTGCAGTGTCGATAGTAGGTAGTCCAAAGGCTGAAGATTTAACCAATATTGTTTATCAAATTGTATCGTCCATCGTCTTAAAACTACAGTACTAATTGTCGTTTTCACGAAAACACCCGATTCAAAAAACATAATTCTACTAAATTACCTACGCATGAAGAAAATGCACTTAACTACCTTAGACACTTTATTGTCTCCCGACGCTCGGGAATACGACCTTTGCCGAACAGTGACGAAGATTTCTATGCTCAATATCACTTCGGGAGTACTGTACATAGGTGGCCGTCGTGTGTAGTAGATTGTGTAAGTGTAAGCTGTATGTAACTAAAGTAACACGGCGCTAGAAAGAATGCGATGACTCAAACACTGCAGGGTGAATCATCGGAGAAGGTTTGGGAAATCCATGGAGTAGCTGTATTGATTTAAATTCTTTTAAACTAATTCTATAATTGGTTAGAAAATTGTATATCTTTTGAACTCTACTTCTAGTTGAAAAGTTATGGAGCAGAGGCATTTTCACCAAGTATGGGAGAGTTTCCAACAGAGACGTCATATGAAATGTGTGAATAAAAACCAATATAATCACCTAATTTAGTACATAAAGTTATTCCGTTTCCGTTTGTTCTTAAAAACACATTCCTCGCTATGCATCACTGGTCGAAACGTTGTCTTACTGGGTTATAAGTTATAATATTGCCTCTGTTCTACAAAATACCTAAAACTAAGTATCTGTTAAGTCTGTTCCTAGTTCTAGGTACCTTTTTAATTTCTAAACTTTCGACTCCATAGCTTTTATAGCTTGCGGTGTGAAACAAACGGCGTGACCCCGTAAGTAGTTTACGACACACTCGAGTACCTTAAACGAGCTTTTTAAACTTTATAGTCCTTTGTTTAATTTGATTTGAATTTTTGCACTAAGATTTAGTACTCTGCATTTTATATTATAAAAGTTAAAGCGGCATAATAAAATCTTGTAAAGGCTTTTGAGTGCGTTATGAGTTTTAAGGTCTCACATCTCACGACTTTGAAATAAAAGTAATGGTCAATTTTGAGAGTCATTCTTGAGAAATCTTTCTCTAAACTGAGTGTTACTGAAAACCCTGGCACTTCCTAACAGCTTTCTGCAGTATGTGTCGAATACTTACTCAAAAAAATGTGTTTCAATACATTGCCTAGGTTAGCGCACCGGGTACTCTACTAAACAATTACTTTTTAAAAGAAGATTATAGTAAAGCCGAATAATAATAATAATAACACATCACACTCAGAGCCCCTAACTCGTAAGAACCTGTATCTAGGGCGCCCGAAACACACACAGAGACGAACATCACACCCAGACCGGAAACAAACATCGATATTCATCATATCAATATTCGTCCCGCCCAGGAATCGAACCCGGGTGCTCACGCTTACTCAGTCCTCATCACTGCCAACTGAGCCACGGAGCAGTCATAATGGGCTTCGTACAGTGGCGGACACGGTCGGCGTAACACTTCCAGTTTTTCTGTATTGCAAAATAGCTCCTGATCTTTGGTTATACAGTCTAGGGCTGACGAAACCATAGACAAATCTGTTATGGCCTCCTAGTCCGCCACTGTACGTTTAAAAAATTGACACCTTGCTTTGCGATAGCAGTGTATGATTCTTTAAGTTTTTCATCAAAAGGTGCTGCTGACCGTCCTTTGGCTGTTCCCTTAGTCGCCTTTTAAGACACCAACGGGAGAAGATGGGGTGGTAGTATTATATTCCGCCACCAAACGGCAAATAACACGACAACTCCCATAAATAACGGTAAAAGTGGCGTAAAATAGTTACTAAAAAGTTGATCGCGTGACCGATCCAATGAGCTGTTAATAAAACAGAAGGAAAATGAAAAAAGTTACAATGAGGTATCTATCTAATATCACGGCAGTCAATCAAAATCGCATAAAATCCTCATTTTGTATCCTTTTAGTATAGCTTTTTAGTTTTTCATACTGTAACTCTATCATGAGTTTTTTAACTATTATTTGCGAAAACAATGTTTAGTGCCACCGTAATAAGGCCCCACAAAGAGGAACTCCTTTCGAGAGGACTCTTTGTTCTAGATAAACAAAAAGTAGGTATTTTACCATAGTGGTTTTCTTAGAGCCCCTGTTATAAAAGTTGAATGAATATTAAATTTACTATTATTGGACATTTTTATTTGCGTTGGATAACAAAGAAAAAAGTTCATAAAAAAAATGCCCATGTATATCAATATATAAAAAACTCTTCCGTTACTGACTGACTGACTGACAGACAACGCAGAGCCGAAACTACTGGGCGTAGCGGGCTGAAATTTTGCATGTAGGTTTCTTGGGGAGTGTAGGTGAGCACTAAGAAAGGATTTCCCGAAATTCCCATAGGAACGGAAAAAAACTGAATTTTTGTGTTTATGAGAAATCTGCGCGAGTGAAATCGCGGGGCAGCCTCTAGTTATTTTTCAAAACTAAATTTACAGACCAAAATTAAAAAAATAGGGGAGAGGAAGATTCTTTTGCCCAACAGTAGGACACTCAGCAGGCTAATTAAAAAAATAAATTAAAAAAAACTCATGGTAGAGCCAGAGCACATTGCCAACCTACATTGGCCAAGCATTTGAGCCAACGACCACCAACACCCTTATACGATGCTTTCACATATTTTAGTGTTGGGCGTTTCCTATTTTTATGGTCATTATGGTATTCACCACGCCATTTCCGTATTAGACAGCTCTTATCTGTTTACCATCTAAATATTTACGATGGATAAAATCTGTTTTAATGCAAAAATGGTAAAAAGATTTTTGCACTAAAAAAGAGAAACAAACATTCTTACATATATAAATTAGACAGGTACATTCACGGACTAGGAGGCCGTAACAGATTTGTCTATGGTTTCGTCAGCCCTAGACTGTATAACCGAAGAACAAGAGCTATTTTGCAATACAGAAAAACCGGAAGTGTTACGCCGATGTGTCCGCCACTGTACCAGTTGCGGACTAGGACGGCGTTACAATTTTGTCTATAGCCTCGTGCGCCCTAGACTGTAATACCGAAGAACAAGAGCTATTTTGCAATACCGAAAATCCGGAAGAGTTACGCCGTCCTAGTCCGCCACTGTACGAGATAAAACAGTTAGCCGTGATCAGGTTTATTACTGGATCTCCGATTACGATTAGATTTTTAAAGGTTCCACGTTCACGGAAAAGACTTCGGTGATCGGAACATGATTTAAAATTCAGTGTGAATTTTTATTAGCCATGTGGTATGAGTGCGTATGGCGGTACAGAACAGAGAATAGTTTAAGCACAACATTTGTACAGAATACAGAAATTTAAACAGCCATTCAGCGAACCCGCCAGCCAAACGTGGCGATTAGGGCAACACCCCGATTATTTTTATTCTTGTAGTGCCCTGTCCAGAAGTGGACGTAAAAGAAGAATTTCCAATACAACAAAAAAAACCTACAAGTTACGTAGTTTGCCAGTTATTCGAACTTCAAACAACGAAAAAATAACAGCTACTGATTTACGCAGTTACAAACATGAACTACTGAAATTACGCAGTTACAAAACATGAAAATGCGAGTCAATGACCCTGACCTATCGCAAAGCAAATGAAAAACCCGCCCGAGGTTACGAACTGTCTCGTCCTAACCTACCTCAACGTATTAAAATACGCCGTAAAACCCTCGTTCTTTGTTTACACAGAGATTTTATATCGACGTAAAGTTCTAAAAAAATACAAATTGCTTAGTTAGTTTAGTTGGTTAAAGTAAAGTGCTTTATTTGTTGCGTTCAACAAAGCTATGTGTTTTGGTAAAATTTGTTTGTGTGTTCGAATGCTTCGTCGCTCAAGATTAGTCGTTGTGGCAATTTATTGGGGAGGCCTATATCCAGCAGTGGACGTCTTTCTGCTGCAATTATGATGATTATTATTTTCAAACTCAATATTATTTTAACGAAAATAAAAGAATTATTTATTATTATTATTCGCCTAGACAGTAGACACCCATTATTAATATTTTTTTGTTTCATTCAGTTACATTTTACAGGTCAAGAAATTAAATTTTAGGCCCCCTGTCAACAGGCATCTCATTTTGTGACGACTTTAGTATTGTTTAAATATTAGAAAACAACAATTTTAACTATCCAAGTCTTTGGTTTAGATTTCAAATTCCTGTTTCTGTTATGCTCGGCCGTCCATTGTGATAATGAAAATGTGACGTCACAGAATCCTTTCCGAGAATAAAGCGCAAGTAATAAAACCGATGGAAAATATTTTCATTGCGCCCCGAGGAGACAGTTTGAAACGAGGTTCTGTTATGAAAAATTATAAAAAAAAACTGTTTATATTGAAATTAGGGATTTACCACGGATTTAAATTGTTATACCATGTTTTGGTTGCGAGGTACGTGCATAAAATTAAATTAGTTGGTGTGTATCATTATATTGAATTAAATTATTATGAGATGACGTTATAATTATTGTCACAGTCTAATATTATAAAGGCAAAAGTTTTTGTGTATGTTTGTTATTTATTCACGTCTTAACGGCTGGAGAGATTTTAATGAAATTTGGTATGAAGTTAGCTAAAACCCTCGATAAACACACAGACTAGTTTTACTGCGGTAATAAGCCGCAGGTAGCATTGCGTAGCACAGCAGAGCTAGTATAATAATCATTTTATTTAAAAAATAAAAACGCATCACGCATAAATTTAATGGTAGAAACTGCAACTAAGGTGCCCGAACATACAATTAAAGGCCACAAACACACCCGGACTAAAATATAATAATATCTTAAATCGAATCGAATCATATTAATTACCTACCTTAAGATTCGTTAATTAGACGTTAAAGTATTAGTAAATTTATAAGGAAACCAACTCTTTAAAAAATCCTTTAAATAATTTTAAATCCGTACACAATAAAAAGCAATAAACCCCGACACACACTATAGAGCTATAGCTATTCCGGCGTCACAGCTATCAAAGGCTGTCCAGTCGGAGCTTGGAACTTGTAAAATCGGCTTTACGACCGGCGTATGCAGTTTATTGGGCTTGCATTGCACTCTGTGTTTTAGAGGCTATGCTGCACTTCACGCGATGATATTGAAGCTCAGCTTCAAATTTTAATTTGAATGGTTTTAATGCTCAGTTGTGTATTACATAAAAAACTTTTTACCAGCAAAATTTTCACTGTCAAAAAACTTTATTAGAAAATTATTACACCGCCGCAAAAAATACATTAAACATATATATATATTTTTTTATTTAACCTTATAATGTAAGTTCCTAAACGATTTATGTATCTAATTAAATGTAATAATTAGGTAATGCGTACAGTGGCGGACACGATCGCCGTAACACTTCCGGTTTTTCTGTATTGCAAAGTAGTTTTGTTCTTTGGCAATACAGTCTAGGGCTGACGAAACCATAGACAAATCTGTTACGGCCTCCTAGTCCGCCACTGTACCTACGTGACGCGTGGTGGCGGCGGCGGCGGTGCGAAGCAAGCATCATGCTTTCATCTTCAGCAGCATCAAGTTTCAGTGTTAAAATTAAGGTCAATTTAACCTTGTTAACTAATGCTAGCTTAAATTTCAAGCTAACAGTGTCTTCAACTGGACACTTTCCTTTATCGCTAATTTAATTTTTCGATGGCACCTCTCTCGGTGACATTGTTGCGGATACATGTCTGTACGCGCGGTTTTATTTATTAACCGTAACATTCGACAGTTTTACCGCGACACGGACCAATGCTAATTTGATTAAATCACCGAATATTGGGCACTATGTTGCTTTTAGTGTTTTAAATTTACAGCTTTGTACAAAGCCTGGTCTAGGTAAGCTTATAATAATTAGTTAGTCATTTATTTATTCTTGAACAGCAATACGCAACAGTTCTTTTTTTTTTTGTTGATCAGCTGACGGGGTCAATGACGAGACGGCTGATTTTTGTTTTGAGATTTCGACCCTGTTGCTTTGGGAAAGTTGTTAGGTATGGTGAGCAGAATCCCTCCTTTGATTTATTACCGCCTTGTCAGAAACATCCTGTATAAATTAACTCGATATACAGTAGTGTAAACCCAGCTTAGATTTTATAGTACCTTGATGTGACGTGTGGGCTAATGGTTTATAATTACAGTTGGGTACTTTGGGTTAAGCTTAATTTTGTAGATTTGACGGGTTTTAGTTGAATCGTCAAATTTATGGCGGTTATATTATGCTTTTAGTTTGTTACTTTGATTTTAGATTTACTATGTAGACTCAACAATGTACAACCTCAGGTTTAATGAAACTTAGTCCCCCTTACCACAAAGAAGTTAAACCGGTCTTAAATCGCTAATTTGTATGACGAACGAGTGATTCAAACCTAGTCTAGTGATTTAGACCAGGTTTAACTGTTTTTGTGGTAGAGCAGAGTAGGTTTAATTATTTTCAAAAAAAGATTCAGCTAATGATTTGAATGGCATAGGCAAAGCTGGAAACACAACTTAGTGACACAAAAAGTGATGAATTGATAGGACACCGCTCTAAAATAATCACAACAACATTCTCTTTTCAAAAACTCGCTAACTCGCAAAATCTTCTAATATTTTCTGAGGCAATAAATAAAACTTTTCATATTGCTTGTACAAAAAAGGATACATATAAGTACAGTCGCGAGCAATATCCCGTTGGAAGCCATTAGCGGTGTTTTGCTGCACGATATTTATGATGACAACTGTACAATGTGTAACACGGTTCCGTACAAATTTTTACTCGGAGCTTCATATTTTCCTTGTTAGATAAAGCTGGACATAAACTTGCGTCTTGTAATATATATTTATCGAGATTATAATAATTTACAAATCTTATTATTAACATTTCACATTGTATTTTGATATTTTATGTACTTACCAAAAATATCCCATTTAATATAACAAAACAAAAAAAAAATCATAAATCTTTTTTAATAATGTAAATTTTTCAGAATAATTTATTATTTTTCAGATTATTAAGTATTTAGCCTTTTTATTTTTGTAACTGATTTACTAATGCAACTTTTTGCGTTCCAAAATTATATAATGCAAAACGAAGAGAGAGAAAAAACCCTTATTTTTTTGCAATTGATACTAGAAAGGAGAGTTATTTTCTCGTTTTGCATTTGTAAAAAACACGTTGAATATTTCATTCTTGAATAATTATATACATACTTGTAGCTAAGCATAATAATTTGTAAACTTAAGTACTTGGCTGCTTCGTAGCTCAGTTGGCTGTCATGTGGACTGAGACGCGGGTGCACCTCTGATTCCCGGCGGGGCGAACATTGTTATGTTATGATGAATATCGATGTTTGTTTTCCGGTCTGGGTGTAATGTTCGTCTCTGTATATGTTTCGGGCACCCTAGATATATGTTCTTCCTAGTTAGGCTGTAAGTGTGATGTGTTATTTATTATTGTAATTAAAATTGCCAATGTCCAAGTGGATGTCTTTTCACTGAGATGATCAATACATAGTATAAAATATAGTCGCTTCCCGCGTTTGTCCCTATGTATGCTTAAATCTTTAAAACTACCCAACGGAGTTTAATGCGGATTTTTTTTTATAGATAGAGTGATTCAATAGGATGGTTTATAAGTATAATACAAGCACAAAATAATAATAGGTTACGCGTTACGAAGTTCGCCGGGTCAACTAGTATAATATAAAATGAAAAACTGCCTGATGCATCTCTGCGTCCACCCTAAAGCGTATACAATATTCTTTTCAGAGCTTGCTTATTGCGCATCGTGTATGAAACAAATAGTTTAGGTAATATGTAAGAAATCTTACGCTTGGCCGCATCCACGTATTATGACTGTCCATTGTCCAGCAGTAGACTGCCGTATGTTACAAATAAGAGGTTTGCTTACAAAAGGAGAATATGTAAAAATTTGTCTTTAGAATAAGAATATTAAGCTAAAGTTATTGAGGCAACAAATGCAGAACTGAACCAAAGCTTTTGTTAGAAAAGGAAAATAGAAAGTGCTTTCTTTATCTATGTGGGAAGGACACCGGACGCTGATTAAGTAATCTATGGTTCCCGGGGTCCCTCCCAAAAACGCCGAGACGGCCACCGGAGGGTTTTCGTGGGTCGCTCCGCTCCCACGAGCGACGTTACCAAAAAAGTGCTTTCTTTATCTCTTCATGTCTTTTAGTTTGACTGAGGCCAAACAAGATATTTCCAGGACGCGTATAACGCTTATTTTTTATGGGACCGAAAATGGACGCTGAATGCCTGATCCACTTCCCATTGCTTGGAGGAGGCACCGAAGGACCATTGGCTAAAATATTCAATCCAACCACGCTAAAAAGTTTTTTGGAACATGAAACGGTGGTTTTCTATTCTAAGAACTCAAGTATGATCCTCTTGAAAGCAACACAATAAAAGAAACAACAAAACAAGTTCATCAAATAGTATGAGCGATACATTTTTATAATGCCAAAATTATTATCATGTTTAAAAAACATGGCAACACTGTTTTAAAACCGGTTGTGATACAAATTTGCAAGGAAGGGTTGAAAGTTTTAAGTGTACAAGTCTTTTACACAAAAAAACCGATGTTTTCATTACCTTGTCCAAACATAAGGACAAGCTGTTAAAATTTTTAATGGTCTATATTAAAACGGTTTTTAATACAAATTATTGTAATGTGAAAATACTTGTTGACAAATTTTTGCAGTTTTAGAGCAAGGTTGTAAACTTAGCAAATAAAGAGCCAGACAAGTTAGTTTATTTTTTTATGAGTGTGTGAAATTTTGCACTAAAATAGCTTTAAAGTTGATTATTTGAAACTATGTAAGCACAAAAGAGGCACTTTTGTATGTATTGATAAGATTAAAGTTCTTTCAATATAAAAATCATACTTATACGATAAGTATTATTATATTATTATGTATGTGGTGTTTTAAGCATTTCTTATTATACCTACCTACAATAAATTTAATTAAAATCAAGATCAAACAAGCATAGATTTGGCTTTATACTTTTGAAAGAAGAAAGGCCAGCAAAGGCTCTGCCGACATGTAGATGGCAAAAATGTGTATCTGCAGTCATTGGGTGCTGAAAGTAGCTGCGCAAAATCAAGAGAAATTGAGATTCTTGATTCGAGCCCTTTGACCTTCCAGAAACTTTAGGATGACATCTTTACATCACTTTATTTATCTTCAAGTTAAAGTAGCTGAACCGTTTATACGATTTCTAAACATTTGGCACACATTCTCCCTTCGAACCAAATTGCCAACGATAATTTTACCCGTCTTCATTTCACATTAATCCTTTGGTCCTATTGTATATTGTATCAAATAGTTCACGGGTAATTATTATCATCTTGGAATCATGCCTTTTGTTGTATGTTATGATTTAAGCGGCCCTTCCCTTCTGTCTATCATTTATTCATGGTCATTATTTGACCGTTTCTTCCCTAATGATTGTCATCTTTGTCATTTGATCTTTAAATGTGTGATATGAGAACGTATTGCGTCATCTTTTGTCCGAATTCTGACCCTAAGTGTGTGTGAAATCATTATTCTTAATGCAGGAAATTGAAATATAGGAATTTGAGACGAGATCATTACTTTAATGTTGTATAGAAAGTAAGTAAGTAACATTTATAAGACACGATAATTAATGAGTTTTGGAATAGCATGTTCAGTTCATCGAGATTTAAAGGTGTAATAATTTTTTTCCGTCGTATTTACTACTTTGAAAATAACTATATTTATTATTTAGTTGCTGTTTCTATAATTCAACGCTAATACCAAGTTCTAATTTTCATAATTATTTTTCTCTCCTGAAATACCAAATTTGCTAGACTTTTTTATAAGTTTTGTTAAACTTATCGCAATGCAAACCCAGGAAAAGCTTTCCATAATTATTTCTGTTTCAAGCAATTTTTACTTTAGACATAATGCTTACATACATTTAACTCTGTCTCTCAGACTTAAACAATAAGTAACTTTGAACTTTTTTTACCAAACTAAGTATCATTGCATTACTTTCTTGGTTAATTTCTTTCATCGAAGGGTTAACATCATAAAATTTAAGATGACTCAACCCCGATTTGTCTATTATATTCCAAGGACCATAACTGATTTGTTTTTTTTTCTTTTCTGTCAAAATAATGGCCAGTACCAGTTCACAGGTAATTTATTCATAAATTATTCAACTAGTGCGGTGTTTTTAACAAAAGATTCGGTTTAGGGATGTTATTTTGTTTTTGTAACAATTCTTAAAAAAAAAAAAAGATTTAAACGATGATCGGGTTCAATGCTCTATAAGACTGTTTGTCCGTCTGTCACTAAATTGTCTGACTTAAGGCTCAATGAATATTGATAATAACCATGTACAGTGTAGGAATATATTCTTTATTTAATTTGTGTAAATCTTTTGCACATTAAATAAAAAATAACATTTGACTATAACTTTGATCATTTTTTTAATTTTCTTCTTAAAAAAATTGTCATCTTTATTGATTTAATTATTTATTTAAATAATTACTGTCGTGCTATATAGCATTGCCATTGCTGTTAAAAATATACACTGTATGTTCTAAAATAATGTTCACACAGAGTAACCCTTACGAGAAAAATAAGATTTTTATCTTCTTAGTTAAAAAAAACAAAGGATTGATTCATTTTAATGCCATCAAGGATTACTTTTAATGACAGAAAGGGTTCAGATCTCAAGTGTTACGCTGTTTGATGAACAATAAATTTTATGAACGCATCATTAATTCATAAACTTATAAAGTGACACTATAGAGATAAGTGTCAAAGAAAGATTAAAATTACAATCGTGAGAAATGCCCGTTTAATTAGATTAAGGTGAGTCGGAAAAAAACAAAAGTGTGTTCTATTTTATTCTATTGTGTTTCAGATGTTCGTTACGGTTTGTGGTAGGAATGTTAAATATTTTTTTAAGCATGTGACTTTTTTTTAACTAGTTTTTTTTTTTTTTTAAGTTGTAACCCTTAATTTTTATTAATTTTGTTTTTTTTTCTCTCTATTCTATTTTTTTATTATTGCTAAGATGAGTACTCTGTTGTTATTAAAGGGGAAAAACACTTACAAATTGCTTTAATGTAACAAGTTTTTTTTTTTTTTAAAGAGAAACAGATTTTATAAATAAAGCTCCATTCAACCGAAAAAAGTACATTGTAAAAACTTGTCTATTTTTTCTGTTATTAAATTAAACTGATTTTAGGTAGGTATCACTGACTGACTTATCTTTGACTGTTCCGTAGCTCAGTTGGCAGTGATGTGGACTGAGTAAGCGTGTGCACCTGGGTTCGATTCCCGGCAGGGCGAACATTGTTATGATGAATATCGATGTTTGTTTCTGGTCTGGGTGGGTGTAATGTTTATCTATGTATAATGTTTCGGGCACCCTAGATACAGGTTCTTTCAAGTTAGGGGCTCTGAGTGTGATGCGTTATTTATTTTGATTAATTATCAAATGAAAAATATTTTTAGGCACTTATTGGTCCTGAAAAGTTAAACTTAAATAAATTTCAAGAAGAAAAAAAAGGATATAAAAATAAGTAGGTATCACGCGTTACTAACCTAAGAATTCCCCTCTAATCTAATAACGCACACCGTACAAAATTTCACATAATAACTCTTTCTTGACCCGCAAACAAATGGGTCCCAGAATAGCCCCCTAATGAGGCAACGAATAAATTTCTAGATCATAAACTAGCGAATTTATTAGCTCCTTTTTTATAAACTGGTTTCATCGAATTATTGTGTGAAATTGTGTCAAGGTATTTTCGTGCTGTTTCTTTTCTTAGTCAAACCAAAATTATTAGAACAATTTTATTAAAGAAATAACGTAGGTAGGTACGTAACGTATAACGTTATATACATTATTTTGTAATTATAATCTTAAATAAATGCTTTTTTAATTACATTAATTTACAGAATAAAAAAAATACACTAAAAATGTTATTACTTTCCAACAGTCAAAAAGTGTACAGGTAACTGATTTTCCTGTTTTACAAATAAAAGAGATATACTTACTAAAAATAAACTATACAAAAAAAAAACTATGCTAAGGTAAACGTAAGTTTCCTAACATTTAAGAGAGACAGAAATAGATAAAAAAATACATTTAATTAAAGTAATTCCCGTCAAGCTTCAAGAAGACGAATGGCTACAATCGAAATACCAGCGGTTCCCGGGTAAACGGTGACATTTAGCATTCTTCAGGCAAGAGCTACTAGCATTTTGTCTCATAAATGTCCTTGTAAAGCTCTTCAAAATGGGTGGATTATAATTTTCCTAAAGATAAGTGACAAGTCTCTAAATTCTTTGTCAAAAGGTTCCGGAGTAATCACGGTTTCTTTATCGTTCATGCATTGCAACTAGATAGACATCCACTGCTGGATATAGGTCTCCCCCATAGATTGCCACAAGAACAAAAAAAACGCATCAAAATCCTTTGGGAACTTTTAAAGATCTTAGCATACATAAAGACAGACAGCGGGTAACGACATTGTTTTAAATTAAGTTGTGATAGGTAGTGGTATTGTGTGTAATCTGAATACAATTATTTTATTACACTAAAAATAATATATTTTTTATCAGATCGTTATTTGCAGGTGTTTTATGGAGTTTACTGTTTTATCAGATGACGTGTTTTATTGAATCAAACGTACAATGGAGGGGTCATCGATATTGTAATAAATTAATTTAGAGGTGACGAAAGAGGAAATGATAATAATTTAATTGAACTAGAAAATAGAATGATTAACTGTTTTTAGCAGGAAATTAGCTGATTGTAGGATGTTGATAAGAAATAAAATTTTCTATTGTGATATTTTTAACCAACTCGGTTCTGTTGGCAGTTATTTCGACTAGGCTGAAAGTCACAATTGTGTCAGTATGAGACGGTTCAAGACAGAATAACCTGTACTCGAGAACTACTTGTCCAAGTTCGATCCCTGGAGGGAAGTTCTTGGTATGATAATTGTCAATGACTTTATCCTGAGTCTGGGTGTTTCTGTATGTCTTTTTATGTTTTTCTGTATGTATTTTGATACAGATTCTTATCTAGTCAGGCGCTTTGTGTGCTGATGCTGGAAATGATTTAAAGTGAAACGAAGTATTTTGAACTTTTGATAATATTAGCAACTTTATCTGTTAATTAACGTAACGCCTGAATAGTTTAAATTATTATTTCGATTTGTCACAAGAAAGCAACGAACCTAGCTCAAAAATAAATATTTAATGCTGAAAAGTACTGTTGAAATATAATAGACGTTTTTAACACCCAATACCGAATATAATGTGCGAACGTTAAATATTTCGCAAATTAAAACATCTTCTATCAAAGCAACAATGAGAAGTGTTTTAAAAATAACCTTAATAAAACATTTAAACGTTAAAATAACAATAAAAACGCACGGTCCGACTAACTAACGATGTAAGAAATCAAAAAGCAACAAAAAGACAAAAACTATAAATAAAAAAAGAACACTAACTTCCCCTAACTAGAAAAGGTAATTACTTAAAATAGATTGACCATTTACATCTACTACAAATTATTCCAAAGAAAGGTAACAAAGACAAAAAATCACTGTGTCGTCTTTTCTCTGACCTTTCACAATAAGAAGGGTTAAATAAACATGTGTAATCGCCATTATTTATGGTCAATTATGTCCAAAATACTAAGCTATGGTCTTTGAGACCCTTGGACATTGGGATAAAGTTGTCTCGAGCTGAAAGAAGGGTGTCAAAATTTATGTTACAGGTTTGGAAAGATGTTGCATGCAAGTAACCTTTAGGGCGAGTTTTGAAATTGTCGACATTTGCATATTAATTTTGGAAGCCATACTACAATGTATAGGATGAGATGTGTTATGACGAAATTGTACAAAAGTAAATGATCTTCAATTGTTAGTTGTGTAACATGAGTCTTGTCGTAAAAATAAACGATGCTGTTTAAAAACTACGCGTTTTCTTGACCTCTTTTAAAAATCTCATTCAGCCTTCAATGATCCATACTTATATATTATCAATACATAGTATAAAATAAAGTCGTTTCCACGTCTGTCCCTATAAATGCTTAAATCTTTAAAACTACGCAACGGATTTTTATGAGGATATTTTTAATTGATAGAGTGATTCTAGAGGAAGGTTTATAAGTATAATACAATGCACGATATAGTAATAGGTTAGGCCGTACGAAGTTCGCCGGGTCGACTAGTATAATATTATAAATGCGAAAGTAACTCTGTCTGCCTGCCATTCAAAATTTTACTGATTAATTTACTTATTTATATTTAGGCAATAAAGCGTTTCTCTTTTATAAATTGTAAGAAGCAAGGCAAGTTTTAGTAGAAAAAGTAGGCTTTCTGTAAAAAGCCAATGCTTCATATCGAAGAAATAAGTAAAAGTAAAAGTAAAAAATGATTTATTCAATACAGGATACAAGATATCGCTTATTGAAAGTCAATTAGACTAATCTAATTAATATTGATACCTTATTTCGTAAAGTATCCTATACTGATAGAGGCGAGGTAGTTCAGGGTGCCCACTAATTGGCTCAGGCAAACAAATGTTTGCCTTGCCTTACGACAATGGTCGCAACTTTTATCTTCGCAAATATAATCAACTTTTAAACTCTAATACCGTAGCCATACTCACGTTACTTTTAACTTTAACAAATGTCTGAAACAAATTAAATAACGTTACTCTGTAATTTTAAAAATTATTTTACGCTAATTGGTATTTACCATTTATCACGTATGCAAATAATCAAGCAGTTTAGCAAACAAAGGAAATAAAGTAAACAGAGAGACAGACAACCTATTATTAGTCCTGTCTAGCAATAATAAAGTATTCTGATAAAACACTAAGCACCTATTACAAAAGGTATTTGTCAACGATAAAAGTAGTAAAAGTTCGATTTTTCAGTTAAAATTTAATAGGTTCCGTGATATTTATTTTTAACCGACTTCAAAAAAGGAGGTTATCAGTTTGACCTGTATGTATGTATGTATGTATGTATGTTTGTCCGCGATTATCTCGTGTTTGGCTGAACCGATTTTGATGCGGTTTTCAGTAATGTATTTGTTACATTCAGGAGAAGGTTTTAGTACCTATTTTAACCGACTTCGAAAAATAGGAATTCTCAGATTATGTTTGTTGCAGTGCGTTGAAGGCGGGTCTCTTTTTGTAAAACTTATAACAAAGAATAACATTTGTTTCAGACAACAAAATTAATTTATTAGTAAAAATAAGCTTTTACAGATTTATTTATAGAAAAAAATATATTAAGAATAATAAATGAACATTTAGATTTATTTTATTACGAACTAGAGGCTGCCCCGCGGTTTTTCCCGCGCAGATTTCTCATAAACACAAAAATCCCGTTTTTTCCCGTTCCCGTGGGAATTTCGGGAAATCCCTTCTTAGTACACTCCCCAAGGAACCTACATGCCAAATTTCAGCTTTATACGCCCAGTAGTTTTGGCTCTGCGTTGTCTGTCAGTCAGTCAGTCAGTCAATCAGTCAGTCAGTCAGTCCGTCAGTCAGTCAGTCAGTCAGTCAGTCAGTCAGTCAGTCAGTCAGTCAGTCAGTCAGTCAGTCAGTCAGTCAGTCAGTCAGTCAGTCAGTCAGTCAGTCAGTCAGTCAGTCAGTCAGTCAGTAACGGAAGAGTTTTATATATATTGATTAGGTATATTGACTTAATTTAAAATTTAGTAGGTGCTAAGTTTTGTAGTGGAGCACCAAGCAAGGTTAATTCAAAAGTGTATTACTAAAGTATCACATTAAAAACTTCTGTTAGTAATATTATATTTACAACACATTACTTAAGGGTTCATAATAGACCTGAAGACCCCAAATTAAATTGTCTCACCGCACCTTACGTTAGGTTTTCATTTTATTAATTCAAAAGCAAATGTCGTCGTTGTCGGAAATTACGAATTTCACTGAAAAAGTGTTAAAATGACATTTAAATTGAGGGTGAAATTTAATAGAGGAACGTGAGATATGTCAGCGAAGGTGGCAATTTGAATTTATAACTTATTGTCATCACTTACGTAAAAGAAACATATTAGAAGAACTTTTAGGGTGGAGACTAGTTTGTGCTAGTAGTTTAAAAAATATTTAAAAAAAGAATTTCTGTGTATTTTAATTAAATATCTTTCAATAGTAAAACTTATTGAATACCAGTTTTTTTTCAAATACTTATCAATAAACTAAAAGAAACGCATCGGCGACTTTGCGAACATTTGTTGTTAGGATGGTCATCCATGTTTTTTTCTGGTTCTGGGCTAGGTCTTGCTGGATATATGTATATAATGGATATATTTTGTATGTGTTTCAGACACCCTAGATATAGGTTTACCAAGTTTGGGGCCCCTAGTGTGTTTTCTAACTAACAGTTTTATTTAATGTCTTAAGTCTTAAGTTTTAAGTAAGCTTTTTTAAACTAACCATTAAATATTACTAGGTAGCTTTACTGAAGGTCTACTTCTTTGGTTTGTTGTATTGTATATATGTGAAATACAGTCTAAATTGACATACGTCAAATAACCGAAAGGCTCTTTAACTTTTTATGAATAACAGGGTAAGTTTTTATTTATTACTAGTCGACCCGGCGAACTTCGTACCGCCTAACCCATTACTATTTTGTGCATGTATTGTCCTTATAAACCTTCCTTTTGAATCACTCTATCTATTAAAAAAAACCTCATCAAAATCCGTTCCGTAGTTTTAAAGATTTAAGCATACATAGGGACAGACGCGGGGAGCAACTTTATTTTATACTATGTACTAGAGGCTGCCCCGCGGTATTTCCCGCGCAGATTTCTCATAAACACAAAATTCCCGTTTATTCCCATTCCCGTGGGAATTTCGGAAAATCCCTTCTTAGTGCTCACCTGCACTCCCTAAAGAACCTACATGCAAAATTTCAGCCCGCTACGCCCAGTAGTTTCGGCTCTGCGTTGTCTGTCAGTCAGTCAGTCAGTCAGTCAGTAACGGAAGAGTTTTATATATATTGATTGATTACATTCGGCAGTAAACTTAACTATGTATAATATCAAAATTATTAAAAGAACAACTAACTCGGTTTGACAGCGTTTATTGGTATCATTCATACATTTATACATACATATTATCATCTATAAAGGGTTTTCTAACCACTATAGGACGATGAGTCATAGATTCACAGAGGGGGAGCTAAACCTATACCTACATTTTCATTTGGTTAGGTCTCAGTATTATAGATAGGTTATAACTTGTTTTAGGTACTGTTTATAGGGTTTCAAGAGATGAATATTGCCTTCTAACTTTAATTGTTGATTTAATAAAACCATTAAAATACCATGTTTTCATTATTAAAACTAATTATTAAAGTAGTATTTATTAAATTAATCTTTGCAAACCTGTAAATTTTCTATCAAATATGCAATCTCAGTCGTTTTTTTACCAGTCTATACTTCCTTCTCTCCTAGTTTTGTTTATTAGTATAAATTTGTGTAGATTGTGGCAGTGGATCAGACTGGCGCAGGACCGTGGTGCATGGCGTGCGAGAGAAGAGGCCTATGTCCAGCAGTGGGCTCTTACAATCTGATGATGATGATGATTTTGTGCGCAGTATGTATGCGCAGAAGTCCGGGTTTAATTCCCGGTAGGCGCGAAAATTATTATTATTTCAAGAGTCTTGGTGGTTTTTGTATTATTTTTTGGGCATTCCTAGATGCAGGTTCTACTTAGTCTATTAGGTATTCTGTGGATCCACCTAGTAACGTAATTCGTTATTATTATTTTACTTATGCTCCGTGGCTCAGTTGGCAGTGATGTGGACTGAGTAAGCGTGTGCACCCGGGTTCGATTCCCGGGCGGGGCGAATCTTGATATGATGAATATCGATGTTTGTTTCCGGTCTGGGTGTGATGTTCGTCTCTGTGTGTGTTTCGGGCACCCTAGATACAGGTTCTTCCTAGTTAGGGGCTCTGAGTGTGATGTGTTATTATTTATTATTATTTTTATTGACTTGATCAAATAATTGAATAGTGCTACTTTTGTCGTCCAATACTACATCGACTAGGCGTCATACGGTTAACCGTGCAGAATAGAAGGGTGAAGCGTAATGTTGTAGTGAAGGGTAACTTATGGAAGGGTCGATCTATTGTCCGAACAGGTAAGGGTTAGGTTAGGGCTTGTTAGAAAAAAAACCGGGAATCTAGTTGGAAGCCCCTATACTATAGGTACTCTAAAATTACAGTTAAAGTTAAAGTCTATGCTTTACCTAAAAAACTTAAATAGCTTTATTGCTTTGTATAAATAATTGTTTTCTTGTGATTATTATAGTGTTATAAAACCTTTTTTTTTCTTCATAAAAAACGTTTATTTTTTCTTGTCAATGTAGCAGTCACATTCTCTTCACGACTTTTTAAATTAAAATGTTTTGTAGCAAATTCTAATAAAAGTGTTTTATTATAAAATAATAGAAAAACGTGTATGTACAATCATATTTTGCGAATAAAGAAACAAATCGAGCTGGGTATCGCTTTTCTATAAAAACATTCTCGTATTTTTTTCCGCAGAGCTATAAGATCTTACAACCAATAAATTCACTTATCTCCAATCATATATTATTTCTCATTGTTTCATACTAAAACCTGCCCCACATTCCAATAAGAAACTTTTACAATATATCAAAGGAATTGAGCGAAATATATCTTTGGGATTATCTTCATAAAAATAACGGATACCTTTCCAAAAATATGAGTAAATATGGATATCTTATCGCTAAACCGCCCTTTGGCCCTTAGGGCGGTGTTTTATGTTATTTTGTGTTTTTTGTAGTTATAGTCTTTATGCATGTGGCGCCATCTAGAGCATAAGTTTTGAAGTAAATCTATTATGACTGCTTCGTGGCTCAGATGCAGTGATGTGGACTGAAATGCGGGTGCACCGGATCCGATTCCCGGCGGGGCGAACATTGCTCTGATAAATATCGATGGTTGGTTTCCGGTTACGTCTCTTTACCTATATGTTTCGGGCACCCTAGAAACAGATTCTTACTAATTAGGGGCTCTGAGTGTGATGTGTATGATTATGATTATTTAATTTTATTAAAATTTTAGGTTCCTATTAATATAATAAAGTCATTAAAAAAATTAAATCACATCTCAAGGTTCTATTTTTTCCGCAAAAAATTATAATAAAAGCTTTAAAGTTTTCGTAGATTGTTTTGGGAATAAGTACTTTCTTGAAAACCTAGTGGCGATCTGCCTTTACTCTACGTCTTTTGTTTTTTGGTCCCATCAACCTTTAGATAAAGGTGATTGATTAATTTTCATCGTGATCTTATTAATTTGCTAATCTCTTCGTATTTTGCGCAGGGCTTAGTATCTAACGTCACGGATCTTAGCAAAAGTCTTGTAAGAAAAAAATGACATTAAATTATTTAGGAATCCTCTTACATTATAACGAAAAAAAAAAAAGCTTCTTAACCATGTAAAACAATAAAAAATGTGGTAAACTATGACTTTTTTAGAGCGCTAGGTACCTACTATTTTTTCGCGATTCGCGCTAGCATAGAGATAAATTGGCAGTTGAGTGTATTCTAGACTGGTATCCTAAACATTGTCAAAATCAAAACCACTTCAATAACCTGTTAATCCGGCTGAAACGTTATCGCTTACGAACAGCGTGACAATCGGCCATTCATCATAGCTGAAGCCAAGTTTCAGACTCCCTCCATACATACTACAGGATTTACATAATGCGTCTTTACTTCCCGGGGACGGATATGAGGAAGATTTAGTAACCATGCTTCATAGCAAGCAGAATACGCTCTTCTCATGCAATGCGAAGCAACAGTATTATAAATAGTACTACATACAGTATGGGCACTCCCTGCCTTCCTCAGCAAGTGCGTCCCCGCTCTCGGTTACCTCTAGGTTACCGCTCAGTACAAATAATTTATTTTTTACAAAAAAGGAACCCGCCTTTAATAAATTGACACATACATAAACTCTTTTCTAAAGTCGGTTTAAATAGTACTAAAACCTTCTCCTGAATGTAAAAAATACTTCTGTGAAAACCGCATCAAAATTGGTTCAGCCAAACATGAGATAATCGCGGACAAACATACATACATACAAATATACATACATACAGGTCATACTGATAACCTCCTTTTTTGAAGTCGGTTAAAAAAGCAGCGTCGCACGTCTCATCTCACTTACATAAGCATGACACGCGTGCACGTACACGAGTTTCGGCTGTGCGCGAAGCAACGCGATTTTTTCTATGAATTGTCCAAGGTGGCGAATCCAAGCAAAACCATGTGAAAACTTTTTCAGTCATGTTGCACTTCCAGAAAATAATGTTTTCTAATCATCTTTACTACAAGCGGCTGCGATTTCGGGCCGCGTTTAGTGGCATGACTGAGCCACTACTGACCGCTTTTAGGCTGACAGCTGACATTCACACTCGAGTCCTAGCTCAAACTCGCACTCCAAAGTGTCTTAAAACGTTCACCTCTCCAAATGTATTTAAACGGTAGAGTGTCGACTTCATGACAGTGAAACATTTGCTCGACAGAGTTTAAGACAGCTCGAGCTATGATAAACAGTACTCGGGAACTACTTGTCCAAGTATCATACTCGACTCAGTAGACTCCTAAACACTGACTGAACTTCAGCGACTATAGCACAATATAATAGTATAAAGGTTTGACTGCCCCGTAGCTCAGTTGGCAGTGATGTGGACTGAGTAAGCGTGAGCACCCGGGTTATATTCCTGGGCGGGACGAATATTGATATGATGAATATCGATGTTTGTTTCCGGTCTGGGTGTGATGTTCGTCTCTGTGTGTGTTTCAGGCGCCCTAGATACAGGTTCTTCCTAGTTAGGGGCTCTGAGTGTGATGTGTTATTTATTTTTATTAATTATCAAATCAAAAGTACTTCTTAATAGTGATTAAATGTGCACACGCTCTATGTATAGTATAAGCACAATCTTTTACCGGTTACGACGTAAAGGGTCAAGAATTAAGTATCATTTTAATAACTTAATTTATCACATTTTTTAAAATCATAAAATAAATCAACTAAGTGCAAAGGTTGCCTTAAAACTATTTCAAGAAGCACATTTCATTCATAGCCCTGCAGTAAAAGTTAAATCTTAATTCACAACGGTCAGAAGTTTCCAACCATCACACAACATTGTATATGAACAAAGGAATCACTCCATATTATGAAGTTGTATAATTTTATATATTATGGTGGTATATAAATTATATTATACGATCAGAATTATGACTGAGACCTAACATTCAGGGGTGTTGTTAACAGGAATTCAATTATAAGTTTAATCTTGTGAGTTTGGCCAAAGAATAATTTACTCAAATTATGTAATAGCCTACACATAACTTCAAAATGGAAGATTGTCTAACATACAATTAAGCGACCATGACAGATGCTGATAAAAACTTAACTTAACTTACGACATCTAAAAATAAGTAAATGGCAATCAATTTAACTAATGAAATGTACCTCTAAATAGGGGATTTGCATTAATTATGCTTTTGAGCATGCACATTTGCACATTATAAAAGCAAGCAATACTAATACTAAATATTATTACTTTAAATAAAAAAAACGCCTAGTTTTAAAAAAAATCAGTTTCGAATGACAAATATTTTTACAAAACTGCTTCCGAGTGAAAAACAAGTACCTAGGTAAGTAATTAATAATAAAACATCGTTACTAAATAACTTAAAAACTGTGACATTTATTGTAACGTCAGAACTCAGAACGTTGAAGTATAAAATTTAAATTTTAACTTCTGCAAAGTTAATCTTCTTTGGCAATTCAGGGAATACGTCGTCAACTGTGTCATAACTTGAGATCGTATGCCGTTAAGTCTGTGGTTAGGTTGGGTTACTCCTTTACTTAAGTTTGGTTCAAGTTTAATACTTATTGAATTAATACAGCTAAATATAGAAAACACGGCTGTCACGTCAAAATACCTTTACCGGAACCACAGAATACCTAAGACAGGTCTTCTTACTGCCCTGCAGTACCGAGCCGAAGAATAGGACTGAGGTATCCCCTGCCTGTCGTAAGAGGCGACTAAGAGGGGACCCCGGGGTTGTTGAGTGCACGAAGCGGGGGCCTCGTGTAGTCATATAACGGCCCCGAGAAGGACGGCGGAACGCGGGTGTCCCGTTTCCGCCGTTGAGTGTTGGAAAAGCTACCACGCTCCGGGGGGACAACCATCATGTCCCCCCGAGGAGAGGCTTTACAGCCAATGCTGGAGGGGGGGTCGCGGAGAATTCCACAGGCTCACCCGCGGAACTCCTGCTATCAGCCGAGAAGGACACCGGCAGGGTTTTAGTGGATGCGAACCCCACATAACCCTGCGACTCCCCCCGAGGCTGCAGGGTACTTTGTTAGGAGTTTCCCCGCCTAAAAAAAAAGGTCTTCTTACTGTAATAATTTCTATTTTACAAAAAAGGATCCCGCCTTCAATAAATTGACACATACATAAACTGATAACTCCCTCTTTTCTGAAGTCGGTTAAAATAGTACTAAAACTTTCTCCTGAATGTAACAAATACTTCTGTGAAAACCGCATCAAAATCGGATTTAGGTTATCATAGTAAAGTTCTTCTAACTTAAACCACACCATGGTTGCTCAAATTAATTACTCATGCAATATGAATCTCTCGATTGATTCATAAGAAGAATCGTAAATGTGCAAATTTTATCTGATTTCATTTGTGACTGATATCGCTGTCCCTGGTTATAATGATTATGAAGTTACCTACTCATTTGAAATTTTATTCAAAAATTAAATTTGCAAACATAACTACACCATAAAATTGTAAGGATTCAAACAAAACCACCAATGTTTGATAGGTTTTTTGTTTTTCATCCCTTTTTTTGTCACGGGGAATTGCATATCGCAAATTCCCGACGCTTGGGGGAGCGTCGTCGGGGGTATGTGGGGCTCGCACCCACCCAAACCCTCCGGAGGCTGTCTTGGCGCTTTTGGGAAGGACACCGGGTACCATTATAGCGTCCGAAGTCCTTCCCACGGTCAGCTACTATCAGCAGATTCGTGCTTAGGGATGGCATATTATTCCCTCCCCGGCTCGCCTATGGAGCTGCGGCGGCACAGTGCCAATTTGTGCGGGGCCGTTTGATGAGTGTGTCGGGCTCCTTTCCTTCACACCCACGAGCCCAAAGACCCCTTTTAGTCGCCTCTTACGACAGGCAGGGCATACCGTACACCTATTCTTACGTCCGGACCTACAGGGCTTTTGTTTTTCATCCTTGCCATAAGATGCTGTACCACAGTATAAAAAATAGTACTATACAGAGGCCCCCCACAGTTTGCCACAAAGACCGGTCTTGTGCAACCCTATCCAGTACACTCCTGCAACCATCACCAGGTCTTATGACCACTGTGTGGAAGAGCTGCCTAATCTGCGGGTTTTTTTTTAAATGTTAACCAGCTAAGTACCTACCTGTATTCTTATTGGCACTTAAAAATCAATAACACATACTTTTAATTGGTTGAAAACCATATGTAACAATACTACCAGCACTATTCTCAACTACCCTCATTATGGGCACATTACGTCATTCGAGAACCCATTATGTAAAAAAAATGGTTTTATTTTTTTATTTGCTGACAATTTTCACACTTGTTCAATCCAAGTGCACTTGATACAGGGGGTGTCAATCATTGGATGCTTTTGTCGCGATGTTTTGGAGCGAAAAAATCATTTATTGCTCTACTTTTGTCAAAATTGAGGTTGAATAGCGGATAAAGCGCTGTATTTGTAAAATTATGTTTAAATAAAGTAGAACTGGCTGGCACCGCGAACTTAGTACCGCCTAACAATTAGAAGATTACACAATATTATTGACTATCATATTATTAAAGTCTATGTGAAATAAAAAAAATCCAACAATAAAATAGGCTATATTCTAAATTTAATAGCGTTTTTTTTATCGGTTCAGTAGTTTCGGAGCCTGGTTCGATTTAAACAACCAAATATTTCCCTGTTTATAATATTAGCGTAGAGAATAATAAAAATAACTTTTATAATTTTGCCAAAAAAAAAACTGTTTTATTATTTTGCCTTATTCAAATAAGGAATAATAATCGAAAGGATAAAGCGCTTTTTCAAGCGTTGACAGAGACCGAAATTCAATTTTCGAATTGCGGTGTTCGGATGACTAATTTCCGTTGACAAGTGATCGCTTAGAATGGGGATTATCGTTCTTTGGTCCCTCTCATTTCGCTCGCACTGTCAAGGCATCTGTTCAAATTAGTGGCATTTAGTAATGCGATACTGAATTGTAATTATTTTGTAACATTCGTCGATTTATTTATTTGATACTTATGTGCGCCTCGCAGCTTTGACAGCACAATTTTCCTTCAAACCACAAAATCCAAATTTTCATTTCACGGGGGTTGCAAGCTTAAGCTACCCGTCAAGTTTCAGCCATATAGATTTAGTATTTTAGGCGTGATTGCTTATCACATACAGACACAGTTAGGTACTTTGGCATTTTATAATACATTTTATAATAAAATATTTTATAATACCTAACTGTAATACCTAAATAAGATGCTGGGGTCTATGCATATAAGAAGCCGGTAACTAGCAATCTTAAGGAAAATGTATCCGTTTATCTTCATTCTTATGTCGGCCTAGCTGACCACCTTGCTGAGCTGTTGGAGCATCTAGGCCTTACCCTGCAGTTTTCTAATAAACTCTGATAGATTTAATAAATATGGGGAAATGTACAATATTATAGCTCTTAAAATGCGAACTAAGTTCACAACAGAAGAAGAAAAAGAAGTATGTCTTCTAAACCGACAATTATACAATACTAGAGGCTGCCCCGCGGTTTTTCCCGCGCTGATTTCTCATAAAGACAAAAATCCCGTTTTTTCCCGTTCCCGTGGGAATTTCGGGAAATCCCTTCTTAGTGCTCACCTACACTCCCCAAGGAACGCACTTGCCAATTTTCAGCTTTCTACGCCCAGTAGTTTAGGCTCTGCGTTGTCTGTCAGTCAGTCAGTCAGTCAGTCAGTAACGGAAGAGTTTTATATATATTGATTGTGTTTCTGTTAAACACTAGATATTTTTCTTAGTATTTCAAGGATACTTTGTAATAGAGACAGAGAGAAATTATGTTTTCTTTGTGTGACCAATCTCCTGAAATTCCTCTAGTCAAAGGTTCGGCAAACAATGCATAGTAACCCAATTCCTCAATCACCCTTTACACACGTTTCGTGGACAAACAAAATTAGCAGAGATATACAACCTTTTTTCGTGAAAAAATATTATCTTTTCGTGATCCCGGATTCTGCGGACAAAGAAACCATGGATGTCCGGGTTTGTTTGCTATAAACACATTTGTCGGACGTAATAGCTTAGAATGATGCTTGAATAAGGTTTATTAAGTTTACTTAGACCATAGAAAGGTTAATAAAGTAGTAGATGTGAATTATTTTACGTAGTAAAGCTTTTTGCGTCTTTGTATTTTTGACGTGTTATTTACTACAATCAATATATATAAAACTCTTCCGTTACTGACTGACTGACTGACAGACAGCGCAGAGCCGAAACTACTGGGCGTAGAAAGCTGAAAATTGGCACGTGGGTTCCTTGGGGAGTGTAGGTGAGCATTAAGAAGGAATTTCCCGAAATTCCCACGGGAACGGGAAAAAAAACGGGATTTTTGTGTTTATGAGAATTCTGCGCGGGAAAAACCGCGGGGCAGCCTTTAGTCATCAATATATAAAAAACTCTTCCGTTACTGACTGACTGACTGACAGACAATGCAGAGCCAAAACTACTGGGCGTAGCGGGCTGAAATTTTGCACGTGGGTTCCTTGGGGAGTGTAAGGGAGCACTAAGGAATAATTTCCCAAAATTCCCATAGGAACGGGAGAAAATGGGATTTTTGTGTTTGAGACTAATCTGTGCGGGTGATACCGCGGGGTAGGCTCTAGTTAGGTATATGCTCATAATGCCCATGCCCGCATAGGATCATACCTTGTTAAACAAAAAAACACTTAGAAATGTAACAAATTACTACTTAAATCACAAACATCTAATTCCCTTAAACAATTATATAGTCACAAAAACATTAATCATCATAAAACAGTAGTAGATAAAATACTATTTTTAAAGTCATTACAAACCTTTTTCGACAAACGCATTTTTAATTAAATAATTGCTGTTCTTACTAATTTGTGTCATCTGCTACGCCACTCTTTCGTTCCCCTCTAACCAAACTATATCAACTTTATTACAATAAACATAGGGCATACTTTAGATTGATTTTATTTGTGAAATCATAAGTGTCAGAGTTAAGTTTGATCACGTGACAAACGTCATACGGTGTTTTGTCAAATTGATAAAAATTACGACTCCGCGAGATGGGTGTATCATTAGCTGATATTAAAGTGATTGTTTTGGAATTGTATCATCATTTCTGTGTTTTTATGAATGTCGGCTAATGCTTGTTATTGATGTTTTCTGTCATGTTGCATACGGGCTTTGTAATTGAATTAGCATAATGGTACATTATTTTTTATAATACTTCTTGGGTGGCATTTGGAATATTTGATGGTAAAAACACACTAGAAAATTAATTTTATGATTTGGTGACTAAAAATTTATTGTTTTATGTTAATAAAATCTATCTGGTCTAAATAAAAATGGACAGCTAAGTTGTGGCTCAATGAAAATGTGATATTTTTGAATATTTGTTGGTGATATACCTACAAAAAAAATCATAAATAGACGCCGTTACCGTTTATGATTCAAATTTGGGTTAAACAAAGCTGATCTAATTAATTAACCGACGAAAAAACAAAAAGGAGGAGGTTCTCAATTCGTCGCGTATATATTTTTTTTTTTTTTTTTTTTATGTATGATCACGCATAACTTTTTACTGTGTGGACCGATTTTGATAATTCTTTTTTTAATCAAAAGGGTATACCTTGAAGTTGGTCCCATAAAAATTTGGAAATTAAATTCCAACCCTAAGGGTGGAAAAATAGGGGTGACTTTATTGTTCACTCACAGATTGTATTGCCGTTTTGTGATTTACATGAAAACTGCTAGTTATAATTATGAGTATTTTTTATATGAATGTTAATAATCATAATCTCAGCTGATAGACGTCCACTGCTGGACACAGGCCTCCCCTAAAAATCGCCTCACCGACCGGTCGTGATCGAACCTCATTCTGTTAGTCCCTCAACATTCACCAGGTTGTGTGGCCACCTTGTGGGGTGCGACCACCTTGTGAACGGTGATTAGCTGGGGCCAAAAAAATTAGCCCAAAAAAAACTGAAAAGCAAAAAATAAAAACTTTTTATCAAAAAATTAAACCGCCGAAAAAACTGAAAAGCATTAAATAATTGGCAAACATTTTCTATTAGGACTTAATTTAGGTACTTACTTCTTAAAGTTATTTTGCTTTACCAAGAAATTTTGAGTCGGTGCCACAGAATCAACGAATAAAGATCACTAAATTACCTGAAATTCAAAGAAATAACCGAAAAACGTGTGCCGCTGCGCATCGCGCTTTACGTAGATAATGAATTTGCTTGTGTGGTGTGGCGCCGACTTAAAATTTCTTGGTAAAGCAAAATAACTTTAAGAAGTAAGTAAATTAAGTCCTAATAGAAAATGTTTGCCAATTATTTAATGCTTTTCAGTTTTTTCGGCGGTTTAATTTTTTGATAAAAAGTTTTTATTTTAATACTTATTTTAAGATGCTTCGATTTTTTTTTTCATATTAGTGACTACATTGTAAATTCGTATTTAGAAAATCCAAAGACTGCAAATTTCTACGAAAAGCAAACAATCAAATTACAAAAGTGCATTATCGGTTGTTACTCAAACAAATTGGCGAACGATCCAAATTATATCGAGACCCTAAAATGCCACATGCCATCGCGTGATGACAATATGAAAATGTGCAATATAAACACGGCTAATGTGCATGATCATAATAATGGTCACAAAGGCTGGATGGAATGGTATTAGTTTCTGAATAACTGCACTTTTGGGGAAAGGCGGGTGGATTACACTCGAGTTGATGCATCGAGGTGTGACACGGAATGTTCCTTTTATTGTTTGCTAAAACATGCATAATTTTTATGCATATTCTTTATTGTTTTTTTTTTTTTGTGTAAAGTGCTTAATGATATTACTTGTAGTATTTGAAATCAATACATAGTATAAAACGAAGTCGCTTCCCGCGTCAGTCCCTATGTATGCTTAAATCTTTAAAACTATGCATGGTATTTTGATGCGTTTTTTTTTTCACAGATAGAGCGATTCAAAAGGAAGGTTTATATGTATAATAGATGCAGAACATAGTAAAAGGTAAGGCGGTACGAAGTTCGCCGGGTCGACTAGTACTAAATAAAATAAAAATAGAATTTTAACGCGAGCTCTATAATCACAGATCCTGTTAAGTATTCTATAAATTTGAATGCATTAGCAAATGTAAGTAAGTAGAAAAATAGGTATCAACTTAGTTAATCCTTTGTTTTTGCAAAATTTTCATAAAAAATAATAAAAACAGTTTCAAAACCTTATCAGTTTCAAAAAGTTGACAACCCCTGCTGTGTTCAATCATACTTTCAAACAATTTTATTGCAAACTCACGAGTGCAAATTATAATGACCCTAATGTGCCGGTAGGTGGCGTCGAAACTGACCCGTAAATGTTTATTGTTTGACCACTTAGCGTAATTAGATTGTGGAAAAGGTTGGCGATGCATGGAATGGTACTGTAAAGACTTGGGTATAAAAAATATTGTAAGACTAGCTGTGCCCGCCACTTCATCCGCTTGGAATAACGACATTTTCATATTTTCTTACCGTTTAATTTTCTCTGGACTACGACAAACTTCAAACACCTCAAGTATTAGCGAGACTCATAAAGTTAGCGTCCAAAAGTACATAGTGACAAACCCACAACTCTACAATTTTAAGAATTACAATAAACTTTATTTCATCTAGTTGGAAAGTTGATGCTCTAAAACAAAAGCATAATTTTCCCAAAAAAAATAGCGGGAATTGGACTTTTTGCCGTAAATCTAATTTATTTGTATTAGTTAATGACCGATCCGCGTCAGCCCGCCCGCTCGTCCTATAACTCTTTTCCGACCGCTCTTGTTTCTGGACTGAGTAGTTTTGATACTCGTGATAAATAAATTACCAGTAAAAAACTTCTCAATAACAAGCTTTCAATGTACTCATGTAATGTAAATGTGCAAAGATTGCAAAGAAACAAGAATTTACTATCAAATTCAAATTTTTACTCTATCTGCCTGTGTTTTAAGCAAACACGCTTTAACTACTACTGAACCGTATATAATCTAAAAAAATTGTAGGTAAATTAGAAACATGAGACGGTTTTATGATACTTTTTATCCCACAAATCCTAACTTACCGGGAAGTTCGTTTTTTGCGGTTCGAAAGGACAGCGGAGGCTGTTGCGCGCGGCAGCACGGCAGGCGGCGTACTAACTAATAAAATCCTGTAAAAAGTTCAAGTATCAAAATTGCATAACTACACAAAAAGCGATGGCGATCCTAAAAGCGTATTCCTAAGTAATTATTTTAAGTTTTGTTCCGTGTCCTGCCACGTTCCGCGGTGAGCCGGTGTCCGTTCGTAAATAAAATTTTATTTATCCCTTCCACAAACTGATAAAAACTAACGGAGGCTTACTGCTTAGTTTTAATTTTTATAAAATATTATAATTATATATATATTTTTTTAAAGTAGCGCATTTTTGACCAGGGTAAAACTAAATAAACAATGCAATTTTTATGCCCGTAGCACAGTATTCAAATATCATTGCGGTTTTTTAAAGATGATAACAGGATGCCCTAAAAAAAGCAGTTATATTTTTTTAATGCTATATTGTCATCGAATTATCATTGTTGATTCTAGCGACTTAGGACCCAATTGCAAAGAATTGTTTTTAATTAATTAATCTTAAAGTAATTTTACATATTAAGTCAACTAAATAAGAAATAATGAATGTAATAATGAGAAAGTAAATGCAGTTTAATCATGCCAATATTTCTGTTTTTACCAACTTTTTTTTTTAATAACCATAGAACCGTGCTAAAAAAAAACTACACGATAAAAAAAGTGTTAACAGCGTTATCGTATTTGACTCCTTCGTGTTTGATCAAAGTGTAAAAAATAAATTTATTTTATTCACCAGTTCCCTGGATTGGAATTTAAGACTAATCGATTTCATTTGGAGTTCGGATTTTAAGTGTTGTAGCGACACACGCGTTGTTCGTTGAAATAATAACGCGATATAATTTAATTACATTCCGTCTGGTGAGCTCCTTTTTCCACCGATAACATATTTCGATCTTGTTT
Organism: Euspilapteryx auroguttella; assembly: GCA_951802225.1. Lineage (NCBI taxonomy): Eukaryota > Metazoa > Arthropoda > Insecta > Lepidoptera > Gracillariidae > Euspilapteryx > Euspilapteryx auroguttella. The sequence goes on along the minus strand of OX637660.1, from coordinate 7,476,663 downwards.
CGATACGAGGAAGAAGCTCATCGAGGACCACACAGTGCCCTCGCGCTGCGTGGCAACAGAACTCTTTTATAACGGCGAGACGCGCCATCGGCGGCCACTCGTTCCTATCTCCTCGGCGCTACCGCACTTGCCCTCAAGGACTAGACGTTATTCTGTTGTTTTATTTTATAGTCTTTTCATAGTAGTGCATTGAGGTTAGGACAGTCAATATTATCGGGCTAGCTTAGTCATCAGTACCATAGTGACCCGCAATTGTTAGCCCGGTAAAGTGGTGACCCTACCTACTCGACGACGTGAGTGAGTACCTACCTTTTTGGTTTAATTTTTCTGCTATTACTCGTACTTTGCGTTCCGGCTTTCCACCAGCGGATTCCACCGGACGCAAAATCAAGAGGCGAGCTAGCAGAAAATCAAGAACCGAGGAAAATGACCGGAAAAGCTTCAGAAGAGGCGGCTGGTAGCTCGGCACAAAACAAGCATTTTCCGACCGACGTGGCGGCAGTGGCGCTTCACACAAAGCTGCCGGAGTTTTGGAGGGAGCAGCCCAGGCTGTGGTTCGCTCAGGTAGAGGCGGTGCTTTTACCACAAAAGCAAGGAGACGACACAAACTTCAATGTAGTTATTGCCAAATTGTCTAGGGAAGCGATTTCGCAAATAAGCGATATAGTGCTAAACCCACCGGCAACAGGAAAGTTCGCTGCTCTTAAAGAGAGGCTAATATCCGTGTTCGAGGACAGCGAGACACGCCGTTTCCAAAAGTTGTTAGGCGAATTACAGCTGGGACAACAAAAACCGTCACAGTTCCTACGGGCCATGAGAGATCTGGCCCGCGATAAAGTCCCGGAGGACACCTTAAGAATATTATGGCAAAATCATATGCCGAACAGTGTTAAGGCGGTCCTTGCGGTATCAACGGGCGACCTTACCAAGATGGCCGAGGTGGCTGATAAGGTGATGGAGGCCACGTCACCAGCCTCTGGACACATATCAGAGGTTAGTCGCCAGGAACCTAAAGACCTGGTGGCCGAAATCGCCAAACTAACGGCGCAGGTGGCGGCTCTACAGCGTGGGAGGAGCATCTCCCGAAAGCAGCATCAGAGGTCGCGATCGCGATCTGGATCGCATCAGCGACGGTCCTCAGACTCGGCATCGTCTGCAAACCCGAATTGGAAGTGTTTTTACCACTTCCGGTATGCAGAGCGCGCCCGGAAGTGCGTGAAACCATGCAGCTGGCGCGGCCCATCCCCGACGACGGAAAACTAGGAGAGGTGCAGTCGGCGACGGGAGACTGCATCCCACACCGTGAGATGAACAACCGTCTCAGCTTGGCAGATAAGGATACCGGCGCAAATTTCCTGATTGACACCGGCGCCAACGTCAGCGTGCTACCTCATTCTAAATACCGTACTGTAAGTAGTTTTAATCGTTCCTATAAATTGTTCGCGGCAAATGGCACAGAAATTAAAACATATGGTCTTAAATCTATGGTATTAAACTTAGGTTTAAGGCGGAGGTTTTGTTGGACTTTTATAATTGCCGATGTAAATCAAGCTATTTTAGGTGCAGATTTTTTGCAACACTATGGTTTACTGGTAGATTTGCGAAATAAAAAGTTAATCGATAGTAACACTAATTTAGAAATTTCAGCGTTTGTCACGCAATCAAACGTTCCTTGTTTGAAAACGTTAGACGATAATCACCCTTATAGGGAGTTGCTCGAGAAATTTCCTGAAATAACAAAACCCGTTTCTTTCAAAAAGTTTAAAAATCATAGTGTAGTTCATCACATTGAGACTCAAGGCGCACCGGTATTCGCGCGCGCAAGACCGCTACCACCGGAGCGTTATAGTAAGGTAAAAAAAGAATTCGAAATAATGATGGAGCTAGGAATTTGTCGCCCATCGAATAGTGCATGGTCTAGCCCCTTGCATGTCGTGCCTAAGAAAAACGGTGAACTCAGGCCGTGCGGAGATTATCGGGCGTTGAACGCTATAACGAAACCCGACCGTTATCCCATTCCGCGATTACATGATTTCACATATTTATTGGCAGGAAAGTCTATTTATTCTAAAATTGACATTAATAGGGCATATCATTTTATTCCCATCGCGGAGGAAGACGTCCCAAAGACGGCGATAATTACGCCATTCGGATTGTTCGAATTTCCAAGAATGACTTTTGGGTTACGTAATGCTGCTCAATCTTTTCAGAGATGGATGAATAATACAGTTTTTCAAGGATTAGATTTTCTATTTACCTATATTGATGACGCTATTATCGCTAGTGAAAATAGGGAAACGCATGAAAAACACCTACGGTTAGTTTTTCGAACGTTTGAACGAGTATGGTATCACAATAAACATCAGTAAATCTGAGTTCGGTAAGAGCGAATTAGAGTATTTAGGATACCATGTATCAGCTGAAGGCATTAAACCGTTAGAAAGTAAGGTTCAGGCCATTAATCAGTTCCGCAAACCTGTTATAGTAAAAGATCTAAGGCGATTTTTAGGTATGATAAACTTTTACAGAGCACATCTACCCGACGCCGTTCGCTATTTAGATAAGCTTAATGTTTATTTACATAATTCAAAGAAGAACGATAAGACCGAAATTAATTGGTCAGACGAATCTAATGAAGCATTTGACGAGTGTAAGAAACAGTTAGCTCGTGCGGCAATGTTATCGCACCCATTACCTGATAGCCCGCTCACTTTAATGACCGACGCATCGTGTTCCAGTGTTGGGGCCGTGTTAAATCAGCAGGTGGGTGGCATTTTTAAACCATTAGGCTATTTTTCTAAAAAGTTAACTGATGCTCAAAAGAAATATAGTACATATGACAGGGAACTGTTAGGTATATATTTGGCAGTTAAATATTTTAGAAGATTTATTGAAGGCCGTAAGTTTGCAATTTTAACAGATCACAAACCTTTAATTTTTGCTTTTAGTAAAATAGGTACTGATAGTGAAACTCCACGTAGGATCAGGCAATTATCCTTTATAAGTGAGTTTACTACGGATATAAGGCATGTTGAAGGGGAAGAGAATGTCGTTGCTGACGCTCTCTCCCGAATTGAGTCAGTGTCGTTTCCATCTACAATGAATTACGCAGATTTATCGCGGGAACAGAGATTAGATTCCACAATAGTGCAAATGTCGCAGGATAATAACCGCAATTTGCATTTGAAAAGAGTTTATTTTCCCGATATTGATGATTATGTTTTGTGTGAATGTTCGACTGAAAAGGCGCGACCTGTTTTGACTCCTAATTTTCGACGAGTAGCTTTTCAGAATATCCATAATTTGAGCCATCCTGGAGTTCGAACCTCCAGAAAGTTAATCAAGGATCGTTTTTATTGGCCTAACATGAACTCTGACATTAAGACATGGTCGAAAACTTGTGTAGAATGCCAGCGATCCAAGGTTCACAGGCATACTGTATCGAATGTCGGTACTTTCCCGGATTGTGGCCGATTTGAACACCTACATGTGGACATAGTCGGACCATTACCAGTTTCCCCGGAAGGATATAGATACTTAGTTACTATGATTGATAGACGTACTAAGTGGCCAGAAGCAGTACCTACTTTTGATATTACTGCAGAAGTGGTTGCTAAAGCTATTTATAACAATTGGATAGCACGTTTTGGTTGTCCAGTTCGTATTACTTCAGATCAGGGTAGACAGTTTGAAAGTAACTTATTTAATGAACTGTTGATATTGCTAGGACATTCTAGGATCAGGACTACGCCATACCACCCACAGAGTAATGGGATGGTGGAGCGGTGGCATAGATCTTTGAAAGTAGCTCTCACAGCTAGAATTCAATCTAACAATTGGGTGGAGGATTTACCTAGTGTTTTATTAGGTTTACGCTCAGTTTTAAGGGACGATGCCCAGTGCAGTGCCGCAGAATTAACTTTTGGTTGCACTTTGAGGTTACCCGGAGATTTCTTTGAAGCATCTAGCTCTAGCCATAGTGACGACACACACCTAGTACAGCAGATTAGGCGCACGCTCAGTGAGCTTAGGCCGATCGGTTTGTCTAGGAGAAACGAGTCGAATATTTTTATACACCCAGATCTTAATACATGCTCACACGTTTTTATTAGAAACGATACGGTTAGGAAACCTTTGACACCCGTGTACGATGGTCCTTTCCGCGTATTAGAGCGAACACCCAAGGTTTTTAAAATTCAATTGCTTAATAGGGTTACTCGTGTAGCAATAGATCGTCTGAAGCCTGCGTATCTTATTAACGACAATAACGCAGAACCATTAAGATCTGCAATTACAGGAGCAGACGATACTGATATTACGACAAGTAATTCCGAGTTTGAACCGAGACCTTTGGTGGTTACCAGATCCGGTAGAGTCGTTAAGCCACCCGTTAGGTTCACTTTGTAATGTATTCATTTGAACATATTGAATTTAATTACCTTTTGTTCTGTTAACTACTGGTAGGTTACCTTTTAGAAGCATTCTTTTTCGTTGCACATTGCAAGTTTGACAGCACCGCGGATCATACGCTTGAATCTTTTGTATCCGTTTGATATTTTTTTCCGTGGAAATATGGGTTGGTTCTCAAACTCGAATAAGGACATCATAATTACATACGGTCCTGGAGGTTCTGCAGCGGGTCCAGCTACGATCGCAGGCCCGGCAGCAGGAGATATAGTAATGCTGTCGCTTTTATGTCTTTTGATTTGTCTGGTAGCAATAGTGACCTATGTTAGGTTACGAAAACGCTACGCTATTTTTTTACAAAGACAAGTTAAAGTTGCTATTGATAATAAGGGCAAATCTACCAGTGAAACTAATGCTCATAATCCATTTGATGTATGATGGATCTGTGTACTATAAGTTTTTAGTTTGTAACAATTTAATGAAAATTTTGTGTATTTTATACGTTTAGTATAGTTATACGATTATTTTTTTCTTTATATACAAAATTCATATTTTTATTTTTAATTGTTTTATAGTTTTTAAAAACATTGTAAATTGTATAATAATTTTTTTTTAACTTAAAATTGTTTTGTTTACTTGTTTACCATCATTGTAATTTTTTGTGGTAATTAAAATTTTCCTTTTATTAGGGGGGGAGTACTGTAGCGACACACGCGTTGTTCGTTGAAATAATAACGCGATATAATTTAATTACATTCCGTCTGGTGAGCTCCTTTTTCCACCGATAACATATTTCGATCTTGTTTCGATACGAGGAAGAAGCTCATCGAGGACCACACAGTGCCCTCGCGCTGCGTGGCAACAGAACTCTTTTATAACGGCGAGACGCGCCATCGGCGGCCACTCGTTCCTATCTCCTCGGCGCTACCGCACTTGCCCTCAAGGACTAGACGTTATTCTGTTGTTTTATTTTATAGTCTTTTCATAGTAGTGCATTGAGGTTAGGACAGTCAATATTATCGGGCTAGCTTAGTCATCAGTACCATAGTGACCCGCAATTGTTAGCCCGGTAAAGTGTAAATTAGGGAATTCGTTAAAAGGTTCATGCGGTATGCCACAAACCATTCTTTATTCAATCAGAATAATGCGACTTTCATTTTTTTCTTTATCTAAAATTTGTAGCAAAAGTCTAGAATTTTCTGTGTTCAAATACTGCAATGTAATAAGCATAGGTATCGAATCGATAAAGATTCGTCAAAAAAATAAAACAAGGAGATGTTGTAAAGTAGATTTTTTTATCCTTTTCATATCTTTGTTGTAAAATCTTTGCGAAAAAAAAATAGAATAATTTGGAAAAATTAAGGGCGTTTAGGGGCGCCTTCTAGCGGCTCCATCGTTGGCATTATGTATGGGTACCTGGTACTATTAAAGTATTCTGTGGTATTGGTCTGATCGGCAGCATACAGTAGCAGGGTGCGGTCTTGCCCTTACAGCTTTCTCCTAACAATGTTCTGTTATTCAGGGTGGTCTGTGTTCTTGTGGATTGTTGGTTTCTCATTCACTTGCCTAGAGCCTCATGAAGACGACCCTGGACAACCTTGCCTCTTGCTAAACAGGATACTATTGTTTTGAATAATTTTAGGTAAGTATTGTAGTTTCACTTAAGATTTTCAATAAGGCCTTGTATCTTGTATATAGCCTTAAAGGCTTCATTATATGAAAGATAGGAGCAACACAGCAATTAAAACTATAGAATACATTAAACGTAGTTTAACCCTAGAAGCCAAACAAAATATTGATCAAAATACCTATCACATCAGCTTCCCCTCGGTCAATCTAGCTAGATGGAAGCAAGCCCTAAAATTCATTAAAACCATAACGCATGAAGGGCTCCGAATGCGTGTCGTGAGGAACCCTTAACGAGTGGTTCCGTAATCATACACGCATCAAAAAGCCCTGTCATATGGCAATTATAATTGCGGAATTCTAATTGATTTTGTAGGTTTTTCGTTTACGTAGAGCTACTTAATCGTTTAACGTTTGTTTAGTGCAAATGAAAAAGCATTTATATCTCATGCTTAACTCATTATTGTTTTAGCTTGTGGAGGATATTATTTTGAGTCCTCTTGGGTATGACTCAAGAAGTGAACTTGCTCGAAAGTTATTCAATATTAAAAAAAACAAAACGGATTTTTTTTTAAAGAAGTCATTATTTTAAATTAATATAAGCAATAAAAATATAATGTTTGTGGACTTTGGTATTTTTGGGGTTATTTAGGTAAGATAAACTTATCATTTTGCATAACGTCACGGCATTAACTATAATTTAATATGTTATTTTAAAGCATTATCTGCCACTATCATTATCAAAAATAAAAAAAAACAAGTTCCAATCAGTAGTTTTAACGTAAAACATGTACAAAAATTTAACATTTAACCATCGAACCACGAAGTTCGTTCAATAGAACTTCATCTAAAACAAACCCTTTGAACTTTTCATTTGAATATGGTTTTTATTTCAATTGACTTCACTTAATGAATGTCAAAAATGTTATTTAATATTTAACGTCGATTAAAATTAGACTCTATTTACTCTACAATTCGATAGAGTTTAACGTAATCGTTAATGATTGAAGAGCAATTGAGTGCAAAATTTTAACGATGCGTGTGCATTTGTTTTGTCCTTAAAATATCGCTATGTTGCGACCACTTAGACCGACCAAATGTCACCATAAGTGTTCTTAAAGCCTTGTCTTTCATTTAATGATTTTTATTTGATACATTTTGAATTTCATGTCAAACTTGTAGGCAGATATTATATCCTACTAGAGTCTGCCCCGCGGTTTCACTCGCGCAGATTTCTCATAAACACAAAAATCCAGTTTTTTTCCGTTCCCATGGGAATTTCGGGAAATCCTTTCTTAGTGCTCACCTACACTCCCTAAGGAGCCTACATGCAAAATTTCAGCCCGCTACGCCCAGTAGTTTCGGCTCTGCGTTGTCTGTCAGTCAGTCAGTCAGTCAGTCAGTCAGTCAGTCAGTCAGTCAGTCAGTCAGTCAGTAACGGAAGAGTTTTATATATATTGATAATGTTGATTTTTGATAAGATTTTTCCGAACACAAAAATGTATTATAGTGCGACACAAAAATTTTTAAATTAAAAAGTAGAGATTAACTGTATGGAAAACAAATTTATATACTACAGTAAGTACTTTTTAATTTCTAAATTTTTTGTGTCGCACGGTAGCTTAGAAAATAAAAACTAAATATATTTTAAATACAGAAGAAGACTAAATTTTGCCTCCTTCCGTATTTATGACATTTCTGTCACACAACCCTCTAGTGACACAGAACAGTGACACTGCGCAGTGACGCTCAGCTTTTACGTTGTTGTTTATCTGTTTTGTTGTTTATTATCTTTTTGTTGTTTTTATCCCACCAGCGCGTTGATGATGACGGAGCGTGCCGCAGTTTTGACTGACTGTCACATTTACATCAGAATGGACTGACACTGTGACATGTCGCGTGATTGTGATTGAAGCTCCTTTTTTTATTAAATCTTTTTATTCGTGGGAATGTTTTTTGGTGTGATTCTACTATCGACTTAGCAATTTAACACTGTTGATTCTGATTGTGTTCTGTTTGATAATGGATTGTGGTTTAATTGTTTGAATTTTGTGTAAGTTCAAGTGTGCTTTTAGAATTGAAATAAATATTTAAGGGTTATTTTATTAGTATGGGAATGCGTATGGTCAATTTAATTTAAAAAAAAAAAAAAATTTTGTTTGCTTACGGTCTGGTAAAATTGTTTAAATGCAATTTTTGTATTTCGAATAGAAATTTATAAATAAGTTTTTTTTTATATATCCAATTATGTTGATAATACTTTAAGATCGCATTTAACTGGTTGACAAATCTCTTTCAAACTTTATATTTAAGACTAGAGGCTGCCCCGCGGTTTTTACCGCGCAGATTTCTCATATACACAAAATTCCCGTTTTTTTCCCGTTCCCGTGGGAATTTCGGGAAATCCCTTCTTAGTGCTCACCTACACTCCCTAAGGAACCTACATGCAAAATTTCAGCCCGCTACGCCCAGTAGTTTCGGCTCTGCGTTGTCTGTCAGTCAGTCAGTCAGTCAGTCAGTCAGTAACGGAAGAGTTTTATATATATTGACTAGAGGCTGCCCCGCGGTTTCACCCGCGCAGATTTCTCATAAACACAAAATTCCTGTTTGTTCCCGTTCCCGTGGGAATTTCGGGAAATCCCTTCTTAGTGCTCACCTACACTCCCTAAGGAACCTACATGCAAAATTTCAGCACGCTACGCCCAGTAGTTTCGGCTCTGCGTTGTCTGTCAGTCAGTCAGTCAGTAACGGAAGAGTTTTATATATATTGATTAAAGTTTAGTTAATATTTGACGTTAAAATTCACATTAAAATATTATTTTTGCTAAATCTTCGCTAATATATTTCACACCGAGAGCCCCCCAAAACACACGTCTAAATGAGTGAGCACACTCAAAAAGGAAATTGTATAAAAACAATCGTGCGACAGTCCACTGTTTTACGATGCCTTTGACAACATCGGAATCAAATCAAACGCGCGCAAATGGAAGATGTAGCTGCAATGAAAGGAAACTACGGAGTCGTGTTTCTAATAAATTTGTAACCTTCAGAAAAAAAAGGAAGTTTTTACGTTTTTTTTCTAAATCGATCACGCATAACTTTTTGTACATTAAACAGATTTTTAAAGTTATTTTTTTATTGTTATGTTAACAATACATAGTATAAAATAAAGTCGGTTCCCGCGTCTGTCCTTATGCATGCTTAAATCTTTAAAATTATGCAACGGATTTTGATGCGGTATTTTTTAATAGATACAGTCATTCAAGAGGAAAGTGTATACATTTAATATAATACATACATTACATGCACTATATAGTAATAGGTTAGGCGAAACGAAGTTTGCCGAGTCGACTAGTATCATATATTATCATTTTTATTTTCCTAAAAATTTTGCAAAAAATATCTTGTTGATTTTTAAGACGCATGAAGTAAGGTGATTCAAATTTTATTTTGGGTACCTATTTACTTAAAAAAATATATATTTATGTGAATTATACTCCATAGATTTATAAATCGAGCACTGCATCAATTTTCCGCTACCCATCGCTAGGCCGCGTCCACACGCGTCGGTCACGTGACCTGACCCTCTGTCTCGCGTGTGCACGAACCCTAATGCACTTTTGTATGTGTGCTGAGTTGTGGATGCGGGGTGGGCATGAAAATGTGGTTTCACTTATTTTTAGAGATAAAAATAAATAAATGTGGTAATACTAAAATAACAAAAGTTTCGGTATTTAGTATATAGGTACTCTAGGCTGAGTCATACTTAATAAAACAACAAAATATACTCATTTTCATTTAAAAACCAATTTTTTAAAGTGTTGGTGTAAATATGTAACCGGAATTATTGGCACCCTACAAACATGAAATTGTGTAATTATTTGCGAACAGTCCTCTTTGCTCTATTGTTTAGTAAAATTAGTTTAGTTTAACACCATTTTTGTACCAGTTAAACAAATATTGGGTTTTACTTTTGACAAAGAGATGTCGCTTGATGTCAGTTACATTTTTAATTGTCTCTGTGTAATGTCAGTAACTGATGTTTCTGCTATTTTGTGATTTAATTAAAATGGTTTAGGTACTTAGGTTATTTAAATTTTGTTTGCCTAACCCAATTGGTGGGGATCCTGAACTTTCTCGCCTCTCACAATATAGGATACTTTACCAAATAAGGTATCAATAGCAATTAGAAGTCTTATTGACTTTCAATGAGTGATATCTTGTATCCTATATTGAATAAATCATTTTTGACTTTTTTTTCTTTGGAGCGAAGTTCTAAGCAAGTTAAACTTACTAATAATGTAGGTATAGAATACTACATAATAGTCTAGTTTTTGTCTCTCTGCTTTTATTGCTTCCTTTAATTACTCTACCACCCAGTGGTCAATTCTCTAACTAATACACGGAAAAAAGACAAAATAAACAAAAAAATCGCATTAACCCGCACGCTCCGCCCACTGGGTGTCCGAACGCTTGGCAATAAACTATAATAATACATACAATTATGCCCTTAATACATTTTTGGGCACGTGCCTCACGGCTATTTTTTATTGTCCTTGCTAAAAATTCACTGGTTAGTCAATCGTCTGGGAGTAATTTTAGGTTTGAGTTACTTGAGGATTGGGTAGGAATTAAAATAAGCGCTGATTTCAAATTTTGGTAATTATATAAGTTTGTGTCTATATCAAAAGTAATAAGCTATTTAAATCATTAAATTTAATTAATATTAATTAGTTGACATCGTTTTATAATACACAAAATATATGGAATATCTATCGATACGATAGTTTTTACGTGAATAAATATGCGGACAGCAGAGTTAAGCCATATTGAAAATACAACAACTTATTCAAATGTATTTGAGCAAGTTAAGTACCAATTTTTTGATTTAGTGTAATTTGTTTCCTAGTTCCGCGGCTGGGCAAAGACCTCTGTACAACGTGTCCATTTCCTGTGCCACTTGTATCCAGTTGCATAGATTGTCATCAACTAGCATAAGGCAGCCAAGCGTTCGTCTTCCATTACCTTTAGATATACATGATTTTACCTACATTAATATACTGACCCTCAGAAAATCCACACTACAGACCGCAAACAATAGAAAACCAGAATAACTCCCTCGTTAGCAACCACTAGATGGAATAAATCTGGAAAATACGATATCGATATTCAGGCCCACTGTGCGATTCCTTAACCAGTATAACTTGCCCTCCATATAGAACAAGTTGCTTGCGCGTGAAAGGCCAGGTTATAGTGGTTTGATGTAATTATAATTGACATATTTCGTATAGTAATTTGTCGAGAGAGGAATCTTTTGATGCAGCACGCGTTTGATTGTTTGTTTGACTGTCCGTCATTAGAAGGGTCTTATGGGAGTTGTGTAGTGGACTTTGTCCGACATATTGTTCGGGTTTGATCGGTAGGAATTAATTTGAGGAGATCTTTGGATCTCTTTCAAGGATGGGTGATTTTCTATTGTCGGCTTTGTTGTTCGTCTTGTTTCGACGCTAAGCCAAATACTTAAATGATCAGATAATTATCTATGGTAAATGGGTTACATATTTTGCGATGTTGTTTATTATTCTAACTTTATTTGAAAAATAAATAATTCAAACTTTTCACAATAAAAAAAATTAGCTTTGAGATCTGAATTTTCCGGAAGAGCTTTTCTTTAATTTTAATGGGTAATTATTTTATTCACGGTATAAAGGGCACACAAATTTCACGAAAAATAATTTTGAAAATTGGTGACAAAAGTCTAACATTTTCCTTTCGCTCTGCGCCAAAAAGTCCTACTGTTAGAAATTATTGTTTGTTTTCGTTCCAAAAATAAATATTTAAATTCCCATAAAATAATAAAAAAAAAAAAACAAACGAACTGGCTGGCATTACTTCCGCAAATGTAGCCAAGTTAACCCGTAGGCGCAATCCCACATCGCGTCTCCCACGCTCAATAAAAAAAAAACTTAAAAAAATCAAAAACACGCACTCGATCCCCGTATTAAATTTTTAAAATGTTTTATTCATTGTTGTTAAAGAATTATTTGTTACTATTGTATTGTATTGGAACGCCTGAAGCTATCGCGTGGCTTCAATCCAATGAATGGTAAAGAGTCAATGTTTGGAAGTTAACGCAATTGGGGGTTAGTTGATATTTAAATAGGTTACAAGAATACAATTAAAAGTTGAATCGGAATAAGTTATTTATTTGTTTGTTTGCCGCTCGGTAACCGTAATTTTGACCGTTTTACTCTAATACGTTTTGTCAAGTCTAGAAATGACATTTTGTAAAACAAAATAGCTTTGGCTATAATAACAATAACTTTCTGAAACATCATACAGTTTGCGGGTCTCAAACAGCAAGCTGCAAGGTAAATCCTTCGAGTCATATCCTTTGGCGCTCGAATTAGTGGAGTGGAAGCCTCTAAGACCTAAAGCCTTTTTTCTCAGACCATTTTTCACTGGCCTTCAGTGTGCATAATACAAAATATAGGTTAAATATTTGTAAGATAATAATAAAATAATCAGTGATGACGTTAGACACGTCCTTTGCATTGGGTTTGAACAAAAATTGTTATCAAAAGGTATAGCACAACCAAAGTTGCGCCACCCGCGAAAAAAATTAATATCTTCTAAACTAAGTGAACTAGTATACATATTACTAGGCTTCATTATCTAGTGGAATACTGTCACATTTTTGATACATTGCCTTAGTTTAGAAAATATTAATTTTTTTCGCGAGTGGCGCTTTAGTTGTTCTATGCCTCTTAATAAAAATCTTACTTTTACATATATCGATACGAACAAATCATAATAATATCAAAACAAGACAACAATGAAACGAATCGAACTCTCTTAACCCTTAAACAGTCAAGTTGTAAAATTGAACGCAAAATTGCAATAGGGTGTCCTCAGTGACAATATTTGTTAAGGACACGTTAAGGACAACACTCCTTCCTCAACATTAAGGACTATTGAACCAACACGTGACACGATCGTGGGAATGATTAGGAAATGTACCTACTCGAAATGACGTGTGATTCTGTTGACATATTTTGGCACTGACTGGTGACTGATTGAGTTACAATTTTTATAAGAGTTTAGTGAGTTTATTGAGTGTTTGGATTGTTAAGTGATAGTCGTGCGATTTAAGTTGTCTTTCTTGATGTAATGGTAGTATTTGAAATTAATTATAATGTTTGGGACCCATTATAAAAATACGTTTTTCTTCAAACTTCTTTTGTACAGATCCGCAGACCGCTATTTGCGCTACAATTATAAACTTGCCTTTTAGCCCTAACGAGCTCGGATCCGATAAGTTTATAGAACTCCATAGTATCAACTAAAACAAAAATTCGTGTATTACTGGGTCTAAAGTTTAATTTGAATATTATACTATTTATTTATTTTTTTCTCTCTTGCTTCATAAATGTAGAAAGAACTCTGTGGTTCTCGTTGTTGGCGTTACATTGATTACTTTACATATTATTATATTTTTAGTTGTTACTATGTAATGTAATGTTGTTTGTGGACCCAAATAAAATAAAATAAAATAACGTAAATATTACAGTTTTTTTACAAGTTTAATCAGAAACAGGACGATAAACCTAGTTGGTGGCGATAATTTTAAAGTAACGCTATACCTGTTCTGTTACATATAAAGAAGTTTATTTTGCTGAATAGAACATTAAATTTAATATTTTTGTGAGCAACATTTAAAGTAAGTTTTCATACAATGTTGCTATGATGCACGTTACCGTTTTGTTTAGCTTATTCTGCCACAAGTCTCATTACCTTGTCCGTTGCAGCTGCTTTTAGTTCTCTTTTACACTATGCAATTTTATAATATTATTTTATCACCATCATCATCAACTGATACTGTGCTACTGCTGGACAAGGGTCTTTTTCACAAATTGTCAATAATGACCAGTCTTGTGCGAGATTATCATGATGATAAAGATATTCAAAGCAATCTACAATGTCATATTGATATTTACAATAGTTCGCAACATCCACCAATTTTTTGCGCTGACAAAATGTTTGATATACCCACCAGTTTCTTTTACAAATACCTTCTAAGAGGGTTCCTACACGCTCATTGGCATCACTTCAGTCAAATCGTTGTATTACCTAGTTTCATTCAAACTGATACAATTATTTTCAATACCTAATGATATACCCACATTCATTTTGTTTATAAGACTATCAGTCTGGTCTGGCCTATGTATATCAATACTGATGAAATTGACTTAACGGCTGAGCTGACTGAAGGTGTGGGAAACCTTTAACATTTCATAAATGAATAAATAAAAACCTTACAATATCAGTTAAGGCAATCTATGCACAGTATAAAACCAACCTATAACAAAATCCGTGTATTTCGCCTGACTCAGCGATGCAAACGAGCATTTCCCTATGCAAAAGCTTGGATTATGCCAGATCTGCGCGATAGGCTAATCGGGCTTGATGTGTTTATGCAAATAGGTCTTCAGGAGACTGTCGATTCTGTGCCTTGATTAATCTGTGTTATGGATGGGGTCGCTCGTGGAGGTGGGTTTGTGTGAGTTGTTCGGTAGGTATACAACAGAGAGGTTGAAACGCCGTCTTCTATTTATCTGAGGTATACGACCTTTCTTATGTTATCAAATTTAGTTAGTGATGTAAAACAAAATATTGTTATCTTGGATGTTTTGAAGGTTTTGGCTTCAACGTCCATTATAAAGAAATTCATGCGTAAGCCAAACCTATGAGATGACAACACTCTATAAACAAATATACTTAATGAAATTAACCCTAATCTAGGCAAAACCACTGTTAATACAGAATTAAAGCATACTGTAGGCTTTGAATTGTCACGTCAGAAACGAACATTGTAATTAAAATAACTTTAATTTAGAAAGAAGTATGATTCCTAAAATTGTGTAGCATCCTTATGATTTCCCTAAGAAAAACGCGTATTTTCTGCAGATAAACTATATAGAGGGCACTCATGTTAAAAAGCCACTAGGCGAACCGAACGATAGCAAAAGAGGTGCAAGCAAAGCTGAGGTTCCCTTTAAAAAAAAAAACAGAACATACAAAATTTTCTAAAATACTTAGTCGATTTCACCCCAGAATACTTTTGGCAGAGAACGGGAGCAATTTAAATGTACCATCAAACGTCGAAACGCCGATTCCTAAGCGGAAACTCAGTACTAATTTTTTACAACCTCCGTCGCGATAACGCAGCGGGGAAGGGTTGAGTGACGCACACGATAAGTTTATTAGGTTTTCTGAAATAAATTAACCATTGCGTAACGATGTAAAATTAATTGTGCGTACATTAAAGTTCAAGAGCACCGTGCCTTATGTGCAATTGTGCCGGGCGTATTGCGCTGGTTCGAAAAATGTATACAAAATACTTGCGCTGACATTCGCGCTGGAACAAGCGTCTATGTCCGCGCAAGTATTTTCTGTACATTTTTCGAACCAGCGCAAACAATCGCTTGTTGTTAGCTTTGTACGTCAATACGTCCTTACCTAGGCTATCGTCGTAGGGAGACTTGACGTATGTTCAGCACAGCATGCTGTCATAAAACTATAGGTAAGTGTCGTAAACCCTAAAACAAGGATTAACAATCTTGACTAGAGCGGCAAATTTAAATAAAAATTGCAATAATCTAACTACATTATTATACCTAATTACTATAAACTTGTATTTTCTTACTGCTGGGAAATATTTTTTTAAATAAGCATAATTTTCTTTACACGAACAGCTTATTTAATGTTTTTATACAAATATTTACTTTAAAGCTAATAATTATGATCTACCTCTTACTTAATTTTTCATTAAAACAAATCATTTCATAATGGTAAACCACACAGTCAAATAAGTTTCTAAAGTATGCAGTGTCACATTGAGAAGGGGTTTTAAATACCTATACCATTCAGTACTTATATTCTGTTTGCCAATCCAACAGTCCCAACTTCCCGAGTGCCTTCCAACATTTTTCGGGATCCGGAAAGCGATCAAGATTAACATAAAAGTTAACGAGAGCCTTCCGCTAATAACTGTCAACGTGACAAGCGCATATTGCTCGAGCTATAGTGATGACGTCATTGTTTACTTGAAGAAGATTCTTCTGGTTATTATTACAATGGATTCGCAAATGGATTTTGGCCTTTGACACAAAAGACTCAGAGAGAGTAAGATACTGTTTATGATAGGTAACTTGTAGCGATGAGTAGACCTAGAGTAGACTGACTTGCAGCTTGCAGTGTGGTTGCCTGAAAATTAATAGGAATATTAGATGAAGTTTAATAAAATAGTACGAAGTAAATAGGGTCCTTTTGGGGCGTTAGTCAAAAATACAAACATATGAAAATAATAAACATACAAAAGTAACATAGCATAATATCACACTGCGTCCGGGACCAAGCACGGTATCATCTTACTTTTCGGACAATCGGTGATTCAAGCCTGCAATGTCCTATCCTACCGAAAACAACGTGATTTTTGCAAAAGTAAAAAGGCTCTATATTAGGACGTGAATAAACTCAATGATACCTTGTGTTTCAAATTTAATAATTTTTAAAGATTTTTTTTTTTAAAAAGGTGTAACACTAATAAAAAGTGGAAATTGTTAAAATAATATTCTATTCTAAATGTAAAAAATAACACAAATCAAAATGTTTTGACCTTATCCCAACAAAAAAAAACTTGCTTTTTTGGCACCCTTCGCTTTTAGGAAAACAGCACGTGTTACCATTCAAATAAATAATGCCAATATTAGAAAGAATAAATATATAAATATTGAAAAAAAAATGTGTAACGCACCACACCCTCTCTTTTATAGAATAGTAGAATTTATAGTTAGATTAGAGATTTTTTCTCAATTGCAGCTTTATTTTGGGTTTATTTATTTATTTATTAGGTGACACAACAGTACACAACTAAATAAGCATTCAAATGAGTAAAACAATTTGGTTCATGTTAGGTTGCGTTCCAAAAACGTGTACACACGACATGATGAAACAACTTTTTTTTTTGGGTTAGAGGTGGCCTAGTTTTTAATTTTTTTTTTTTTTTTTTCTTACTTAATTTTTTTTTATAAAATAATCATTATATTTTAAGACTAAAGTAAAATTATATATTAAAAAAAACTGTTTTATTTAAAAATGTTTTGGTATCGGGAAATTAATTTACGATTTCCTTACGAGTACGAACGTAAAAAGTATGCAATCACATTATTCTAGCGATTACGATTTAACCGTAAAACTATAAATATTCCGGAACACTTAAAAAAATACCAATGCTACCCTGGACCACTTTAAAAAAAAAACTTTTTTTTTTTTAATCTCACCCCTGCGTATGCTTTCGTATAAAAGTGGGTGGCGAAATAATAAATTTTAAATCCATTAGTAGGCATTCGGCTGGTACACATGTTCGGAGTGCAAAGTTTACACTCCATTTAACTTTATGAGGTTTAAATGCGTTGAGTTGTTATTTAGATAAAGGTAGGTTTATACTGTGACGAGATTGTCACGGATACGGGCTTTGAGCATAGAATAACTTTACTTATAGTACTTTGGTTGAATACTTATAAGAAGCTTTGAGTTTAAATACACTTACTTAATAAAATGTATACTATATAATAAGTCATTATATAATATAACTAGTCGACCCGGCGAACTTCGTAACGCCTAACCTATGGCTATTTTGTATACCTATTATACTTATAAACCTTCCTCTTGAATCACTCTATCTACTAAAAAAACCCGCATCAAAATCCGTTGCATAATTTTAAAGATTTAAGCATACATAGGGACAGACGCGGGAAGCGACTTTATTTTATACTATAATATAATATTTATTATTGTTAAGTATTTAGATTTAAAACAAACCATATTATTGCCATATAAGAACTGTATTAAATAAAAAAATATTTCATGAATTGTTAATATTGTATGATTTAACAATAAAAAAGTGACAAAGTTATGTCTGAAATAACAAAAAAAATATACAACCGAATGCAAATAGGATTTCAGGTTTAAAGTATCAAAAGTATGCTTTCCAAAATTAATTTTTGTTCCAACAACTTCTACAATTTTTAGTTTTTCGTGATTCCGATGTATGAAACTATCTTTATTTTGATACACTCATAGGTAGCACCTCTTAATTTTTTATGACACCAATTTTTTTTTTTTGCACTAGGGTCATATTGTCTTTTCACCTCTGAAAGGGTTATTTTGATTTGCGATTGACTGTCAATTGTTTAACCCTTTGTTACCGTAGTTTATTTGACACCTTGTATCGGTTAATAAAATAATAGTTTTTTTTTATACATTTCAAGTTCAAAATTTACGATTATTTGTTTTCCATCAGTCCGGTGATGATGTAAGTGTTTTTTTTACTAATTTCTATTGTTAAAAAAAAACAAAATTGAATGGCACGTGGTAATAATGTTGCCATTTTAAACTTTTAAAATTATATTTCGGGTCATTTAATGTTTTATACACAACCTAAAATCAACGCCCAAGCAAATATATATTATAAAATAACTATGTAAGGATAAAGTAATGTTGCAGAACTTTTTGAAAGGATTTCAATCACAAAAAAAAATTGTTTTTATAAAAAAAATAAAAACATACCTTGGCGATCTGAACAAAAAATTTCATTTGTTAACCGGAATTTTATACTGTAAATATGTTATGTACTGTAAATATTTTTATGTTCCTTTTTATAAGTAAAATATTCCAAAACATACCTAAGAATTTGCAATTCAATAATATTCCCAATAACATTAGTTCAAACGATATCAGCGACACACCATCAATCTAAAACGGTAGACAAATTGATTTATGTCCCTAACTCGAGTAACTTATTCAATTGGATCGCCTTATACCAAAATTATTCGGGCATAAAAATCCAATCCACGAAAAAGCATTTCCTAACCGTATAATAATAACCTATTCCAAATTTCCCTTAAATGTTAAGCTTTATTAGATTTACGGAAAACGATGACACCCTTAGCTTCAATAATAATACAAAAAAAAAAACTTGACCAAAAAAATATATCCACGCTAACCCTTCGGTGCTCATGCGTTTTGATAGAGATAAATCATTAAATTGGCATTTTTTTTGTCGACTGTCACATTTATTTATTTTTTTATCAATTGTCAGATATAATTTCTTTGATTAATCGATAGTATAATCGATTGTTTGCGGTAAGACGGTTTTGCTTGAGTGATTTTATGTGTATGATTTATAGTTTTCTTTTTCTTGCAAATTGTGTGGCCACTCCCAATAGATTTTATATGTTTTTGTTGTTTAAGTCAATAATCAATTATATTTTTAAACGTGGAATAATACTAATATTGCATTGCAACGGTTTCATAAAATTTTCGGGCACCCTAGATATAGGTTTATCCTGGCTAGGGGGTTTAAGTGTGTAAAATCATACAAAAGTGAAATTTTGTGTTCAATACTCAGCAAAAATGTATAAGTTTATTTTTACAATGCAATACTTATTCTATCAAAGCGTTGCTTAAAGGCTAACCGTCTTATTCATAAAGATAAGTAGATTTTAATTCGCCTTACTGGAGGTCTACTTCTCTGGTTTGTTGTATGGTAAATATGTGACAACCAGTCTAAATTGACATACGTCAAATAACTAAAATCCTCTTTAACTTTTTATGAATAAGAGGGTAAAGCTATAAAGGTCAAACCTTATCTAATTCAAAGGTGAAGTCCATTGAAGAGTCGACTTGATTTATAAACGTTTTATGATTTCTGAAACTATACACCCACATCACCACGCCTATTATAGACAGGACATAAAATATGTCAATTTAGTTTTGACACTAAAATGGCTAAGTACGAAAGAAGACAAAATGTTATGAAGGGTTTCGTTGGTTTCGTTCTCCAACTCTGATTATTTGTAACTTTGGATAAACGGCAATAAAAAAAAACGGGATCAATATATTTTTTTCATACGGAATTGACTGATACTAAATAATATTTAAACAACCGAAGATTCTCTTACTAGTCAATATTGGATATAAATCACTAAAGTTACTAATCATGTCATCCAAATAAAAAAAAAAAAAACATTTAGAATCATCAGCAAAAAATATTGCTTTATCTAAGAATATTAGAATAGCGTCACTACCAAGAAGGTCTTTAGGGCTTTTTTCAAACGTTTTACCAAGTAACCCTAAAAAAGTAAGCATTGTAAAACTGACCCCACCCTAGGAGTCAGCAAGACAAATTTTATTACATTCACACTTGAACTAAACAGAATGTCCTCAAAAATACATTGTCCATTTAATCTGGGGTCCAAAATCGTCACACCTCATTTTGGTGTTAAAGATGCCATTTTACTCATAAAATATTGGTTTTATAACAATAGGATTGTATTTTCGAGAGATTTAATTTCTAATGTCCATCTCTACGGTTTGTATTACGATGTTGTTTTGGAGGCAATTTTGAAATTCGAACTGACCACGTGCGGTACATTTTCCGGTCACGGTCTGATTTTGGATTTTGGTTTTTAAATTGAATTGTATGGGTCACTTTGATGTGATAATTTTGTAAATTCATTTATTTAATTTACTAGACTAAATATCGTACATCATTTACTACAATCAGAATATAGTTAGAGAAGGATGTTGCAGTAGTTAGATACAATAAATAAGCAGGAAAAGTGCTTAAAACACTATGTACGACAAGACAAGACAAGCTTTTAACTTTGTCCTGTCTAGGCAACATTAATTGGTAAAAAAATTGTACGTAAATTTAATTGAGGCTTTTAAAAACATGATAGTTTCTAATTAACTAAACTATTAGGAGGAATTACTTAAATTTTATTCATTTTGTAAATTGTTATCTTAAATCATCCAGGATCTAGTAACATGTCATTTTTTGACATGATGAGGGTACTAAAACATTGGTTTTAACTCTTATCGTAATTTTAGAATCATTTTAATTTAAGGGTCAAAATATTGTCATGATGCGTAAAAGGGTTAAGTAATTAATTTGAATGTAGAGAAATTGATTTTCGTAAATTTAATAGTAGAGCTTTTTTTTCAGCCAGTATTCAGTTGTTGTTTTAACCATTATTTCTTTTGTGTATAATGAAAAATGGTGTCCTATCTACCCCATCATTTAAATTTAAAGAGTCAATAAAAATCATTAGGACATTATAAAAATGACATCAACTGCAAAATTCAACTGTCGTTACTGTCATTTACTATTGACAGCTATCAATGAAACGGGAATCTGAACCTAATGGTCTGTCAAAACATGTACTACTCAATAGCACGAATTGTATCATTATCGATTGTATTGTAATGTAATTGTTAATTGATGAATTAAATGAATGTTTGTAAGAATTGATAAATTATGTGATGACGTCTTTAAAGTTATTCCCACAGTTGGAAATTTGGAAATAATGATCTTCCCTATTTTGGACACTTTAGGGTACCATTAAATGTTATTTACAAAAAAATAATAATTACAGACTTCAATAATTAATAGTGTCTTTTGCTACACAATATTAAATCAATTTTAAAGTCGCTTTGATAAAATAGAGATATAGGGTTGTTTTTTCAAATTTCTAGTTATTAAGTTCAAAGTCACCCTGTTTTGTCTTGGACTTGGAACGCATAAACAATAAAATATTACTGGATCTTTAATAGAATTACGTTTAAAAGTAGACTTTTTCTATTTAAAAGATAGGGACCTACTTAAGTTATTTAAGTCGCATGTTCTATCCAATTTAATTAAATCGAATCATTTTACGTTACGATCCAACAAATAAAATCGACCGTTATCATTGTTCAGGAAAAGTGGGATATAAAAATTTTAGTGGTTTCCGGTGACGACTCAAAAATATCAAAAAACATCAAACAGAGTCGGCAGTAAAAGTGGGTAAATAGTACAAAATACAATAAGTGCCAATTTTGTCGGAGATGTCCGCAAATGTTGGGAAAAAGGTTGATAACACATTGGGAGAAGATTCGTGACGCAGGACAAAGTATGTCTACTCATGTGGTAGATACCTATTTTGTGTGAACACGAAGATCGAATTGCTTGATTGAATCCAAAATTATGAGATCTCTTAAAGACTGTCATACTAGCCTTAAGAATAGTAAAACACTTGTGAAAATGGGCAGGGCTCATTAGCTCGAAGTACATTATTTTGGTCGCTGGGGTCGAAAAGTTCTCAAATGAAGACCTTGCACTAGAAGACGGAGATTATGCAGACACACCCACAGGGTGCTAAGATGACCTGGGGTAGTACCCCAGGTCATAGTAATAGTTAGTAATAGTTTACGGCCACATTTGCAACATTGCTTTTCATCCTCTAGCTAGAGTGTCAAAGTCAATGAAAAACAACGCAAAGAGGACGCAAAGCATTATTGCAAAAGTAGCCGTAAAAGGGCCTCTGGTGAAGATTGCGGGAGTGCATTGGTGAAATAGGCACCAGCAAAACCCTTCACAAAAGTAAACCTTTAGGTAGCGTAATCTTACAATACAAATCTGAATATAACATGAATTATAGGTGTTCCGATTGGACTACCAAAATAAATGTATTTATAGTATCACTAGCCTTAAGGCTGTCTCACACTGCCGCCGGCGTCATTCGGTCGTGTTCACACCGCGAGTCGAGATCGTAAAATATATTACGACCCTCGGGATTAAACACCTATGTTTTGGGGATAGTAGTTTTTTTTATTAAGAAAAACAGGAAAAATAAACTTGCAATAACTTGCTTTCCTTTTTTTTGACGACTTCCTTCATACATTTTTTTCGTATCATTGTTACTTACTTAAGTTATTGTCTCAAAGTTAAAAACCCAATTATAGCAATAATAATCCAATAGTGAAAAAAATATTCTAAAACAGTAGAAATATAGAAAATGTAATCCTGTAATCATAAAAGATAGGCTAGGCATGAGATGTGAAAATAAAAGGGGCTACTTTAGGTTACAAACGAATATTTCTAAGATCATTATCCTGAAAGCTACACAAAGGAGCCTTAATTATAAGCAAGATTATCTAGGTCGTCATTGACGCATATTTTTGATTTCGGCCATGGTTTAGAAGATAATAATTATTTATCGAAGTAGCGCTAGTATTGCACCCGTTCGCCCCTTAAGAACATAGCATTTAGAGACCATTAAAAAATATCATTACAATAATCCTTGCAGTATCTTCGCCGCTTTTTGCCAAAATCTGCCACTGGCTTGACAATTTTCGCTACGGAAACAAAGTCCATTCCCACGTTAAACATAATAAAATCGTATTACATGATTTTACGACACACGTAACCCTTTTGACCGAAATCCGTAGCTTGACCAGTGGTCAGTAATCGGATTTGCCGGACACTACGGTCCAACGTGTCCGTTATAAAGTAACAAATTTGGTGGGAAAACGGATTTTTGGTGTTTCTCAGTGATTTTAGACGATTTTCGTGTTTGTTTGGTCAGCAAATTATCACAAGAGGGGTGGGAGAGAGATAAAGAGGCATAGCACAGCTAAAGTAGCGCCTAACAAGAAAAAAATAATATCTTCAAAACTAAGGCAAATATCAAAAATGTGAAGCAGTATTTCACTTGATAATACAGCCTAGTATTTTTCGGGCACTGTTTTATAGCTTTTAGGTTAAAGACCAGAGAAAGCTATTGATTGTTGCTAAAAACGGCCACTTTTGTCAACAATCAGTAGCTTTCTTTAGTCTTTAATCTAAAAGCTATACAAAGAAAGCTACTGATTGCTTGCCAAAAGTGGCCGTTTTTTATCAACACTTTGTAGCTTTCTTTGGTCTCTACCCTGTTAGTTTTTTTTTGCATAAATAATAATAAAAAAACGTTTATTTATGTAATAAAGCTTACTGCTGGACAGTGGCCTCTTCTCTAGCACGTCACGCACCACAGTCCTGCTGCCAGTCTAATCCACTGTCTACCAGCGACCTTTTATTATTCCGTTTTACAATTTAATCATTTTACAAAATAATTTGGTTTCGGTTTCCCATAATTAAGCGCAACCCTGGGTTAGCCATCGCTCAATTTTTTCACTGAAGGACGCTGCTGCCCTTTCTTCGTTCCTTAAGAGGCATAGCACAGCTAAAGTAGCGCCACCTCCGAAAAAAAAAACTTCTAAACTAAGGCAAATATTAAAAATGTGAAACAGCATTCCACTAGAAAATGCAGCCTAGTATTTTTAGAGTACTGTTGTATAGCTTTTAGGTTAAAGACCAGAGAAAGCTATTGATTGTTGCTAAAAACGGCCACTTTTGTCAACAATCAGTAGCTTTCTTTAGTCTTTAATCTAAAAGCTATACAACAGTGCCCTAAAAATACTTGGCTGTATTATCTAGGGGAATGCTGTTTCACATTTTTGATATTTGCCTTAGTTTAGAAGATATTTTTTTTTCTCGGGTTGCGCTACTTTAGCTGTGCTATTCCTCTTAAGTCGCCTTTTACGACACCCATGAGAGGAGAGATGAGGTGGTGTAATTCTATGCCGCCACCACACGACACAAAACAACCAATAAAATTGCCAAATAATATTTTTGAACAATCAGCAAGAGCCTTTTCGATTGCGTTTCATTAAATATCTAAAGCATTTCCACAAATACTGAACAGAGTAGTATTTTCACATAATTCCACGCCCAATAAAGAATAACTGTGGAGGAAGATATCGCTAACAATAACTTGAGAGGGCAACGATAAAAGCCGAGGTGGGGACAGAAGGATTTTTGTTTTGCGATAGACTAGTGTGGATCAGACGAAGGGAAGGAATGGGCTCTATTTTGATCAAAAAAGAAATCATTTAAAGTGGTAACGCCATAGCACCACACCGGTACCTCCCAATGGCTGCGATTTGGAGTTTTTTTAAGAAATTTTTAGTTTAATTAAGTGCTTTTTCTTTGAAAAAGTTTTTGTATAATAAAACACAAAAACATAGAAATAATTGATAAATCAACGATAAAAAAAAGTTTTAATGCTAATGGTTCTTTAGAATATCGACGCTAAACAGTAACTTAATTATTACAGCGACTTTATGCAGCATGTTGGGCATTTTACTTAGATCGAAAAAAACTCTGTGGAAGTTAAATTTAAAATATAAATAAAAAACATATCCACATATTATTATCGAAAGAAACAGCTCAAGTAAAAGGAAAAATCTTCATCGAAATGCTAAGAAAATATTGGATAGAGATTAGGCAATACACTTTTATTGAGTTTTCCACTATATTTATTTTACGTTCTTTCCGAGATAGTGCCTCCCGAAAACATACTGTAGGGTGGGACTGCAGTAGTTGCCCTCTTTCATAGAAATATATTTAATATTTTGTAACTTTTGTAAGAAAATTATTATTTTTGGTTTTTGGTATAACATAACTGTCTAGTAAATTGTGATTTTTGAATTAAATATATACTTATTATTATCGACATAAATAAAAAAATCATAATGCTGTTAAAAAAAGGTTAAAAGTTACTAAATAAATCTAAAAACTTGTAAAACCAATCACAACTTAAATGCTACATCGAAAATTGTGAACTTTTATTGTGAATTATGTAGCAAAACTAATACATTTTACAAAATAAATCTTTTCTATTTTAAATATTCTGTCATCTCCTAAAATGGGACCCTATCAGATAAATGGCACTTGAAAATAAATCTATTTGTTTGTTAACACACTTTTGCGAAGGGTCTTTTTACAAATAACCAAAGCCTGATAACGTCCGATTTTCAGCTTAATTTATGTTTTGGTTTTCCTTTTAATTTTTTTTTCTTTGCCGGTTTTGTTAGGTTTTTTATTTTGTGCAATATTTTCTTGAATGTATCTTTATTTTTATTGTGAAAAGTAGACATAAAATAGAAAGCTCGGAAGTAGTTTGTATTTTACCTCGAGGATTTAATGGTTACTTAGTTTTTATTTTGGTGTTTCCAGTTTTTTGCTTTATTTTGCAAGTATTTTTTTTACATTCCATACGTATTCGCAAGAAATTGTTCGCAAGCTTTTTATTTTAATTATATGGATATGTGGACTGGGAACTAATCCAAAAATACAGAAGGAGTTGTTAATGCAGTTGTTTTTTTTTTAATTAATAGAAATAATATTTAAAAAACGCTTTATTGCCACAATAAAAACACGTTAATAAAAATACAAAATAATGTAAATCAAGTAAAATTTGAAATAGGAAAAAAAAGATGGCATGGCCAGAAAGTTGCAAATGAAAATAAATTGGTATTTTTTTAATGAAAACACGTTAATAAAAATACAAAATAATGTAAATCAAGTAAAATTTGAAATAGGAAAAAAAAGATGGCATGGCCAGAAAGTTGCAAATGAAAATAAATTGGTATTTTTTTAATGAAAATCATAATTATGCTAGCAATATTTCCCACAATACAGTCAATAACAAAAAAAAAAACAAAAACCGGAAACCATACAGTGGACTAGAGAAGTGATTTTGCAATGTCATAAAATTTTACGATAACTCGCAGCACGTGTAAAACCGCTTCGTGTCCGTATTCCCTTTTCTCCGTGACATTGATGACTGGTCATATTTATGACGTTTGTCAGTTTATGACGGCGGACATCATTGAGCGTCGTGGGAGATTCGTTAATGTGTCCACGGTTTGGTTTTTTTTTTTCAATTAGATATTAATTATTATTGTTTGCCTATTTTTTTTTTTTGTACTTTACCTTGGCTCAACAATGTATGTTCATAGCTGTATTATCTAGTTGTGAAAACTTGATTGGCTTAACCACATTTCATATTTATTTGTTAAAATGTATGTGTGAAATAAGCTGTATGTTTTCCTTAAAATAAATAAATAAAATAAATAAGTAAATATTCTAATTAAAAATGTATCAGTCAAATAAATTAGTTGCCTGAAAGAAATCACTTTTAAAGGTAAGATCAGCCATTGCTATAATGTACCTTTGTATCTTACGTGTGTAAAATAAAGTGTCTAAAAACGCATACCTCTCGTAAAATGAATTTTAACGAAATCTTTCAACAATCAACCACTTTAAAATGACAGAGCAAGCTAGCTGTCAAACTGAATAATATTTATTGACAGTACTTCAATGGCCACACCCTTCGCCGATGACGAGAGGCGGTCACACTGACGCGTTGTGACGTCATAAAACTGCATTTATTGTCCGCCAATAAATACACCCTGTATAATGATTGAACGAATGACGCCTCTCGCCGTATTAATTCGCGAAGTGTGCTAGCCATAAATAAATATGTTTGACGTTTACGTCTTCCTCTATACTCGTTTGTTTTAATTATCGACGCACTTTTGTTTATGATATTGGGTATCTAGATATCATTTGTTTTCTGTATTTTGCCGGCTTAAAACATAATAGTAATAAAAATACTGTACTGTAATAGAGTATAATTTATCATTATAATACACAAAAGTATTGAAAAATTTAGTTGATGTTTTTGCATACTTGTAAAATAGACGTGACACAACGTTTGAACGCTATTTTTTTAAAACTATATTAATATAAACAATCTAACTCAATACAAATCTTTATACAAAAGTTAACTAACACATCCTTAACCCTTCTCGTATATCTTTATCACTTTAGTCACAGTTATTTTCTTTTCACCCTTATTTACCCCAATTTTACCCAAAAACCCAGCATTCTACTAACAATTTATTCACACGCACTCCCAAAATAGGGTTTAGCGACAGAATCGTAGCTAAATCGAATTATTTCGCCTCCGATCGTTACGTTAGACTTAGCCGAGGGTTAGCTTAACCCATTAGTTGGTATTGAGTGTTCACTCGACTGGGCATTGGGTGATTGAAGACTGGAAAATTGGATTATATGTTGTCTGTGTTCGACTATTCTCTTTCAGAAGTGAGCTTCTAGTTCTACTACTACTTACTAAAGAGAAAAGATTGTCATGAACATAGTGTAAAAAGCTAGGTACGCTTTTTGGTTCATATTTTGTCATGCTAAAGTATGTAATGTTTTTGTCACTTTCACGGCAAAACCACTGATCGTTCGTTATTTGATGTAACTCCTGTTTGAAACTGTATAGTATTACAGTAATTAATAGCACATAGTGATACATAGAATAGCAAATATGCTATGTTTCTATCAACATATTATCTAAATTTATATTAAACTTTTCGAAGTTCACCAGTAACTCAAATTCGAAAAGTGACTAATTTAATAAAAAAACCTTTTAAAAAGGACATGCGTGCACGTGCAACCTATCGCGTGACGTTAAAAGAGTTGTAAATGTATTTATCGAGATCGCGCAACTTTAGGCACATATGTCAGAGATTTCTGTTTGCCATAAAATTCTGACTAATCTTTGTCACCCGTCAAATGACTATTTGTCTCTGCCTACCCTAATTACGGAGCAGTTTACAGGTTATTATTATGACAACTGTCGCAATATTTTACTTGGGTGAACTTGGGTAATATTCAGTGTTAGTTGGTCAGTGGTCATCCCGTTTGACTTTGACTTCTTTTATCATTTAAACGGTTAGTTTATAATCTTATTAATAAAAAAATATTGATCGATTTAAAATGAGCTACAACCAGTAAAATTAGTAAAATAAAGAAATACCACGTTTCAAATTGTAATTTTTTTTTTAATTTTAATAAAAAAAATATCATACAACACCACGCTGTTTAGCTGGTAAAAAATATAAAAAATAATGATTGGAAAACGAAAAGATAAAATAAAATACGAGGGGTACTTGTTTTCCGAGAAATGAACCTTTGACAGACAGACAGACGGACAGCGTAGTCATATTAATCAATTATAAGTGTAATAGTATAAAACATCGTCCTAATATTTGTTCTTTAACCATCCGACCTAAATAAAGTTGACACACGGTTGCCCAAAACAAAAGACGACAAGCCCCATAAGTGACTTGCTATTTTTACGACAGCCATATTTCCCCGGAATACCCTGATTGTTTTCCCCGCTTCCCTCTTAACCACCGGGGAATTGAAATTAAGACACAGAGGTACCTTAATGAGACTTTCGGTGTTTCGTTGTCTTATTTTTTTTTTTTTTGGTAGCACGTTGGTGGCTAATTTTGGTATTGATAATAAATATTATCTCACGCCCTTCCTGGCTACACCTTGTATTTTTAATTTTTTTAATATAACAAAAATTAGAACTAGTTGCCTGGTAAAAGTCTCTTTTGACGTTTTGGTCAATAAAGTGTTCACTCAACCATCAATTTATTTCATCATCATCATCATCACATAATACATTTTTTACTTCAAAATAACGAAACGTTATTTCAAAACACAATGCATATTACACGAGTACTTATGTCAAAAAAATAGCAGTCAGAAATAAAATATTAAAAAAAAAAAACGTTTCTAGTTAGTCACCATTATCTACTAGATTCTAAAACTATGATAAAAAGTAACAAAATTAAATAAACATTTGTCATAAGCGATATCAAACTTTTGATCCAGTATGATTGGCCTTACCCTTAATTTATCAATTTTTGACCCTTAATGCAAAGGGCTAAGGTTGAATTTAAACGTCATTATCTTGCATCAATCAGACAGGTAAGTTAGGGTAGGTGCTGGAAAATTATAGCTATTTGTTCTGGCACATCTGGCGATATTTCTTAGTTTTCTGGCGTTTTTAGGAAATTATGAGAAATCAGTATGAAAATAAAAATGCTTATTTTATTTTCGGAACCAAATTCACTTTCAACAACAGCTAGTGACACCCACTTTTCAAAATTTTATATTATTATTCAAAAACATAACATAATCTCACGCCTTTTATTCCCCGAAGGGTTAGGCAGAGGCACCAGCTCAAGAGCCAGACCCACGTTTAGCCGAGTTTATGTTTTAATAATATTCCTAAATGCAAAACTAACTTTGTCAGTAAAGTGTTACGCAATCACGCCTAAACTGCTAATCGATTAGGTTATCTGTTACCATATTATTATAACCACGAGACGGACATAATAGTACCTATACTTTTTATCCGGAAAATGCTATGGGTAGCATCTTAGATATTAATAAATACAAATAGGAATATATCTAGTATTTTTTTATTACCAAAAGACTTCATGTTCTGTAATAATAACAATGTAGCACAAGCTTTCTAAGAAAAATAATAAAATAAACTAACGACGACTAATTAACATGAATAATTCCTATTTAGTAATACTAATAAAAATTATAATATCCTAAGTACTGTCGTTAAACTTTCGAGTCACTGTCCTTTGATGAAAATTAAATTTTCCTTATTCGCCAACAGTATGAGCAATAAAAACCCCTTTTCTTTGCATTTATTTCTCCCAAGAGAATAAAAGGCTCTGTTTCGATAATTTTAAGTTCGAAATATTTTATTGTTTTATTGGATAGTTGAGTGATGTTCCACGGTGTCAAGCCACATACTGCTCGATCAGTATTAGCTGCAAGTTAATAAAGTAAAAGTATTTGTGCTCAACTTAGTTTATTTACTTTTGTCTAACATGTTGGGTTTCTGTTTTTTAAATAAAAATTAAACATTTTCAGTAACATATACCTAGATGATTTTTGACTGCGCCGTGGCTCAGTTGGCAGTGATGTGGACTGAGTAAACGTGTGCACCCGGGTTCGATTCCCGGGCGGGGCGAATAATGATATGATGAATATCGATGTTTTTTCCCGGTCTGGGTGTGATGTTCGTCTCTGTGTGTGTTTCGGGCACCCTAGATACAGGTTCTTCCTAGTTAGGGGCTCTGAGTGTGATGTGTTATTATGTGTTATTATAATAAATGTTTACATACAAATAAATACATTCAATTTGGGCTTAGATGTTTTATCTTTAAAAGTCTAAATATAATTTAAACAAGGTTATTAAATGGATCATCTATGTACCTATTTGCAAATTTCTGTGTTTTTTAAGAGAAACCCAACTTGTTAAACAATAGCAAATAATTTATTTTTGCAAAAAGAGACCCGCCTTCAACAAACTGACACATACATAATCTGAGAACTACCCCTTTTTTGAAGTCGGTTAAAATAGGTACTAAAACCGTATCCTGAATGAAACAAACATATTTCTGAAAACCGCATCAAAATCGGTTCAGCCAAACGCGAGCTAGTCGCGGACAAACATACATACATATAGGTCAAACTGATAACCTCCTTTTTAGAAGTCGGTTAAAAATAGTGTAATTAATATAAGTAATGATAATTTAAACCGGCTTCTCTTCTCTGTAGTTTACGAGACGATCCCTTAAAATATAAAGTTTACAACATTTTTACGAGGGCATTGTTTTATGTCACATCTTGCTAATTGTAGAAACAAACAATTATTAAATTTTAACGGGTTTCTGGTTTTCGAGTTAGTTTCGTTTGTTTACAGTGTTTTATGTCCCTAGCGATGGCGGTCTGGCAAATTGAGATTATTTGTTTCATTTTGTTACATGCAACAAAGAAGAAATTATTATTATTTAACTTATTTTTAGTCTGAAGGATTTTTGCTTTAAATCCTATCTTGAGAGTTCCCAAAGCATTATTAATATAAGATAAATCCCAAATAAGTTGCTTTTAATAGTAGACAAAGACAGTTCCATATTTGCGCACACAAAACATACAATAATAAGTAAGTAACGAACTAAGTAAAGAAAGACAAAAAATAATAAAATTAAAAAATGTATTGTAAGTGTTATAATATACGCAAAATGGCCCCGACTCTGATTATGTTGCAAGCAATGCAATAGCATTGATGCAACGCTGACGATTCTGCCAGAACGGTAATAGTAACTAATTTTAAATGCAGTATACTGTTTTTATTCGTAGGCGTAGATGTCGACTGCGGAGATCGGAGATACACTGATGGGAACACAAACCAACATCAATCCCATACTTCAGTCCGATTGTTTCCACCATTCCTAAATTAATTTATTAATTTGCACAATTTCATTCACAAAATCAACACACACGGGTTTGCATTTTTCACGCGCGTCACTTGTGACGTTTTTTGACGTAGCGTCATTGTGACGCGTCCGTGACGGATCGTGACGCAATTTTAAAACTGTCACTTTAACCCTTTTGATTTTTGACGCTAAGAAGAGTGATGTTTCCGTGGGAAATGAATTAGTGAGTTCCGTTTTAAATTTAGAATGTGAGATACTGAGAAAGAAATGCTAGTTGGTGTTTTTAAGTAATTTAAAAATATATTTTTTGGAGGTGGGGCTTGTTTCGGTGTTTTTATAGGCCGCCTATTTTATTTAAAAAAATACAAAATCACTCAGACCCAGGGAAAAAACTGACATCCATCATAATACTGTTCGCCTCCGCAGGGAATCGAACCTAGATCTTCGAAGTCACAGTCATCAGCGGAAGTAATTAAATGTATTGAAATAATAAGAATTCCATAGTTACAAAAATTTCATAATATTGTAAGGAGTTTCTGAGCTTAAAACTATAATAATATTTATTAAAATGAAAATAAAATCAAGGACAGCTGTACACAAATACATACGCAGTTCAATCAATTTGTTTTTTTTTTCATCAACCGGAAGAAAATATGAATAACAAAATAGTGCCGTAAAAAAGTAATCCGAATTTGTCGGTTATAAAAACCATCTATTTTTTATTTTACCGACAATTAAACTTTTACGATCGATCCATCAAAATACAAGTAAAAGTCATCCTTTTTAATAATTATGCTAATAAGACCTATTACCAAATCAACCGTTACAAATTATTGTTTACTAATATTAGCATACGAAGAAGAATGCACGCGTCATCACAAAAATATGTCACGATGACGATTCGTTAAATATCGTCAAAAGTTATTGCGTCATTAAATTTTGCGAGCGAAAACCTTTCATCGATGTTCTTTTACGAGCCATCAATCAATCAAAGGAAAGGTGTTGGGTATTTATGTAAATTTCTTAGCTAATTAACACATTTAACGTTTAAAATTCATAACGCATGGTAATAAATCGTTTTATTTTACGACTCTAGCTGTCGCCAGATGTAATATTTCTCGCGTGACTTCTTTTTCTTACAAAGCGTTATTTTTTTTAATGGTATGTCAAATTAATGTCGATTCTTTTGTGTGGCGTTATTGACAATATGTCGATGGCGAGTTTTTTTTCACTGTTGTACCGAACAACCCTTTTAAAATTTTACAGTGTGCAGAACAGGAACGCACTTTTTTTATTTTACAAATCGAATGAGCTGACAATGGGCTTCCCCATTTTTATTTTTGTTTGATCGGTATCGACATTTCTGTAAATTTGTTTTCGCCATGTTAGCTTTGATATTTATTGGACACGACCGGATCGGATATGAGATTCAATTTTGTAATGTCCATTTCGTTATTTATTTTTTTATTTGTGAAATTTAATACACAGTATTTTTTACTTTAACACAATTTACTGTCATGTTTCATTTGTAAAATAGAAGAAAGATTTAATGTTTTTTTTAAGTGTTTACATAATTAACCGCTTAATCCTGTTTTGCTTGGAAATTTTATCTATTAAATCATAAAATCATCCCTATATTTATGTATGTATAAAAATATAATATCTCATCACACTCGGAGCTAAAACAAGGAAACTTTATGTACACAAACACACGCAAAATCGTTAACAAAATCGATATCTATTCATATCATATTCACCTCATCCGGGAACCAAACTTCTGAAGACGCAGTTAAAATCACCGACAACTGAACAAGGAGGTGGTCGCTATTTATCATAGGTAACGTTAACAAGATACTCACTACAATACGTACATATTATATTTACGAAACATTATCTACTCAATTCAAGCCAATATTTAGCTTCGATGAAAGCCATTTGAGATCCAGATCAATCATCCTATCAAAATAAATGTACGAGTAGCAAGACTCCGTACAGATAGGTATGCGCCATGCCCTTGTCACTTAAGCAATTCTTTCGACTATTCCAGCTCGCACCCTTTAACGCCTTTGAATCCGTCATTTACATTTTAATTCAATAATATTATATGCACAAGTAGTTCGTTTGTTTTGGCGGTTTTAAATGTGGGTTCTTGTCAATGGCTGTAAAGTGTTCAATTCTGATGAGAAGTTAACTAAGCCAAGTTTCAAGTAATAATAATTTGTTAGGAGCCTATTATGGAATCACTTTATTCACTCGTTGCTAAGGTGAATAAAGTGATACTATTGATTGTTAAAAAAAAATCTTGACAACGCAGCTTTCATGGAGAAGCACACCGGAACCCAGGCTAGTTTTTTGAGCTACGATACCAAGTTTGGCCTCGTGTGTTCCGGCCTTTATGGGTTTGGTTTGTTACATTAAAACACGAACTAAAGTCAAAAGTCAAAAATGATTTATTTAATATAGGATACAATATTATCACCTATTGAAAGTCAATTAGACTAATCTAATTAGTATTGATACCTTATTTGCTAAAGTACTATACTGCGAGAGGCTAGGTAGTTCAGGGTGCCCACCAATTGGCCCGGGCAAACAAATGTTTGCCTTGCCTTACGATAAATTTTACAGCCTAAAATTTCAAACATAATTCACACGTTTTTTCTTCTTCACAAAAAAAAACTTAATCCTTCATCAATAGAAGCCCGTATCCCCATTAAATCACAACCCAGTAGCAATTGCCTAAGGGCACTTCTCTCGTCTTGAGATCGCCCCGACATTTGAATTTGCATACAATTCCATTGGACACCTCCATTCGGTTCGGATGACTGATGACTACAAAGACGGCCCAGTGTGGG
Source organism: Euspilapteryx auroguttella (assembly GCA_951802225.1). Taxonomy (NCBI): domain Eukaryota; kingdom Metazoa; phylum Arthropoda; class Insecta; order Lepidoptera; family Gracillariidae; genus Euspilapteryx; species Euspilapteryx auroguttella. The sequence goes on along the minus strand of OX637660.1, from coordinate 7,441,900 downwards.
GAAATTTGATTGTCCTTATTTTTAGGGTGTTTGTGCACTGTTCCGAAGAGTAGCTTTTACTTTTAGACTGCTGTGCTCCGCTAGGTCTTATGGATCTAGTTTAAATTTTGATTAAAAGCCACGCTAGAGCGCTATCCGTACACGGCGCTAGGGCGTCGATATGTAAAGTTCTATGACAGTATTAAACCATCATAGCGCTAAGCCATTATTTTAACGCCGTCTGTTTAATAAAACCTTTCCAGACGATAATGTTGTAGCATAATATGATGTTGCCGATTACCTGACTATTCAGTTAAAATTATGCTTTATCAAGTTTTTTTTAGCACCGCGTATGACGAAAAAAAAACTAAGCTGTTATCGTGTATTAGTCAATGTTTCCTTGTGTGACTGACTAGACTACAACATATTTTTTGCCGCAATCTGTTCAGAGTTTTATAATCAAAGTAATAATAATAATAATAACACATCACACTCAGAGCCCCTAACTAGGAATAACGTGTATCTAGGGCGCCCGAAACATATACAGAGACGTACATCACACCCAGACCGGAAACAAACATCGATATTCATCATATCAATATTCGCCCCGCCCAGGAATCGAACCCGGGTGCTCACGCTTACTCAGTCCACATCACTGCCAACTGAGCCACGGAGCAGTCTCGGTCAGTCAGTTGTTCGCGAACAGTACAGAACTCCAGAGTATTTCGTAGCATTACGCTACCTACTCTTCGCTTACCGTCACAGTGTAATTACACCATTACAATATTGAAGTTTAGGGAACTATTCATAGGTTTTGATCTAAATGATAAGGGACCTCTTGACACTTGATTGTTGTTGAATTGTTGATGTGAATGGTACCTCTATGTTGGTCCTTTCGACTTTGATGTGTTTTGTCCTTTGTTGTTTGTAATGGACGGATGTAAACATCTTTTGTTATCTTGGTATTTAGTTTAATTGATTGTCTTTATATGTGTGTGGAGTTCATCTATTAAATTGTAATGCATAGCTTTGGATTAAACATTGGATTGAAAATCACTTAGTTTTTAATATAATCGCCTTTTTGGTTACTTTATAAGACCTGTTTTTGCATAGGATAGAGCATTAATAATGCACTATCAATTACATTTTTTTTTTGCAACAGTCGTTGAATAAAAAGTGTATAGATTTCATGATAAAGGCAATTAATGCATTAATATTTTGTTATTAAAAACAAATATCGGATTCTCTGGGTGATGGATGGGCAGTCAAGATCCTTAACTTATAAATTATAACACGTTCAATATATGTATTAAGTTAATAATTTACAGAAATATTATTTAAATCTTATAGAAAATAACACGTGAATAAGCAATAATAATAAAAAAAAGAAGCTAAATGGAAGAAAAATCTAAGAAGATAATGCAAATAACTTTGAAGGGCCTTTCAATATAAATACATAGAGTGCCCGCATTCTTGATACTGCTCTTCAGTAATGGACTTATGAACTCAAGTATCATCTCTACTTAAAGGATCTTACAGTATAAAAAAAACACAACGATTAAATGCAAAATCGAAATTAAGATGAGTGAATGATAGAGTTACCAATTTTAGAAGCAACAGCAACTTTTCAAACTTCAACACTTAATTACCAATAAAAAGAGGCAAGAATAACAAACTTGTCTAAAAAAATCTAGCTAACTCGCTTTTGATGTCATGGTTTAAAAAAAAAACAAGAAAATCACAGAAATTAAAATTAAATATTTAAAATAAATCAACCTATCCATTTATTGCTGGTGATTAAAGGTTATATTATTTATACACAGAAAATATTATTTCTTTTAAATGTAGTTTCTGTTTAAAAAAGAAAACTCAAAGGAGCTTTCTGAAGAGTAACCTCTTCTTTAAAATCCAATGCGTAATTTACTTTTGAAATGAAAAAGCGTGGCCAAACCTACAAAAACTTACTTTTCTTTCTATATTGTATTTTCGATTGACATAAAATTGCAAAATTACAGGTAAGTTAAACCAAATTGTTTATTATTCATAAGAGAGGAGTATCAGTCGAGTGGTCTCGATATTTGTATTCCATTCTGCACGTTTGTTTGCTTACCGGATTGTAACTGCGAAACCGTGAGCGATACGTATTTTCTTTACAAATGGCTTGATTTCAAATATCAAATAATCTTCTTGTATTCTTGATTTAACTTTCATAAGTCTGTAGATGCTGCGAAGATCTGAGTGGTAGTTGTCGACGGGCAGCGATTCATCCTTAGGTACTTGGCTTGATATTTTATTTAATTCCATGATAAGTTGTTCCGGCGGCACTAAGTGTAAGTTGAAACTTCCTTGATAAGCGGCTGTTATTATTTCGATCAATGTATTTTGTAATGTTTTTAATTGACTGAGCAGGTTGTTCGCAATTGTGTACGCTATTGCGAAGTCGTTTAGGTCGACATTTGCTTGTTCTTCGCTCAGTAACTTGTCCACTGCATTTTCTAAGTCTGACATATGTTTGTTTAAAAGTTGATGCTGTTGATTCATGATTTCTTCGGTGCGCTTTAAAATATTGTTTTGGGCTTCTATTATAGATGTTTGTTTTTTCCATAGTGTTATGGTATGTTTTTGATTTTCTTGTAGCGTCTTGATATCTTGCTTATACTGGTCTGCGAATCGTTCGTCTAAGACGCCAAACAAGTCGCTTGCTATGTATCCGATAGCATTGATAAGACCTCGGCGCGCGCGCGGGCTACGTGATCCCGGTGGCGTGGCGGTTTCTTGCTGATTTAAGAGTAGTTGATTGTAGTACTCTAGTCCGATGAACCCGTGACGTAATTGCTCGAGTATCACCTTGCAGTGCGCTTTGTTTCTGAGACTGTTGCATGTTTTTTCTAGTGAGTTGGAATATTCGTAGAGTGCCTTATTGCCTTGCCAATAAGGCTTCATATCGTAGTATACGACCATCTTCCATTCGTCCTTGATAAGTTTCATGTTTGATACTTTGTCAAAGTATAGGCTCTGGCTATCTCTGAATTTCGTGATATTTTGACATTCTGAGCTTGTTATCAGGGTCATGAAGAGTAGAAGTGCAGTAGCTAGAGATGTGAAACTAAAGTTGACCTTTGCCGATTTTTGTTTCGGTAATTTTTGTTTATCTGCAGTGTCTGGCTTGCTGTTTTCTTGATACTGTTGTAGTACGGATAATTTAGTCACTGGACGCTTGATATGACCGCTTCTTGTTTTCAGTGTTACGACACGTACGTAACCGTCCGCTCCCGGATGTAACTGTTGGATTCTGCCTAACATCCACTTGCCAGGAGGAAGGTTGTCGTCATGAATCATTACGATGTCGTTAATCTTGACGTTTTCTTTGGCTTGTCTCCATTTACTTCTTGCTGATAGCTGTGTTAAGTACTCTGCTTTCCAACGTTTCCAGATGTCTTGAACGATCTGTTGCGTCATCTGCCATCGAGTCCTTAAGTCCCGTTCAGTTTCTATAATGGTGAGAACAGGTCCTCCTGTGAGGAAGTGTGACGGTGTGAGGTAGTCTAAGTCCTCTGGGTCCTCCGTCAGGGCGCACAGCGGTCTTGAGTTTAGGCACGCTTCTATCTGACTTAGGATCGTAGAGTATTCTTCAAAGGTAAGAGCTTGATCTCCTACTACTCTCTTGAAATGAAACTTGAAGCTCTTGACTGCAGCTTCGAAAAGGCCATTAGCGGTCGGCCATGATGCTGCATTGAAGTACCAATTTATTTCCATGTTGGTAATTTCTCTTGCTAGTTCTGTGTCTTTGAAAACTTCTTGTATTTCTTGATATTCTTGTTGTAATATTCTACTGGCGCCAACGAAGTTACGGCCATTGTCGCTGTACATGTCGCTGGGAGCGCCTCTTCTTGCTGCCATTCTGCGCAGTGCTGCCAGAAATGCTGAACTTGTCAGATCAGAAACTAATTCCAGGTGTACGGCCTTGGTAACCATACACACAAACACTGCGACATATCCTCTTGTTGTTTTTATGCCGCGGCCCTTGTTGGCTTTGACGTAGATGTGTCCTGTGAAGTCCACCCCGGTCTTTTTGAAGGGTCTGGAGGCATTCACCCTTGGTTGTGGCAAATCTCCCATGATTTGATCTTGTAAACGTGGCTGTTGTCTCTTGCAAGTCACACATTGGCGAATGTATTTTTTCGTGACTCGGTTGCCTTGCGGTACCCAATACTGCTGTCGGACGAACGCTAAAGTAACACGAGCTCCTCCGTGATAAGTAAGCTTGTGTGCGTGTCGTACAATCAACTCGGTAAGTTTGCTGTCCTTGGGTAAAATAATTGGATTTTTCATCTGAGGATTAATTTGGGCATGTTGCAGTCTGCCGCCCACTCGCAGCATCTCATTTTTGTCCAGAAATGGATGGAGGTTGGCAATCTTGCTATGAGATGGTAAGTTTTTCTTTTCCTTGATAAACTGAATTTCTCGTTCATACTCAATTTTTTGTATTTTCTTGATAATCATGTTCTTTGATTGACGTATTTCGGAAACGCTTAGGTAAGGTTCTTGTTTCCTATCTTGCTTTTTCATAGTGAATCGGCGTACCCATGCTAGTACATTCACAAGTTTTGTCCATGAACTGTACTTGTTTAATAATTCATTGATGATACAGTTTTCACTTGATTTTTCTTGATTTGTAATCATGACTTGTTTTGATTCAGATAGCTGCTCATCTGCAGAGAACATGATATTTTCTCGCTTATCTTCATTAAAAGATGGGAGCCATGATGGTCCATTCCACCATAGTGGATGTTGTATAAGTTGTGTTGCAGAAAGTCCCCGGCTTGCGCAGTCTGCTGGATTGTCTTTAGATTTGACGTACTGCCACTGCTCCGGTGGAATAACTGCGGTTATCTGTCGAACCCTGTTGCTGACAAACACCTTCCACCGTGCAGGGTCTCCTTGAATCCAGCCTAGGACTGCAGTAGAGTCTGTCCAACCAAATACTTGTATCTTGTGACCGGAAAGACATTGTATGACTTTTTGCATAAGTTTAGATAACAAGTGCGCTCCGCATAGTTCCATTTTTGGCATTGTTACTTCCTTGTTACACGGAGCCACCTTTGATTTTGCGACGACTAATGTTGGTTTCGAATTTGCTTGATTTTCGACCAGCAGTTTGCAGTAAATGACACAGGCATAAACTTTGAGCGATGAGTCGCTGAACCCGTGTAACTGGATACTTGCTTCGGCGTTCGTGCCTAACCATCGAGGTATTTTTATAAGCTTGATATTTATTAAATCTTGTTTTATTTTTTGCCATGTTGTATTTATATCCGTTGGAATTTTGTCGTCCCATTGAATATTTTCTCTCCAAACTGTCTGAAATAGGACTTTCAGTTGCGTGGAAACAGGTGTCAGCCACCCCAAAGGGTCAAATAACTTGGATATTTCTGACAGCAGCTTTCTTTTGGTGATGTGCTGGTCTGAACCTTTCACGTCTGTATCCGTGCTGATTTTTGATTGAAAGATAAAGACGTCCTGTTCTGGGTCCCACTGGATCCCTAAGGCCTTGGTTGTTTTTGACTCCTTGAAGTCATAGTTTTCTTGTTCTTGTATGGTTTTCTGGTTATCCAGTAATTCTTGATCGTTGGATGACCATTTTCGCAGGTTGAAGCCTCCAGAATTCAATAACGCAATTAGATCTTGCTTCATTTGCTTTGCTGATTCGGTATTATGATTTCCGTGGATGAGATCATCCATATAAAAACTGTCCTTGACGACTTTGGCGGCTTCAGGATATTTATGTTGCTCATCATCAGCCAGTTGATGTAAAGTCATCATGGCGAGGAATGGCGCGGCCTTGGTGCCGTACGTTACCGTAGTTAATTGATATTCTTGCAGTTCATCTTTCGGTAAATTTCTCCAGATGATTTTCTGTAGTCCTTGATCGTCAGGATGAACTAGGATCATCCGAAACATTTTCTCTACATCTGCAGTGTAGGCTACTTGATATTGCCTCCACTTTAAGATCAATGTAAGTAGGTCCATTTGCAAATTGGGTCCTCTGTACATGTGATCGTTAAGGCTCGTTCCAGCTCGTTCAGCTTTTCTGAGATGCGTTAAAAACTACACGCAGCGCCGTGGTTGTTGAACCTTCCCTTATGACGCAGTGGTGAGGGAAGTAGTACTCTTGTGGGTAAATTTTGGCAACAGGTTTCATGTGTCCCATCGCTATATATTCTTCGATAAATAACTTGTATTCGTTTTCGATATTTTTATTTCTTGATAACTTTTTCTCCAGTTGCATAAATTGAGCGACAGCAGTATTTCTTGAATGACCCATATCGCACAAGTCCGATTTAAGGGGAAGGCGTACTTGATACTTTCCGTCCTCGAGACGAACTGTTGTTGCGTTGTAAAATTCGATGCAACTTTGATCTTCGTCTGATATAGTAGTCTGGTCTGGTATGTCTTCAATCTCCCAAAAAGTTTGTATATCAGGTAAATTGGAGACCATATTGCACTGGAAAACTTCTGCCTTGCCGCATAAAATCCAGCCAAGTCGAGTGTGTTGCGCGATTGGCCTTAAGTAATCGGCTCGCCTTACACCTTCGAGTAAGATTTGAGAATACACGTCCGCGCCAAGTAGCATGTCGATCGGGCGACTCGTGTAAAACTCGGGGTCCGCCAACTGTAAGTCAATTAGATGTTCCCATGATGGTTTTCCAAAAGTACAGTTAGGCAAGTTTCTTGTTAAACTTTTCATCACGAAAACTTCTATATGAAGACAGAAGTTTTCGGTAAGCGACTGGCAGTTGATGTTCGCTTTTCCCTTGCAGCTTATATCTTGTGTTCCAACGCCTGTTATGATGCCGGTACATTTTTGTTTTGATAGGCCTAGTTTTTTAGCAGCATTTTCCGTCATTAGTGACACTTGCGAACCTTGATCAATTAAGGCACGCATCACGTGATAGTGTCCATCTGCGCCCTGGACCTTGATCATCGCAGTAGCTAGAAGTATTTCGGTAGGCTGCTTTTGAGCCACGTGATAATTTGCATGATTTGTGGCGTTTCTTTCATTTAAGTCGGCTTGATTCGACCTAGTTACAGTGCTGACGGTAACAAACGCGTCGTGGAGGATGGTATTATGACACCCGCCGCACTCGCGGCATCGTTTGGTCGATATGCAGGGCTTGTTAAAGTGATTGTAAAGACAATTGCAACAAAGACTAAGTTTCAATATCGCTTGCCTTTTTTGAGTTGGTGTCATTTCCGCGAATTCTTTGCAAAAGTAAATTCCATGTTCATTACTTTTACATATTGCACAATTTAATTTTGTGTTTTTTATTTTATTTGCTTGAGTAGTAGCCTTGTTGCTAGCAAAGTATTGCTTCCCATGTGATTTTTCTTGCTTCCCAGGAAACGACGGCGTCGATGAACTTGGTTTTGACGGACTGTTTTCTTGTTTGCGTCGCGACGATTCCATGGTTGTGAACTTGTTTTCTAAGAATGCCAAAAATTCACTTAGTTTCGGCAACTCTCGGGGATCAGCCAGCGATGTCATATAATCGCTGTGGGTTTCAGCATCCAATTTTTGAGATAAAATATGGACTAGGATGGGGTCCCATGATTCGACGTCCACACCTAAGTTCTTAATGGCGTTTAGGCATTCAGTTGTGACGTCGTGGATGCGCTTGATATGATTTGCTGTGACTCTATCTTGTTGAATAATCGGTAAATTCATGATTGTAGAAATATGAGAAGTAAATATTAGTTTTTTGTTGCTATATCTGTGATTTAGTATGTCCCAGCTTGTTTTGTAATTATCTGAGCTTATCTGTAAGTGTTGAATGAGACGCTCAGGCTCTCCTTTTAACTTGCTTTTTAAGAACTGCATTTTCTGAGCGTGCGAGAGTGAAGGGTTGTTGTGTACGGCTTCTTGGAATAAGTCTCTGAACGAGACCCACTGCTGGTAATTTCCGTGGAATTGAGGGATGTCCAGTTGAGGAGTAGACTTTTCCCGATGTTTCACTGACCATAATTTGCCGTTTATGGCCTTCTTGATCTTGATATAGTTTTCTTCGTGTTCCGAAAACATAGAATCATATTCTTGATTTGAACCGTCGTACTCACTATCGAACTCCCAGTGAAACTTGTCAATCACTTGCCAACGGGTTTCGAGCGTGCGTAGAGCGTCTTCAAACTCCCACTTGTCGTTCATGTCTTCTATTTTGATTTGAGACAAGGTTCGAGCAAAGGCCTTGAAATTACTTGTCTGTTTCCTGATAAACTCGTCGAGCTTGCTTTCTGAGCCGTGGGATTGATAGGTTGGCGGCGGAGGCATTTTGGGCTCCTGAGCGTTTACGCGAAAAGCAGGCGTAGGCAACGGTGAGGGTTGTCTATCGGCATACGACGTACCTGGGGTTTCCATGGATTTCGGTCGAGCGCAAAGCCAGCTCTCCAACAGCTCCCTTGCTTGAGAGTAAATTTCTCTGGTGTTTTCAAAGAAGTTACTCGTAAAATAATCTTCACTTGAGGATAGCTCCTTGATCAGTTGATGGTGGTTTCTTTGAAACTCCAACCAATAGTTCTCCAAAGTCTCTAGCCGGCGCTTGATAAGATCTGGAGTCCTGCGTTCTATTGGTTCTTTCTTGATATTGATAAGTAATTTTTGGATGCTTTCAGAAAGGCATTTCTGCTGCTCCATAATTTTCTCCATGATAATGAGATATTACTGACTTGATGCTTGATATTGATATGTTGTAGGTACCTTTTTTTTTTTTTGAGTTCACTGTCTTGACTTGATATCTTGATGAGACTTGATATGTTTGATAGTAATGGATTTGTATGGTTATAGATTCGCTTGATTGCTTTATTTCAGTGTTTTTTGCGTATACTTACTCAAGTGACATGGACGTGCGCCCTCTCAATCTACTGGTGAGACCCGCTTGTGGGAGGCCAGCGACCGATGCGCTCTCACTTAAGAATACACACAAAATTCACTAAAATCACTTTCTCGAAGGACCACTATGTACGGAGTCTTGCTACTCGTACATTTATTTTGATAGGATGATAATTGATAAGATCGATCTCTTGATATAAAACCTTTATTATGCGGTTTATTTACAATGGTGTGCACAGAATAATCGACAAACGTGAACTAAAGAAATGTGATACAAGTCGCGCCATGCGGCGTAAATTGCTGATTCTTAAATACTTATAAAATATGTGTCGCTTGTACTTGTACACTATCTATATAGATCAATAACTAGATGGTCGCGGCCTCGAAAAGTTCTCGTGTGGCAACCGCACATCGAAAGACGCAGCATAGGCAGACACCCACAATGCTTTTTGACCCGTAAAGGCTGCGGGAGTCGGGAGTACACTTCTTTAAGGGTTGCAGTAAATATTTTGAAGTATAATAAAAAAAAATCCGCTACCATAAATGCTCTGATGTAAAATAACTGTGTACTTATAACCTACGGTATCTACCCTATTTACATACTTATCACAATTATGTGTAAGTAGGTAGGTACCCACATATATTTATTTTATTTAAACAAAACACTATGTAAACCACTGAATAAGCAGCTCTTCCAAGTGTTTCCTAATAGGGTTGCCACCGCCACACGTATGTACGCAATTTGAATTTTGACAGCTTTCCGCGTCACCGATATTGCATCTGAAAGCTTGAAGTGCGGTTTGTGTTGGTCACTTTGGCCTAAGTGGACGAGTAGGCCCTTTGAGAGGACTGGACTGGACTGGTTTGGGCTTTATTCCGCGTGCGTGATCCGTGTTTCTGATTGGTTTAATCGTGAGTGTGAATTTTTAATGAGACCTTTTTTGAGAAGTGTTGTGGTTTGGTTTTGACATCAAAGTGACCAACGCTTTTTTGTCTGGTGACTTTATAGACTTTTAGGAAGGGGTCTTGTAAGTGGAGAATTTAGTTATTGATGTTAGTTTATTCACCTATTTTTGAAAGGCAAAGGGATCAAAGCCAATAGAGCCAAACCCGATTCCTTTTTCCTTTTTTTTAAATGACACGAATTAATCATTTTAGTTTTGTATTTGAAGGATTTTAATACCAATAGAATAGATTTTCTTTCCATTACGCCCTCGAATTTCAACTTATTTATTTTTTATTAATTATGCTTTTTGTGAAAACAGGTTTCTAAAGGAACACATCTGTAAATAATTGTAACCAATTAGGTTATTTCCAACAATTCACATTCACAATCATGTCACAACTCACACACAATACAAACACAAGGGATGTTAATGAACTAGCATGAGATAAGTCACAGCTAATTGGGCCGCTGCGAAGGGGTTAACATAATCTTGGCCTGTTTCGTGCCGAATAATTATTTGTGCTGTTTTTATAGGGATGGGATACATATCGATCATGGAAATGCCAATTGTCGTAAGGGACAAAGCACGACTTTTCAGGAGAGCCAAAAAACGAATTTTTTTTTACAAATCCTTTTGTAACTTTTGATTGCCTTGATTTACAGCTATCAATTAAAAGAAGACCAGTGCTAATTTTTAAAGATCTTTTTAATTATTTTAGTTTGGATACGCTACAACTAATGGTTTAGAAGATTTTGTCCCTTACGCCCTACCCATTTTACCAACATTGTCCCTTACGCTGACCTTTTTTTCAACTTTTTCCCTTACGACCTATACAGTTTTTTTAACTTTATAAAATAATTGGTTGTAAGTCCCATATGTGTTTTTCCAATGTAGTCGTATGTCTATTATAATATTTAATTTTAAAGTTACTATGTAAAATTTGAGGGGCGTAAGGGAATTAAAATACCAACAAGAGTGTTGTTATTAGTACTGATGAAACTAAAAAAAATATATTTAATTATGTCTATAGTGTTAAAATGTTATTGTTTTGTTACCCTTGTGAAACAAAATGATAAAATTTCTCAAATATGAAGTACAAAACATTAAAGTTTAAATATTAATTGTAAAAAAAAAAATATTAAGTGCATAATTTTTATAAAATAGCAAATACCTAGGAACTCCAATAGCGCCCTCGTAAGATTTAAAAGAAAATAAATTAATTATCTTCAATGTCTACAGTAAAAATCAACACTTTAATGAAGATAGGTAGGTAGTAATTCGTTTATAGCCCAAGTTTAAAGTAATTTAGCTTTTAACATGGTGTATAGGAATAAATACTTCAGTAAGACCAATTAAAAAAAACTACAAGACTTACATTAAAAAGCTTTTTTGTTATGGTTGGTATAACGTATAGTATGAATAGGATACCAGCACCCCATCTTCCATGTATATGGCTAAGGTGACTATAGGAAAAAATCGAAGCACGTAGCGTCCATCGATGATCCTACAACAGCTTAGTACAACAGCCATACTGCGATTTCCAACCTGCCTGCCAAGTGTGACAATTATGGCAAACCCACTTATATGATCATGGCTAAAATTAACGTTTTGGCCTTGTTTGCGCTTTGGTAGCGGTCAGGAAAAGGTGGGGCAGGGTGTGTGTACTAACTAACGTTGATCCCGGGCCAACGAAGCTTAAGCAGGAATTGAGCTCGTTATGGTAAAACATTATTGTTGAGGAGGGAGAACCACAATCCCAGGGAGGTTTCGGGTGCATAGTGAACAATTCCTTTCACAGCGTTGTAAATACCGATATTATGACGACAAGGGTAGCGTGTCTTGTACGTCTATGAATTTAGCAGTATTTGTTAAAAGTTATACAAGTATGCGCTCCCACATCGATACAGTCCAACGAAAATGTGGAGATTATGTATCCCGTGATTATGCATTGCTCAAAAACTTGCGTCACAGTTGACATAGGGGATTTAAATGCGAAACGGTTCAATTCTGATATCAGCGATGGGGCGCCTGAAGCGTGCAACAGAAGTTAAGTAGTACTGTTCTGCAGAAAAGGCCATAAAACCTTTTGAAGAACTTACATCTAAGCCACCTTTATAAATTGTTCTTGAGAGTCATCAAGAATTGTTTTGCGCGCAGGTTTGACGTCTTCGCCCTTCGAATTAGCTGTTTCTCGTAAAGGAAAAGTACCATGGACCACATACATGCTTTAAGGCAGGTAATATAAAAGACGGAAAAGTATAATCTGCCTCTTTGCCTGGCATTTGTGAACTATGGGAAAGCCTTTGAAGCTGGGTAGTACTGCAATCTCTTCAGCGGTGCCTATTGGTATATGGAAGTGTTTGTAAAAAACGCCACTATGTCAGCTGGACTACAGGATCAGACCTCGAAGGCTGCTGAGGACTGGGTTCAAAAAGAGTTATATTATATCCCTTAAACTGTTCACCGCAGCCACTGTGCACTCAAGTAAGTCTTTAAGACTCGGGACAGGAATGAACTAGGCATCAACAGAAATGGTAAGTTCGTAATCTTTTACTATAGAGTCAAATTAAAACCCGCCGTTACGTTAAGATTAAGGAATACAATAAACTTTAAAGCTAGAAATCAATGCGAATTGACATTTGACGTCGTAACCACTCAGAGATAGTTATATTTTGATTGGCTGATTAAATAGTTCAACGAATGGGTACTTTTAAAACATTATTTTTCAACAAATTCATATAAAATAATAATTAAAATCCGAGTTTTTAATAAACATAAGATTAAGTTACGACCCTTACGACCTTGAGCTTTAGATACTGCAACTTTTTTTTTTACGTCGTAAAGGACATATTGACAAAACCGTATAAAAATCATCAATAATATTTTAATTTATTGGCCCTTACGCCAATGTGGAAAAATTAAATGTTCCATAAAGCTTTTTTTTTAATAAATTTCTGAGCTAGGCCCAAAAAAAGTCAGGTCGTAAGGGACATTTTTTGGAAGCTAGAGAGGTTTCAAATATACCATTCGATAGAGCGTGAAAAACTGAGTATAATGGTATCAAAAACGAAATTTCGAAAAATGTCCCTTACGACAATTGGCATTTCCATGATCGATATCTTTACCATCTTATTCATAAAGATACAGTACATTTTAAGTAGCTTTACTGGAGGTCTACTTCTCTGGTTTGTTGTATGGTAAATACGTGACATCCAGTCTAAATTGACATATGCCAAATAACTAAAATGCTCTTTAACTTTTTATGAATAACAGGCTTAGTCTTTTGAGCTTGTTGAAATGTGTTTTGCACCTTTAAATATTTTAAAGCAGCCGAAGTCGTGATCATATTTGTATCTTTTTTTTAAATGAAAATATGTTTGATTTTTATCACCACCTCTTCAACTCAGCCAAAAGACGTCCATGGCTGCAGCCGATAAGACTCCCCCACATATCACCTTACAGACCAGTCTTCAGCGACCCTTATCCAGAGTTCTCTCGCAACCTTTACTAGGTCGTATTACTGTCCACCTTGTGAGGGGTTACCTACCTGCTAATTCCATTGGCATTTTCATAATAATTAATAAGTACAAGACGTCAATTCTAACAAGAAAAAAAATACCTATGATTTGTTTTACTTTTTTCTAAGTATGTATATTAACCCATTTAAAAAAAAAATAAAAAAAAAAATATATATTTATCAATATATATAAAACTCTTCCATTACTGACTGACTGACTGACAGACAACGCAGAGCCGAAACTACTGGGCGTAGCGGGCTGAAATTTTGCATGTAGGTTTCTAAGGGAGTGTAGGTGAGCACTAAGAAAGGATTCCCGGAAATTCCCATGGGAACGGGAGAAAATGGGATATTTGTGTTTATGAGAAATCTGCGCGGGAAAAACCGCGGGGCAGCCTCTAGTTTATCAATATAAATAAAACTCTTCCGTTACTGACTAACTTACTGACTGACAGACAACGCAGAGCCGAAACTACTGGGCGTAGCGGGCTGAAATTTGGCATGTAGGTTCCTTAGGGAGTGTAGGTGAGCACTAAGAAGGGATTTCCTGAAATTCCCACGGGAACGGGACAAAACGGGAATTTTGTGTTTATGAGAAATCTGCGCGGGAAAAACCGCGGGGCAGCCTCTAGTTTTGTTATAAATATAAATTATTAACCCTTGTCCACGTGGGTACATCACTAGGCAGGATTTGCATGCCAGTCCGTCGGGGGGGGGGGGGGCATCCGCGTGTTTTAATTAGTTTCAGATTATGGACGATGGCAATGATTAATTGCTGCCAAAGTTTAGACGCATGTGGGTCCATCCACACTGAAAATTTGATGATGTCTCTCATTTAAGGATCAATAAACTATGTGTACCTATCACAAGAAAGAGCACCTAATAATCTAGGTAATTATACATTTAGTGTGTCCCTAAAGTCGACGATAAACCGGAAGAATTTAGAGATTTTAATTAATCTCATTTATTACAGTCAGTTGTTAGATTATTACTGTATTTTTTTTTAGTTTTAGTTTTGTTATACTAAGCCTATAAACTAAAGTATATTTATAATTTTTACATTGCGGTGCCCTATCTGGGTTCATGTTTTGATTCTAAATATGTTACTGTATTACATCTCATTTAACAAATGTGAATGCAATAAATAATTTGAATTTCAAAATCTGAACCCTGTTTTTTTTTGGAAAAACGAGCAAATTTCTTGTAGATTACTTCAAATCTAAGGCTCCAATAATTGATAGACTCATTACTCGGGGCTATATTTAAAAAATACCGAAATTTCCTATATTTAAAAAATAGTGAAGGTGAAAATAATGGTCACAGGGTGTTGATTTTTAAATAGCCATTAGTTTTAACATCACAGGGTCAAGAATATTTTTTTTCTTCTGGTAGCTGTAATGACCTGCTCTATCTCCTGTTTCCGGTTTATGGTCAAACAAACTGTATTGATGAAAAAATACACCAAAACCTCTTTGTCTCACCATCTTCATCGAAGCCGATAGACGTCCACTGTTGGACATAGGCACCCACGATTCGCCACAAGGAAGCCTTTTTGGGGATGGATTTCCGGCCGGTATGTATGAGGGTTGCTCAAGGCCGGTTGGTGCTTCAGCATCATAGTTAAGAGTCCTTTTACGCGAACAGCGAGAAATGAAATCATATCTTCTAAAGTAAGGCTTTTTATATAAAAAAAAAAATAGTTAAAAAATACTAGGGGCCAAAACCAAGTTAGCCCTATTTAAATAAAAAGCCTTAGGTACTTAGAAGAAGGTATGATTTTTTTTATAGAGTGGCGCCACTGTTAGCTTAAAAGGACTCTTAACATCATTGACAGAAGTATGTAAGTACAAGCCGATGATCTTGATGTCAATGTCCGCTTTTGAAATATTGCTTTGCTTCCACTTTGCGTTTTTTTTGTATTGACTTTGAAATCTAGAGGACGAAAAGCAATATTGCAAATGTGGCCGTAATAGGCCATCAGGCTTAGCGATTATGGTACAGTCACGGACTAGGAGGCCGTAACAGATTTGTCTATGGTTTCGTCATCCCTAGACTGTATTACTATGGAACAAGAGCTATTTTGCAATACAGAAAAACCGGAAGTGTTACGCCGACCGTGTCCGCCACTGTACCTATAAAATGTTTATTCTTTTGGCAGAGGCCTATGTGCCACAGTATGAGATATGATAACGAATGAGTTAGTTATCGAATCTTATAGTTAGTATTTTTATTATGAGCGTTGAATACTCTAGAAACTGTTTAATAATAGTTAAGGCATGTAGGTAGCTGCTTGTGTTTCATAAGATTATGCTCAGTCAGCATATCAATAACGTTATCAATAAGGTTATTGAACTGAATATAATCCGTCAAAGTCTAATAGGCAGTTATCAGTTAGCGTTAATTATGGACAATCTGGTTTGTAGAATAATCCCGGTTTAAGCCGCCGTTTAATTGTTAATTAATTTAACGAAATTTCACAGTGTAAAGTCGGCTTTATTTTGATCCAATGTCAAACCTTGTTGGGGGCTTAATAATTTTGTTGTTTTATTTTCGCAAAATTAAATAAGTTTTTGCAGTTTTTCTTATTTTGATCTCACAAATCACAGCCAGCAAGCAACTTAATAAATTATTTAAACCTTATGTCTAACTAGTAAACGTACGTTTAAATATTATGTAAGTACTTTAACTAAAAATCTACTCATTTTATTTGTAACAATATTTATAGCTTTAATATTTTAAATACTTTTGCTTCTCTCATTTTAAGATGCTTTACAAACGACGCTTTACTCTTACCAAAATTAATCAAATTTCTTATACAGCTAGTAGTGTTTAAAGTATCGTATTACAGCATTATAAACTTGCTTGCTAGGAACGCTTTTAGCTAAGCAGGTTGGGACGGAAACATAAAGTTTTCTCTATAAATATACACTGGGGAGTTTCCTGGCGCGAAATGCTAAGGTAGTTCACAAGGAGGTAGTATTATGAATTTGAAAAACTCCAAAAATAAAGTGTTGCAAAACTTAAAAGGCAATAAAATTATACAATGAAAAATAACTGGTCGATAGAGATGAAAGGTTTTAAGTGGAGACGGCACACTGAAAGTTGCTGAATAGGCAGATCGCTTCATTAGATGTGCCCTTGTCATAAGGCTGCATAAAAAAGAACTACCTACTTTTTCTGACTTTTTGCTTTAGGTACATTAATTAATTTTACTAAACGCGGCCTTCTAAGAAAACGTTTATTCATAAATTTATTTAGTTAGTTTAGGGAGACGCGGCGCGTTGCGCGGGGTGTCGTGCGGCAGCCGACGCGTGCCCCTGAATGCGGCCTAACAACTTTATCCTTATTCTTTACAGGCTACCCTTCTAACTAGAGCTTAGGAATAAGTATGTTATCTTTATAATTATTTTAGTAATGTAAGTACAAACATACCTACAAAAACCTAAAAACTTGTGCAATGTCTAATTTAAGATAGCTTATGTGGCACTTTTATGTTTTAACATCTATGTAAGTACTTAAGCAAGCACTAAATAAATGAATATGAATATGAATATGAACTAACAAAAAATATTAAAAGAATATTTTGTTAATTTATTTTGACTCCTATCTCTCTACGTTAAACACAATGGAACCTATTATCATATGTCCCGAGCAGAAAGCAACAAAACGTTCGTCTTTTTAGCACATTTGTCTGAGAACACCCAGTATTTCACTATTTCAGAATACTGCATACATTTCCTTAAGAAAAATACCGTCCTGAGTTATTGGTTAAGTTTTTTACTGCTTTAAGTCTTTCTTTGCACTTTTGTACGTTTATTTTTAATAACATTTATATAAATTTTTACTTGATTAAATTAATCTATTTGTATCTTAATAACTTAACTTCATTTTCATAATGCTATTTGTTAAGACGTCACTTAAATTCGATTTCATAAACTAAAGATGCTAACTTTTGCTATATTTTTGTATGAATTGACAACTTATCTCGAAAACAGCCGTGAGTCTTAGTTTGGTCTTTTGTATAAAAATCTTATTAAAATGTGTGAGTTTTTTAACAGACTGTGTTAGTGGAAGTAAGTAAGTATAATATTGTTAACGTGTAAGTTGGTATTTATGAAAGAGTTGGCGGAGCATTAAGTAAACTTAAACAAATCTGCGGCTTTTACTTAAATGGAGTGCCTTAGATTTGTGAACATAAATATAGATCAATAAGTATTAAAACAATTAAGTACAAGACATTTTATGCAGAAATCGAACTTTAAGTACTTTACAAAACAAAATATTTGTTATTGTAGCGATAAAACTAAATACTAATAAAATACAGTAAGCTGTAAAAATAATTTTTACGATTTAATATTTCATCTGAACACAATACAAAGCTCATTTACAAAACCGCCAAGTAAATTTAATACTTTTACGCAATATTTGTATAATTTTCATTATAATATCCACAATCGCGAATCGACACCGATACCGCACAATGATGAAATAAAATCCTTTGAATATCAAAATATCCTATTGTCAATCATCATCGTAAATATAATGAAGAATGCAAAATATATAATGGTGTCGATTAAATGGAGACCCATCAAAAATCTAATACTCGTTTCGCTTTGCAATTAACACGGGCTCTTTATTGTGGACCAGTGGTTCTATTACTTTATTTCTCCAGAATTATGTCCTTTCCTTCTAATATTTGGGAGCCGAGGTCTGTGTCGCCTCCTCCACTCCAGTCGTCTCTCCACGTCTTTGTAACCGTCCACTACAACTTTTGCTTCATGTAGCGTAAAGCGTAAGCGATCACTTTACCTTTGTCCTTTATCTGCTTCCTCTCGGTCGGCCCAGCGCGGCCCACTTTTTTTTGTTTCTTTACAAAAAATGTCCTCGTCATTTGATGTAGTTACCTAAAAAAACCTACCTAACGTAGTAGGGTAAGTAGCTGGTATGCAGGTAAGGCAAATTTTCAGATATTCCTCAAGAATTTTTTCAGTTGTGAAAAGTACTAACCCTTTAACAAACTTTTTCAAACAAACGATTGAGATTACTGAAAACAATAAATGCTAACCACAAACAATCTCAAAACTTTTATTCCAATACCGATCAAACTTTTAGCACCACTGTTTCTCGGGTGACCATGACCATTCAATCAGCGCTGGGACATTTTCGGGTATGTCCGGACGGACATAATCATAAAGTATGGACACCCCTCTCCCCGCACGTCGTCGGTCGTAAATTCTGTCCGAACAATTGTCATGTCATGACATTTATGACGAGTGCTATGACGGGTGCTGTAATGGTTTGGGAATCGGTTCCGAGTTCCTGTGATATTAAGTAAAAATAAAAAATATTTAGGATAATTTTTTTGCAAAAGTAGTGTTGATATTGTTTGGATTGGGTTTTTTGTGGATCACTTTTTTCGTATTTAACATCCATTTGATCGACATTACAGTTTCTTTATTACCGCAAAATGATGTGACAACATAAGTAAACAGCTGCTAAGTATACTAACAAAAAAAGGGCATTGAGATTTTATTTGTATGCTTTATTTTTCTGCCGCCATACAAGTGAGACTTTTTGATTTAGAATGTTTCCTTTCCACTATAATATAGCTTCCGTGCTTCGAAAGACACTATAAGCCGCTGCTTCAGCATATTTAGCTCCATAACAGTTATTTTGTTCAGCCTTTTTAAAATTTAGAAGCTTGAGTCTTGAGACTATAGAGAGGTTTGTGGTAAGCGCAGATGCTTTACCACTATAATCCGATCCACATGTCACAACCACAACCATATTTTCTTTAAAGATAGTACCTCTATGTACCTGTAGATACATTTATTTTCAAAAAAAAAAAAAAGATTCTCACAAGATCATCTGAAGCATGAATTACGATTATCGTGATACATAAAGTGGGAGCGAGCAAAAGACAAAACACCGTCGACCGGCCGACAAATAAATGTCTGCGAAATAATGACGTCACTCGCGCGTCCGGTTCCGAAATATTTTTACGAATGCATCGTGCACCGGTCGTAAAAGGTTTACGATCTCTGCTAGCCGCGCTCTCTGGCTACGGAACCAATTGACCAATATTTGATGAGAACAGAGGCTGTGTTGCTGATAAGATTTCTTGCTATTGAAATTTAAAATTGACTGTCTTTCGCCACGAAATTTAAGCAATGAAATTTTCGTAGGCACAGTGGCGGACACGGTCGGCGTAACACTTACGGTTTTTCTGTATTGCAAAATAGCTCTTGTTCCTTGGTAATACAGTCTAGGGCTGACAAAACCATAGACAAATCTGTTACGGCCTCCTAGTCCGCCACTGTATTGCTTTTTGAAAAAGCGACGGAAATTGGAAAGAGCTCTTCTTTTCATTTTGGCCACTAAGATGGGACAATAGGTACATGGGTCGAAGAGCAGATTGTTACAAGGACCGATAGAGTTTCCAGTGGCGACCGCGCACTGAAGATAGTAAGTAGGCAAAATCCCACAAGGTGATCCGACGGCCTGGTAAAGGTTCAAATCAAATCAAAATCTGTACTTAGTACACTGATTAGGGTCGCGCAAGACAGGTCGCTACTATGGCGATCTATAGGGAAGGCCTATGTCTAGTAGTCGACGTCTTTCGGCTGAAATGATGTTAAATATAAGTACAGAAGATCATCACTACACACACAACCACCATCCTAAAAATGTTCGTCGAGAATCGAAAGCGGACCTTCGAAGTCATAACTGTTAACTGAACCACAAAGATGATAAAGTTTTGAAGGCAGATTTTCAAGTATTTGCGAATAGATAACGTGTAAGTATACTATCAATTTAAAACACTTGGTAAGCAACGTTTTTCGTATCGTAACAATTTATATCTCTATCGGTTTCCAACTCTATGTCAGTCCATGGGAGTCATTTGACTCATTAAGCTACTGCGTATTTATTAAAAGTACAATAGATAATAAATAGCGGCAGTAAAACCTTGATGCAGTCGCTAATTGGATGATTTAGTTTGAGTGTGTGTGTGTCGTAAAATTTTTGTTATGGTTTTATTTATGAAAAAAAAAATGATTTTCGATGAAAATTCGTAACTTCGACTCTTCAAAGTTTGACAAAAAAATAAATTCCGCTTACAGAATTTTATTAATGCATATTATAAATTAATTTTTCTTAAGTATTTTTAGGCACTTTTACTGTACACCACTGAAACAACAGTCAACTTGTCTTGTTGTAGAAAACTTCAAATTTTATAAGTAAAAGGGAAATGTGGCTTTATTTAATCCAATCCATGCAGGGATTATGAAAATACTTTTAGCCACTTTTAGCCTGCTAAATAAAAAAAAACATCTCGTTGTATATTTCTAAATTAATTTAGAACTCTAGAGTTATAATTAACTTCTATCTTCCTTATAAACATATAGCATTACCTACATACTTATTTAATATATAGGTCAGTTAACCCTCAAATTAAAGTATGTACCTACTAATAATAATAGCAATTACGTCATAATTAACAAGCCCCTATAGTCTAGTAATCAAGGATTACGCGACCCTTGACTGACCCCAAGAAAATTATGACCAATACAATCTGATTCTATCTAATCACAATATTCATACAAACAAACAGAATTTCTGCATAGATAATTACGCTATTCATATTAAAGTGGCCATTGAGGCCCGTATCTTGTATGGGAAAACAGAGCGGACAGCGAACGGGTTAATGATTTTTTGGGGGCATTCTCGGACATAGATATAACCCCTTTTTGGAGTTCTGTGTGAAATAATTCAAATCTTTCTTATACAGATAGTCTTGTTATTAAAATTATAATATGTTTTGCTATAAAAAAAGTTACGTAATCAATTTATTTATAATATAAAAAAAAAACAATTGCTGTTTATTTTGGTTTTGAAATGTTGTTGTCAAGGACAGAGGGGCTACTACGGCTGCTTTTGCAATTTGCTTTTCGTCCTCTAGAGTGTCAAAGTCAGTACAAAAAAAACGCAAAGAGGACGCAAAGCAATATTGCAAAAGCAGCCGTAATAGGCCCTCTGGTTTAAAAGAAGAGAAAATATGAAAATTTCAATATTTCACGCGGACAAAGTCGCAAGCACCGCACATTGCATCAATTTTAATTTAATTTAAAAGTATATAATTAATTCAGTTGCTCGATCGCAATAATGTGTCTATATCTATCAAACTCCAGAAAAATGGGTAGGTTCATTAAGGGTTAGATAACGGCTAAACAAATTAACATTTAACGGTATGGCGCGAAATTAAGTTTTTTTCGCGTTTTTTATTTATTATGGCGAACGATGTATTACAATGTGGAAGATGTTTTTTTACATACGTCAATTCATTAAAACTTAAATTAAAATGAATACTTTCGCCATTCATAAATAAAAAACCGAAAAAAATTAAATTTCGTGCCATATCGAGAGTTACCACCTTAACAGAAAACCTATACTCCACGGAACCCGCGCTAAAAATTAAAGGGGTCAATCAGAAAAAATCCCACCATACTGTTTTCATCAATCGAGTGGATGTTTTCTCGACCATTGATAGTCGAAACAGGAGCAATTAAGGCGGCGCACGACCGAACACATATTTTAAAATGAGCTTTTGTTATGCAAATTTCACGTATCGAGTATGTCGGATGGATATTACTTGGGGCCTTACTAATGTTGCTGTGGTTTATTAGAAAAAAAAACTTACATAATGTAATTATTTCTCATGCTTCTTCGAGCTTTTTATAAATAAAAATAAATGGTCATTTATTTCAGGCATTTGTTACACCCATAGAAAAATAAAAATAAAATAAATAGAATAAAATTTAAACTAATGGTTCTAATTGCCTAGTTTTTTTTGTTAAATGTATATTTTTAATATGTAGGCCGTGTAGTGGCGGCATAGCACACTACCAATCCATCTCCTTTCATAGAGGTATTAAAAGTTAATTAAGGAAAAAGAAACAGCCAAAGGACGGGCAAACGCGTTCTTTGGCCTTTAAAACACTTGAAGAGCCACACTGCAATCGCCAACCCGCCTGCCAAGCTTGGCGATTATGACAAAACCTACCCACTATTTTCGTCCTTGTGGTGATATGTGGAACTACTTCAAAAACTCGAACGAAACACAATTGTGAAAACGTAGTAAGGATACATTCACCCCTTTAAAATCTCAACGATATAATGCAAAATGAACCATTTGAATCGGTAATAAAGGTAAAAATTGCCTGTATATTAAATAACGCACTCTCGAACTATACTGATAGCTTCCGTTTTTAGAATAAAAGAAAGGCATTAATTTACAAAAACATATTTAAATAGTTCGGACAATATTTCTCATGGGGGTAGAGTGACCAACATGAAAATATTTTGGGGTAATTTATTTATTTGTTTGTTCACACTGCTATTATGGGGATTATCCCACAATTAAAATGTGCTTTGCACACTTCACTTTTTTTCATATAGACAATGCAGTTTTATTTATTGTGTTGTAATCTACAACACTGTTTAAACACTCTTTTACAGGAGCATTGGTTGCTGCCTCATGATATACCCTTCCTTGGCACGATTGATAAGGATTTTAACTACACGGGAAAATCTGCAGTTGATACCTCTGCTGGTTTGCTTCGGGGTCGACCTTACGGCGGTGTTGGTATACTGTGGCGGCGTAATGCATTTCAATCAGTTTCGGCTGTGCAGTGTAATAGCGTTCGACTAGCGGCCATAAGGGCGAGTGTACCCAGCGGTGACGTAATGTTTATAAGTGCTTATTTACCTACGGATGAGCGTGACAACCTATCAGATTTTACATGCTGTATGAGTGAAATTAGTGCATTGATACAAAATACAGATGTGGAATCAGTATACATCCTCGGGGACTTTTATGCTCATCCCAGTGCACCCTTCGGTAAGGAACTTAAATCTTTCTGTCTAGATACGGACTTGACATGTGTAGACATTGAGTGGTTCGGTGGAGATTCAAATACGTATACCTACATAAGTGATATTAATGGTGCGAAGAGTTGGCTTGATCACTGTGTATTAACACAGTCGGCGCGTTTAACTATTAGTGATGTAAAAATACATTATGATAAGGTGCTTTGGTCAGATCACATACCAATTGAAATAACATGTAATCTTGATTGTATTAGGAGGAAAACAATTCAATGTGATTTTAAATGTAATAAAATAATTTGGGGTGAAAGAACAAATGAATCTATTAGTAAGTATACAATGTTGACTAGTGATAGGCTTAAAGAACTACATTTTCCGCAATTATTTCAACAATGTGCTGATAAATTTTGTCATGATGTTGAACATAGAAGTGCGCTTGATGAAATGTATCGAGAAATTATTTCCATTCTGCAGTGGGCTGCCATAGAAACTCACCAGGTGAATAGTGGCAGAAAGAAAAAAGTAGCAGGGTGGAATAAATATGTTCGTGAGTCCTACACAAAAGCGAAAGTTTTTCTGAATCAGTGGATTTCTTGTGGCAAGCCCGCTGCCGGGCATGTTTATGAAGATATGTTAGTAAGTAAGAAAATATTTAAGTCTAAGTTAAAGTGGTGCCAAAATCACCAGGAACAGATTAAAATGGACATCTTGACGGAACATCGTTCTAAGAATAATTTTGTGAAGTTTTGGCAGTCGACACAGCGCCTAAATATAAAATCTAGTTTATCTAACGAAGTGGGTGGGAAGTCCGAATTGAAGGATATAGCTAACCTATTTAAGGATCATTTCAAGGTGGAACCGGAAACTTTGCCGGCGACCATCCACAAGCGGGTGATTAATGTTGAGGCTGGAATGAACTCTGGTCAATTGCAAGTTCGGTTCTCGGCAAAGCAAGTTGCATTAGCTATTAAAAATATGACCAGGGGTAAATCACCGGGACATGACAGCCTTAGCATTGAACACATGCAATACGCCGGCACACATCTTCCTCGGGTATTATCCATGTTTTATACGTTGTGTCTTGGCCATGAATACATTCCCAGTGATCTGGCTAAAACGATTGTAGTGCCTATTGTTAAGAATAGAACTGGAGACATAGCAGATAAAAATAACTATAGGCCTATATCTTTGGCT
The DNA here is from genome assembly GCA_951802225.1 of Euspilapteryx auroguttella. Taxonomy (NCBI): domain Eukaryota; kingdom Metazoa; phylum Arthropoda; class Insecta; order Lepidoptera; family Gracillariidae; genus Euspilapteryx; species Euspilapteryx auroguttella. The sequence continues at coordinate 7,417,494 of OX637660.1, read as the reverse complement.
ACTATTTTTGCGAAAGTTTTAGATGGATTGTTGAATGTTAGGTTGTGTGAGCGTGCCAAGCTTCAGGACGCCCAGTTTGGTTTTCGTCCGGGTCGTTCAACTGAAACTGCGATACTATGCCTTAAGCACGTCGTACGTTATACTATACAGATCGAAAAACGCCAATATATGCGTGCTTTCTAGATCTGTCGAAGGCGTTTGACTTGGTTGAGTACGATGTGCTCTGGAGGAAGGTTGACGACTTGGGGGTTGCCCCAGAGGTATCAGGCATACTAAAATACTGGTACGCTAATCAAACGAACAATGTTAGATGGGGTTCATGTCAGTCAGATACCTACAGGCTAGAGTGTGGGGTAAGGCAGGGGGGGTTGTCCTCTCCGACTCTCTTCAATATATACATCAACGGTCTGATCGAGGGGCTAAGCAGCATGCATGTAGGATGCTCCATAGATGGTGTGAGAATTAATAACATTAGCTATGCTGATGATATGGTGCTGCTTGGCCCATCGGTCAGCGCGTTACGAAAAATGATTGACGCTTGCGAGAGCTATGCTTCTGATCATGGCCTCAGATATAACACAAAAAAAAGTGAGTTGGTGGTATTTAAATCGGGTGCAAAACCGCCACAGCACGTTCCTCCAGTTTACCTTAATGGGAACGAACTGAGACGGGTTGCCCAATTTAAGTACCTAGGGCACATTGTATCTGAGGACCAGAGTGATGACCATGACATGGAGAGAGAGCGCAGAGCGTTGGCAGTCAGAGGCAATATGTTGGCCCGCAGGTTTGCAAAGTGTTCAGTACAGTGTAAGATAAGCCTATTCAAGGCGTACTGTCAAACTTTTTACACATGCAGCCTGTGGGTCAAATACACGCTGAAGACTCTCAACGCTTTGCGAGTACAATATAATAATATAATGAGGATGCTGCTGGGGCGTTCACGGTTTTGTAGTGCGTCGGCAATGTTCGCGGAAATGCATACGGACGACTTTTACGCTATTATGCGTAAAAGGATCGCCTCCATCTCTCGCCGAATAAACGCCAGCAGCAGCATCATCCTTCGCACTATTGCTGGCAGGTTTGACTGTCCAATTTTTAAGCACTGGGCGGTCAAGCATGCCAGTGTGTGCAAAACTTGTAAATAGTTTAGAATAGGATTATTTTAGTTATAGAGAAATGGATCTTTGTTATCTGAATAAAGAAAAAATTTATTATTATTATTATTAAAACAATTCATCATCTCAGCCCGAAAAGACATCTTCAGCCACTGTAATAAGATTGGTTAAAGAGAAACTCCTTTACTTCATCTGTTTTTTTTTTTGGTATTGACTTTGGCTTTAGAAGAGAACTAAGAGTATTTTTAACCGACGAAAAAACAAAAAGGAGAAGGTTCTCAATTCGTCGCGTATATATTTTTTTTTATGTATGATCACGCATAACTTTTTACTGTGTGGACCGATTTTGATAATTCTTTTTTTAATCGACAGGGTATACCTTATATATTTTGGATTAACAAGAAATTTTGAGTCGGTGCCACAGATCACTAAATTACCTGAAATTCAAAGAAATAACCGAAAAACGTGTGTCGCTGCGCATCGCGCTTTACGTAGATAATGAATTTGCTTGTGTGGTGTGGCGCCGACTTAAAATTTCTTGTTAATCCAAAATTATTTTAAGAAGTGAGTAAATTAAGGCCTAATAGAAAATGTTTCCCTATTATTTAATGCTTTTCAGTTTTTTCGGCGGTTTAATTTTTTGATAAAAAGTTTTTATACCAAATATGGTCTTCTTGAGCTCCAGATCTCCAGCGCCACAATGACTGGTCTTGTATATGCGATCCTTATTAAGTGCTCTCCCGCAACCTTCACCAGGTCTTTTAACCACCTTGTGGGGTCTGGTCTGCCTCTCTTCGTCTTCCGAAATCATTAAAACAATTGTCTTCAATTGATGCTTATATAGCATTAATGAGTGAGTAACCTGTTTTTTTTCCACTGGAATTTAGTTGATGTATTCCTTAGAGCACCTTCCAAATTAAATTTTAATAAGTATCTAAAGCGGTTTGGATTATTAATTACCTACGTTGCCTCTCAGTCAGTGAACAGTGAAATTTTATTTTATTTTAAGGATCGCAATACAATAAAAAAGCGTAAAACAACAACGGTTAATTCCAGTTAAAATTCAATTTAAAAAAAGAACCCCGTTCCAACGATTTACCCCAGAACCGTTTACTGTATGAATGAAACACTCTGCAATGCAAAAAAGAAAACAGATGCTAAACAATATTGGCATTAAAATGACCAAGCCTACCAGGCAAAGGTATCACCTGCTTTCTGCCACGCGACATGATTCAATGACCTTTTCTTCGCTAATAGTAAGAAAGTATTGCAAGTTATGTTTGTAAGAAATTTTAATCTTTTATCAAAAATAAATAATTAATAAAATAATTATTTTAAACCTAAACTTAAGTATTTATTTTCATCTTCCATTAATTAAAAAATGTCTTTTTCTCTTCACTTATATAGGTACCTCATAACAAACAAGTAACCTGGAAGAAATCGTTAGGAGCAATATATAGTCGCCTTTTGCCAACATAATGATGTCGGTATTCAGTTTCTCTTTTATGTGTTTTTTGGTACTCATTCAGTATAAAATCTTCCGGGCTAAATCCCTGTCTGATAAAACAACAGTATTAATTCTGATTCGAGCGAACCCAGTCCTAGGCACTATAGCAATTTCTTATTATTTAATGTCACACGTTCGATATGGAAGAAAGGTGCAAAAAGATACCACTAGGTGTCGTCACGGTCAGTATGGCACCGCAAAGGTGTAACGTGAATCACCCTTAAGACTTAAGGTCATATTGGCACGTGGTGGCTTGACCTTTTAGAAAGAGACGCTCGAGTGGTTAACACTTTTTTGTGCAAATATTTTGCTAACATCTAATTTAATAGTTAAAATGATGACTCATGCTAGAATCAACCAGCTATTAGACCAACTATTAGAAAATTTTGTTATTTTAAAAAAGTAAATATAGAAAAGAATAGAAAACACTTTATTGATTGCATACAATAATACAAAAGTAAATTAATAAATACAGGAAAAAAAATTGAATTTGCATGCAATGGGCGGCCTTGTTAAAAAGAGATTACTTCCAGGGTGAATATGGGTGAATATGGGTGAATATTTAGACCTTCAAAAACATGCGTCCGGACGTGAAACTGCGAGATTGAAGAATCTATGAGCCTGAGTTTTTAATATGTTATTATTTATCCAAAAAAGGACCTAGACCTAAACAGTTAGTAATAAATTGGATTTAGGAAAAGTGGAAAAAAAAATATTTTTCACCTAAAATCGGCCGTCAGCGGTGCGTCCGGACTCCGACCTGCGCTCAAAATTATGTTATAACTTTTTAACTATAAGAGACTGAACTAAAAACTTTATTTTAATCGATGGTTCATACGTTGTTAAACATAAAAAAAAAAATGATAACTTAATTTAATTGTCTGTTAAAGATATTATTCAACTTATACGAGCGTCCGAAGTTTAGTACTTTTTGAACTACCAAGCAGTTCTTCTTACATAACTCGCTAACCAATGGGTTTTAAGTTTTGTAGTGTCAGTGCCGTGAACCCTTAGTGATGCTGAGTAAGTCACAGTAGTGACACATGTACTGAGATGCTTCGTTTCGACTCAATCACGTTATGTTTGAGCGCAGTTACGCTTGGTCACCTTTTCTTAAAAATCTGTTCTGTAGCATAGAAAAAAATCAAGCCATTATATCATTGTTTTAATTAGATTATAATGAAACACTATGTGTTAGGCATACTATTGTAGTATTATTTACTTGCTAGACCTTTTATTTCCTATAAATAATCCACTTTTTTTTTTAATTGCTAAGATCGCTGTCCATAAGATCGCTGTCATTTCTGAGATCGCTGTCCTAAGGACAGCGATCTTATAGTCAATGACAGCGATCTTGTAATTTACTTTTCAATTTCACTGTTGCTATTTTTTTCTAGAATTCTTCTTTACTATGTAGTGTAGGTATAATGTTTCTGATAAAGGGTATCATCAGTTCAACCACAGGTGAACTTCTGAAGGCGGGAAAACCGATCCTTAGGGCCAACACCTACAGTAGGTAATTGTATAATTCCGTTTAGAGACATAGCACAGTTAAAGTACCGCCACCCGCGAAAATATTTAATATCTTCAAAACAAAGGCAAATATCGAATATTTCACTAGATGATGAAGCCTTTGTAGGCGGGGAAACTACTGACGAGTACCCTGCAGGCCCGGGGAGAGCCGCAGGATAATGTGGTTCGCATCCACTAAAACACAGCCGGTGTCCTCCTCGGCTGTTGGCAAGGGGGTCACGGCAGATCTTTGATCTTTATGTGTAACTCTGCTACCTCCTCCAGCATCGGCTATTAAGCCTCTTCACGGGGGGCCAAGATGGTAGTCCCCCCAGCGCATGGATGGCTCTCCCAACGCTGAACGACGGAACTGGACACTGCGTTCCGTCATCCTTCCCAGGTTTGTTATATGAGCAGAGCTTGTTACTGGGGGGCCACGGCGGAGTGTTGACACCGTGGTGGCAGTTGAAAGACCCTGCTACTTCCTCCTCGACCGCCAGGTGCTACAGCCATTCCATCTTGGCCACAGCACCCAGCGATCGCGCGTGGCCCTAAGTCCCGTAATCCACCTCTTCGCCATCTTTCCCTCTTCCTCTTTAATTACTCCCTTCTTCTTTCTTCTCGTTTAGCAGGGCTTTTTAACCCCCCCACGGAGCCGAGGAGTACGCCGTGGTGGGGGTACCAAGCCCCGCTCTCCTTATCGACTCACACTATGCTCTCTGATAAAGCAGAGAGCATGTGGAGCGCCACTCTCGCCATATTATTAGCCACCGAGCGATCACACCAAACGGTAAACGAAAAGTGTCATCGATTAGTGTTGCCCAGGTTGCATCACGTGGAGGTTTATCTGGCCAGAACCCCAGATAATGTAGCCTAGTATTTTAAAGGCACTGTTGTATAGCTTTTAGGTTTAATACCAAGGAAATCTACAGATTGTCGCCAAAAGTGGCCATTTTTAGCAACACTTTGTAGCTTTCTATGGTTTTTAACCACCATTGCTCTAAAAATACTAGGCTAAATTATCTAGGGGTATACTGTTTCACGTTTTTGATACTTGCCTCAGTTTAGAAGATATTTACTCTTTTCGCTTGCTACTTCAGCTGTGCTATGCCTCTTAAGTATCAGAGATATGAAAACTCCAGAAGCACGGAAAAGAAGAGTAGTAGTATTGTTCTTCCAAAAGGATGATAAAACCTTGCTGAAGAATTACATGCCGATCTAACTTTTTTTTTTTTAGCCATGTTTACAAACTGTTCTTGAGAGTCATTTGGAATCGTATTGTGCGCAGGATTGATGACTTTCAGCCACCCAAACAAGCCGGTTTCCGTAAAGGCTTCAGGACCATAGACCAGATACATGCTTTACGGCATGTTGATTAGATGTTTGAATATTCCACAGAAATAGTAGGTTCATCCAAAGAACCAAGGATAACGTTACTTTAACATATAATATTACAAAATAAAATCTAATTAAGAAGCGATGGAGTTTTTTATGTTTCTTTAATCTTAATCTGTAGATGCAAGCTTGTTAAAACTGTGCCAAAAATTCTATTATTATTTCTTGAAATAAAATAATAACTTTTTATAATTAATGTGAAGAGTGTACTACCTCTTATGTTAGTTAATGGTTTATTACCATAGTAACCTTGTTTGTTGATTGTCCTTTACAAAATATATCTTTTACTTGCAAAACGTGTTTCTATATTCTAAACTTAATATGGTAGCAGAGCGTTAAAAAATGAAAAAATAGTCACGCGGAAGTATTGTATAAGGAACTACAAACATGCCGAAGACAAATTTCAATATTATCCACTTACCCGGGACAACTATGATACTTGGGTCATTCAGGCTGGTAAGAAATCGATTGTGGAAGTATGTAGAAAGTCCGCTAGAGCCGAAAGCTAGTGCCGGCGATATTGAAGGTGATAGGCTAAATCTGAGCTTATTCTTTTAATTGAACCTTCACAACTGAAAGACATTAAAAAATGCACTACCGCTAAAGCCCTGTGGGACAAACTCAAAGAAACACACGCAAGTAAAGGTCCTGTACGTAAAGCCTCCCTTCTTTAGCAGCTTATACTGACTAAACATGAAGGAAGTGACATACGTACACATTTGAGTAAGTTTATAGGCACAGTCGATAAACTGGCAGACATGGATGTGATTATTAATGAGGATCTGATTAGCATTCTGATGCTGTACAGTCTGTCCTCTGACTTTGAAAATTTTTGCGTGGCGATTGAGTCACGCGATGATCTGTCAAAACCACAAGAACTCAAGATAAAAATAATAGAAGAGAGCGACGCCCGTCACCGTAACACTCAAACCGTCAATGATCAGCCAAACGATGAAGGAGAAAATGCACTCTATGCATATTGCAAAATCTGCAAGAAAACAGGAAAGAGCATCTTCCAGTAAAAGTCTCACAAAGTTTGTACCAACTGCTGGAGGAAGAATAAGAAAACACCAAAAGATAAAGCTGACATTCCTACTTCTAATTACGCAGAAGAGTGTTTTCTTGCATCAAACGGCAACGACCAAGACGACTGGGTACTAGACAGCGGATGTACCTCCCACATGACGCATCACTGTGAGTACTTCAAAGAGCTGAAAGCCACAACGAGGAAACTCAACTTTGCGTCAGATCAAACTACGGATATAAAAGGAGAAGGCAGAGTTACGCTAACGTGCACAAGCAAACGCGGAAATATTCATCTAGACAATACTCTGTATGTTCCGTCTCTCCGTATAAATTTACTATCAGTGTCAAAGATGACTCAACATGGAGCTTGCGTAAAATTCAACAAGGACAAAGCTACTGTACACAATAGTAAAGGTCTTTTGCTGCTTACTGCAGAAAAATCTGACCGCACTGGTCTGTATTTAATCAAATCACCTAATATTGAACGCAATTACGCAGCAATATCTGAAACCAATGCAAGTCAAATAAAACAAGGCTCCATACAAGATTGGCACAGGAAGCTTGGACACATGAACGACAAGGATCTTCACATAGCTCTCAAAAACAAGAGCCTGTCAGGATTAAACTTCGATAAAAACGAGACTTTGTCAGACTGTAAAATTTGCATACAAGCAAAAATTGCTAGAGTTCCAAGCCCTCCTCAAAGAACCACTCCAAGAACATCAGAACGTTTGGAGATCGTCCACAGTGACGTGTGTGGTCCATTTACACCTAGTACTGGTAAAAATAAATATTTCGTTACGTTCATTGACGATTATAGCAGATACACCTCTGTTTATTTTATCAAAAACAAATCAGACGTTTTCGAAAAGTTTAAAGAATACAAAAATGAAATGGAAAATTTTACGGGCAATAGACTAGAATATTATGTGCAACATGTTTTTATTTCAGTTATATGAGATGTTCTAAGATCGCTGGCAGTGAATATAAGATTGCTGTCCTAATTTTTTCAAAAGCGATTTGCAGAGAAACTATTGGGTAAAAAAGAGTCCCTCCATCATGAAAACTATAGCTTTTTGTTCTTGTATACGATAAACTTATTAAAATAATCAAATTCTAAAAAAAAATCATGGACAGCGATCTTAGATGAAGAATACTTTTTGTGAGAAATACCCATATATGGCATTATAGAATACCACCACCCCATCTCCCTCCCACGGGTGTCATAAAAGGCGACTAGGGATAACCCCAAGGCAAACAACGGGACGCAGCATCGATTTTCACCATGAAATACCTACTTATTATGGGTATTATGTCCCAAATAAATGATAGTATGATAGTATCCATTGTAAGAACAACATATTAATAATTTTTTTTTTTCATTCTTTTTAGCCATTTGAGAATGCCATTAATAAGCCCACATGTCTCAAAATTTTTAGAATTTAATAAAATTACGAAATAGTTTTAGAAGGGTAATCCCATTATGCTCAAAAAACCGCCACTTTTTTATTCCCATTTCGACCATCTAACTTTTTTTTTGTGGCTAGATCGAATATTTATATTTTAATGTGACTTTACGATTCCGATTTTATAAAAGACCAATTAACATTCACTTACAATTAAATAGAACCGGTCAAGTGGTGTGGGCACGGGTGGAGTAATCGTGTGTCGAGCCCTTACATAGTAAACTCCTTAATGCAGATAAATTACGAATTTAATTACATAAAATAGGATATAAGTAGATTTTTTTTCTGGTAAAACACTATTTTATAATACTAGAGGCTGCCCCGTGGTTTTTCCCGCGCAGATTTCTCATAAACACAAAAATTCCCGTGGGAATTTCGGGAAATTTCTTCTTACTGCTCACCAACACCCCCCAAGGAACCCACGTGCAAATTTTCAGTTTTCTACGCCCAGTAGTTTCTGCGTTGTCTGTCAGTCAGTCAGTAACGGTAGAGTTTTATATATATTGATAATCGACGTCAACTCTAAACATAAGCCTTGGCATAATAATCTCTAAATCTTTACTAGGTCACAGTTTAATAAAAAATACGCTAGGTCGTTTAACCACCTTGTGGGGTTTCTGTCTACTCAGCGTTTTTCGGTTCGTGGTTGCCACTCTAGAAGTTATCGTGGCCAGCAATCATATGTTCTTTGAGCTATGTGGCTTGTTACTTAAGTCCTCTATAAACACCTCAAATTAAGATCTCCTTCATTAGACACGACACTCAAAAAGAAATCGACGTAAAATTTCAAATATTCGCCTGTTTCAGGAATCAAACGCTACGAAGGCAGTGAAAGATTTTTGTTTATGTGCAAGTTTACGATAAACTGCGCCCTCAGTAAATTAAATATGCAACCATGCAGCAGATGTGCAAAACTAATGAAACGGTGACTAGCGGTTTTAGCTATTTGCCACGTGCGGTTCTTAGCTATACCTATATGTATTGTACAATTATTTAAATAACGAACACAAAAACCTTGCTAAATTGCCTAACTTAATGAATATCGATATATATAAAACTCTTCCGTTACTAACTGACTGACTGATTGACTGACTGACAGACAACGCAGAGCCGAAACTATTGGGCGTAGAAAGCTGAAAATTGGCACGTGGGTTCCTTGGGGGGTGTTGGTGAGCATTAAGAAGAAATTTCCTGAAATTCCCACGGGAAATTTTGTGTTTATGAGAAATCTGCGCGGGAAAAACCACGGGGCAGCCTCTAGTTACTACTAAATTTGTAATCATTATCATCCTCATCTAAAACGAAAAACGTCCGCTGCTGAGGGGCTATTACGGCCGCTTTTGCAATATTGCTTTGCGTCCTCTTTGCGTTTTTTTGTATTGACTTTGACACTTCGAGGACGAAAAGCAATATTGCATTTGCGGCTATAATAGGCCCTCTGGACATATTCAATTTCTTCATTAAATTCAATATTGATGAATTCTTGTAAGTTGCATCATTGACAAGATTACTTCTTCAATAACTCAGATAGTTATTGAAGATAAATTGTAGTGTTTAACAATAATAAATTGAGAAGTTATAAAACTATAACAAACTCTACTGGATTTATAGATCAATTTACAAAGCCAAGACAATAATATTTTTCAAAAAAGAAAAACAATAAATCAACGCATCTCGTCTCGTTTCATTATGAACAAAACACAATCAACTCCCGAAAAATCCAACAGGAAAACGACATTGTCTCAACGGGATCGCAAATCCTGAGTCCTTTCACCAGATTCTATCAAGCACACGAAGCGAAGCCCCCAAATTAAATTCATCCCAGAAAATTACGACAAACGCCTATAAGTCATTCCGTCCCCTCATTTGCATGAGAAAAACTGTTCAAGAACAACTATTTATCAAATTGCGAGGGTACTTCCGGCGACAGTGACAGTAGGCGCGACACGCTTCCGCCCGCCATCTTGGATTGCCGTCTGTTACACGGATTTCGAAATTGGAATGGAGTTGAGAAGCTAGTTTTGGTAATGAATTAGCTATGCTGTGTTCTCAATATTGTTTTTCTTAAAAACTATGGGTGCGTGCTTTTTATAAAAAATCTACCCCTCCTAATAAGTTTCACGGATCACACTCAGAGCTCTAACTAGATAGAGCATGTATCTAGGGTGCAACAAACATATACGAAGTCACATAGAAACCAAGAAATTTTAAATTAAGTATAAAGTTCGCCCCGCCGGGATTCAAACTTTGGAGGTTCGAGTTTGTCAGATTGAAATAGGCAAAGAAAAAGTTGTGATTAATCATGCACTAAAATTAATAACTCTTATTTATATATTTTTTAAAACGTTATAAGAAAATAGCCTTCTGTTTTGAGAAATTATAAAAAAAATAGGTATATGCAAAAACAATGTCTTTTCTTGGCAGACCAAGAAACAGTACTCCGACAAACAACCCTAGTTGATTGAGGTGTGATCGTGATTTGAGATAATAAAGTGCTTCGCAGGCTATGACTGATCGGGTGCATTCCGGTGAGGCGAATGATCGCGGGGTTGCAAAACTCAGTTATGATGATTGCTGATTGTTTATCATTTTGATAGGTTTGGTAGACTGCGCAATATAACATAGTCACTATATACTATTTGTTTACTTGAAAAACCTTGGATTGGAATGGGTAAAACTAACGTGACTTAGCCCAATTTTACTGAAAGCTATTGTGAATCTAAGATAAGGTCATGTTAAAGAAGGAGTGTTACTTTCTTTCTTCTTCTAGACATAATTTTGAAGACAGCCTAATCGTGGCTTTTTTTTGTGCAAACTGATTTGGACTTATAAAAAGTAGGTTTAAAACTTGCACCTTCAATCACTAATAAAGCATTAGTGAACTGGATGGGGTTCGCACAAGGACGGCCAATGTAGATATTTATGAGAAAGGCCTATCCACTAGTGGACGTTTCCGGCAGAGATAATTATTTCGATAAAGTACTTTTTAAGAACATAATATAAGTAAAGTTTTCAGAATGCGACTAAGACTTCAAATACAAAGCAATTAAAATCAGAACACAATATCTTCAAACGAAAAATCGCACAAAACAGTCATCGACTGTAGAAGTAATTTGATTAACGAAGACACGACAAAAAAAAACCAGACTGCTGCGGTTTAATTTTCACCCAATTAGGATGTTCTGAAAGGTTGGTAAGGTCGTGTCTTTAGGAGAAAGTGTATAACGAAGACATTTTTTTTGTGTATTGAGGCACGCCGCGATACTAGCGCCAATCTCGAAAAAAAAAACTTTTTCTAAACAAAAATTCGATCAACTGGCTCTGCGAATTCCTCGTGGGCACCATTTTAGAGCTATCTTGGGACGATCTGGCATATTTGGTGGGCTATCTGGCATCCTCAGTGTGTGGCCCATCTCAATCTATTTCCTCACTTTGATCTCATTTGATTCCTAAATAAAAAATTAATATTTTTTTTGTAGCGACTTTTTCTCAATGTAACCACAGCTTCTACTTAACCCTGTAACCGCAGATCGTATTCGATTTCTTGAACCGTGTTTAAAATCAATTATACTTAACCCTCTCTTTGTTGTGAAACGTCTTACTTTACTTGTCGAAATCACTTTAAAAATGCCAACTTTTTAATTCCCAAAGGCGAATCAGACCAATTAAGGCATCCTATTTTAAATTACCCTTTTTTAAATCGGTTTTGGATTGCAAAGGATTTTTTTCAATGAAGGGGATCTTCTTGAGTAAATTAGAATTAAATCTCGATTGTCGTACCTGTGTAGTTTTAGCATATATTTTTAAAATTGTACATGTTTCGCCTACTGCTTTCTATCATTGCAACTAATACATTTTCAAATTTGTTTTTTACACTAAACAAAAAAAACAAATTCAATTCACTTTCTTTGTTTATCCAAAAAAAAACGCACGTTTTTGGTAATCCTGCTGCAATCAAGATTATATTTTCACACCAATCAACAATGACAAGAATATTAATGACGTCACACTCCACGCATAAAATTAACCCTCACAACACTGTTGACAGTTCACAAAAGATAATCACCAAAAAAAAAATCAAAAACAATATGAATCAAGCTTTAACCCTTTAACTGACAATTGAACATCGTCGCAGTTGAATCGTGTTTGGATCGTTTTTGAACTTCATTGTTTCGTAACTCATTAATCAGTGTTGGGAATGGTGGAATAATGAGGGGTGATGCCATGGTCCAGCTCTGCTTCCTAGAGATTAGAATGTGATACGGATTAAGTACTTTTTGTATTGGACTTTTGTTTTTGTTATAGAATCATATGCTGACTTAGTTTTACTTTTTAATTTTTATAAGAAAAAACCTTTGGGTTAAGTTCCATAACGTAATAGGTAGGGTACCAAATATTATTTCATGGAAATATATCCTTTTTTTATTTATTATCAGCCTGTGAGCACACATCTCCATAAGCATACCTTACGATCCTATGCCAGATTAATTCACCAGTTAAGTTACTTAAGGCGGTAACTCTCGGTAATGCGCGAAAACGCGCGTTTTTTAATTATTCTGGCGAAAGTATTAAATTTTAATAAAATTTAAAAAAATTCGCGTATGTAAAAAACCATTTCCCACATTGTGAAATATCGTTTTTGAATTTCGCGCCATTCCGAGAGTTACCACCTTTACAAACTTTACCAAAATAAAAATAAATCATAAACAAATTAATTTTTTACATAAAATTGTGATTGCTTTTATTTTAGTTAACCTAAAACCTTGAAGTACTATTTAAAGACCAAAACAAAAGCCCTAAAAAGTATTCTCAGCTACTAAAATTACACATCCGCGAGCCCTCGTTAAACGGAGATTAAAAGCGAATACCGTTAATTAATGGTAACTTAACCCTTTGCTAGTGCTGCGGCTGAGATCAATGCTGGTCTGTCATGGTTCCCAAAGTTTTAAAAACTGAAATACGGACTCGACTTATAAATAAAAATTCCTTTTTCTTGTCGTAGTAAAGGCCGCGCCGTCTGCGATACTAGACGCTAGACTAATTCTGAAAAAAAAAGTTCTAAACCATGGCCGAAATAAAAAACTAAGTCATTCTCTAATATTGAGCTATAGATGCTTACATTTGATTTGATGTTCTTTCTATATTTTAGTTGTCGAGAAAGCAAGCTAATGCAAAGACTACAAATAACTAAATATAAAACGAAATTAAGTAAAAAAATAACATAAATATCTTAAATTTTCTAGTACAAAACATTGAGAACCATAACTTAACCCTTTCAATGACGCACTGATTCTAACCCGTCAACGGATGATGGATCAAGATATTAATACCGAAAGTGTGGCGAATCGGCCCAACCCTTTTCTATGCATATTTTAATATTGCATTCGCGGCCATTTTGTTTTGTTGAGGCGTGACTTCCGATGAATGATTAGTGAGATTAAATTTTGCCTCAGACCCTTTTAGTCAAGTTGTACGATTGCTTATTCGATTTTGTATTAAGAAATTGAATTTATTTTAATTTCATATTATATTGAAGACAATTTTGAAAGTTTTAATAATAAAACTTGTTTTTTTTTTCTTGACAGATGTTTTAACAGAAGTATAAAAATAAAATATTTTGTTTGCTCTCATTTATTTAAAAATGCAAAATATTAATAGAGATATCACTTAATTGCAATCAATGAAAATTTTTGAGTTACTATTACCTAATTTTTTTACCATGGGCGGCTTTACCGCTAAGATTACATCGGATACATACAGCAGGTTTTATTAAACCTTCTTGTTTTTTGTACTCACGCAAATTGATCATACCCTTATTACATGAATTCACACCCCGATTTACACCTTTCATTAGACAAAAAGTTTTATCGCGACACGATCTCAACCGATAATTCGCACGGTTTGACCAATCCTTTATTTCCGCTACTAATTGCCCGCATAATATTTTTAGTTCACGCAAGATTCTAATACAGTTTGTTTCACTAAAGTGTTATTGAAGTACACTCAAAACGCTTTACAAGCCGGTCTCCGTTACATACTTGAATTAATGAACTTTAAAGTATAATGGTGTGAAAAGTTATAACTTTTAATTTTTGGATATTATACAGGTACTTGTATGTACCTACTTAAATTGAAACCATAGTTTATTTGACTGTGTAAAATCATATCAAGCACAAGTACATTAAGCATAAAAAAATATGTAGAGATAAGTACGCGATTTATATAGAAATTGAATACCCGCATTCTATTTTTATAGTGTACAAAAACATTAAATTGAAAATAGACCATATCGGTTAAAACGATTTCCTTATGAAGGGTCAATTAATACATTTGCGAAGTTTCTTAATTGCTGGCTCTATATTATTATTCCATATTTATTTTTTACAAAAAAAGACATTTAAATCCAAAACAACTCGCAATTCGTTTTTCAAAATATTTTTAAATATTTCGAAATACATTCTAAACATCATTGAAACGGACATTAAGGGCATCGTCAGACGTAATAATATGCAGATGAATGCACAAACTGACGTTGACTGATCGGCCGCGTGTATTAGACACAATAAACCCGCATCTTTTGCTTTTAGGTTACGATCGTCTAGCTTGATTAGTGTTTAAGATTAGTTCTCTTGTTTTTTAAATATGTAATGTGTGTTATTTGGTGACGTAACAGTTCTTAAGAGGCCTAGCTTACCACAGATAGTAGCGCGTAGAAAGTTATATCTTACTAGCTGTCTCAGAGAACTTCGTATCGCGCCTTACAATTTTATATGGAAAATTAAATTGATGTTTTTACTAACTTTACCTCCCAATTTTTTATATTTTCTCTCCTTTTAAACCTTCCTTGGATTACAAACATAACCAAAACCAAAATCAGACTAACGAACTACGATTCATTTTTATATATAAAACAATGGAAAATATCAAGAATGTGATCCTTTCTTTCACTAGTTTATTTTAGAAAGTAGTTACAGAGTTTAAATCATATTTTTCAAAAGCGCTTACCAAAAAGCTAGTGGAAAATAAGATTTATATCCCAAAGGAAATAAGAAGCTTAAAATAATACTTTATGTAGAGCTTAACCACTTCTATTGCATTTATTTTGTTTGACATATTTTTCTCTACAAAATAAAGTATCTTTCCATCTTACAGTATATATCATTAAATTTGTTTTTTTTTTAACAACGCTGCCACAGTTTGCCTGAAAAAAAAAAATGCTCTTAGCAATAAAGGTCGCATTGTGTCACCTACTGTTATAAAACAATATCACTGTGTTTAAGTGGGTACAAAAAGTTTATTCATTAATTTAGTAACGCTTCGATAAATTCAAATAAAAATTCCAATCATTTCAATGTCAATACCAAAACACGAAACCAAAATAATTGTAATCTAACAAACGAAATACCAATATAATACAACTTACAACAGATTTTGTCCCTAAATCGCGTTTATTTTCCCTAAACCACCCCGATTTGATTGTCACCCTGCCATGCGTGAAGCCACGCGCCAGAAAATTACAACAAATTTCTGGTCACCCGAATTTTGAGGATTTTCGTGATTTTCAACCAATTTGGGCGTTCAACTGAGTAATTGCTTGGCTGGAATAATATTTTCCTACTTTTATATTTAAGTAAGTACTTAGTAGGATTTATACTTATTCTGTTTTTTTTTTTTGTTAATAATTTATTCAATGTTTTCTTAATCAAAGTCGATTTGATTGTTTCTTTTTTGAATTGTACACTGTACAATGTACAGTAGCGGTCTAGAACGGCGTAACAGATTTGTCTACGGTCTCGTGCGCCCTAGACTGATTTACCAAATAACAAAGGATATTTTGCAAAACAGAAACCGGAAGATTATTTTAACCGAAAAAAAAGTTAAAATCCTACATTATCCCTGATAAATAATGATGAACATAAAACTACAATATATAAAATTTGAAACTATTTTGTAAACTCATATTCCAATCCAAGGCGGTACGAAATTATTGACATGGCAATTACTTAGTAAAAGTATTTAAATCTGAGAACTAATTATAATCTACTTCTACTATATATATAAAAATTAATCGTGGTTCGTTAGTCTCCCTTAAACTCGTGAATTCTGGTCTTGAAATGTTCGTAGTATGTAGTCCTGGGAAGGTGTTTAATAGGAGAAAATATTGAAAAATTAAGGGGAAGTTAGTAAAAACAACAATTATTTTTTTCCATATAAATTTGTAAGACGTATGAAACGAAGTTCGCCGGGACAGGTAGTTATGAATAAAATTTATTCAATTCTAAGTCCCAAACCACATAAATTAAAGGGAAATGAATACCAGTAACAACAATCCATCATACACGCTTGTATCAAACAAATTGATTGATCCTGACGGATGATTGGATTGAACTATTGATAACATTATTTAAATTTTGTTGACAGACATTTAAATATTCAATTTGTTTCTTTATTTAGTTATGGATGTCTCATTTGGAGATTGATGGATTATGAAATTTAATTAACATTTTAATAAATTATTTAGAAAAAGGGCCCTAAAAATATATAATACCTACATGTACAGTGGCGTTCTAGGAAGGCGTAAAACTTCCGGTTTTTCTGTATTGCAAAATATCTCTTATTCTTCGGTAATTCAGTTTAGGGCGCACGAGACCATAGACAAATCTGTTACGCCACCCTAAACTGTCACTGTACTAACAACAACTACTGAAAACACGGCCTGGATAACTAAAGTAAATTGAAATATAGGGTAATTACGATATTACGATCATAATAATTATACGAGTAGAAAAGCTTAGAAATCGCTTTTGAATAAATAATAAGAAAGCCACTAAACTACGCTGTAATCACCCCCCACAATAGAGCAAACAATGTCATAATAGACTAGGAAGTAAAAACCGGTTGCGTAGTTTTATTTTTTGAATTGATAAAATTTTATTTTTTTAATTAAATTATGAATCAACACTCAAATGATTAAAAAATACACGAATTTATACTTTAAATAAAATGTAGGCATGATAGAAACAATTGGTAACAAGAATATAAAAGGTTACAAATTAAATTAAGTACTTAATTTTAAATAAATATTAAATAATAATTAAAATAAAACAATTAAATACATAAAAACAGTAAGCAAAATAAAAAAATAAAAAAAAGAAATCAAAATATATAAACAACAATCATAAAAATAAAATAAATGTCAAAATTAAAAACAAAAACAAAAAAAAAACAGTCATAAAATAAAAACAAATATCATAATTAAATAAATAACATTGGTAACATTTTTTTTTTATAATTATTAAGTAACTAGTCGACCCGGCGAACTTCGTACCGTCGTACTGCCTTACTTATTACTATTTTGCTCATGTATTATTCCTATAAACCTTTCTCTTGAATCATACTATGTATTTAAAAAAAACGCATCAAAATACGTTGCATATTTTTTCAGAAATAAGCATATTATAAGACGCGGGAAGAGACTTTGTTTTATATTAGGTATGTATTGGTATTCGATAAAATTTTACCTGCAAAAATTTAAAGCCTACGTAGTAAATATAAACCTAAGAGCTATCTTTCCAAATATTTTAAATTAATCTCAACACAATCTTTTGAAAATTTAATTTAAATTTATTTTTTTTAGTCCTAAGTTCTTAAGTTTTGTATGCCTCACTCGATCGATACTTCCTTAAAAGAAGGTAACGGTTAAAGTTTAAAGTGAACTATTTTTATTTAAATGTTTGAGCAACCGACCACAATCTATTCTAACAATAACAATTATCTAAATGAATGAGGCGTAATAGGCGACTAGGTTGTGGTCACTATTTACCCTTATTGTAGGATAATTATGGCAAAGTTCATAAAACATGTAAAGGAAAATGCTATGAAGAGTCAACAAAATTACCGATTTTTTGGGAATGTAAATAATGGAACGTATCAAAAAATAATAAAGAAAATTATATTTTTTTTTATGCTAACAATGCCTTGACAACAAAGTTTGCCTTAAATTTAACAAGTCAACCAGGCGAACTTCGTATTTTCTTTACCAATTACTATTTGTACGTACATGCATTATACATATAAACTTTCCTTGTGAATCACTCTATCTATTAAAAAAAACGCATCAAAATTTCTTTTGCATTTTTTTAAAGATATACATAGGGACAGACGCGGGAAGCGACTTTGTTTTATACTATGTATTGATGATATTGATTGTTAATCAGACGATTATTAAAGTTAGAGCATTTACCTATCTTTCTGCTTCAAAAATATAAATGCTAGCATTAATACTGACATAGACCAATAACTTTTACGATCTCAAGTCCATCACGTCATTGTGTATCGAGCTTCAAATAACGCGTAAACTGGTGCAATAAATAATAATTATCACAGCCAAGTTATTGGCAGGGCCATTTATAGTAATAAATAAAACTGCAGAATCCGTCTGTGTTTGTTGAACACTTTTTTAAGGCTTTTTATTAAATCTAAAGCAGAATATGCTTGACTAACTAATAATAATAATAACACATCACACTCAGAGCCCCAAAGTAGGATGAACCTGTATCTAGGGTACCCGAAACACAAACAGAGACGAACATTACACCCAGACCGGAAACAAACATCGATATTCATCATATCAATATTCGCTATCGAATCCAGAATATGACTTATCTAAGTATTAATTATTGCTTAGTAGGTCATTGATTTATGAACCTATTGAAAAAAAACACTTTTATCAGAGACTATTTTAAGATGAGAAAAACTAAAATAATCGCTTTTTTAAGAGGCAAAGCACAGCTAAAGTAGCGCCACCCGAGAAAAAAATTAATATCTTCTAAACTAAATAAAGATAAGAGATAAGATAATACAGAAAGCTACTAATTGTTGCCAAACGTGGCCGTTTTTAGCATCAATCAGTAGCTTTCTGTGGTCTATAACCTAAAAACTATACAAAAGTGCCCTAAAAATACTAGGCTGCATTATCCAGGGGATTACTGTTTCACATTTTTGATATTTGCCTTAGTTCAAAAGATATTAATTTTTTTCTCGGGTGGCGCTACTTTAGCTGTGCTATGCCTCTTAATTTAATTATTCTTTAATTTTTAAATATTGCAACTAAGGTAAATCAAACTGCCAACCGTATAGTTTTGGCAAAATAACCAGCATTGCATAACTTGAAGCAAATGTTGGGTCAGAGCTGTTTTAAATACCTTTACAGGTCACCCATTGCAAACATTGTGTAAGGAAATTTTTAATTTTTTCACGTTGATTGATTACATAAGCTATCTATCTTTCTAGAACCAGAACCAACAACCCATCATACACAATGTTAATATTATATCACCGTCATTTGAACTCTCAGCGGGGTAGCAGGAGCTGAAACTAGCAAAGTCAAACGTCTAATGTTCGCCATTTATAACGTATTGTGTTTTGATTGCTCACTATATCGTCTGTCCGTATAATGTTCGTTTGAAGACGTTTGTCTGTTTAGGGGAGTTAGGAATAAGGAATAAGTTTGGTTGGCACATGACCGTGGTGCGTGCGTGGCGTCCGAGAGAAGAAGCTTATGTCCAGCAGTGAACTCTAACATACATTATGAGATACAGCTCGATACATAATGTAGCAAAAAATATTTTGATATAGGTACTTTCAGTTGGAGATATAACTTAGTTACTGGTTATGTGAGAGATATTGGTAAAGTAAAATTAAAAACGAAACAACTCGCGAAGTTTACGATGGATGCCCGGTTAATATAAGGAAATTTAAGTAAAACATGATAAAAAGCAGACCACATTTGCAATTTTGCTATTCGTGCTCTGGAGAGTCAAAAAAACATAAAAAGGACGAAAAGCAATATTGCAAAAACGGCAGTAAAGGGTTCTGCCAAAAACCAAATTGACAAAAATTTAATTATTTTATCTCAGTACTTACCTACCTTAATGTTTACTAAAACATTCCTACCTCAATACAAGCACCCGATATTCTGTCACTGTTCCAAAATACGTAACGGAAGGCCTCCAAACGAGTACCGGAAATGGTTATGTCCCAGAGAACTGATGCGCGCCTCCAGTTTATTGTCCTCTGATCCGCAGTGGAGCGAGGAATGTAAGAAACGATCATGCTGAACGAGAGTTTGCCAAGTTTTATGTCAGGGAAATGAGGGTAATTGAGAGATATTTGGATATATCAAAAATATCTAGCGGAAAACGCTATAGAAAATCCGTGGTATCTATTCTTTAACATTATTTGGTTTTATCACGATCCTCAGGCGGTTAATAATTATTTACATTTAATTCAAGCAATAAACGCGGATGTTATAAAATATAAACAAATGGCTTAAAACTAAAATACCTACCTGAAAATTACGAAGATTCCATCTATCCGGTGCCAGTATGGCTGTTTAAATTTTTTCGTCGAAGGACGCTGCTTCGGAAGTGCTTTGTCTTCGGAAATTTTACGACACCCATGGTGCGTGAGATTATTAAATCAAAATTAAAAGTTTTTTTTATAGTAATAAATTTAAGCTTTTCCCAGAATTTATTTATTTTATTTATTTATTTTACATTTATGGAAGGCCAACAGCTTATCGAAACAAAATAATACAATAAATATACATAGATAGCCAAAGGCCTTAAAGGCCCTCGCTAATAATGATAAAATATGAGTTAGTACGTTCAAAAAAATTAAGAGAGTAATGTACGCGGAACGGAAACAGTTATTTGTAACAAAATGGGGATAACATTTTACACTTAAATTCACTAGGTTATATACAATACATAAAAAAGAAATATAATTAATTTAGGATATACTTTTATACTATTGCTTGAAGAACAAGTTACTCATAAGATCCCTTACAGATTTGCAGCTCGTGTTAAACAGATTAAATAAAGAAGAATAAGAACGCACTTTAGATGTAAGATGTAACTTATAGGTATAAGTAACTCTGTATTAGCTTAGCTATAGAAGGAATGTTTGCTTAGAGTAATTCTTTCCAAATCCATATCGCTCATGTGCTGCAAGAACGTGTTATTTCATAACTATACCGTTTTGCAGTAATTATACAGTAAAATCCGCCGCAACGTGCTCTATTTGCTGCAAAAACGCGATATTTCTAGCTCCAAAAATGACTGAGCAATGAGGGAAAAGGTCAGCGATCTCCGGTTTAGTGCCATCTCTTCCCGACCATATGTTTATTGCAAGAACGGTTTACGCCATTATCACCGCTCGCTTTTGAAGAAAAATGCTGACGGATTGCGACAAGAGCGTAACAAGACATAGTGTCACGGTTTTGATGAAAAGGCAAACTCACTATAATTTTATTTCTGTACTAATTAAATCTGCTAAAACGGAACATTTGTATCTAAATCATTTTTGTTGTAAAACTTTTAATCACAGGCTATGGTTTAAATCGAGATGTACCGTTGTTGCTGAAAAAAACTAAAATTTTTGTTGGTTAAGTTCAGATGTTCCGTTACAGTTGATAATTAAAGTACAAAATGTTTAGTCTTGATGTTGGTTGTCTCAAGTTATCACATTTTTGATGAAAAATAACAAATTTTCACACCGGATAGCTTACAATGTTGCAATATAGATGACAAAATAATTGTCTAAATGCAACTTATTTTTTAGGTCTGGGAAGATTTTAAACCTTGTCCGAAGGAATGAACGTAGGAATTAATCTCTGCGCTCCTCAATGTGTTGCATCTGCCACTAAATCTTCGATCACGTATGTCTGTAGTAGTTTTGATTAATCAGTAAACGGCGCTATTTGGTGTTATGAGAAAAGTTGATTATGTGAAAAAGTTTATGACTATTCTTATGCATGTTTAGGAATAACCGAAGTTAGCATGTTTAGAATGCAGAAGTCCTAAACCTTCCCTACTTATTATCATCATCATCTCAGCCGGAAGAAGCCCACTGCACATAGATCAGACGTCGTGGTCCACAGATCGCAATGCCGACCGATCCTTGCATCCCAACTGCAAACTTGTGAGGAGTCAGCCTACTATGTGTCGTCTGGTGCGTGGTCGCCACTCGAGAACTTTTCAGCCCTTTGCGACCATCTGTTCTTCGACATTGTTAAGACGATGTGGTTATACGTGTCACGTGAATCGGATTAATAAGGAAAAGCAAAAACTACGATGACCACATTACTCACTCTCTAGCTCCATAGTGTCAATGTCGATGGGATGACGGTGCCTATTGACATTAAGAATAGCTAACCTTACTATATTGTATTATGTTTCTTTTAAAGAATATTAAGCTAATAGAATATCTTATTTGAAATCATATATATTATTATTTTAGAAGTTTACTTCTTAAACGCATGCAACATACAGGGTGTTTCTGACAAGGGGGTAATAAATCAAAGGGGGTATTCAGCTCACCATACCTAACAACTTTCCCAAAGCAACATGGGTCGAAATCTCAAAACGAAAATCAGCCGTCCCGTACATTGACCCCGTCAATGATCGAACCAATGTATGGAACAGCTGTTATTTTTTTCGCGATTTTGACCCATGTTGCTTTGAGAAAGTTTTAGTTATGGTGAGCAGAATCCCTCCTTTGATTTATTACCGCCTTGTCAGAAACACCCAGTATATTGCAAATACTATCGCTAAAATATATTTGAAGTTTAAAAATAATAATATAAATAAAGTGATTTTTACTGCAATAACGTCTCTTAATTAAAATGATCCATACATTTTTATTATGGAGTGGTATGTTTATATCACAGATTATCAATAAAAACGTAACAATACTACAAAACTCGTAAAATTATTGGTGTTTAATACTTTTTTTTGTCAGCAAAAACGGAACATATCTGTTTGTCTCGCAATATTTCTAAATTTTTACAAGAATAACGCAACAAGGAGGCCCGTTTTTTAAATAGAAAATCATAAAAAATAAAATACACGAGTAAATAGTCTGAATGCAAGCTATAACGATAAACGGATAGTTTGTGAAGATATGTTGTAAAGAACCGCATAGTCTAAACATAATAATTAAAAAATTACAGGAATTTTAAACTTTCAAAAGCGTTTCCCCAAAAACTTGGTTTTTTGACTTATCACGTTCTTGTCGCAAATGAGCGATATAATCCAACAACATCCAATAAACAAGTGAAGTGCGCCCTTAAACAAAAGCATCCCTGTATCATTCTAGATCAGACACGTGATAATGGCCGTAAGAGGCCCCTATTATTTGATACAATAAAAGTGAAGTGTCGACATATTCCGCATTCTATTGCAAAATGACACTGATACAGGTTTAGGGACAATATACTCTAATGTTAAAGGTAATAAGGTTGAGATTTGAGTGTTAAAGTATGTAATCGGTGAAGTAATTTGATGTATCAATGTGAACGCATCGAGTTATCGCAGTTCTATTGGAAAAGTTAAGTGGAATTGTTGGGAAGATAAACAACGATATTAACTTTAAGTTTAAGTACATAACCATGACCACCTCAGTAATTTAGTTGGCTGTGATGTCGACTATGACTTTGGAACTCCGGATTTAACTCCCGGTGAGGGCGAACATAATTATTTATCAAAATATAGTATTAAATAAAGTCGCTTCCCGCGTCTGTCCCTATGTAGGCTCAAAACTTTATAACTACGCAACGGACATTTTCAATAGATAGAGTGATTCAAGAGGAAGATTTATAAGTATAATACATGCACAAAATACTAATAGGTTACGCTGTATGAAGTTCGCCGGGTCGACTAGTGATAAAATAAATTAACGATATATTCCATTACATGTCGTTTTTGTTTATAATCAAATAAAAACTGAATTTTAATTAATTTATTAGTAAACATCAAACAATTAGAACTATTTTTGTATGGATGTGTGCTCTGGAATATCGAAAATAGTCAATTATCTCTTTTTAAAGTACCGATGTGCATTATTTTTAGTACCGCACTTGTTGTTGTCGTATCAAGCAATTTAACATGATTTTGTTATAACAATAGCCGGTAGCCTGCGTCTACAGGCGCTAATGGTGATTGAGAAAAATATTGCGGACAATAATTCGCGGTTTTATGTCTTCATGAATATTGAAGAGAGAATTGTATTTATTTCATTACACTATCAATGCTCGATTTTAATGGTTATCATTAAACAAGTGATAGCTTCTGATAATAAAATCCATTTTCTGGTTAATATTTTTTGGTTAATACTCTCAAAAAAATGTGAATTTATTTGAAGAATCAACTGGGATCTGGATATAACGAAATATTGAATTATTAATAACATTATTGCAACAAAAAGGCTGTTGATTATTAAATATAATGTTTTTATAAAATGTTACCGATAGAATTTAAAATTAGTTGTATGTAAAATTGACTAGGTAATCTGCTTATTTACGAATTACGTACTTTAATGTTAAGTATAAGTAGGTACCTTATCTCTTCTTTTATTTAAGAGCCGAGCTCTTGTCGGTGCAGCCTCCTCCACTCCAGTCGTCTCTCCACTGCTTCTTTTACGTCCTTGTAGGTCTCCACTCCAACTTTCTCCTTTATCTGCTTCATGTAGCTTCCTCTCGGTCTGCCCGGCCCTCTCCGTCCTTCTATTTTCCCTTCTAATATATTATTCTTTATATAATTATCATGCCGTATTAAATGGTACCTTATAGTCATCACAAAATAAGAGGTCCGTTGAAAAGGAGCCTAAAATTGACCTGTAAAATGTAACTGAATGAAACAAAAATACTATTAAACGGGCCTCTTATTTTGTGACGACTGTCTGTTGATTACCGGACCAACAACTTCTAATTTTGAAAGACAGAGATTTGCTAATCGAACAGAAAATATTATACATACTTACATAGGCATGCACTTGCACTTAAACCTAATTCATAGAGTTCTTCAATCAAAGACACAAAATTCATTACTTCAGTAATTTCTACTTCCTTTGCTTTCTCAACATTAATTCATCTTTTTATGCCTAAGTTTCGAGCCACTTCAAAAGAAAATATGGCACCCTGAACTACCTCGCCTCTATCAGTATAGGATACTTTACGAAATAAGGTATCAATATTAATTAGATTAGTCTAATTGACTTTCAATAAGCGATATCTTGTATCCTGTATTGAATAAATCATTTTTTACTTTACTTTACTTTAAAATATAAAAAGAATCAAAAAATCTTTTTAACCCTTTATTCTCTCACAGCGGGGAGTCATCGCAATATGAAGCAGCTCTGTTATTTGGCATCAGTATTAATTACAAAATTCTTCATAGTTTACTGGTTCCGACGCGACAATAACGTTTATTATTCACCCCTTTTGTTCTGCGCGTTGAAGGCTGGAATATTAATATGTTGTCACTAAATTCTAGCCTTCGAAATTGTGGTGGTTTTGATAGAATATTTAATTAAAAATTTTCAGCTTTTGTATTTAATTCGTGATAATTAAAAAGTAATGTATGTACATATTTACAGTATAAAATTCCGGTTAACTAAAAAAAAAAAAATTAAAATAAAACAATATACCTACAAGTAAAATATTCGTGATCGGATTATTAAAATGAATTTGGATACCTAGTGCCGATTAAATGAAGAAAAATTGTTTTTATCTTTGGTCACGGCAAAAACTAGAAGACCCCTAGAAAAAACGTTTATTTTATTCAGATACCAGATAAAGAGGGCGCTGGTATTGCAAATCCATTTTGCAATCAATATCAGGAATACAAGCACGGGCAAAGTTATGGGCTCCCACTAGTAATATGAATGCAATCTTAAAAAACAATCTAATCCCACCAGGTGGACAGGCGACCTGGTGAAGGTTGTGAGAGTTCTTTAGATGAGGGTCGCACCAGACCGGTCATTGGCGTTTTGTGAGGGAAGCCAATGCCCAAAGGTGGACGTTTGACTGAGATGATAGTACTGATGAATCATTATCAATCCATTTGTAAAAAAAAACTCTAAGCAATAAAACTCCCAAAACAGATGTTCATAACATAGTCAGCCCCAAAATTCGGACACAAAAACCAATCATCATCGAACTAATTGTTAAAATTAACATCAACTCGTGTTACTCTGTCACAACAGGTTTCTATTTAATCAGTAACACTATCTCATACCATTTGTGATGTTCATTTCATTTGCAGAGGAATCAGTAATGGATCGCACTCAAATATTGGTCGGTATCAATTTATTTTTCATCTCCCCCTTTTTAAATTTTAAGGTATCGGTTTTGGATAAAAATCTGTTGTCAGCAAGCTACCGTATTGTATGATGTTACGCCATTGAGGGAGTAAAGGGAAGGATTTTTTTTAATAACATTAAAATATGCTAGATAACCGTATAACAGTCTATAAACAAAAAAAAATACATTAGCTGTTTTCTTTTCAAATAACAGGTCATGCAACCATGCATGATACAAATACATTTTTTCTGTTCTTAACTTCTAGTACAATGCAGTGGGGTCAAATTACCCAATTATTAATACAAAAAACAAGATTGCTTCCCGCGTCTGTCTCTCGGTAAGTATGCTTAAATCTTTCAAAATATGCAATTCATTTTGATGTGTTTTTTTAATAGATAGAGCAATTCAAGAGGAACTTTTATATTTAATACTTGTACAAAATAGTAATGGGCAAAGCGGTACTTAGTTCGCCGGGTGGACTGGAAATATGTATCAATTGGTAATAATTATGTATCTGTATTTACAAAGCAAGTAACAAGAACGGTTGACAAACGCAATTAAGATTTTTTATTTAGAACTCCTTCCATCTATTCCTATGCAAAAGCAACGGCTATACAGCGTCCCTACACTCCAATCCATATTCCTATCTCCATACAATAACTAGACACTCCGTCGTTAGGGGTGCATACATTATTGTATTCCAATTTGAACATTTCCAACCCTAACCTTTCGTCTATTGTGGACCCTAACTTTCGATTATTGTCAAATCTAATACCCAATGAAGATGACAATCGAATTTGTCCATAATTAAATTACTTTATGATTATAAACTAGGAGCTAGCTTACTTCGTTACGCCATAGAAAATAAGATTCTACTAAAGACTGGCTCTATAGACTGCCCATAATGGCCGAATAAAAAACAAACAACAACAACAAACCACCTGTCAAAATATGTAAACAACGGAAAAATATTGCACCTTAGGTTACATTATTTGAGTTTAAGTAAGGATTCCAATTTTTTTTAAATCTTATATAGCCTATGTCACTCGGGGATAGTGTAGCTTCTTACCAGTGAAAGAATTTTTCAAATCGGTTCAGTATTTCCGGAGCCTATTCGTTACAAACAAACAAATCTTTCCTCTTTATAATATTGGTAAAGATTATGTAGTTTGTGGTTTACAAAGAAAACTAAGGCTGACAGTCACAGACGAGTCGGAGTCGGAACTAAGACTCCAAACTGTCAAAAATAAACTAAGACTCGTTGTCAGCTCCAAATTGAGTACACAGTTGAGTGGCGTGAGTACAAAGCAGTGAGCAACGCTTGACGGGTCAAGCCAGGATAATCTGAACTTGAGAACGGCTTGAGCAAGTTAACTCAAAACATTTACTGTGAATGAAGACGGGCATTGACTGAAGATTATACTGACTCCTCCGTGGCTCAGTTGGCAGTGATTTGTGCACTGAGTAAGCGTGTGCACCCGGGTGGGGCGAATATTGATATAATGAATATCGATGTTTGTTTCCGGTCTGGGTGTGATGTTCGTCTCTGTGTGTGTTTCGGGCTCCCTAGATACAGGTTCTTCCTAGTTAAGGGCTCTGAGTTAGATGTGTTATTATTACAACCCAAAAACGTCCACTGCTGGACATAGTCTAGTAGATAATAATTAGTTTTTAGACCACAAAATAACACTTCGATATTTAATATCGGATATCCAGAGTGCTAGTTCAATTTTAATTGTGTTCGAATATTATGATTTCGCGTATGATATGGTTAATGTTGCAATTTTAGTATCGAAATGGCAATTAAGAGATAATCGAGAAATGAGATATCAAAAATATATGAAACGAGCTTTCCCGGCTTACTTCGTTACGCCATAGAATATAAGATACTACAAAAGACTTGGCTTTATAGACTATGTTCTTTTGACTGCCCAGAATGGCCGAATTAAAAACAAACAACAACAACAAACCACGTGTCAAAATATGTAAACAACGGAAAAATATTGCACCTTGGGTTTCATTATTTGAGTTTAGGTAGGTAAGGATTCCTATTTTTTTTTTAAATCTAATATAGCCTACTCGGGGTAAATGTAGCTTCTTACCAGTGAAAGAATTTTTCAAATCGGTTCTGTATTTCCGGAGCCTATTCGTTACAAACAAACAAACAAATCTTTCCTCTTTATAATATTGGTATAGATGAAAGTGTATAATTTGTATTAACTTCTGACATAATAATACATAGCTTATATATTTTTTAATAAATTTAAATATATCATGACAGCCTATAATATTTTTGTTAAATAAAAGTTTGTTTTGCTATTAAAAAGTTTTTGTTACTTAGTTTACTCAGGCACTTATTTACTGGAAGATATATTTTTAATTATTTATATTGTTCATAATTTTTAAATTAATTATACTTTCTTGTCACATAATGACCATGTTAATGAGCCAACATAATCATTAATTTTGATTGGCAGATAGATGAAAAAAAAACTCTAATTAATTTGATGTCAAGCCCCATCCATTACGCGGTAATGTGCACAAATTACAGTTTTAGACTCGCATCGATCTTATAGTTAATTATTTTGACATCGCTTTTTTGGATATTCTATTAAAATTTTCTGATAAACGATACGCGATACAATTTAAAACATTTTGAACTTTTTTTTTCTATTACATACATAGATATCCAAATAATTTTACATACGCAGATAGATGTTATTTTAAAAAGGGCATATTTTTGCGAGACAACTATTTCTAGTGCCCGAAAGTTATAATTACACTTTCGGGCTTAAACTAATAATTAAAATTCGAAGATACAGACGACAACATTACTCACTGCAGCTGCACTACAAAAGCAATACTTTATAAGAAGGTTAACATGGCCTAGGTATTGTAAAAAATAACGAGTTATACATTATTATTCGTAACATCGCAACAATGTCGTTGAACCTAAAAGTACTTTACTGACAGAATTTGATGCATTCTATCCATACTAATACTATAAATGCGAAAGTAACTCTATCTGTCTGTCTAAATGTTCTGTTTGATTTTACGGCAAAACTCCGTAACTGATTTTGATGAAATTTTGTATACGGATCTGAATGTCTAGAGCCTGAAAATAATAATAATAATAATAACACATCACACTCAGAGCCCCTAACTAGGAAGAACCTGTATCTAGGGCGCCCGAAACACACACAGAGACGAACATCACACCCAGACCGGAAACAAACATCTATATTCATCATATCAATATTCGTCCCGCCCAGGAATCGAACCCGGGTGCTCACGCTTACTCAGTCCACATCACTGCCAACTGAGCCACGGAGCAGTCAAAATGAATTAAGGCTACTTATGATCTTGAATGGCCGGGTCGTTACAGCAGATTTTGATTTGAAATGTTCCTAGTAGTCCGGGGAAGGTTTATAGGTTAGAAATGGAAAAATGTAGGGGACGTTAAATTTGTAAGGCGCGATACGAAGTTCGCCGAGACAGCTAGTAAAATATAAAAACAATTACTCACCCAAACCGGCACACTAAATAATTATAACAAATTGGTCTCATCCCCTAAGACACGGTCCGCTAACCATCTCTCTCTAACATTAATACCGTTAATTAACATGATTTTTCTTAGCCCCCACACTCGTTAAATAAATTAATATTAATAATATTTTAGTCAACGTTTAAAATTGGTGAATCGGTATTTAGATCGCCAAATTTTTACTATGTGCTAATGTGCCACATTATGTGTGCACATTGCTTGAAGAACAGACGGTCGCTAGGGCCAAAAAGTTCTTGAGTGGAGACCACGAACCGGAGGACGAAGAGTAGACAGACCCCCCCACAAGGTGGACGACCTGATAAAAGCTGCGGAAATAATCTGGATGAGGGTCGCTCAAGACCGGTCGCTGTGGTGTTCTGTGAGGGAGACCTATGTCCAGCAGTGGACGTCTTTCGGCTGAAGTGATGGAATTTTTACTGCTTGAAAAATATAAAATATAAAAAAATCGATATAGTACAGAATGAGCACAGATAAAAAAAACGCTCAACAAACCACCCTCTAAAAGCATTTTACCCGCCAAAAATCACTACTCATCACGCGCCAAAACTTTAAAACGTTCCATAATCAAATTTACCATCATCCCCCGAGATTCAGCATTCGTCATAAGCAGATAAAATCTAACGGTGATGAGTCTCGGAAAATTGCGTCGGAAGATTGACGCGCGTCAATCCCCCGCGTCAGTATCGCATCTGACGCAATCAGAATTGAAGCCGTTATCGTTTAGATAGGGGTTATGTTGTAGTGAAAGGGTATGGATAGTTATTTTGAGAAATTACTGGCTTTTTTTTGATGCTGTTTAAGATAGAGTATACGCAAAATGAACTATTTAAAATTAATAATTATAGTAAAATAACTACAAAATCTTGAAATTTCAAAGAGTTTATAACTGTAAACATTGAGTTCTTTCTTTTGACGTCGTTTTAATTGTATTATACTTATGTTAATTGATTCAAGACTTAAACTCCTTTCAATATTTGTTCACAAGGTACTACATATAACAGTTCATTGATATCTAGTTTGTCATCTAGGAATAAGGTGTGAGCGCGTAAAATATATCTTCTTAATAAAAATATCTAACGAAAAACTTTTATACTAACGCGCTAAAGATCTGTCTATGTCTATGTCTATGTCTAACGCAAAACTTACAAATCAAGCTAAGTCATTTCCAAACTGAAAAACGCCAAACTTTTCACTCTCCCCGCAACGCTCAACATCTCTAACCTAACACCAGTTAATGTGTAACAATATTAAGATACGGCTAATCCTTCCATAACTTAGGATTAGTCGACTCGCGGTTTAACTGACCATTGTCCTGCAAATTAAACAGAGGGAAATGTGAAATGCCCGGAGCGCCTTCGTAATTATTTTAGCAATCGTAAGATTTTATGCGTTTATGCTAAAACGTCCTTTGGGGGCAGGAACTTTGCTTTGCTTTGCTGGATAGTGATGTCCGCCTTCCTATGATTGATACAGGGACTTATAGAAATAGAGTATAAATAAGATTAGGAGTTTAAGAGATACCTTTAGTAATAATCTAAGGTAATAAAATACATAACAAACGTCAAAAAATGGAGCTAAAATATGTATTTTATGTCTTTTGAGTTATAATTTATACTTTGTTTATAATGTACATCATCACAGATAAATAACAAAACAGTAGGTACCACTTTATTAGAAACAAAAGTTATCATAAAGATTGAAGATGTTTGAGTAAATAGGGAACCAAACTTATCGTCCATCATGGCGATGGACAGCTGAATCGACCATAGTAGGCTTTTCTTATACTTAGCTCGCCACAAATTTAATCAGGCTAGGCATGCAATTTTTTCTTGAACTTGAAACTTGTTTAATTGGAATAGAACGAGGCAAATGGCTTTTTAATTCGGAATGTTTTTAATTCTATAATTAAATACCGATACACAGGATATTTATCTTTCTTGCAGTGTCATAATCCCAACACTATTAACCAAAACGCTATTGAAACTTGACCCGTTCTCCCGTCATTGTTCTAAAACGGATATTATTGTTTATTAGCTCGTAAACGGTAGCCGGCAATTTAGTTGATAGCCCAAATGTCTACTTTGGCCGCGACTTGCGGTTTCCACTATTGTGAGTGAAGGATATCGTTAAATCTAACTGTGCAGTTTGGACTGTCGTTATTTTAATGTTTAATTGTTTTGAGTACTCAACTACCTCATCTGGCTGAGTGTGTGGTTTAGGTTTTTTTCTTCGTTCTGGGACTCTAGTCTCTTAAACTTACGATTATACTTTTATTCTATTATTATTCTACTATTACGATTGTGTCAAAAATTGCGAGTCTCGTAACTTTGATCAATCATTATAGTATAGCAATAGAATATGAATAGCAAGCTATAGAATAATCTGTTTGCAGACAACCTACGGTAACCATGTCATTGGACAAAGTTCGTTGCAAAGAGTATGGGGTTCTATTTTCCAAAAGTGAAATTCTCTATTATTTGCTTCTTCATCATCATTTCAGCCGAAAGACGTCCACTGCTGGAATAGGCCTACCCCAAAAATGGCCACAACGACCAGTCTTGAATGACCTTCATCCAGCATACTCCGCTTATTTGCTTAGATTTCTTAAAAGAAACTTGAGGTTATATAATTAAGGACGATATGGTTAGTCATACGTCTCTTAGCCGAAGCATAAGTACTTTATGAAATAAACTTTTTTTTTTTCTTAAATTGTATTACTCTCTCTAGTCTCTAGCTCCTTAGTGTCAATAGTATGGGGGACCCGACTGCGGAAGAGCTAGAGTTGAAAGACCTTAACGTTCCTTTTGAAGTACGGAAGCGATACTGGCAATATTCGATCTGCAAAAACAAAAAAAAATGTGCTGCCCTACCTGCTCGCGGATGTTTAGTGATGACTCTGAAGAACAGTTTATAAACGTGGCGTGGCTCAGAAGTAAGTACCTTGGGATCGAACCTTGGAACCCCCGGTTGGTTATCACCGTGGGCTACCAACGCTTCAAGTATATACCTGTTTGTTATAGTACAGAGCCTAGAGACCGGTATCTCGTTACCGACTCTCATTAGGGATCTAATTTCGTGGTAATTTGCCCTAATTTGCTTGTCTATAATCGAATCATTGTCGACATGTAAGGTCTATTACTGGAGCATAACAATGGTTCTAGTGGCTCTAGAAGGACCTAGGTTAAGTTTGAATTATGTGGCTGAGTTTACAATGTATGTAAACTTAGCTCTAGTGTTACATTATTGTCTAACTAGATCTCTAGTGGTTGTTCTAATTGGATCTCATTACAGATGTGATTGCCTGAAATTTGGATTGAATTAAACCAATCCTGTTTAAGGGACGATAACAGCGATATTAACGCAAATCTTCGATTTTTTGATTCTAATCCATGGCTTTATATCAAAAATGTGATTCTATGATGCACTAGATAAGCTTGCTTAACTCTCGCTATGGCGCGAAATTCAAATTTTTTCGTGTTTTTTATTTATTCTGGCGAAAGTATACATTTTTAATAAAGTTTAAATGAATTCGCGTATGTAAAAAACCATCTCCCACTGCTCCCATATTGTAATACAACGTTTTTTGAAGACATACCTAAAGATTTTATGTCTAAGGGG
Source organism: Euspilapteryx auroguttella (assembly GCA_951802225.1). Classification (NCBI taxonomy): domain Eukaryota; kingdom Metazoa; phylum Arthropoda; class Insecta; order Lepidoptera; family Gracillariidae; genus Euspilapteryx; species Euspilapteryx auroguttella. The sequence goes on along the minus strand of OX637660.1, from coordinate 7,384,148 downwards.
TAAAAGGCCAAAAAACAAGTTCCTTGAATATACACAAAATCAGTAACTCTGTCTTTCAAAAACGATATAATTATCACAATGTGGAAAATAGGTTTTTATGTACGCGAATTCATTTAAACTTTATTTAAAATGAATACTTTCGCCAAAATAATTAAAAAACGTGAAAAAATAGAATTTCGCGCCATACCGTGAGTTACCGCCTTAATGTACTGGGTTTTTTCTGTATCTCTTTGCAATACCTGTAAGCATCGTTTTGTTAAATATTTTGCGCCCCGCTGCTTCACCAGCATCTTTTGAGATAGTAAAGTAAAAAGTAAAAAAATATTTATTCAATACGGATACAAGATATCGCTTATTGAAAGTCAATTAGACTAATCTAATTAATATTGATACCTTATTTCGTTAAGTATCCTATACTGATAGAGTAGATAAAAAGTATCCTTTGTTCTAAGCTATACATTCCAACCAATTTTCACCCATTTCAGTTCAGTTGTTTAGAGATGAAGGCTTTACATACAAACAGACTATTACGCTATTGAGGCAGCCGTTTTTAGCATTAAGTAACAATACCTACTGTCCTTTGACAGGATTAACCTGATTAGATTTAATGTAGGTATTTGCAGGTATGCTTTGAGACCAGATATTGTTAATTAGACTACTAGTCGCATTATGTTCGCATTATTACTTCTGTAACTAGAGCCAATCAATACCTATCCCGATGGCTGATTGAATTTTGAAACTGTACTACAGCAATTAATGATTGTGTGCTTTGTTGTTACATTACAATAGTATATTCTCTATCTCTCTAATCTCGTTGCTCCTTCGCAGAGCCCCCTAGACCTTTAGAAGACGTCTCCATCGCTCTCGGTCTTGAGCCAGGTCTAGCAGTTCCACGCCCTGCAGTACAGGGCTGAAGAATAGGACTGAGGTAATTCCTGCCTGTCGCAAAAGTGTACTAAGAGAGACCCTGGGGTCGTTGGGTGCACGTGACGGGGGCCTCGTGTAGTCATATAATGGCCCGGAGAAGGAAGGCGGGGTTCTGTTCCGCCATCGAGACTTGGACGAGTTAACCACACTCCGTGGGGACGACAACTATGTCCCCCCGAGATGAGGCTCTACAGCCATTGCTGGGGGGGGGGGGGTCGCAGAGAATTCCACAACCTACCCGCGGCCCATCGGCTTTTAGCCGAGTAGGACAACGGCGGGGTTTTAGTAGGTGCGAACCCCACATAACCCTGCGGTTCCTCCTGGGGCTGCAGGGCACTCGTTAGGAGTTTCCCCGCATAAAAAACGGTCCAGCAGTTCCGCCCACAAGCAGCCCATCTGCAAGAGCCCCAGATCATTAACGCAACTAAACTAGGAAGCATAAATATCACAAAATATTCTTCGGTAAATCCTTTAATTACAGCTATAAGCAAATCCTCGACTGGAGGGTGAAATTTTCAATCTTGCTAAATACTGGAGATTAATCCGGGTCATATTTTAGGCAACCCTATCAACAACTATGGGTTGTCTATGTAATTGTGCTAGGGGTGCCATGCGTTTTGTATTTTAGATGAGCTTTCGAGTCTTTCGGACTAATTACTTACTTTGCTTGAGGTGATTTTGAGAAGTTTCTTAGTACAAATGGAACCTTTCTTATTGGTTTAAAGATAGTTTGACAATGATTTCAGATGATCTATTATTTAAATTATACAAAGTTAAATATTTTACCTCATTCAGAGCCCCCAACTAGGTTGAACCTATATCTAGAGAGCTTTAAATAATACAAAGATGAACAAAAACAGCCAGACCGAGAAAAAACTTGGCTATTCATCATAACAATGTTTGCCCCCGCCGGGAATCAAACCAGGTGCTTCCGCGTCGCAGTCGATATCACTGGCAACTGAGCCACAAAGGCAGATATTCACAGTCACAAGTAAGGGGCTCTTGAATTTCATGCGTTATTTATTAAGAAACATTTATAAAAGCAAGTTTCATACACAAACAACAAAAGAAAGGACTCTTTGGGAATAGTCCACAACAAGCTTAAATTAATGTTACATTTACATCATCTTTTGTGGAAACTTTATTAGATGTCAAAAGGCTAGTGATAGCTGCTTCATCCAGTGATCAAAGATAGGCCGTCCCCTCGAGAATAATATGAAAATGTATAGAGCGCACACAAGCCAGAAAATGCGTGGTGTCGGTATGATGGAACTTAGTTTTAAAAATATTAACATTTATATACCTATACCATACCGACTTACCACAAAAAAGTTAGACTGGCCTTAATCCCTTATTAGTATGACGTATCCGTGAATATAACCTAGTCTCTTGATTTAGACCAGGTTTTAATTCTTTTTATGTAGAGCCGATATTGTCTAATTTTGTAATTAGTAATAACAAACTCCCTTCTAAAAGTTATTATCGCGCAGTGCAATTGCAACCAGTACTATAATTCTAATGAACAAAAGTTTTTTTTCCGCGATTTTGGATCCTATTCGAGTCGTTATATATTTTTTTTTATTAAAGATGAAGAAAAATAATGCGAGTGCTCTATAAAGTTTGCTGATGTATTCTCTAAGGACCTTAACGGGGTCTTTCTAATAATTTTCTGTACTTGTTTACTTGATAAATCGTTCACATATTTTTTGAAGAGATCGTGACGAAAGATGCTTTTGAATTTTAATGTGGGTTGGACAATTTATTTAGGGGTGTGTTTTGATTGATGCGGTCGAGTTCATGATACGCAATAGTTGGGATAAGTCTTTATAATTGTGGATGGGTGGAGTGGAAGTAGGTTAATTACTTTTTGTGTAATCACTGTTACTTACTACCTACAAGAAGATTTGTTATGTAAATTTTAAAGCTTACTTAAAATTATTTTAATATTATATGGACATTTTAAGACTTTTAAGCTTATGTTCGGTTATTTTGAATAGTATTATTAACTACATGTAGCGGCTCTTTTAGTAATAAGATTTATTTATTTAGGATTTTTTTAATGCTCTTATGAAATAATTTACACAGATAGGGTGTACAAAACATTCATAATGCAGATAAAAATAAAAAAAATAAAAATATAATAAGTTTATTTCTTTTTGTAACGTTCCATTCCTAAAAAAATTATAAATTATAAAAAAAAGTTACAATATAATGTTTGTTCGCATAATCGGATCCGTATTAAAAAATTGCGGATTTTTATTTTGGGTTATTACTCACCATTCTATAAATCGTTCCAACTTTAAAAAATTAACTCTTTAGCAAACAAACTCTTACTAAATCTTATATTTTATTCTCGTTAGTATAGAATTTATTCCCACGCCTTACTAGAAAATAAATCAATGTTTACATTGAGTTCACAGTTTAAAATTGAACCCCTAAACACTGCTAACAGCTTCCATATCACTGATCGTGAAATACGACTTTAATACTCATACAAGCGTAAATATGCGAAAACATTAAGAATCACCCATAAATACCGTACACGGGGTTTTGATACTTATTTATATATAGCTTTAGACACTTTTTTTAATGGTTTAACAATCAAAGTTTTATTTTTATTTAATTACGAAGGCGTGTGAGTTAGTTTTGAGGCACGTGTCATATGTTTGTGTTTAATATTATGTGAATTAACGATATTTTAACACGTTTTAACTTATTGAAAAAATTTATACATTTTCAACGTTCTCTACATTTATGGTTTGATAAAAGTTAGGTTCAGTGGCGGTCTAGGTTGCCGAAACACTTCCGGTTTTTCTGTATTGCAAAATAGCTCTTGTTATTTGGCAATACAGTCTAGGGCTGAAGAAACCAAAGACAAATCTGTTACGGCCTCCTAGTCCGCCACTGTACTTAGCAACGGAAAGCACTTTAAAAGTCAATGAAAAAAACATAAATTTTCCATAGTGCCTGGTAGTGTTGTTGAAGCAATATTCACTGAGGTATTGCATACACAAAATATTAACTACTATCTGTCCCGGCGAACTTCGTATCACGCCTTACAGTTTTAAATGGAAAATTTAAATTGTTGTTGCCCTCCTTCCCTTTTATAACCGACGAAAAAACAAAAAGGAGGAGGTTCTCAATTCGTCGCGTATATATATATATATATTTTTTTATGTATGATCACGCATAACTTTTTACTGTGTTTACCGATTTTGATAATTCTTTTTTTAATCGACAGGGTATACCTTGAAGTTGGTCCCATAAAAATTTGGAAATAAAATTCCCACCCTAAGGGTGGGAAAATAGGGGTGACTTTTTGGTCGGCGGGTCGATTTATCCACTCACAGGTTGCATTTCCGTGTTACATTATAACTTTTGATACCTACTTACAATATCTTTGGAAATGAAATAAAATCAGCCAAAAGACGTCCACTGCTGGACATAGGCCTCCCTCACAAATCGCCTCACCGACCGGTCGTGATCGAACCTCATCCTGTTAGTCCCTCAACCTGCACCAGGTTGTGTGGCCACCTTGTGGGGTGCGGCCACCCTGTGAAGGGTGATTAGCTGGGGTCAAAAAAATTAGCCCAAAAAAAACTGAAAAGCAAAAAATAAAAACTTTTTATAAAAATATTAAACCGTTGAAAAAACTGAAAAGCATTAAATAATAGGGAAACATTTTCTATTAGGCCTTAATTTACTCACTTCTTAAAGTAATTTTGGATTACCGAGAAATTTCGGTCACCTATTTAACCTTCCCTGGATTATTGGGAACATTTCAAAACCGAAATCAGCAAAATCTACTTAACGAATTTTTTTTAATAGGCGGCCTTACCGCTTAGCGCTCTAAGCGCAAATTTCTTTCTGGCAACCTATATCTAGGTTGACGTGCTGGCTTCTGTACCTCATTAACTTTAGTAATACTAGACATCATAGATTAGCTAAAAGCTAACTTAATCATTAACCTAATCCTCAAGTGACAAATGGTGTTAATAAGAAACCTGTCATAGTGAGATAATGTTGTTAATTGCTGTTATGATTGTTCAATGTGATGTAAGTTTAGTGATGGGACTGTTTTTGCTACTTGGCGATATCGATTAAATAGATTTCTGATGACAGCAATGTACAATTGTGCAGTGCATATTATTAAAATGTTATATTTATGTAAAGTCACTTACATAAGTCCGTACATAGTGTTAAGTCTAAAAAAGCTTGTACGCAAATATCACACACAACTACGAAACGACACACTCATAACTAATATTATAAAAGGGCAGATTGAAGGAAAGAGACAGCGTGGACGACCAAGGGGAAGCTACTTTGACCAAATAAGGGAGCGAGTCAGTGCAGAGTCGTATCAGATGGTCAAGCAGCTGGCGGGGAACAGGGTAGAATGGAGGAGGCTCCACCGACAAGAGCACAGCTCTTAAGAGAGAAGAAGAAGAACTGTTAAAAACATTTCCATGCATTACATACAAACGCTGTGAGCGTACGGTAAATGTGATTACTGGATGTTATTACTTTTGCTTACTCTGTATGGACTAAAATACTTAACTGTACTTAATTAATTATTATTATGAAACGTATAGATATAAACGCCGTCACAGGTGTAATTAAATAATAATTATGTAGTAAGAATAATTTATTTTTATTATCAATAGTATTTACTAATGTTAATTTTTCATTTAATTTTTAAAGTTAACAAATATTGAGTTGATGAAATCTCAATTTACTTTAAATTATTTATTTATTGCATTGTTTAGTTATTTATCAATATTTTTTTGGCCAATACAGTTAATAAAGCAATGTCAAAAAATACTATCGATAGATTAGATTAGATTAGATTCATTTATTTCACACTATCATATTCATATTACATACAAAGTTGTATTATAAAATGTCAAAGTATAATGTGATCGTCAAAATATTGAACAAAAATTGTATAAAAAATAATAAGTAGTTAGTTAATGATTTAAGTACTGTGTACACAATGTCAAATTTTTAAATGTTTAATTGTAAATAAAATGTCAAATACTAAAAATAATTTTAATATACTTACTTGAATTACATATTGTAACCGTCGAATGTTTTAATATTCTACACTTAAATAAAGTTAAAAGTACATCACTAGTAACCTTTAATTACGAATCCCCACAACACTACATCCAAGCAAAGCGGATTAAAATACCGAAATGGAAATTTCTCACTTTGCGGTTCGCAATAATTAAAATATGTCATTTTAATAATAATAATACAACACTGTGGGGAGATAAAAGTTGCTAAATGACAAAGTCAGATTAGGCAGATGTTGTGACTAAAATACAATGAAGTTGCCACTGATTAATTAGTAAGGAAGATAAGATGTATTTTAATCTTTATTTGTGGGATTGTTTAGGGGAGTAAATTATTATTATTACGAGTCTATGTTATCCCACTGCTGGACAAAGGCCTCTAGGGGAGTAAAAAGGAATCTAATATATATATGGCGCTAAAGTAAATTTTTTTCGCGTTTTTTTTTTATTCTCGCAAAAGTATTCATTTATAATAATATTTAAATGAATTCGCTTATGGAAAAAACCATCTCTCACATTGAAATACTACGGTTTTGGAAGCCAGACCTACTGATTTTGTGTCTAAGGGGTAAAAGGCCAAAAATCAAGTTCCTTGAATATACACAAAATCGGTAACTCTGTCTTTCAAAAACGATAAATATCACAATGTGGGAGATGGTTTTTTAGATACGCGAATTCATTTAAACTTTATTAAAAAATTAAAATAATGAAAATATTTTTTTTATGTATTCATAAAATCACAGCCAAGAAGACGTCTACAAAGTTCGCCGGGTCGACTAGTTACATTTATTCACATAGGCAAACAATCTTTCGCGGTATTATTTTTGAGAACTTAAACAGGGTAGGTACTAAACTTTATGTATAAAAAGAAAGCTGGTGATTCTGATATAATTCGGAAAACATTAAAACGGTCGTGCCGAAAGCATTCTCATAAATTAGTACCATCAACCACTCGCCACTACTCATTAGTCGAAGACGACCTATCAAAACGACCTCCACTACTCAAAACACACGAACATACAAATCATATTGCCACAGTGTAATTTCTGACCACTGATTTGTGACGAGTGCGTTGGTTAGGTTAGTTTCTGTATTAAAGATAATATGAGAGTATGTTTGTATGTCTGTCTGATTTTCTTTAATCGCTATCATTGAATTTAATTTATGCGAACATGCAATTATGTTTAAAAAATGTATCAACTTAATGCCGCCACGTGGAATTGACATAATTTGGAAGTGTTCATGTTTCCCGTGAATTGGACCGTAGTGGGAGAGAATCTTCCCTCAAAACCCACTACGAACCCACTATATGCTCTCGGCAAAAAACGCGTAAGTATAACTTGGCACAAAAATCTAGAAAAAAAAAGTGGCAACACTGTATGAAAATTTGTCGGATTTTCAAAAATTGCCATACAGTGTCGCCTCTTTTAAATTTAATTTAAATTCCTAGATTTTTCTGCCGCACTGTAGTTTATCCTTATTGATATCTCTTATCGAACTTCGGTTGCGACAATGATAGAAATAATTAATCATTGGATGATAACTTTATTTAAACCGGATCTATGAGATAATTGTATTCTCAATCTTCATCATTATCATCTCGGCCGAATGACATCCACGACTACGTATACGTATATGCCTTTCTCATAGATCACCACAGTGATCTGTCTTCTATGACCCTCATCCAGTGCACTTTCGCAATTTTTACCAGGTGGTCTGACTACACGCCCTGCAGTACCGGGCCGAAGAATAGGACTGAGGTATCCCCTGCCTGTCGTAAAAGGCGAGGCGACTAAGAGGGGACCCCGGGGTCGTTGGGTGCACGAGGCGGGGGCCTCGAGTAGTCATATAACGGCCCCGAGAAGGAAGGACGGCGGAACGCGGTGTCCCGATTCCGCCGTCGAGCGTAAGAAGAGCCATCCGCGCTCAGGGGGACTACCACCACTTGTCCCCCCGTGAAGAGGCTAAACTGCCAATGCTGGAGGGGGTCGCGGAGTTGAACACAACGATCCAATTCGACAAAATAACAGAGTCATCATTTCAGCCTTAGGACGTCCACTGCTGGACATAGGCCTCCCTCAAGGCTCTCCATCTGTACCGATCGCAGGTGGCCTGCATCCAGCGTGGACCCGCAGCCTTGCGCAGATCATCCGTCCATCTGGTCGGTGGTCGTTAATAAAATAACAGAGTAAACAAGTAAAATCGTGTACATGAGCTTGCATAGTATAAATAGTGTTGCTGTTTGGTCGGTCAATCATATCGCGGTAACAGATCGGTGGATGTTGCGAGCATTTGTCATTGGTCTCGGATGGTGCTTGTTATGTTTGCTAGATGTTAATAAAATACGCTTTTATGAGCTGCATGTCGAAGTGTATTAGTAGAGCTCACTTACTGGTTGTGATCTTAAAAAAAGAAAAAAAAACTGACACAAAATTTTTAACGAAGAATTAATCAATTAAATGTATCTATAAATGACAAGAAGATTTGTTTCATACCTTTTCAAATTGTATACATACCTAATTGCGTTTTATCTTACTGTAGATATTTTTTGTTTTCTTTTTATTAACGTGTCTGTTTTATTGTTTCTGAAATATTTTTATTTTATCCATTTATACATAACTATTTTTTTTTTTAATTTTTAGGGCCTTCCAAAAAAAAAAAAACCAGCGCATTATGAAACTTAAACTTATCTAAAACTTTTAGAAAATAAAAGATGAAGTGAATCGGTAGTTCAGAGTTAATAACTAGTGTAACAAATCTCGGTATTCAGTAACATACAAGCTGTATGTGTTTGTTTGCGTTGTGTAAAAACATTAATCATGTGTAGATCTCATGTAAATTTTGCTAAGAGCCACTGATAAATGGATGGGTTGGGCGGTGTATGCTGTGGTGTGGGGTTATTCTGTTATTTTTTTTATACATAGACGAGCATTCCCGGCTAACTTCGTTACGCCATAGAATAAAGACTTGGCTCTAAACACTTTATTCTTATGACTGTCCAGAATAGGCGAATAAAAAAACAACAAACAACCTATCAAACTATATAAACGACGGGAAAAAATGCACCTTGGGTTACATTATTTGAGTTTAGGATCCCTTATTTAAAATAAATAAATAATAAAGCCTCTATGACACTCGGGGTTAGTGTAGCTTTCCAACTGTCAAATATTTTTTCAAATCTGTTCAGTATTTCTGGAGTCTATTTGATGCAAACAAACAAACAAACAAACAATCAAATCTTTCCTGTTTTTTATTGGTACAGACATAGATATTTTTAATTTATATTATTTAAGCAGTGCTTCTGATCATTATAAAAGCAGAGAATCAGATTCTCTATAGGTATCTAATAACATTTAATAAATGCAGGTCGAAGTTCTAAAAACGTTTCGGGAACTTTAGATACAGTTTCTACCTATTTAGGTACTAAATATGTAAGTACTAAATATGTATAAGTAATGTTTTCGTAGTACCTAGGTATCGTACTAACGTAGTTTTAAATGTTGATAAGAAAATTATATTTAAACAAAAAAATATAACAGAATCGCCCCACTAAACTAAACATGCTCGTTCACAAAGTAGTCGAGTATGCAAATTTTCAGAGAGTAACGAAGAATATTTTGAACACAGAAAGAGTGAACTTCGACATAAAAAAATAATAATAATAAAAAAAAAACATAAAAATGGCTATAAACCACAAAAAGTAAGCCGAAGTATATAAATATAGTTAAGCTTTGTTTTTTATTAATTTTGTTTTTAAGATTTTAATCAGGTCTATTATAAGTAATTAGTAAGGTAGTTTAAGCCCATTTACATATTTTTTATAGTCTACACATTTTACTGTTTGCTTAGAGGATGATAGATAGACAGTATAGGCTTTTTATTACACACAGTAAGATACACAAGTACCTAAATTATGCAATTTAAGTTACAAATAATAAAAATCATAAAAAGATTCTTTTAAATATTTCTTTTTGGCACTTTAACGAAATCTTTATTTTTAAAGCTTTTCTGCTACTAAATTATTTTGTAAATTGAAACAAAATCCTAGCGTAAAAATAATGCTAACTATTTATATCACCACAAAATAAGTCCACAATCACATTGGTCCCTCGATGTCCAGTCTACTTCATTTCATTTTTCATCCTTACGATCTCAGTATTCGTTGACAGGGGTTCAGTAGTTTATTGAAAAAGAGAGTTTGTTTTGTTACACAAAGGAACCCTACTCAATCAGTTTTATGGGATTTTGTATAACCTGTTGTATGGTGAGTCATTAATTTTATTTAATATTAGCAGTTTTACTTCTGGAAGTGGACAGGGGTCTTGGTTTGTGCATATCTTTATGCTTGGAGTAAGTGGGGTGAAGAGATAAAGTCTGTCCTTGTTAGGATTTTTTGAAAATAATAATAATATGACACATCACACTCAGAGCCCCTGTATCTTGATACCCGAAACACGCGCAGAGACGAACATTACACCCAGACCCAAAACAAACATCGATATTCATCATATCAATATTCGCCCCGCCCGGGAATCTAACCGACTGAGTAAGCACACGCTTACTCAGTCCACATCACTGCCAACTGAGCCAAATGAACAGTCTAAATTCTTCTTGGTTCGGTTAATGCGTTCATTTTGCATAGTAATTAGTATATTTTAGAGTTTCCTCTACTGTGTTATATAAATTCATGAGATTGTTATATTAAATGGAGTAAAAGTAATAAACTATACTTTAATGAAACAAAATGTGCTGTCATCTCCTTCACAAGAGCTAATGCTCCTCTCCACCACCAGTACTATGTGGACGGGATTCCAATGCAACGGGTAACAGAGGTCAAGGACCTTGGTGTACTTATAACTTCAAATCTATCATTTCGCCAGCATATTATTGGTGTCTGCAAAAAAGCCTACAGGAACCTGGGTTTCATCATGCGACAAATACATGGATTCACAAACATCAATGCTATAAAGGCTCTGTATGAAGCGATTGTCAAAAGTCACTTAGAGTGTAATGCCATTATATGGAGTCCTCAGGAGGCTAAATACAAGTTTATGGTTGAGCGGATACAAAATAAATTTGTGAGATACTTGTATTTAAAAATGTATGGGGTGTACCCTTTTTACCCTAGAATGTACCCGACACTGTTTGTGGTGGGAATGGTAGGATACACCCAACTAGAAATAAGGAGAGAGTCTACGTTAGCCACGTACATTTTTAGGGTATTGCGGGGAAAGATAAGTCACCCAGGTATACTCCAAGCAATTGGACTGTGTGTGCCGGATAATTTTGTTAGGCGAAGACGGCGGCCGCGGCTGCTGGCGGAGCCGCGCGCGCGCACGCAGCTGCTGAAACAGGCGCCTTTTACGAGGGCCATACGTACGCTTAATCGTGTAGCAGAAATGTTAGATTTATTTAATTGCTCCTTGGGTGAATTCACAAAGGTGACGTTGTATGCTTTGTGTTACACTTAATTTATTTGTTTTTTAAATATGATGTTATATCATTATTAATCGTGTTCGTTGTTGCATGTAATGTTTGTATATATTTTTATTTTTATAATTAATTTAATTTAAAGCGTTTTACTAAATGTATCTTACTATTGGTTATTGGTAATGTTCCACACCATCGTAATAGGGCAACCTGTAAAGATAGTGTTGTGAAGAAAAATAAATAAATAAATAAATAAATAAATAAAAATAGTAAATCGAAAATATATTTCAATGGCATTTATTAAAGCAATAGGTCTGCTAGATAACCACATGCTAAGTTAAAATTTCAAAATAAGTTCATTATTTAAACACATTCCAATTAGTATTTTCTTAGTAAAAAATCCTGGCCTATTAATTTAGCTATCTGAAAAAAAAAAGAGTATTTTTTCTTCTGAAAGGAGTCCTTAAAATATTCAAACACGTTTCCGTAATATTCATCCGTCCTCATTTCACATGCGGCAGTCACTATTTCAAATTTCGAAATGAGTAATGGCGTGTTCTGTGTCTCCATTGGTTCCTTTTAGATTTTTCACAGCGACATCTATTATTTAGGTTCGCGTTGTTGCCTTATTAAGGCACTTTACAGACTTTCGTAAAAAAAGGCACGAATTGCTACATCCATGTTACATCCGACTGTTTTTTTAGTTTCAAAGGCGTATATTTCTAAGATCATTATCCTAAAAACTACACAATAGAGCCTTAAAAATTCTAAGCAAGATTATTTAGGGCATCATTAACGCTTATTTTTTATTTCGGCCATGGTTTAGAAGATATTAATTATTTTCGGAAGTGGCGCTAGTATCGCGTCACTTCGCAGCCGATGGCCCATTCATAAATATTTTTTTACTTAAGTAAGTACATGTCCATGTAATGTGGATGTAAAAGTTATTTTAACCACTTAGGTATTACTAAATGACTTGTTTTGCTTAATTGATAGGCAAACTGACAAGGCTAATTTCGTTGGAAATTTCTGGAAATAATCTTTTTACTAAAGTTAATACTGACAAATCTTTTAAGTGAACTGTTTCTTAATAAATAAAAACAATAGCAACAATAAATCATACTAAGTATTTTAAAAATTACACTATTTACTAAACTTACTACATATAAAACAAAGTACATTTTTTAATGTTGTTTACGCAACCAACCTTACGTTACCATTTACAAAAATTACCAATAAAAATGGCCTCGGTCCGGAAAAACCCTTATATTCTGCTATCGATTCCATCTCGACAGTTTGTCATAATAATTTTTCCGTCCGCGTATTGAACACACCTGTATTTTTTGTTTAACGAAAAAAATCAGAGAAAAGGAATGATTCAGAAATATGAGTTTTGAACAAATCCTGAAATATGGACGATGTTTGTGAAGCCAATGAACGCAATGAGAGGAACAAAAGCTTCAGCTGCAACATGCACCGATGAGAAAAGGCAATTTTTTCCTTTTTCTTACTTAATAAACGCGTAATGTTCCATTTTTATGGTCTCTTTACTCAAATTTAGTTTTATTTCTTTAGTTTAGTATAATTTAAATACTTTTCTTTGTTAGATGCTGAAATTGTTGCGGCTTATATTTTTAATAATAAAAAGCTTTGAAAAACTTGGCATGCATCACTACTACTAATAATACTATTAATACTATCAAAAAATTAAGTCTACTTATTTATAGTAATGAAAAATATGAAAATCTATTATAATCTCCATATTATTCACAAAAAAAAAAAAAACAATTTTAATTTAATATTATTATAGTAAAAAAAAAACAATTGTTAATATGGCATCCAAAAAACAGTAAACAATCGCGCATCAAGCGAAAAATCTTTCGCGAATCTCGAATGAATATAAATGGTATTGCACATCCGACGTTGGCGAACGCCGCGGGAAATGACCGTGGATTTGTCATTGTCAAATTTGAATATGGAAGGAACGGAAGCGGGTAGGCACGTCATCTGTTATTTGGCAACTTTGCGGTGCACGCTCTATTTAATCCCGGGGCTGAGTTTTGGCTTTTTCTGTCTGTGTGCACGGTCCTTTATGGTTTTGTTTCGCTTTCAATGCTTTGATTTAATGCAGGAACAATACGATATAGCTTCAAGGCTTTTACATTTACAGTGGCTGTTGGCTGTCTAGGTCGACGTAACACTTCCGGTTTTTCAGTATTGCAAAATAGCTCTTGTTCTTTGGTATTACAGTCTAGTGCTGACGAGATCATAGACAAAAGTGTTACACCGTTCTATACCGCAACTGTACAAATGAAAAGTATATATTTTTTCTATTTCCATCAACCGCAATACCAAATTATAAACCATAATTATAGTAAGAACATGGTATAGTCTCGGACTAGGAGGCCGTAACAGATTTGTTTTTCGTTGACACAGAGTTGATTTTCGTCAGCCCTAGACTGTATTACCAAAGAACAAGAGCTATTTTGCAATACCGAAAAACCGGAAGTGTTACGCAGATCGTGTCCGCCACTGTACTATGATGCAGTTAATAGTAGTAAATAATTAAACTTTTTTCTAATAAGTTCATATTATATATAGGCTAAGTAATTAACTCTAATAAAGTAAAATTATCCTTAGAAAGTTTAGTTCCTCGAGAACGAAGTTAGTGGCCAGCACAAAATAACGTATTTTAGCGTTCTTTGAGTGACCAATGCCTGAATACAGCAGTAAGTAGACATCTTTAGACAAAAACAAAAGGTCAATGACCGCCATTCGGATAATCCTAAACAACCTAAACCTGTTTACGTGTTTCACCGAGCTCTCCCATAAACAATACAGTTAGCTATAAAATCTAAACAGTCGATCGATTTTAATCTAACGAAGTGGTTGCCAATTGTGACGCCAACGAATTTGCCCTAATCGCGAAATTACTACGGTAAATGGGTAGGTATGCAAATTCTGAAAACAGTTTGGTAAGTAGAATTTGTATTGGCAAATGGTTTTTAGGAGTTTCAGGTAAATAAGTCACTTATTGTCAAACAAAACTTTCTATTAATATTTATAAACTTACCGTCTTATTCATAAAAAGTTAAAGAGCATTATAGTTATTTGACGTATGTAAATTTGTTTAGTCTGTGACAACGAGAATACATACATGTTTGATGTATGGTAAATACGATACATCAAACCAGATAGACCTCCAGTAAAGCTACATAAAATCTACTGTATCTTTATGAATAACACTGTTTGTCTAATAATACAATTCGGTATCTATTGTGCACATTTTATTAACTGTAAAAGTAATTTGTTTACTTGTCTTATTGTCTAGTTTAATTCCAAAAGAACCTGAGTGGTATATAGTTGGCTGTGATATTGATGTGTTTTCGGAAATCTGAGTTCAATTCCCGACGGGGGCGCACAATGCACATTCCTTATGATGGGTATCTTTGTTTCCTAGTTTTGTGTGTGTTTTTTATGTCTTTGTATCTGTTTTTGGCAACCAAAATAGTCATACCACAGTCGGCCGCCGGGTGTTTTAGTGGGTGCGAGCCCCACATACCCCCAACGCTTTCCCGTGTGTATTTGAAATACACACATTACATACTTCAATGTGTGTATTTCAAATACACACATTGAAGTATGTAAGAGATTTAAAAAAAAGCACAATTTACTGCTTTAGTTAGTTAAAATATATTTTTTTGTGAAATTACAAAAAATATCATACGAAGCATGCTCAAACAGAGTACCAACCTAACCATAAAACATTTAAAGACAAGTAAAAGCTATAACACACTGCTAATATCATAGCTATGAAATCGTGTGGTACGAACAAAACCATTAGCATAAACTTTTCATAGCTCATACCGTTTGTTATAAAGCTTGTTTTATTGTGCAAACTCCTTTATCTTAAGTTTTAATGTAATGTTTTAAACGAACTTCAGTTTAATGGGCGCTTAAATAAATATGTTTTTCATCATCTTATGAATAATTTACATAAGTTTTAATTGTTTTGTTTACTGTTTTGATGGTTCTTCGATTATTTTGAGTGTAAGTTCTAAGATCGTTTGTTAATTTATGAAACTATTGAATTTAATTTTTATAGAATATTTTCGTATAGAATAAAGTCTCAAGCTCATGTCATGATTACTGGCAGGCTGTTACATAAAAAAAAATATTTCAAGACCCACAATTCGGTTTGCAAATATTATTATTTTGTTTAACTAAAGAAATACTTTCTATTTTAATTAGTGCGTGAACTTTTTGATATTTTTATTCATAACTGAGGTAACTGAGGAAACTGAGGAAAGGCCGCGTGAAGAGTTCACGAAACCGACGTGCGTGTGTAAAAAGGCTTATGACTGTAGAAGAAGCGAAAGAAGTGTGTCAGGATCGTAGCAAGTGGAAATCAATTGTCTCTGCCTACCCCGATGGGATACAGGCGTGACGTTATGTATGTATGTATGTATTCATTACTTTTGGTAGGTAGTAGTCTGAAATGAGATATGGTTTCCTTTTAGAAAATAGATCTGATACGTATAGCTTACTTGAACAATTTTTTTTTAAATAGTATAATGTAATCTTTTCAGCATACCGAATCTAATACCTCACATCGACAATACAAAGTGTCAAAGAGAACCATTGATTTGAATTTAGAATGCTTTTAGTCACAGCACGCTGGCCACGTGTTCGATGTTGCTTTCTACTTAGAAGTTTTGTACAATATTCTTGAGTACATGGATGTCAGAATAAATAGTTTAAGATTGTGGGTGTGGTATATTTTTAGGGCAGCTCTAATTTGGTAGTATATTTTTGACTTTCTATATATTAAAAAAAGATGTAAGTACCGAGAGCGGCAGATGCCGTCGCTACTAAGACATTGAGTCAAACAGAGAATTACTATTTTAATTTAGTGTCTTGCATTTAATTGCACAGATTGGTTGAATTTATTTGTGATTAATTACGAATTAGAGAACCGTTAACAATGAACGTAAAAACAAACATAGATCACATTGATCTCGACTGACTACAAAATAACGTAAAAATCAAACACATCGCCCCAAAGATAAGTTTTTAGTTTAGTTTAAAGAATTTGGGTGCTATACTTATACAACCTTATCCAGTATTCTCCAAAACATTCTCCTACACTGAATCAGAACTAAAAGGGGGAAATCTACATACACTTTCCTTAAGCCATTAACATGTATATTGGCCTTAATTTATAGCTTATCGCTTTTGATGGCGACAATCGTTTTAGACGCAATTCCGTTCGGCAGATTTGTCCTCTTCTTTTTATTGACTGTTTTGTTTTTGATTAAATCTGTTTTTTGAGAGTATTTTTGCAACTTTTACTAGATTCTCTGACCACCTTGTGTAGGGTCTGCCTACTCTGCGTCTTTATTTTTTTATTTGATTTTTTTGTCTTGTATTTTAAGTCAATTTTAATTGCAAAGTAATCCAAGTTACAAAGTTTATTTTGTATATTCAAGACCTTAAGTTCCTACTACATAGAAAATATCCCATAGAATAGAATAGAATAAATTAAAAATACTCTTTATTGCAATCAATAGAATAAACAGAGTTAAAATTTAATTATTTTCTTAAATAACTACATTGATTGCAATGGGCGGCCTTATCGTTAAAAGCGATATTGAACTAACTATGTCCAAATGTTACGCTGTTACGCCTCAACTTCTGAACAATTCAGTATATATAAAAATTGCTAGTTAGGCAGCTTAGACGAGACGGACGGGTAAAGCATTTTTTTTTAATCCCACGGAAACAAAAAAAAAAAACACGATTGTAGTGAATTCTGATCTGGCGATGGAGCAGGGTGCGCACAAGTACTTGAATAAATCTACATTTCCTCTATTTTTCAGCTCATTTTCCTAGCAGTGGGAACCTTCTATTTGCTCCCGATGTAAAGTGCTCGCACAAAAGGAAGCGCTTTATTGCTAGACGTTTTTCACTGATTGCTTTGTGCTGTTTTGAAAGCGTCTCAAATAATACGTTTTCAGATATGATATTTAAACGAAATATTGTAATGTGGTAAGTGGTTTTGGATGTGTTTTGTTGTTTCTTGTTCCTTTCAAAGCTAGACAAGTGCGGTTATATAAGTAAACTTGTTTTTTACATCTAATTATTGGCTTTGGGTTATTTATGAATTATTAATTGGGCAAAAAAAATATCTGCTTTCCAAATATGAAAAAATACGATTCTTTATAATTTATGATACAAGATATATATTTCTAGAAATTAAGAAATAAAATACTGAGTATAATTCCTTAAGTGGCTACTTCCAGCAGTATTTACTATATGCCTTTAGCTTTTAAGTAGCTACACCAAAGTGTCCATTAAATACATAACAAGATTAACTAGTATCATACTGGACTATTTTTTTTTATTTGCCGTGTCTGAGGAGTTATTTTTTGCGATTGGTGGTGTCTTAGGGCCTCTTTTGTATAAGTTTTTTATAACCATAAAAGATTTTATAACCATTTTTTTTTCTTTAAATATTCGACGCTTATAAGACTCCTATCCATAATGATACTAAAAACAATAGCTAAAATAGACCGCAATATAATCCTGGCGATATCACCGTAAGGGCCGGCCACTATGTCTTGCGTGGTGACAGTTTTATTACCAGTGGGCGCTGGCACTGTCCGGCGGATTGGGCGGGAAATATGTTGGGCTTTCTCAACTTACTGGCCAGTATTCGAGAAAAAAATAAAAAGTATTGGAGACTGTATTCAAAATTCTACGCTTGTTATTTTGGTGGCTAACACAGATTTGCTAGTTAGTTTGTTTAAATGAAATAGGCTCCATAACTACTAGAATAATTAGAAAATATTTTACCATTAGAATCCCACGTAATGACTGATGAACATAGGTTAAGATTGTTTTAAAGTTAGGAATCTGTATGAAAACTCCGATAATATAACCCAAGTTAAAACAAACAAATCTTAAATTGTGTAAAAGTAAAATTGTATGGTGGTACCTACAAAGTTTGCGAGCGTGTTTTAAAAGAAACGTCAAATATAGCTTTTACTTTTAAAATAAAAATATTTCTCAGAATTAACTGCTCCGTAACGCTGACTGCTCCGTAGCTCAGTTGGCAGTGATGTGGACTGAGTAAGCGTAAGCACCCGGGTTCGAATCCTGGGCGGGGCGAATATTGATATGATGAATATCGATGTTTGTTTCCGGTCTGGGTGTGATGTTCGTCTCTGTGTGTGTTTCGGGCGCCCTAGATACAGGTTCTTCCTAGTTAGGGGCTCTGAGTGTGATGTGTTATTATTATTATTATGAGTTATTAATTAAAATGAATCTCATAAACCTTACTTTTTTATGTAAAAATAACAAATTTACGTGTATTGCTTAAGTTGAGTCCCCATACAAATTCTGGCACAAGTCTAGTGTGAAACGCTACATAAAATATTAATACACAATCCGCGAGGAAGCTCTTAATCTAGTTTTATTGTTCCCGATCATAATGGGGACCTCTTCGCACTTAATTATGGAATAGATTACTATGGGAATATTTATTACTTTGCTTTTCTTAAGAATATTTCCTTATTTTTTTTTTGCTATAATGAATGATTGGAGAAGAAAAAACATTGTTTGCTATATTATATTCGTTTTTGGAATTGAAATAATATTAAGACTACACCCTCTTTTTTCACAAAAAGTAATAATAAACTTTGTTTATTATTTTACTTCCAAATACTTCAAATTTTAAGGCCATGTTGAACTAGTTCTGTAACTTAGTGTGACAGTAGAAATAAAAGTGACAGGACTAAGTTTATCTTTATTGCAATCATCTCTTATTCACTTAAAAAAAAAAAAACAATTTTCTTGCTTGTTCTATTCCTGAATTACATAAATGTAGATATAGAATATTCCACAGCCTTCTGCTGAACAATGACTGGGCTTTGCCCTTTCAGAAATTGAGTCTGGACCATTGTCCATTCCACATAGCTTGAGGCCTTGACAAAACCATATAACTTTGACCCTTTAAGCGCTTGATGAATATTGAACCCAGAGGTCATTGCTATCTGGTTAGTTCCGATGTAAACCGGTTTATACTGCTTCGTACTGGTTACAGTATGGGAATACTCGGTATGTAGGTTGAGGTGACATTTGAGAACGAGTACCTTTCTAATAAGTTTACGTAGTGTTGTGTTTATTTGAATGTCGATAGACACACTAATAGTTAAGAAAAATAGTACAAAAAACGTTTGCATCTCCATAAATTATAATGATTGAACAACAATTAAAAAGATGTATTCATCCTACCTACGCCAACCGTAGCAACATCTTGCTACGTTCAATATCTGCTACGTTCTACGTTAAATGCTACGCTTTCTACGTAGCTACGCAAGCCAAAGTTATTATGTCTTCGCACATTTTACTTTCCGCTTTTTCCAAATCGTACTATTTTCGTTATGTATTTCATTCAAGTACACCGCATACGCCCAAAAAGTTGCCACTTCGATGATCCCTACCCTAGATAATCGAGTTTCTTTATGTAAGATTTTGTTTAAAACTTAAATAGTATAATAAAAAGGTCGTTTATGACGTCATTTTAGATTAGTGACGTCAAAGGACGCACAATAACTCTGCAACATTTACCACGTTGATCACCTATTTTGAATATAATTTGCAATACTTTATTTAACAAATTAAAATATCGATATCTAAAACGGTACAATTTCCGACATATACATCGCTGCACCTAACTTTATAGCAACATATAACCTCATATTACTGCACCCAGATATTGGACAGCTACGTCCAATGACCACGCTATTTATTGGTAGCACGTCACGTCTAAATGACGACACTTTGCCGGCAGGCGCGTCAAATGACGTCATCCTGACGTTTAGTGTGGTTTCCGGACGATATTGGAAATAGTTGCGTTGGTACCTATCTAATTTAGCACTCGGTGTGGGTGACTAAACATTGTCGAATCCTGATTGGTTGGAGGTAAAATTTATAATTTTGCAGATTGTAGCTGGAAATGTTGGATCACATATTAGATATTTATCCAACAGTTGCTAGAAGTTTACTTCCAGTACATGTATCAAAGACTTAAAAAAAGTACACATTTCCAAACACTTTATAACGAAAAACTATGGTACCCATTGTTCAGTTGTTACCTTTGCTGCATTTTAGCACACCCATGGAAGGCTTAGAGCATAAAAAAAGGAGACGGTCTGATGGCATTACATGGCGCCACCACTAGGCATGAAAATATTTAGTTATTACTAAAAAAAAACTTACTTTAGAAATAGCTCAAAATGACCGAAATATTCTCTTCTCATTAACAAAATCCTCATATTCTTAACACTCCATTAAACCTTCTCAAAACTTGCAAGATCCACACCTACTAATTCACAATTAAAAGCTACGGAACCACTTCGCATTTGCATCCAGAGCTCGTTAGTGGGCGGTTATTGATATTTTATGTGCGTTACATTAATATTATTATTATTATTCAGTGGACTTTGGTTGGGAGTGGACATGATTATTCTATTTTGAATGGTTTTAGTGTGGAGATAGACTTTCTTTTTATTGCCTGTAATTTATTTTGTATGTAGGTAATAAATTATAAAATCAAAAGAACTTTTACTTAATATTATGTTAAATGAGCTCTAACATGTAGTATTTTTTGATATTATTGTTCTTATAAAAAACATTGAAATATAACATATTAGCCTTACAAATTAATATTTGTCTATAAATTCACCGTTATTCATAAACATATGAAAGATTTAAAATAGCTTTACTGGAGGTCTACTTCTCTGGTTACTTGTATGGTAAATAAGAGATATTCAGTCTTAATTGACATACGTCAAACACTTGAATGTTCTTTTACTTTTTGTGAATAACAGGTTATTTTTTAGTGAGATATAATACTTGTATATAACTTTAGTTTTGCAAGCTTAATAATATTTATAATTTTTAGTTTCATCCTTTTCTAATGTTTTATGAACACCTAAAAAACTTTCCTTGTTTCTTAAAATATGTTCTCGTGAAAGTGTATTGAGTTAACTCACTCTTTAGTTTATCGGTTTTGTGAGACACGATCATTATGGTCAGCAAATAATTTAAAAATTTAAAAAGCCTTCTCCACACAGCAGAGCGTAAGCCTGAGAGAATCTTCATCGCTGAATTATGTAATGGAAACGCAGTAATTGCTCGCAAAGTGCCGCCGTACATAATTTACATATCGCTAACTTATGTAGCGGACACTTCCTGTTGCGTGTATTACGTATGTGTTAGCAGGCGTGAATATCTATGATAACGAGTCGTTTAACACTCTAAGCTATGATTTTGAATTTAATGAATCATCAACTTAATAGAAGTTGATGATTCATTAAATTCAAAATCATTATCAACGTCATAGTCTCATAAAAAGTCATAAATAGTCTCATTCATTTAAGTCATAGTGCGAACCTTATCATTATTTTACCCGAAGTCCAAGTTTTCAACAAAGCCCCCACAGATCGCCATAAAGTCCGGTCTTGTGCGACCCTTATCTTGTAAAGTGGCAGCCTAGGAGGGTGTAACAGATTTTTCTATAGTCTCGTGCGCCCTAGACTATATTACCAAATAACAAGAGCTATTTTGAAATAAAGAAAAACCGGAAGTGTTACGGCAATCTAGACCTAGACCACCAAGAACCTTGTCTTGCGCTTGCACTGCGTCTTTCGGCGCGCTGTCGCCACTAAAATAATAACTTTAAGCTCCATCGTTAATTAGCTATTTAAGCTATGTGATCTGGCTATTGCTATTTAAGCTTTGCTAATTCTTGACTTTGTGCTACTTTGCGTCTTCCGTTGTGCGGTTACCAATCGTAAATCTCACAAAACAATTGAATTTGGATATCTACCTTTGAATTTTATTACTAGGCTTTGTCCGTAGTAATGGGCTTTCGAGATTTAGGCAAAGTGAACTTCTACTTGCTCTCGCACACGAGACTTTAGTTTTGAATAAAATTATTGAAGGGATTGTAGATAACACTAAAGTCATCCTTAATGCGCATTGTTGTATATTCCCAATATACAATTAATGAGACATTTTCACTATATATAAACTAGTTATAAGAAAATTAATGAAGGGATTGTAGAAAACACTAAAGTCATCCTTAATGCGCATTGTTGTATTTGTATTCCCAATATAAAATTAATGAGACATTTTCACTATATATAAACTAGTTATAAGCATTTTTTCAGCTTACAGACTAAATTTCTGTATTAAAACACAAAAGATAAACTCTTTTACATTAAATTTTGTAGTAATAACGCATAATAATTTTCCCTTTCGATCAATTTTCATCATAGTCGCAGTCCACATCACTAGTGCCTGATAAAATACGCAGGCGTCAATATGCTTTAAAACTAACTTAAATAATGGCTCAACCAACCATAATATTAAACATAAAGAACAATGTTAGGTCCCGTGTGCTATATCCGCGTGTATGAACGTTTTAAAACTAAATAAGAGTATATCTTTTTTTTTTTCTCGAGGGGAAACGTCGCTCGGGGGAGAGACGAAGGTTATGTCGGACTCGCACGACTAAAACCCCCCGGTGACCACCACTGCATCTGTCATAGAGGAACCCGGGAAGCACCCGAAGGAATACGTCTCAAGGTCCCTCCTTGACGCAAAGCTGCATAATGCAGCCCACCACTATACCCTCCCCATGCGCCAAAAAAAAAAAAGTATATCTCACTCAACAACAAAAATAACAAACGAGCACACGGTCATAGTATAATAAATAGTACTACATACAGTATGGGCACTCCCTGCCTCCTCCAGCAAGTGCGTCCCCGCGCTCGGTTATCTCTCAGTTACCGCTCGGTACAAGCACAGTATATTATATTGTACTTCATACAGTAGGGCACTGTCTGCCTCCCTCAGCAAGTGCTGCTCCCGCGCTCTCGGTTACCTTTCAGTTACCGCTCAGTACAAATAAAGCAACATCGCACGTCTCATCTCACTCACACAAGCATGCTACGCGTGCACGTACACGAGTTTCGGCTGTGCGCGAAGCAACGCGATTTTTCTATGAAGTGTCCGAGGTGATGTGACACGTTTGTAGCTCCTGTTTGCAAAATCCTCGTGTATTGTAACGCACGCAGACATAGCCTAAAGGCAGCAGAACCAGAACCAATGTAATTAAATGCCTAATCCCGCTTGATCTCCCTACGACTGACCGCTAGCCCTAGCCCTGTGGGTTCATATGCTTTGTCCTAGATTTAACTATGCATATTCATTGCAGGACCTAGGTTTCTATGTAGGTTTCAATAGCTTTAATATCTTTAAGGTAGAAGGGGTTGAATTGACTATCTTCCTAGACAAAGTAACAGTATTTACAGTTATTTTTAAGAGGACAGTATAGGAACGCTAAAATATTAAGAAGAACTCATACTGTCGCCCCCTAAACGCAACCATGCGACAGAGAGAGAGCTAATTTTTTTTTATGAAATTTGCGTTTCGGAGGAAAACTCTTTTCACTTCCTAAATCAAATATTAGTGAATAGAGGCTGCCCCGCGGTATCACCCGCGCAGATTTCTCTGAAACACAAAAATTCAATTTTCTCCCGTTCCCATGGGAATTTCGGGAAATCCTTTCTTAGTGCTCACCTACACTCCCTAAGGAACCTACATGCAAAATTTCAGCCCGGTACGCCTAGTAGTTTCGGCTCTGCGTTGTCTGTCAGTCAGTCAGTCAGTCAGTAACGGAAGAGTTTTATATATATTGATTTTAATGTCAATCGCTACAGCATTGAATAATCTATGTAATATCTATAAAATAAAATGCATTGGTTTCGTTAAACTTAAGTAGAAAAGTTTTCGTCAAATAAGGAATCATTGTTGTCTGGAAGAAATCACTTTTAGTAATTAGGCCACGTTTTGCATTGTTCGATCTTATTTTTGATGTTGCAATAAAATATTCTATTATTTTATCGTATTGAACTCTTGTAGTTTTCCTTATTGACGAAAAAAAAAAACAACGACACAAGTAAAATTTTATGATCGGTTATCTCGTCGTCGCATTATTTTTTAATTTAAATAAAATACAACATTTTAACCGTTGCTTAATAAGTTCAATTATACTTTTAATACCGGTCAGTGTTATTTATGTTAAAAACATTCTTGATAATATTATTAAATACTTACACTAGTTATTGTCAAACTAAACTTTTAAGTAAACAAAATCCAATCATTACCTAGCCTTTCTAACTACAAGCATCTGCCTTTAAACAAACAAAAATCTAACAAAAAATCATTATTCATTACAATGTCTAATACAATTAAAATGTTCATCTATCAAGATTGTATTAGCGTAATAAGAAATCCAAATAACCCCTTTTTAGGTTGCTAAAAAGCGCGAAGTGTACAGAATTACTGAAAGTGACGCTACATCATTAATCTTTTGTATTGTGTATGTAAATTTTGTACTGATAAATCGTTTCGGTCAAGCGTCCTTGTATGCGAATGTGGAAGGTTTAGTGATGTCCCGTTAATACTGGATTTATATAACTACGTAGCTTTCCTACAAATTTTTATAAAACAGAGTCTAAATAAGGTATGAATCGTAACCAAATCTGATCGCATTTTATGAAAACTCTATAGTCTTCCAAGATACAGACAATATGATATTAATTTTAACAACTAGTGGTCACATTGCCATTCTCAATGGCTATTTTTTTTTTCATTTTGTCTAAAAAATGAAGTTTTTTGTTTTGTGTGTTTCTTTGTTAAATATGGAGATTAATCGTTCATTTGCTCCCAAGAATTTTCAGAGGGAGTATGAGTAACCAGTAACCGATATAAGGCAATAAGGAATAAAATGTTATTCATATCATTAAAAACCTGGACTTTATTATTTTGGACAACCCTAGTCTCCTAAAGTCCACCCGGCTGATATCACCCCATCCATTACACAACGTCCGGCAGGGTCATCGCTCACAAAACTTTAGAAGCAACCATGGTGCATGAATGATACTTTTATCTTTTAGTTCAGAAACGAGTTTAGATTTTTGTTTGTCATAAGGATGACAGATTGTCTTGGAGGTGGCAATTGAGATAATGTTTAAATTAGAAATGTTTAAGATTCAAAAGTCAAAAATGATTTATTCAATATAGGATATACACAAGATATCACTTTTTTAGACTAATTTAATCGGTATTAATACCTTATTTGGTAAAGTATCCTATACTGCGAGAGGCCAGGTAGTCCACCAATTGGCTCAGGCAAACAAATGTTTGCCTTGCCTTATGACAATGGTCGCCTGGAGACGCCCCTAAACGAGCCCTCCTCTGTCAAATCATTCTGACTCTGATTGTTTTGCCTTACGGTGCGTCTCCGGATCTCCTCTAGTGAGTATCGTAAGAGGTGATATCCAAAGGATGGGCAGAAGCAGCGTCCTTCGTTTCTCGTTCGTCCTTTCTTTAATTGTTTCTTAATACCTAACTGTAATTGGTTATACTATTACCATGTTATTCACAAAAAGTTAAAGAGCATTTTAGTTATTTGACGTAGGTCAATTTAGACTGGATGTCACGTATTTACCACAATGTATTTACAACAAACCAAAGAAGTAGACCTCCAGTCAATCTACTGTATCTTTATGAATAACAAGGTTAGATTTTAATTTTAATTTAATCTTGCAGATGTGAGATAAATTATAAAACGTGTGATAAATAAATATTTTAAAATAACAGATAAATTATTTTAAATATACAGAACTGCTTATTTAATTTTCATAGCTCTCAACTTAAGATAAATAAATATCAATTAAAATTAGAAGATTAATTATCTAATTAATCATCAAATTTTACCAAAACAACAAAACAAAAATGTAATCACATAAACGTAACCAAAACGAACGTAAACCCTTTTCCGTATATTTAAACAAAAAGCGACAAACAAATACTATACAGTCAGACAAACGTGCATTAAACCTGTCCTCCTCAATTTGTAATTAGTGAAAACCCCTTTATCCGTGTCGGGATAGACAAGTAAAGCCGGGGTGTAACAATAGCTTGTTTCAGCGCGATAGGTGAATAAGGGTGTTTTTAGAATAAGCGATAAAATCGTAACGATATTTTTATTCCCTTGACAATGACGTACTGTAATTTCAAGGGATCGATTCTTGATATCTATGTATCGAGTATTTGGGAGTAAGGTCAATAAATCGACATAAAAACTTATAATGTTAATGGTTTTTGCACATCACATCTCATCGTAGCCGAGAGTCATTCTGCATCCACATTATTCTTCATCAGTGACGTCTACTGTTGGATGTAGGCCTCCCGACGATCACGCCACAAGGAAAATCATTTTTAATCTAATCAACAAGGTTTTCAACAAAGAATAATGCTTCCCGTTTTTCGGGTTTGCACTTAGTCGCCTTTTACGACAAGCGTAGATGGAGATAATTTTGTAGATGTTCATTGTGTCACTTGTTAAATTAACTAAACAAAAATAAAAAAAAACAGGATTATAGGAGATTTAGGACATCAACTAGGAGATTTAGGACATCAACTTAGCAAACTTTTTTTTATACTTATTTTATTTAAACATAACACAGAACAATATAGTTAAACTAAATAATAAAAACAACAGTTACCATTTATTACCTTACAACATAATTGAGTCCGTTTTATGCGATAATAGGTAATTATTATCGCTTAGTTTGAAACGCGCAAAAGGAAATCTTGTTTTAGCGAAATTTGGTATATAAATCAGCTCCGGAGTTCCAAATGCGATTGTTAAGACTAGAAATGACTTTGAAATGTTAAATAAACAGTTTGTTTGAAATGTTTATTAGTATTTTATACAGTGAATACTTACGAAATTAGTGATTTAACTTAACAAAATGAAATACTAATGTTTAAACGAAATAATATATTTTCAATTCATCTGTAAGTAAATAAACGTTATATGGTTACATACCTATAGGTGCAAAATAGTAAGCAAGGTGATCTAGAACATTTATTTAAGTTATAAAAAACATATTTGGCGGTTGCATAAATTGGCCTTTTTACTAATTGTATCATTATTATGATATTCAGTTGTTTTTTTTTCGGTTTAATTTGGCCTATTATGATAACAGATTTAAATTAAGCCATTCATATTCATTTATTTGGTGTTCTCAGGTTATCCTTGATTCCCAGATTAAGTATTTACCCACAATTAGTTCAAGACCTAATTAGGTTCATTATAGGTTATTAAGAACCCTACAGATCCCAGTAGTCAGCACAATAAAATGACAGTAACAAATAGGGTACTTGACTCGAAATATTTTCTGACCACCCCCCGTCGGTGAGATGGCGGCATGAAATCTGCTTGTTTAAGTGTGTGTGTGTGTGTGCGTGTGTGTTTGTGATATACAGGATGTTATAACTAGGTATTTTTTTTAAATATATCAAAATACCGATATTTTCCTAAGAACTTAACGCAATAAACTTAAAAAACATAGTCCTAAAAAGCAACGGGCGGATGACATAGTTTAAAGAACAGAAGTTCACGGGTGGCGACCGCGCAACGAAAGACTTAGAATAGACTTACAGATAAGGTTTGCGCAAGCTGTTATTGAGAAGATTTATGTCCATTAGTTTTAGATGATTAAATAAATGATGTCATTTTTTTTATTTTTTTTATATCACACTCAGAGCCCCTAACTAGGAAGAACCTGTATCTGGGGTGCCCGAAACACACACATAGACGAACATGACACCCAGACCGGAAACAAACATCGATATTCATCATATCAATATTTGCCGCGCCCGGGAATCGAACCCAGGTGCACACGCTTACTCAGTCCACATCACTGCCAGTCAAGTCATAATTAATTACATTACATGACATAATGTCCATTAGGATTTTATGTTGGTATTTAAGGCTATATAGGGACACTTTTATTTCTAATAGCAATAGTAACAGGTTTAAATACCAAGTACCATAAAAAAAAAAAGTGCATTATTTTAAAAATAACGGTGACTGACAGAACAATAATCTAACCCTTTAATAATAATAATGATAATCGTCATCATTTATATAGGCAACAAAAACTATCGCTAGCAACACTACTAACTCACCCTGTATAAAACCACACATACACACATAAAGAAACACCGTCTATTAATAATCGCGTACAACATTACAATACGCTTAGGGTGGATGAAGGGGACACATCGATTGTGAGGGTCACTGTACTTTGACACGTCGCCCTGCCGCCGACTGTACCTTGGTTAGATCTAGAAATTATTGAACGAGATTTGAAATATGGTAACTACAACTCATTACTCTTAAGGTATTTTACTATGATATTCTTATTTGGATACCCTAACTAAAGCAAATACACTCTTTAGGTAAGGTAGTAACCACTTTAGGGATATCTTGAATAAAGGTTGAACTTAAAATAATATTAAACTGAAGTGAATTAAAAAAAAAAAAAAAATACATGAGTGTAAATATTTTATATAAAAAAGGCTCATTTCCAAATAACAATAATGCAGCCTAGAGTTTGTTTTTTAGTAAGTAGGTACTTCTTCTGTACTGTACATTACAGAAGTACTGTATTACATTTATTCAAGAATAAAAGTTTTGTATTTTAAAAAGTCGGTAGGTACCTATATCAGTACACAATATTTTTTTCTCACGCCCCTAACATTATCAAATAATTATAACATTGTAATTTCAAACTGTAAGAATGATAAACGACAAAAATATCCTATCATGTGTGAAAAAACGCTTTAGTTATCTGAATATGACATAGAAAAATAATCCTTATTGTATTAACTTTAGGGCTTACTAAATTGTAGTTTTTATTTAAATGTTTATATGAAACTATTAATGGATAAGGTGAATCGTTTAGTACACTAAACATAAATTTAACCAAGAAACATGAAACCAATTTACTTATTCATAAAATAAAATAAATATTATTTTTAATTTATAAAACATTGTTAATGTGGTGTCCTAATAAATGGTTACTATCCGGTGTTGGTGGCGCCCTCCCGCCGCGCTCTCGCACGGCTGTCGTGCGGCTGCCATTCCAAGTCTGACGCTCGGGCGGAGCGCACGTCTAGGGAGTGCGCTCCAACCACGATGTACATCCAAAGTGTAATATTTATATATATAGTTAATAGTGGCTCCTGAACGCCACAAGTGATATAGTTAATAGTGGCTCCTGAACGCCACAGTTAACAAACAATGGTTTTATTTTATAGTTCGGCAAAGGTATTTTGAATGCAATCGGAATAAAATATAGTAATATTAAAATAACAATAGATTTTCCTATTTCTTAATTTATCTTAAAATTTTCTGAACATAATTTCTACACCAAAGACTCACAAATAGTCACGATCAAGTCAACAACTTCGCTGAATGGAATTTAATGTTTTCCTTAACACTGAATTAAACAGGAATCATATAAAAATTTATTGCGAGACGTCAAGGGTATAAATTAAATTAAGAACGTGGAAAATATGGAGTGGGTGTCAGTTTAAAATTGGCGGGAATAAATATTTTCGTGTGAAAAGGGGGCGCCCGTCAAATCTTTTTCAGTTTTGGAGCAAATATAAAAAAAAAATGTATGTTAATGAAAGAACTGAGAAATGAAGAAGGGCGAGAAAGGCCTTTGCCTAGCAGTATGACAACAAAAAGCTCATTATAGGAATAATAATAAAATCAAAAGAATATAAAAATAGGTACTTAGATAAAAAAAAAAAAACTTAGAAAGCTAAAATATCTCATTCCCAATAATACATTATGATATTATTGATTTAATCTTTAGTTTGTACTTACATATACTTTCATTGTTAATCCTATAAAATAAACCAAAACCAATTAGTATTTTCGTCTCGCTCTCAGAGAAAATCTCACCTAATCTCTCTAGGACAACAGAAAACTATTTGTAAATAATTTTCTTTTCCCCAAAAACACGCCATTTAGCGCCGACCTCACGTAGCGATTATTTAACTTTCGTATACCAACGAATTCCGTCGCTTTCTAGTGATGGGAAAATGAAAGAATTAACCTTTATTATTTTCTGAAACACATATTTTATTTCCTAAAACTAATAAAAAAATGTATTTTGATATAAAATATGTTTCTTTCCATTTTTTTATTTTTTTTTAAGATTATTCTAATTTGAATCTCACTTTATTTTCCTAACATTATAAAGAAATACAGACCGCCGGGTGCAAATTCACAAAAACTATTATTTACTAAACCTAAGAAACTAACATAAAAAAACAATAGGTAATCATAACAATGTTCGATTTAAGAAGATGTCTTTAGATCTATGCCTTTGTCTCCCAATGCACTTAACCGTATAAGAAACAAACGATTCCAATTAAACGGCTGTGAAAAAAAAGGTCATTCTCATTTCAAACAGATGTCGCTGGTCGCCTTTGTTATATACGACATATCTTATTTATCTATACCAATATTATAAAAGGGAAAGATTTGTTTGTTTGTTTGTAACGAATAGGCTCCGGAAATACTGAACCGATTTGAAAAATTCTCTCACTGGTAGGAAGCTACATTAACCCCGAGTATCATTGGCTATATTAGATTTTCAAAAAAATTAGGGATCCTTACCTAAACTCAAATAATGTAACCCAAGGTGCAATATTTTTTTCCGTTGTTTACATATTTTGACAGGTGGTTTGTTGTTTGTTCTTATTCGGCCATTCTGGGCAGTCAAAAGAACATAGTCTATAGAGCCAAGTCTTTTGTTGTATCTTATATTCTATGGCGTAACGAAGTAAGCCGGGAAAGCTCGTTTTTAATAAATTTATAATCAGTACCGGCCATCACTAGTCACCTCGCAAGAATTAGTCCTGACATTGATAGATGCGAGAGCGCTGACCCCCGGACGGAACCCGGACCAAACCCGGACTAATCGGCCGCTCTATCAGAAATGTTGCCAACTATTCCGGAGTCAATTGCTGATTTTTTGCAGACGGGTTTTTGTACATTTAATTGAACAAAAAAAAAACAAAATAATGTTAATTTTGCCTTTTTGTCAATCACACACACACAGTAAGCATAGTTATAAGGTTAGGGCTAATAAATAGTTTACCCGAACTATTTTTTTGTATTGAATTTGACACTCTAGAGGACGAAAAGCAACATTGCAAAAGCGGCCGTAATAAGGCCTCAACTCATATGTTGGTATATCTATGTAAACGTAGCTGTACGCGCGTAGTTCATCATCAGCGTTAAAGTAAACATATTTATACATTTGTATGGATAAAAATATGTCCTAATGACGTATAATCAATCCCTATCCGTAGTTATAAGGCCGCCCATTGCAATCAATGTAGTAATTATAAATTGCAAGCACCTATATCAAGATTATATATTATATACTAGAGGCTGCCCCGCGGTTTCGGCCCGCTACGCCCAGTAGTTTCGGCTCTGCGTTGTCTGTCAGTCAGTCAGTCAGTCAGTAACGGAAGAGTTTTATATATATTGATGATTGCAATAAAGAGTATTACTATTCTATTCTCTTCTATTCTATCATCGTCATCATCTCATCTGAAAAACGACAACTGCTGGAAAAACTCGAAAAAATTCAAAAAATATTAAGTGGTTACTGACATAGCACAAAGAACAGATGACCTGGTGAAGTTTGGGGAAGTGCGGTGGATGAGCGCTGCACAGATCTTAGTCCAGAAGTGGACGTCTTTCGGCTAATATAGTGGATAAATGGACTAATATGATATTATTTAGAGATATCAGATTAAAATTTATACAAGTTAAGTTAACTTGAACAAATTAAATTTTCCACGCACGTCAACTAAATTAAATAACATGAATTTTTCTGTTATCATCGCGAAGTGATCGATGGCGATTTTTTCGCATTATAATTGAGTTCACAATCGGATTCATCATCGATGTCCGTTTCATTCGATTCAGAGCGGAAACGAATCGAAAACGCGTGGCTCCGATCAATCAAGGGTTCGTTTTGTCGAGAAGTTTTGAAGATAAATACGACGTCATCGGAAGAATGATCGGTCGGTCTTGTTGTCTTGTATTTAATTTTTACAAGTGAATAAATATTATTTTGTTAATATTTATAAACATTGTGCAATTTAAAATTTTGCAATAAAAATTTATTGTCAACTAGCTGTCGCGGCGAACTTCGTATCACGCCTTACATTTTTATGTTAAAAATGAAATTGTTGTTCTTACTAACTTTCCCTCTATATTTCCTCCATTTCTCACCTTTTAAACCTTTCCTGGACTAGTACGTAATACATTTCAAAACCAAATTCAGCTAAATCGGGCGTGGCCGTTCTCGAGTTTTAGCGAGACTCACGAACCACGATTAATTTTTATATAATATATACTTAGTAGATTAGGTCTAATAAATGCGGTTTGCAATCAACGCACTTTAACAAGATAAACGTGTAGCTTTTTTTTTTAATTATTGCCCACAAAACCTTAGTTTAAGTATAAATCTGAGTATAAATCTCAAACTAAAACGCTTGTGAAACTAAGTTTTTTTTAACAGGAGTTTAAAACACATATCTTTTGTAAATAACACGAAAATTATTTTATAAATATTATCTAGCACATCATAAAAAACAACAAAAGTTACTAATGGTTATGGAGAGCTAAATAACTCTTTCAATTTAAGTATATTTGACTTTAGAAACACCCAGATAGGTGTTTAATACACCCAGTATTAATCTACCTAAATGACGAACTTGTTTATCAAGCACCCTTAAGTTCCGTGCACTTAGTCACGCTTGGCTGTCCTCACAGAAGATGTTTTGCAATGCATCTTAAGACGGCGATAAATTTTAATATCATGAGGGGACCTAGTTTTCAAAGTTGTGACGCGATGGTATGTGTATTATTTTGATGGTGAATTTAGTTTATACCCCGATACTCATCTTGAAGAGTAAATGGCAGTATTTCGAGATCGAAAATTTGGGAAGGCGCAGGCGGTATACGGGTCAAAAGACTAGGCAGTGTAATATCAACGCTTTTGTCACAGAAAGCTCCATCTGGAAATCGATGGGTTAGTTATTTAAAATCGATTTTTATCTGATAACTAGAGGCTGCCCCGCGGTTTTTTCCGCGCAGATTCCTCATAAACACAAAATTCCCGTTTTGTCCCGTTCCCGTGGGAATTTCGGGTAATCCCTAAGTTTCGGCTCTGCGTTGTCTGTCAGCCAGTCAGTCAGTCAGTAACGGAAGAGTTTTATATATATTGATGTGCACAAACTTGTAACGTTTTCAAATTAAAATAAACCGTTAACTTAATTAATATTAATTGACGTATATACGTCGCAATAAACCCATTGTGCCATGAGCAAGCCCTTTTTCTTCTTTACACATCCTCGATTTTACTAGAAAACAACTCTTTTTGTATTTCTATAGTATACTTTGATTCCATAATTAATGATTTCTGTATATTAATAACTTAATGTTATTAATTTTATTGTTCATTGTTTAATAAAGCCGCTCTTGTCATTATTTTAAGTTGATTTATTGCAATAAAGTTTTTTAATTTATCTATCTTGTAATGTAAATTTTGAATTTATTGCAAGTAAGATTCTTAGTTTTAAATTAAAATTATATGTAACAACGTTTATTTATTCATTCTAGGTAAAGTGTAAAATAGTAATATAATTATCTGAAGTTGGTAACAAAACTTATCCATTACGTCTTGGATTAAAGTTTAGTTAACTTTAACAAACCCCAATTGATCAATAGCTTACCCTACTTAAGAATTAACATAAACATTTGTAGCGCCGTCAAACAGACACAATGTCTTGAGTTTGAGAATTGATATGTTAATGGTTTACCCTAAGTTTTGAAAGGGGTGAGTGTTATTGAAATCTAAACTATTGCTTTTCTTGAAGTTTTGTTATGTTATTGACCGAATAAATATACATACAAAACGCATAACACTCTCAGTTGCTAGCTAAATAGCTACACATAGGAATACATACGAAAATACTTTGGAAACAAAAATGTATATAATGATTACAGTACTTGCTCTCGCTGAATTGAATTCTGATCTCTTAATTCTCAGTCAATATCACAACTTACTTACTTTTCCACGAATCTTAAGAAATGTTTATTAGAAAAAGATATTAAAAAAACGTTTTTTTTTTACAAATATAGTGAAAACGGTTTAAACTAAATTTGAGTTTACCTTTTTTACATAGTAAGTAAGTACTGTTTAAAATTTAAGTTAGTACGAAACAACTCTTTTCACTCTATTTTCCCTAAAAGCAACCTTTTGCAGCTTCAATTCCTGCAATTTACTACTTTATTCAAAAGTCGAGAGCTCTATAACGTCTCAAAAGGAAATGTCCGGGACAGAAGCGATTATTCACGAAATGTTGAAAATATCAAGCAGTATCGCTGAAGTGTAATTTGGGAAGCGATCAAAAGCCAGCGGCTACTACTGAACTGAGGTCTTAGATCTAAAAGACTTTTATTTATTTATTTGTATGGATTTAATAATATTTTATCCGAGTTAATGCAGTGCTTCAAGACAAGAGTCTTCGAACATTGTTGTTGCCAGTGACGACTTACGGAACCGAGACATGGTCGTTTACCATGGGGGTTAACGGACCAATGAATTTAGAAACTTAAAAGTGGCAATGGGCAGTGCACATAGCTTGAAGAACAGAAAGTCGTTGGTGTCAACAGATTCACTGCTAATCGTAGTTCTGGCAGAATTACCAGCGGTATGAGGGTTGCACAAGACATTGTGGCGATCTGTGGGGATCTAGATTATGTCCAACAGTGAACATCTTTGGGCTAAGATGACGATGATGATGATGATGTTCTGCCTTTTCTTTGTATTCCAGTGAGCGGTCACAATTCAACAACTTTTCAGCTCTATCTCGAATCTAGATGGATGCGAAAAGTTCAACTTGATTATAGAATGGTGCATCTATTTAATTTAAAGTCTAACATTCTGCTAAGTTGGAAATCTCAGTGTATTAGCGGTTTTGTCGTTGACTTCAAGCTAATGTATTCCGGTAGCATTGTTTGCGGCAGACAGACGTCTAGAGCCAAAATCGCTTTGTCAAATGACTAATTGTACCCTACATTGTTACCTATATAGAATAAACTTTAATTCAGTAGCTAATGTGCTTTCCAATAGTGAATTATTATCACTATCATCTCAGCTTAAAGACGTTTTCTGTTGGGCTTTTTCCACAGATTGAGACAAAATCAAAAAAAATCGGAAGGTTTAAAAATTAAAATGAAAAATGATTTATTAAAATAAAGGACACAAGGTATCTGATTTGATTGATTTAAATACTTTTATTCAGTTTAACATTACATACTAAGTACATTGTTCCCCAAATAGCACAGCTGTTTTTCTCTCTCTCTATCTCTCTTCGAGAGATTCTCTTATTGTAAGTCAATTACGACTACTAAGTTGGTATCTTATATTTAATGAAGCATCCGATACTGTGAGAGGCGAGGTGGTTCAGGGGCGCCAATCAAACGGCTCAGGCAAACGAATGTGAAATCAACCTGTCTTCAGATGGACATACTAGTTCGAATAGCAGAAACACTGTAGATACTAGGTAGACAGCTGTTATTTCACTGTGCTGTGGTGCTTCATGCCGTGGATCAGACTCATCAGCAAAGCCAATAAGGGATGGATGGTTTGCCATAATAGCCACGCTTACAAGCAACTGACGAGTCAGTCGGATTGGCGATCACAGTTTCACTCTTCAAGTTTTTTTTTACCATCCAGCCACCTTGTGGTGGGTCTTTATTATCTGCATTAAATAGGTGCACAGTCACCATGAGATAACTTTTCAACTTGACCATCTGTTCTTACTTCCCATTGATTGCCACTAAATAGTTTTTTTTTGTAAGAGCCATTAAAATAAAACAGGCTTTCTCATTAAACCTTTATATTAATTGTTAAGCAATCATAATAATAATCAACCCGGATAGTAAAAGCTAGACTTTCTCTGAATTATTAATTGAAAACCATTACAAAGTTTCTACCCATTATCAGTTTCAAAACTATCGATAAATCTAAAATTCAACACACGAAACCACTCTACCCTATCTCTGCTAAACTAAGCTTTTACATAAATTGACAATTGCTAGGAAACGGTCAAAGCGAGCTACAAATTAATGTAAGAACAGTCAACTGCTCAAGGATTCCACAACAATCACAAAATTGAACCTTAAGAGCAAGTTGCAGGAGTGGATTGATGCTATTATCTCGTGAACATTATGTTCACAGTAATATTCGCGGCGAACGAACGACGAACGAACAACGAACAGACGATGAACTAAAGACTTACGAATGCTGTTCGGTCAGGGCTTTGCCTCTGGTGTCTAATTAACATCATATAATTTGCTTTAAAATAATTTTGTCCTTTTTTATGGTTGAAGGAAGTGTACTGTATTAGGGGCGTACAATTTTGGTGCTAAAGGCAGTATGTGAGGTAGACCTTTGCTCAGAAGTAGACATCTTTGGCACAGATTGTAATGATTACACACCCCCACACACCCCGCCATCGCCAGCGGCACTTTATTTTTAAATCTGAAAATCGAGTTATATCTAATCATTAACTATCCTGCATTGAATGCATTCAATGTTCGTTCTCAATGTAAGTTTAAATCGTCCAAAGGAGCTAAATAATTAATTTGACTAATAGCGAGCAGTTTGTAAGTCAGTACTGAGATTTGTCACAATCACAAATGGTCCCTAGCTTTTGTTGGTTTCTGATTCTGATGTAAATTTGGACCGGTAATGTTGTTGCCAGAAATGTTTTGAAAGACGAGTAGGTAATATGGATACCATTATTGTTATTTTAAGACTAAATTCAACCCATTCCTTTTCATGGCTACTTGAAAGTATATAGGTGAAATAATCTGCCAACGTTTTCCTGCCACACTAAAGACTACGTTAGCTTATTTTCTGGGATGTTAATAATTTATTTAGAGACAAGCTGACCCGGCAGACTTTGTCCTGCCTTAAACTTTACTGACTGAAACGACTGACAGTTGTGTCAAACGCCTGGCGCTAAGTTTACTATAGAACGATTCTTAGAGAAATTAAATTTATTTTGTTGATCATCTCCCTCGCATTTTTTTAATTATTTCTCACCTTTTAAACCTTTTCTGGACCACTACGAACATTTAAAAACCAAAATTAGCTAAATCTGCCTAGCCTTTCTCGAACCACGATTCATTTTTATATAGTTGAAGCAGATGTCATCATTACCACCGTAAGGCATTCATTGTTGGTCATAGGTCACCATTACAGACAAGAGAGAGAAAGTAATATAGCTTTTTATTATCAATATATATAAAACTCTTCCGTTACTGACTGACTGACTGACTGACAGACAACGCAGAGCCGAAACTAATAGGCGTAGCGGGCTGAAAAGGGAGTGTAAGTGAGCACTAAGAAGGGATTTCCCGCAATTCCCACGGGAACGGGAAAAACGAGATTTTTGTGTTTATGAGAAATCTGCGCGGGAAATACCGCGAGGCAGCCTCTAGTATACAATAAACCACGGATTAAAAAAAAAAACCCTTGCAATTAAAGTGTAAAGTAACAATTTAATTGGTGGCTTAGCGGTGACTGACAAGTACCCAAAATAGGGGAGATGAAAATGCTCTTTTTAAAAAACCCCCAACCGATTGGATGCTGTTTTTTAACGACATTATCTGATCCTTCACTATGGCTATTTACGAGGAAATCTGAGTGAGCAATCCGATTTTAAACAGACAATTTTCCACTTTAAATCTTTTGGTGTAAAGTTCTAAATTGATAGTGAAAAATCCAGATTGGTAAGCTTGTGAATAATGCTACGTACCTACGCGACGGCGGTGGCGACTAGCAAATCTATGATAACAATATCGAACTATTAATGTAATTTATCTCATTAAAAAATAGTTACGGAAACAAAATAAATTAATTTTAGTATTGCAACAATTATGTCAAATAAGTAGTTGTATTTATACTTTATTAATAAATGTTCATTTCCTGTCGTAAAAGATATTTTTTGACTCACTTGTTCAAATTCTTACATTATTATAATATTGAAAGTTAGCATTTAAAATGTTATGTTTAAATTAATTGAAATCCAAGTAGTATTTAATTG
This sequence comes from Euspilapteryx auroguttella, assembly GCA_951802225.1. Classification (NCBI taxonomy): domain Eukaryota; kingdom Metazoa; phylum Arthropoda; class Insecta; order Lepidoptera; family Gracillariidae; genus Euspilapteryx; species Euspilapteryx auroguttella. The sequence continues at coordinate 7,345,569 of OX637660.1, read as the reverse complement.
GCATCCGCAACTCGTAGTCGTAAAACCGTGAAAAATAAAATAATTTGTAAATTGAAATTTGCATGCTTTTTATAACCGCCCCGTTTGACGCTCAATGCTACTGCTTCATTTCATAGCAGCACCGTTAACGTAGCACCCAAGAATCCAGTCATCTATCTGACTGGACAACCGTTTTGTAGAATTGGATATCGGACGTTTGAAACGGTTGCAGCTCAAGTGATTTAGTATAGAATAATAGGTTGGACCAATCTTGGTCTGGACTGGACGTGATTATGGGTTTTTGTCACTGGCGGTTGAATTGGTTGTAGAGCGAGCGAGATTTTTTACAGGTATCTGTAAGCAAATTTGTTTATTTCGATTCCAATACGTTTTATAACCAGAAAGGCTATTCCAGCGCACTCGATATACAGAGTGTTTCTGACAAGGCGGTAATAAATCAAAGGAGGGATTCTGCTCACCATACCTAACAACTTTCCCAAAGCAACACGGGTCGAAATCTCAAAACAAAAATCAGCCGTCCCGTACATTGACCCTGTCAGCTGATCGAACCAATGTATGGAACAGCTGTTATTTTTTTTGAGATTTTGACCCATGTTTTTTTGGGAAAGTTGTTAGTTATGGTGAGCAGAATCCCTCCTTTGATTTATTACCGCCTTGTCAGAAACACCCGGTATACATACTATTGAGTTGTGATAGTTTTTAAAGGACGCGTCACAGCGTGACGGTCACACTGACGACGTTCGTGCGATAATAAGGCGTAACACAGCGAACTGCGAGCTGTGTATAATGTACTTTACTGTCTAAATATCACCAATGATAACCGAGTGCGCAGGAATTGTATCCGGTCTCTTTATAATATCGACCTCTGGCAGTCAGCAGTATTGCGTCATATTTTGGAAGTTCTCAGGGCGCCTACTACTATAGTTGTACAGTGGATGTGTAGGACGGCATAAAAAAAAACGGTTTTTCTGTATACCAAATTATTTCTTGTTCTATGGTAATACAGTCTATGGCGCACGAGACCATAGACAAATCAGTCCTCGACCGCCACTGTATATACGACACCCATTGGTTGAAATGCGGTAATGGTGATATTCTATGTCTCATACCATAATGAATATGCTTAGCTAATGCTCACAAGCATATGCATAGAAATATACGGCTAAATGAGCCAAGTTATACTTGGGACCAAAAAGATACAATGTGTATCCATTTATATATTTCATTAAAATGTCATTGTTAATTCATCCAGACGAAATAAGTAAAATTTTGAGAGCTTTTGAGAAAAAAAAAAAGAAACGAACGAGATCATCCAAATATACGTAACAATAGAGCGGAAACAGAATACAGAAGGGAATGAGGGAAAATTAGCAATTATTTTGTTCAAAAATAAAAACGTCAAGCAGAAAGGTAGATTTAAAGTGTGATACCCTATTTTTTATTTAGGATTCCGTAGGTTACTCAATTTTGTTTCTAATTTAAATGGAACAGATTCAAAAATTACCAAGTTATGTTATTCAATTAAAATGAAGTCAAATTAGAAGTGATAAACATAGAAGGTTATGTCTTGATACTGTCTTTATGTGTCCTCCTGTGTGTAGAATGTTGATGAAGATAATTATTTTGTTGCAAAAGCTCTTCAGTAATGGCAAAGGGCTCAAAGTATTTTTCTCTATCTTATTCGCTCTTGAGCTGCCATTTCCAGGAATCTACCACCTTTAATATTTCGAATGTTACTTGTGAAACAAAGCATTCATTCATTCTTTAAAAAAAACAGTCATGCTGCGATCGCCAAACCGCCTGCCAAGCAATCGGTTATTACAAAATCTAAAATTTTGAAGGAGGCCCAGCAGTGAACGTCATTTGGGCTGAGGAAAAGAAAAAAAGAAAAAAATATTTATAAAAAAATTTAATGTAAGTGTAGCAATGTAAAAAATAACAAGGAAAACACATACGGGACCCTAAAACGTCAGACAGGTTTAAAAAGTATCACATAACAGGGTATTTTTTTGCATTTATGCAAACTGAGAAGCGGAAATAAGGGTCGGAAAATACTAATGCGAATATTTATAAAATTTTAAAAGGATGTTTTCATAATAAATCAAATAGGAAACGTTAAATACCTACGCGGGATTATCAAACAATAGGTATTTTATTATTATGTAGCTACATACTTACCGTCTTATTCATAAAGATAAAGTACATTTTAAGTAGCTTTACTGGAGGTCTACTTCTCTGGTTTGTTGTATGGTAAATACGTGACATCCAGTCTAAATTGACATATGTCAAATAACTGAAATGCTCTTTAACTTTTTATGAATAGCAGGGTTAACTTATATCATAGACGGAATAACTACGTTATGTTTTAAATCAAAAGATCTGTTCATTACATACTCCTTGATATCGAAACATAAATTAAAAAAATTGGAAACATGTCTAAATCTCATTTTATTTTAAAAAAGATAGAAAGATGATGAAGAAATAGCTTTGAGCGAACAGGCCGCAAAATGTTCAATACTCAATTTTTTTTTTATTTGTTTTTTTTTTTGGTTCGGCAATTATAAAATAATAATTGCCGAATTGTTCGCTTGCTATGAAGAGAGGTTCGGAGTTAAGGTTTACTTATCTATCTCTTTAAGAAGGTACCTTTCTAAAGAACGAACTTTTCAAAACATTATTCCAATTCTACTCAAATCAAAACCAAAAAAAACTGTTACAGAATTCGACACACCCAAAACAGAACAGAAGCAAAAATTTCCCTATTTGCAATCCACTTACTAGCCAATAGGCTATCTGTCTTAATTCGGCGACAAGTGCTCTCGGCAACACTGGTCCATTGTGGCCCACTCTCCCCATGCAGTATTTATGAGCAACAAATCATTCTTATTCGGACATAATACTCGCTACACTGGATTGGTTGAATAGGTATTAATTTTGCCACATTTTGTGTTTTGGTCAAGTATGTATGGTGTTGGTTGAATGTGGTAGTGTATTTCTTACTTGAGTACTTAATATGGGTTAGAAATAATTTTGCATAATATAGGATCTAAGATAAAGTTTCAGAGGATCATATTCTAGTTTAATTATTTAACACATATATGCGTTGTAGTTTGTAGTAGTAGCTAGTGCTAATGTTCGGGAAATCGAACTCGAAAGTTCTACTTCATGAAGTTAAGAGTAGCTATTATTAGGTAGAACTGTATCTAGGATTCCCAAAAATTAACAAGCATTTATTTATTAATTACAATGACCGGAAAAAACACGAAATTCATCTTATAAATGTTCGCCATTATTTGCTTCCTCCAAGAATCGAAGCCACATTGGAGATACACAGTCGATTACATATAAACAACAAAAAAACTATGCATATCACAAACACGACTTCAATCAAGAAAGAAGATTGAAATGAAATGTAATCCCCGCGAAGCTAACTTAGGCACGCGTCACACAAAATGTCAACAGTTGTATGCAAATTTAAATCTGCATGTAAAATCAGTGTTGCGAAATGCGAAAAGATGACTTTTTCGATTGTTTATTTTTTGATTGTGTGAATTGTAAATATTGGTTGGTAATCAAAATTCAAATTTGGCTATTACTATTGGTCGGAGTTCGATTCCCGCCGGAGGTAAAGAGGCGAATATTATGTATGATATATCTTTACCAATATTATATAGAGGAAAGATGTGTTTGTTTGTTTGTAACGAATAGGCTCCGGAAATATTGAACCGATTTTAAATTCTTTCACTGGTAGGAAGCTACATTAACCCCGAGTGTCATAGGCTATATTACATTTTCAAAAAAATTAGGGATCCTTACCTAAATTCAAATAATGTAACCCAAGGTGCAATATTTTTTCCGTTGTTTACATATTTTGACAGGTGGTTTGTTGTTGTTGTTTGTTTTTTATACGGCCATTCTAGGCAGTCAAAAGAACATAGTCTATAGAGCCAAGTCTTTTGTAGTATCTTACATTCTATGGCGTAACGAAGTAAGCCGGGAAAGCTCGTTGATAATAATAATGACGCACCACAATCAGAGCCGCTAACTATGTAGAACCTATATACATGATGCCACAACACGCACAAAAACACCTAGACACAGTAAACATACAGTCAGTACTCCAAAAGTGATAATGCGGAAAGTTATACTTCGCGCTTCGTCCTCGAGATTAGTACATACATTACATATTAAGTAGGTTAACACATGTAGTACCGCCTTAGGTCTCGCCACTTCTGCACTATATTTGAGATCTATTTTTTTTTTTTTTGAAGGTAGTTTATAACTCTCCCGTTCCCCGGCGCCACGTCCCGCGCAGAGCCTCAGTCGCATTTTAGTGCTCGAGCCACTCTTTTATTCATCGAGGTTCACTCTTTTATTTTCACAAAATTAAATTAAATTATATTTTCGGAAAATTTCTAAACGACGTTCTAAAGATTTAAGTGAATCAGTAACGTGCAAAACGTGTAAGTTTAAAATAACGTTAATACATAGTGATAAACTTTTGAAGAAACTCCAGCTTTTGCTATAGGCCAGCTCTGCGGATCCAAGGTAATCCTTCCTGCATATACCTATTTAAAAACTATGTTTTTGAAATTATTATTTTGTACGCTCAGGACAGTCGTTCGGGCTTATCCGCTGTACCTACTAAAGTAATTGTACGTCCGTCCTGACGTAGAGTTATCCGCAGTACCAAAAATCAATTGTACGCCCAGGACGGTCTTTGGGACTTATCCGCTAGCTCAGGAAAGTCGTTGGGACCTATCCGCTGTACTTAAATTATTTTTACGCTCAGGAAAGTCGTTGGGACTTATCCGCTGTATATAAATTATTTTTACGCTCAGGAAAGTCGTTGGGACTTATCCGCTGTATATAAATTATTTTTACGCTCAGGAAAGTCGTTGGGACTTATCCGCTGTACATAAATTATTTTCACGCTCAGGAAAGTCGAAAGACCTATCCGCAAAATAACTTCACCTAACGTGAATACATAGTCTTAAAAGTTTTGTAACCGGAAATGGTGGTTAAGATTTTTCGACACAAACCTTCTTACCCGAATGACTTGCTCCTTACCGAAGAACGGGTTCATCCGTGTGTGATTCATGTATCAGAAATGTCGTTAGGACATCTTCGCCACATGCCGTTATTAATAATAATAAAATATGAAATCTTTACTTACCAATCTTTAACGATAGCATTTAGATCAGTGCCGTAAATAAGGTTAGAATTAGATACAGCCTAAACCTCCGCCCAGTTTTACAACTGGGTCTCAGCACCGAAGAAGTATCGGTACTGGCTCGGCTTTTCAGCCCGAATCCCCAGACAGGGATCCACCTAACGCCGCCCCCGCGGCCACCTTGCCTCCGCTGCAGCCTCGGCTCCAGCTTCGAACTACGAAATTGTTGTGAAACAATTAAGACACGCCCGACGGCGTTCAGGATAAGCACAGCGGTTCCTAAGGTAAGAAAACACTGTACCTATATATTAGACGCAGAACTCTAATACGACCGGAGCAAGGTCTGTAATAAGTTTTATTACGTCATCACAAAATTCAGCAAAATATCAAAGTAATTTAGTAAAAAAAAAAAAAAACTACCCGCAGTTTTAATTGCCAACAAAAAATGGAGCTCCACGTGTATCCGTATACAGATTCCTCTTTATTTTGAAGACATCCGGGTATTATAATTCTTATATTGACAGAGGCATCGAAGCCAAGCTATAACAAATCGACAGTGCCTTATCATGCAAATCATGACAAAAAGCGATGGAAATTTACGTTTTTGCTTTTAAATAAGCCAAAAAATTATAAGTACCTGCCAAGCAAGGTAAAGGACCTTCATAGTTGATGAAGCTATACACAAGACGCTAGTCTGTGCAAATTCGGTGGTAAAACTGACGCTAAAGTAATAGCACCTCAAAAGAAACCTAGTTCGTTTTTAACGTCACAGATAATTTAGTAGTTACTACGCCGCCGGCGGGCTCTCCAGCCCGCAGGCCGCCGGCGCCGCGGCTGCATGCAGCGCGCGCCGGACGCGCGAGCGCAGCCTAGCGAGCTTGCGCCAGCGAGCGGGCGGGATCATGAGCCGGCGCGCGCGCCCCGGACCGGCCGCCGCCGCCGCCGTGCCGCAGCGCGCGCACTACGTGACCATCACGCCATCCGCCGCCGCCGCATTACTGCAGCCGGCGCTGTTACTAGGAACATAGTACAAGGTCGTATGGTTTATTTTATTTCACAAGTCACGATTTATCATATCTGCTCGGAGGCGTCCACTGCTGGACGGGGCCTCCCCCAACGGTCGCCACGGTGACCGGTCTTGTTCGACCATCATTCGGTGCACTCCTGCGGTATTTATTAGGTCGTCTGACCACATGGTCGCGATTAATATACTAAAGAAAACACTCAAAAAACAATTTTAAAATACAATGAAATAAATAAATTTAAATAAAGTCACATAAATTAATGCTATTTCTTTATTACAACCATGCCATTGTCAATTTTACCTACGTAGGTATATATTATACGTACGTAATCTAAAACTGAAACCAAACAAAAATAAAAAGATTTATCACTTAAAAATAAATAAATATATATATATTCATATAGTATAAGATATATTCATAAATATTTATGCCTTCCAGCTTATAGACCTCCGCATAACTTTAAATTTAGATCCAAAGTACTATTATTTAGAATGTACTATGTTGCATTATCCGATTTTGGAAACGCACATATTCCTTACCAATGCTGTAAGATCTAGAAAATAATTACAAAACTGATGAAGCTTTAAGAAATATCTAATCAAATTGCAACAAAGATTTTTTATCACCTACCGTATAAATATGAGTTACTTGGTGAGACGTTCAGGTTTTTACCAGAATAATCAAATTATAAAATATTGCTAATATACCTGAACGGGGAAAAAAGCTTGCTTTATCCTTTCATGCCTTATTAATTCTTGGGCGTTATCATAGATTCCAATGATCTCGTTGTAATATTTCCCAGAGATAATAAAAGATTTCTAATCAAAAAAAAAAAAAAGCGAGTACTTATATTTTAAACAAATAGAGAATCTACGTGAAAATTCGACCCGGTTTATTGTGCTAGTGCATTGTTTATTGTCCCTAAACCTAAAAGATGGCACATTAATTTGTAAAAATTCTTGACTTTTTATTATGCTCTGATTAAATTGGTAGCTTAGCAAAATAATTGCTAATTGAGTGCCGTTCTAGAAACGATAACTGTTCAGGGCAGCAATATGTTCCCTGAAAGCTCTCAACTACGGGGGAGAAGCACCACGTAATGGCGAGACAGCCAGTGGTTGGTGCTCAAATAAAACCACATCACATTTACCCAGAGCTCTGCTCCTTACTTTAAAGGTATAACTTTAAAGTTATTCGATTGCCAAAAAATAATGCACATCGATAACTTGATTGCTATCTCTTATATGAATCGTATGAAGGCAATACAATTCCCTCACCTGACAACATGCTAGTGCTATTGACTTGAGATGTTGTTTCCTTATAATGTTCAGAACAAGAACGTGATATTTTAATTTTCATTTATTATAATATAAATTGAAATGTACATCCTACGATTATACTATTGCAGATATGCTGAATTGCGAAGAAAACTTCTAGACATCGAATAATTTGGAACTAAACGGCTATTGTAGGCATTAATTTTTATAACAAACGCGTTTGGTCATCCTTGATATAGACTTTTCAAGTCACATTGTGCATATAGAAAATCTTTAGTCGCCTGACAAAAGAGTCTGAAGCGTGTTCTATTAAAGAGTTACCCTAGAACTATGGTGTAGAGTGAAAAACAGAATCAGATTAAGCTACAGGTATTTTAGTAGTACATGATTGGTCTAGACAATCATGGAATCTCATCTTTATTTAACTTTTCGTATCGAAGGTTTTTAATTATATTACAAAAAAAAAAAAAACAAAAACTTATTCCAGTAATCATCGAATACCTAGCTAGAGCCTTCGATTACATTGATGGCGGGCATCTTATCAGGGAAGCGTTGACGATCCGGGGGGAATGCCTCCTTCATTAGAATAACGATTTCGTTGTTATAACAAAATTAGTTAAACTCTTATGATGGCACTACGTTGAAAGGGTATTTCGCCTGCGTATATAAAGAGATATAGTTTTATTTATTAATATTAAATCAAATTATAGTAATACTTATAGCAAAACTAAGAGGGTTTAGCCTTATATTACACCAGTTAAAAATAAAGACCTCTCATTAGAAAAACTTACTCTTTTATAATTATTTTCAGCATGCAATTTACACAATGCAAATGTTTTTCGTTTATTCTAATACAAATAATATTTGTTTTATGGACATAGACTTACAAAAACTCAGGACTTTGTTAAACTTACTTTTTCTTAAAAAAAAAAAAAAAAAACACCACGGCATTTGCCGAGCTCTAAATTTGATTGCTTTATAGAATTAAAGATTTTCGCAAGGGCAAAAATTAATTTCAATTCGATGAAATCTCGGCAGCCGTTGGGGAAATACTAATGGTGACAGTGTACGATACTAGTCTATTTTCCACTGCGCGCACGCTTGTTCGTCGGTAGTGTGAAAACTGTAAGAACACGGCAAGCTGGAGAGGTAGCGGTAAACTTTCGCTACTTGATGCCTTGCCTAAGCCATTTAATAAAGGGCAACAGCTGTAACTAATTAAAAAAAAAAAAAAAAAAAACTGGTATTTTAGTTAAATACGGATAAAATAAAGATTGTTTGATTTGGCTTGTAAAATAAACTTTATCTTTACGAATATTATTATTTTGGAATTGTGAAAATGATATGAAGATTTCTTGTTAAAAATACAATCGACCATATTTTCCTTTACTCTCAAGGTCTACATGTGTTAACCTACTTAATATGTAATGTATGTACTAATCTCGAGGACGAAGCGCGAAGTATAATTTATGATTAAACGAACTTACCTGTACGTGAAGTTCTATCATAATTATACGAAGCGCTTCGTCCGAAGAGATTAGTACTAAATCTCCCGCCCGTCCCAAACCTTCAGTCCCCATTTACAAGGAAAATATATCATATCATTTTGAGGACTTGACTCTAAACTAACTGAGGCTCTGCGCGGGACGTGGTCGCCGGGGAACGGGAGAGTTATAAACTACCTTCAAAAAAAAAAAAAATAGATCTCAAATATAGTGCAGAAGTGGCGAGACCTAAGGCGGTACTACATGTGTTAACCTACTTAATATGTAATGTATGTACTAATCTCTTCGGACGAAGCGCTTCGTATAATTATGATAGAACTTCACGTACAGGTAAGTTCGTTTAATCATAAAATATCTTGATCACTGTTCGATAACGGTCGTATTCCCGAGCGTCGGAAGACGATATGTAACTAAAGTGGTTAAGTGAATTTTCTTTATGCGTAACTAAGTAGAATTATGTTTTTTTTATTCGTGTGTTTCCGTAAAACTTTCTCCTTAAGAATATGAGATACTTTCAATATGACTTCCTCTATTATAGTAATTTCTTTATCAAAATGTAGATGATTGCTTTAGCTATCACCCTAGTTTTGTAAAATTGTCTGTAATAATTATTTAAGTTTAATTAACAGCAATTTTAGTAAACAAGTTTTAATAATAAAATAATAGGATGATTTTCCACTGGCCAGTGCCCTAAATGGATAGTATAATGCAAGAGGTTGTGAGCAGTTTGTCTTCATTGAACGACATCTTTATAGAGGAGGGTCGGTAAATAATATCGGCGCGAGAAAACGTCATGCAACATTCATAGCCTATGGTGCTACAGCTATGATGGTACAGGATGCTAAGAGTTACGGTATATTTTCTTAATAGTGCGCCTCTGTTCAATTTTTTAACTGCATTTTGTCACCTCTATGTTCTCTACAGGAACAAGACTTATAACTAGAAACAGTTATTTTTAATTTAAGTTATAATATATTTTTAATTAAGAAATCAACCGGTACCGAAATGCGTAAAAAAAAAACAAGTGAAGATCAATTTTTACATTTGAATTTAGGAATTAGACAGTTCTGTAATCTTCATAAAAAAAGATAATCTATTCCAAATTATAACCGGCCAGTATCTTCATGTCGGCGTAGAAACCTTCGTGTAGCTCAGTGGGCAGGGCAGTGATATTGGTTCACTGTAACTTCGAAGTTCCGAGTTACCGGCGGGGTTGAACATCGTTAAGACAGGTGTCGATGGGATTTTTAAAGTTGTCGACTCCGATGTCGAATAACTCTAAATCTTATTTTAAATTTATAAAAAAAAACTTCTTTTTCTTGTAAAAAACATTGAAAGTATTTTTTTTTTTCATAAAATTAAATAAGTATTCTTTCCTTTGCACAACATCCTTTATATGTGTAAGTGGTTTTCCCACAAATATCCTTACTACGAGAATTATCTTTGTTCTTATTGGGGTCTAACAAGAATTATGACTGCCGTCGCCAGTTGTCCGAAATATTTTTTTTCTTCTCTTATGACACAACAATATTATACCTTCTTCTTCTTCTTCTTCATCTTGGCCTATGTCCCATTTCTATTGGGGTCGGCCCTCCTTGTCGTCTTTCACACAACAATATTATACCTTCAACCTCTATAATATACTGTATAAAAAAAAACTATGATAAATACTACGATAATTTGGTAGAGCAGTTTTAATGAATCAACATCTCATCCGCTCCTGGACACAGGCCTCGCCGCAGCACTCACAGATCACCACAGAAGCAAACATTCTGGGGATAGTTTAACTATCGCCAAGCTTGGCAGACGGGTTAGCGATCGTATAAGCCGCACACATAAAGAAAAAATCTAAATAAGGCGGCCGAACGCATGCTATCTCGCTTTTATTAGTATGAGGGAAGAGTTCAGACAAGAGACATACTCTTCCCTCTTAGTAATAAACGCGAGATAGCATGCGATGGCCGCCATATTTAGATTTTTTCTTTATGTGCGCAAGTTATAACAGGGAACTGCTACCGTGCTTAGAGTGTTCCTTTAGGGCGTATTCACGTACAACGGCTGGTAACAAGCGCTTGTTGGCGCTAATTCGAAAAATGTATAGAAAATACCTGCGCTGGCATTCGCGCTGGAACAATCGTCTATGTCAGCGCAGGTATTTTCTATACATTTTCGAACCAACGCCAACAAGCGCTTGTTACCAGCTTTGTACGTGAATACACCCTTAGTGTCCCTCACCCAGGCTAGCAGCTGGCTGCACCAATGTCAATAGAATAAAACAACATAACCTAATATTTGGACGTACCACTCCTGCAGACCAGAACTTCAGAATTGGTTTGTGAATCACCTATCTGTATTGAGGAAAATTGTACAAAGAATAGTTTTGGCAGTTCTAGGAATTGTTATTACTTGGCATCTGGTTTTCTGGAATTCTATTCTATTCTGTGATGTTAGTAATAATAATAAAGGAAATACAATCCTCCTGTCATTGGTAAGAGTCAGCTTTACAGTCTCTTTGCCTTAATTTGTAGAATCTTTAAGAAACACAAATGTGTGCAGATTAATATTTTTTCAGGTAAGCTGTATAAAAACGTTGTTGTATTCGAATATTTTAATACCATTGAATATAATCAATATGCGAACATAGCAGGACAAAGCTCGAAAAACAATATAACCATATTGCATATGCTGGAGACAAAAATTATCGTGTAGCAACCGCGCACCAGAATCCGCAGAGTAGATAGACCTCCCCCCACCAGGCAGTTTGACGATGGTGTCATATATGACAATAGTCATAAATAAAAATTAGTGGATATTTAATTAAGCTTATTTCACCACAGAATGTTACCAGATGTATTCAATGTCACTACTTAAATGACCTAAAGACCCGATCAAAATAAAATACTTATAGAAATAATACGATACAACCAAATATAATTATGATAATGAAATTTGTGAACGTATATATTCACCCCAAAATCGTTTATTAATCCCCGTTTTTACCCCAAAAATGGGAAAATTTATTCACTAAATTAGGGAGACGCTAATCTAATAATAGTGAATAAAAAGATTATTGGTTCTTATGGGTTTTTTTGTCCATAATGTGTAGCATACTTAAATGAATTAAGTATGGACTGACTGGTGACCGCCATTATTTTTGTATGCAAATGCCATTTGTACTAAATGAGGTAAACATGATATTTTATTAGATTATTTATAAGCAATAGATTTATTTGGTTGATTAAATACTTATAATACGTTTAAATGTGTTATCCAAAAGTATATTGAAAAAAAAAAAAGAAATAATGTTGTTGCGGAAAATAAATTATGACGCCTTAATTTTTACAGCAATTGGCAGATATCAACTAGGGTATGAATATCATTTGACTTCTCTTCAATCCTTACATAGTTATTAATTGATTATTCCAAGTTCATACAACCTTTTTTAATAAGTGCGGTACTTTTGCGGCAATTCAGTAGGTACTTTATTTTTAAACAAGTATGTATAGTGGCGGTCTAGGTCGCCGTAACACTTCCGGTTTTTCTGTATTCCAAAATAGATCTTTTTTTTTTGGTAATACAGATATCATAGACAAATCTGTTACACCCTCCAAGACCGCCACTGTACGTACGATCACCAATTTGGTCTTTGTTTCCCGTTCTAAGAAAATCACACAATCCACGTAGCTTTTGTAAGCCTAGGTATGAAATTACCTCCATATATTTTTGATTTAAATCCTTCATACGGATTAAATAAAAAGGTAATTTTACAGAGGAACACAGATCCAACCCTAAAAAACACGCGCCGCAAACAATTTAGCTTAAATCGCATTTTGTAAGTCAGTGGAATTCTATTTTCGCGACATAAATCATGTATTACCTGAGAGGGTGACTCCGCGGTAGCGTAAGGGTTATGTTGTAGAGTTACGATTTTATAGAAGTGACTCTATTTTATTTTATTAGTAACTAATTTTTTTTTTAATAAACGCAATATTATTTTATTTGGGTCCACAAACAGTATTAAATTACATAATAGCTTAAAATATAACATCACGTAAAGTAATCAATGTAACGCCAACAACAGGAACCACAGAATTATCTCTCTCTCTAGACGACGAAGTCAAACTAAAGAATAATAATATTGTATGTATCCCAAATAATGAATGCTTGGGTGCTGGCGAGCTCATGAAGTAATAAATACATGACCTGGTTTAGTATTATCTGTGACATAGCTGAGCACCAGAGTATTATTAAGCTTAAATTATTTGCAGCTTATGCCACAATGTTATATAGCAGCATTTTTGTGAAATACCTTTTAGGCTGCTGTTATCCTAAAGAAGGCTAATCAAAGTCTACAAGTCGAGAACTAATGTACAAACTTTTTTTTTGTGGCTGTGAAATAAGATGTGCCAAAATGTGTCCAGATGTGTCTTTTCTTTCCTTACAATTTTTTTGCCTATCAATGAAACAAAACATTAAAAGACAATTTTTTTGCCTATCAATAAAACAAAACAATATTCGTAAACAAAAGTAATATTTATTTATTTATTATGATACTAGAAAACATTAAAATAATACTATAAAGACATGTCTATAAATGTTCTGTAAGTCTACAACGAGTGCGGCGACAGGCAATTTGTCATCTGACCAGTGAAGCGCGCATCGAGATTTGCCATCCGCGCTTTAGGGTTATGAAATACGAATTTATTCATTGTTACGGTCGGGATTAGGGTTACGTTACGTTTATATACGTGTGTTGTTTGTTACTTTGCTTTGAGTTTAAATGGATTGAAAACAACTGCTTGCGGGGCAACTAGAACTTAGGCTGATAATCGCAGTCAGTGTTTGGAGTTTACTCGTTGGAGTTTCAAGTCGATTTTCCTGGCTCAAGCCGTCTCGTATTCCGTCGAGCAAATCGAAGCGAAGCGAGCTTCGCTGTCTTGAAGTCGAAACTCGACTCGTACAGTGGCGGATACGGTCGGCGTAACGCTTTCGGTTTTTCTTTATTGCAAAATAGCTCTTGTTCTTTGGTAATACAGTCTAGGGCAGACGAAACCAAAGACAAATCTGTTACGGCCTCCTAGTCCGCCACTGTACCTATATAAATTTGGACTGGAGAATGTTTTAAAGTTTCATTCTACCACTTGGAAGTGGTACTCCGTACTCGACTGTGAATTTAATCCGCTATCAGCTATGAAATGAACTCAATTAAAACCAAATATTCATATTAATTTTTACATACAGGTCAAGTTCCTAACTAAAAACTATCGACCCGTAATTATCTTGTTAGCGACTTCGTTAACCATTGCCGCTTTAGCAAAGGCATTTTCTGTTGCACGCCCAAAGAAAACAGCTATGGTTAACGAAGTTTCTAAAAATACAAATTCGAGTCAATCGTTTTTAGTGACCCCTAGATTGCTTAAGCGGAGCTATAAGTGTTGTTCTGTCTCTTAAAATAACAGTTGAATAGAAAATAATGTTGACTCATTCATCATCATCATCATCTCGGCCGAAAGATGTCCACCTTGGACATCTAGACATAATATTAAGCTTCCCCCGCAGATCTTCTCAACAAATCATTTAATTATACACAACAGGGCCTTAAAAGTTTTAAGCAAGTTTATCTAGGGAGTCAAAGACGCATTTTTTTTTATTTCGGTCAAACCATGGTTTAGAAGATATTAATTATTTATCGGGAGTGGCGTTAGTTTCGCACCCTGTAAGCACTTAACTATAGGTAATATAGCAACAGTTACAAAAAAAAAAAAAAACCATTTGATCCGACCTAATTAAAAGATACTTTATCAAAAACAAATCCTGTTTTTTGCACGCACATAAAATTCTGCTAATAAGGGTGGCTCCGATCACTTTTACCCCATATCGGGGTAAAATAACGAGCATGGGGTAAAAAACAGGTCACATTTGTACCGTGGAGCAATAAATTAGTAAAGGTAATTTAAATATCCTTTGATTTGTATTTAAAATATGGTAATCTGATATATTTTACAATAGCAAACATAAAAAAAAACGTATCACACTCGAAGCTTGGTAGAACTGAGGGTGCCCGAAACACACATAGACGAACAAGTATACCCAGATCGGGTCAAAATCATCGATTTTCATCATAACAAAGTGGACCAAGGAGGAAGTCAAATACTTATCACAAAAGTCGAAAAATATCTTGGATTGCCTTCTGAATAAATGCCTGCTAAACCACCATAGTCCTACCTAACCATCCAGTATAGTGGCGGACTAGGTAGGCGTAACACTTCCTGTTTTTCTATATTGAAAAATAGCTCTTGTTATTTGGTACACTCGAGGGCGCACGAGACCATAGACAAAACTGTTACGCCGTCCTAGTCACTCGCCACTGTACCTAACCGATTTTCGCTCATAGCTTTTAAATACTTGATAATTTGGTGTGTAATTATATTTAGTAATATTTTCATAAATTGTAACTTTTTCAAACTCTAAAAAGTATCTTGTCCATTTTATAAACAATCTTTGTTCAATAAAAAAAACTCGTACGTAAATATGTTTAATTAATGTACAGTCAACTGAAACACCATTTATTTTATCAACGACTCTATGCTATTGCAATAAGAACCAAACTAGCTAAAGAAAAAAGATTATTAGGTCAAGAACAATTAAAACCTTTCAAGACTGGGTTCCGTATTTCATTACGGTTTTGTTTAATTAGGCTTTGCAACTTTTTAAGTACACTCTTGACATGGTTTACTTTTCTTTGTTTTAATAAAAGTTTATTTTTGATCTCGTTTTTCATATCATTTCATGTTGGAGTTGTTTTAAAAAAATAAAGTTCTTTTCCTTATCCTGTGTTATACCCAGCGGGGACATAGAGCTTCAAGAATTTTCCTCCACTTTTGGCGGTCTTGAGCAACAGCGGGTAACTGCTCCCAGTTAAATCCCACACTTTTTTTAACTGTTATTTTACTTATTTTGTGTGCAATAAAATGTTTTTTACTTACTTTACTTACTTACAAATACAAACAAATAAGATACAAATAAAGAAACAAAGACAAAAATTACAAATAAAGATTATTATTCTTTTTTATTCAGATTTATTTCTTACAAAAAAGATCTGTCTATGTCTATGTCTACAATATTTGCTCCTTGAACAGGCGCCAGGTTACCTTTGGGCGGCCCCTTATGCGTCTCCCAGAGGGCTGCTAAAAATGCTGCTGGTTTTCACCGACAGACTTTTACTCGACTTTTACTACACCCATGAAAGGAGGAAGATGGGGTAGTGGTATTCTTTGCCACCATACTTTTGGTAAAAAGTTTAGCAATTGCAAATTAATTAAAAAGTTAAAACAGTTTAATTAAATTGTTGTTAATAATTTGTGAACAAAGGAACCCTAAACAAGGTTCGATTTAACCCCTCGGGGGTTTCAATACGCCTAATGACGTGTTAATATTTTATGAATCAACAGGGAAAATCAACTTTAGTAGGTATGACAGATTTATAAGTAGCTAGCAATTTTTTAATAATGGATTTAATTTTTATTAAAATTGTACTTTGTTAGTAGGAGCCAGTTGACAGCCATGCTAGCGCCGTTCTCGAAAAAAAAATAAAAGAAATAAAAAACTAAGGCAAATTTAGATTAAAAAGTAACAAAGTATGGCACTAGCTAATATTGCTAAGTATTTTTTGAACACAATTAAGTAAAAAAAAAAAAAAAACAAATTATTGACAAAAGTGGCCACTTTTAGCAACACTTTGTAGCTTTCTTTTGTTTATAACCTAAAAGTTATACAACAGTACCCCAAAAATACTAGGCTACATTATCTAGTGTCATACTGTGCCATATTTTTGATATTTGCCTTAGTTTAGAAGATTTTTTTTTTGAGAAATGGCGCTAGCCTCGCAGTAAAGTGGCTCTTAAAGGTTTATATTTGACATCGTACATGGAACTGTTCAGATTTGCTGCTATTTTGGCTCAATCTGAAGGTGGCCGCGTTGGGAAGGATGCTTTGCAACGCGGCCACCAAAAACCTCTTCTAACTCGAAAAGTACTCTAGTACTATTTTTTTTCCTTTAAGTTCTAAATAGTAGTAATTCTGTAGCATTAGTTGCCTTAAAATCAAACTAATCGGGCTGGTGGCCGCGGCCCATAGTATGTGGCCAGATAAATCGGTTATTTTTCGAGATCGTCGATCGTCAAATCAAACTCGGATGGGCAGTGGCGTTCCAAAAGATGTCCTAAGTACTGTAGTATCGACACTCGCGGCCCATTTACATTTTGAAACACATTTCTTTTGCAAGAACTTGCTATGCCTTGGTTCGTTTGCTTGGTTAAAAACAAGTGTTCGACCCGCTGCTTCACCAGCGTAATTTCTCTTCAAACTGCAAAATCTCAATTATATGCCTATGTACTAATTAAGATTTTGCAGTTTCAATTCAATTCTAGTAAGTAATTAACGACTTGTGCTCGTTAATACGACTGAATTGAACGAAAAAGAAAAAGAACCAGATGAGAACCCTCTCCCTCCCTCTCGCTTTAAAGTCTTTCCCTCCCTTTCACCCCCGAAAATCTCTTTTATTGTTTGAAAGCACGTTTGAAGGTGATTCCGATGAGTCCCTCTCAAATAAAGGTCTTTTGGTATAAAGTTACACCTGCGATCGGGTTTTGTTAAAATTTTGTTTCCTTGTTTGTGATTATTGAAGTGTAAAAGACAATTTTAAGATAAACGTGTAAAGGTAATATAAGTATAAGCCGTTTAGTAGCGGCATAAAAGGCGACTAGGGAACACCTGGGGAGTAACTATCTTATTTAAAAAAGCACAAAAACCCATCATTATTATGAGACAATATTTAATTTAATATTTGATTTATTGCAAATAGGTAAAATTTTACCGTTGACATATCATTATAATGAGACAATAATTATGTCAACGGACAAATTTTACCTATTTGCAATTCTCTAAACTAAAAAAATCTATAGAAAAGCTACTATGGATCGCTGTGCCTAAGGCACAAGTCAATGTTAGTACCATTAAATTCGTCACAATCAATTGATTGATTGATTGATTATAACATTTATTCAATGGAACAGTTACAGCTTACAACATAGAAAATAGGAATATTATCTATACCAATATTATAAAGAGGAAAGATTTGTTTGTTTGTTTGTTTGTATGTTTGTTTGTTTGTTTGTAACGAATAGGCTCCGGAAATACTGAACCGATTTGAAAAATTCTTTCACTGGTAGGAAGCTACATTAACCCCGAGTGTCATAGGCTATATTAGATTTTCAAAAAAATTAGGGATCCTTACCTAAACTCAAATAATGTAACCCAAGGTGCTGTATTTTTTCTGTTGTTTACATATTTTGACAGGTGGTTTTGTTGTTGTTTTTTGTTTTTTATTCGGTCATTCTGGGCAGTCATAAGAACATAGTCTATAGTGCCAAGTATTTTGTAGTATCTTATATTCTATGGCGTAACGAAGTAAGCCGGGAAAGCTCGTGAAAGAATAAACAAATAGATTATTCATACAAAAAACGATAAAAACTATTTGGCACTCTTTATACAATTTTAAAGTTGCACTGTAACCGCACCACAGAAAGGGCTCTGACTCAGCATATGCTACAAAAATTATCTCTGTAGCGCTGATTTTCAGCCAGGACCCTGAGTAAAAAGACCCGAATCACACAATTAGTCATAATCAAATCGAATACAATACAATTATAAGGAAAAGTGGAAAAAAATTAGACAATAATCAAGTTCCAATTAAATAGTTCCAGACCCAGACACATTTCTAGCAGTTAAATTAACTTTAACATATTAGGTATTTCTTTCAGCAATAAATCACTAGAATAAAAATACAAAAAAGTAACCGACCAGTCTCAGTAACTTACCACTAATTTGCTATATATTTCGCTTCTATCAAGCAATGTGTCTTCATATAAAAAGCACATTGCGATAGACCAGCGTCGGTGTCCAGAGGTAAACATATTGGGTCTAGTCACGCTATTTTTGAGACTTGTTTTATACTGGGACTTTGTTTGCTGTGTCAACAGTATGGAAATATAAGCTAAAAACTATTATTTCGTCAATACATATAAAACTTTTCCGTTACTGACTGACTGACTGACAGACAACGCAGAGCCGAAACTACTGGGCGTAGCGGGCTGAAATTTTCCGGGTTCCTTCAGGTGTGAAGGGGAGCACTAACGAATAATTTTCCGAAATGCCATTGGGAACGGCATTTTTATGTTTGAGAAAAATCTGCGCGGGTGATACCGCGGGGCAGCGTTAGTAGTTCTATATTTTTGATATTATAAATTCGAAATTAACTTTGTATGACTGCGTGTTTCGCAATCACGCTTAAACTAAAAATTGGTACCACCCATTGGCTTTGAACCACAAAAATTGGGAGTTCGCAGTTTGCCTTGGGGCAAAAACTAGTCAAATTATAATACCGACAAATTCAATCTTTATTATGACAATGTTTCTCTCTAATCATTTCCAACACACTTCCGAGTCCCTGACTTACCAACTAAGACTAATTCGTCATAAAATAAAAACACTATTTACAAAAGTCTAAAATGAACATACAAAATTTTTTTTTTTTTATATAGTTATACTATAGGAAAATTCTTTAGTAAAATCGTTATTTCTTTGTGAAAATAGAAAATAAGGGTGGAACGGTTATTTCAAAGCGTGGCATGCACGGTTTGACCAATAAAATAAAAATTAACGATTAATGAATAACGCTTGCTGTTCTGTTCAGCTATTCTGAATATTTTTACAATCTTTTGTGATTGTTGTGTGTTGTGACTGATATGAAAATATGCAATCATTTTGTTCTGAATTAGGTAAATGTAAGTAAAGTAAGACGTAAAGTAGCGTTTTTGCGTGGAGGATAAGCCTTCTCCAACAATGGACACCTCTCGGCATGGTCAGTGGCCATCTGTCAATAATAACAATAATAATAACACATCACACTCAGAGCCCCTAACTAGGAAGAACCTGTATCTAGGGTACCCAAAACACACACAGAGACGAACATTACACCCAGACCGGAAACAAAAATCGATATTCATCATATCAATATTCGCCCCGCCTGGGAATCGAACCCAGGTGCATACGTTTACCCAGTCCACATCAACGCCAACTGAGCCACAGAGCAGTCAAATAGCAGTAGGATATGAAAATATGCAATCATTTAGTTCTGAATTAGGTAGATGTCATCGACGTAAAGTAGCGTTTTTGCGTGGAGGATAAGCCTTCTCCAACAATGGACACCTCTCGGCATGGTCAGTGGCCATCTGTCAATGATCTGAATGTCCCATTAACTTTAAGAGCCAGATTACCGCGATGCTAGCGCCATTCTCGAAAAAAAAAAACTTCTAAACTAAGGCAAATATCAAAAATGTGGCACTGTATGGTGCTAGCCTCGCTGTAAACTGGCTCTTAAGTGTATTACCGGTTTGTCTGAAATATTAGAATTGATAAATCAACGAGGTGGTATGGCGACCCGGAGAATGTTGCGAGAGTGAACTAGATGAGGGTAGCAATCTGTGGGCAGACCCATGCCCAGCAGTGGACGTCTGTCGTCTGAAGTGATGACGATGATGATAACGTATAAAACCTAAAATAAAAAAAGAGAGTGTGTGTGAGTATGATGTATAAAAACAAAAACAAAATACAAATATTGTATGTATTAGACGGTAAGTTAAATTTAATACAACTCAACCTAGTGTTCATAACCCTTCCATAACCCTTGAAGATGGGTTGGTACGTATTCCATCAAAACAGCCCCGCTCCAAGCCCGCATAAACAAAAGATATAAAACGATCCGACTGGAACACCCCTTTAGCATTTTGGCCGATTCAGCGCTCATCGCTCGTCATGCTTTTCATTCTTATACAGGATGCTGGTTGATGTGAGTACGAATGATTCCTGATGAGTCTGCTGTCAACTTTTCTTATGCGATCGATATTAATGTGGATCTCACTCTTATTATTCATATTTTTTTTAATTAATCATCATTATCTCAACTGAGATACGTCCACTGTGTTGGGTATATAGACCTCCCTTACATATTTTCTTATGCGATCGATAACAATTTGGTTCTCACTTTTCTTCGTTTTGCAACTGCGTTCTCTACTACATGACAATAATAATTACTCATTCAATTATTTCTTCTTGATTCATCATTATTTCAACTGAGAGACGTCCACTATTGGGCATAAATCTCCCTTACAGATCTGAAGGGGAGACAATGGGGTGGTTGTATTCTATACCGCTACCATTTGACAATAATTTGTTATTGCTTTTATAATATAACTTAGAAAACTTTCTTTCTTTCTAATAAAGAATTTTTGACTTTGACTTTGACACTGAAAGAGTTACTTACTTTTATCCAAACTGCATAATATTTAAATTTATAAAATAAATATAATTTATTATGTATGTATATGTCGTAGTAAGATTTGATAATTAGGATTTTTGCAAAAAAACTAGGGATTTTGCGAAAACACGGATAATTTGATATAAGCATTACTTTTTTTTCAATCATCCTGACATAAAGCAGTTTTTTTGCAAAAAAAAACCTAGTATAATTGAAAACTATGAAACCTTCCTTTACTCTTATTGGCTAGATTATTGCTTGCTGGTAAACTCTTATTCTGATTGGTTATCTGTAGCGTCAAAGGATATTTTAACGAACCAATCAGAATAAGAGTTTACCAGCAAGCAATAATCTAGCCAATAAGAGTAAAGGAAGGTTTCATTGTTTTCAATTATACTAGGTTTTTTGCAAAAAAAAACTGCTTTATGTCAGGATAATTGAAAAAAAAGTAATGCTTATATCAAATTATCCGTGTTTTCGCAAAATCCCTAGTTTTTTTGCAAAAATCCTAATTATCAAATCTTACTACGACATATAGATCGAGTAATACGGTTCCATTGCAATCATCCTGTATATAAAAACACATTTCGTACATTTGTATAAAGTGCAACGGCCGGACATGAAATCAATCACGGGCTAGCCGACACCTGATGCTGTCTGGATGTCTATGTTTTATGTGTATGTGTTTTTTTTTATTGCATTTTGAATAAATCGTATGGGATTACCTACTTAGATTGAAAACTTTTTGTGCTTGTAAAAGAAAAAATGCAAATTGGAAAATATAAGTAACTTACTTTTTTATATTTAGCGTAGGTAAATGGTTTTCCTGTGCAGAACACTCTTTTGACCTCTTTTTTATTATTTCTGACGTAGTATTATTAATTATGTATAGAGCAAATAGTAAAAAAAGCTAGATTAAAGAAAGGGATTCCTCTCTATGCGCCCTTATTCCGAGGTCTCTTCGACCAAGAAAACATAAAACGCGAAAATTCATTGCTAACAGTTTCAAATACTTTGAGACTTGTGAATTCTTAATTAATCCACCACTGACCGAAATAGGTTAATCCCCTGAAATTTTATGACCTTTTAACTTCTGTAATCCTAGTACCCATCTTCGCCTATTCGGAATTACGTAAGACGTTTTGCAATAAAACTTGGTCGTAAAAGGATTTTATAATAGGATCGTAAAAGTGACTATTTGAACGGCATAAGGCGTGGCTTTAGGGATGGGGTTTGGTTTTTCTAAAGTGAAACCTTAAACTTACTGATTTAATTATTCCCAGTAAAACAAAAAAAAAAGCACGTCAAACCGGCTTAAAATTTTTAATAGCTTATTTGACAAGTATGAGCATCAAAGCATCACTAAAATGCTATCAATAAGATTTTATGAAATGAATTTTAACTAGGTTCCCAAGCTTTACAAATCTTTACATGAAGCGAAATTCTAAAATCATTTAGCCTCTTTTTTTTAACTATATAATTTACTTTTCTACTAAAAAACCAAAAATGGATTTCGAATGAATGAATGTTTTCTGTATGTTGCTTGCTTTGCACTGCACAAGGTACCATACAAAATGTAAAAAAACATGTCCGCAGTTTCTGGCCACGTCCAGTGTCCGTGTCAAGTGGCTCAATGTGGTGATGTTTTTGTGTGAAGAAAAAAAAACCTACGCCTTACAATTTGTAGTATATTGTTACCCTTTAACCTTTTTTTTAGCTAGAACACTGATTTTTTATTTTATTTCTACTGCCTTAGCTTTTCCCTTCCCTTCGTTTCGGACCCCAAGGGCATTCTTCTTAATTTTATTACGTTTGTTTTTCTACCTTGTTATTTCTAGTAATAAATCCGAAGGCACCTGAGCCACTGAATTTTTGATAAGCACCGTTTTGATGACACTTTCCTTTTAATGAGAATTGAGTCGTTAAGTTTTTAATACTGATCTTTTAAGGTTTTTTTAGGAAGGGTATAATGCTTATCCCTATTTCGTTTGTTTTGTTTGGGATCTCTAGATTAGTTCAAAGTGTTTTTTTTTAAAGCATTTTGTTGTTATGTGAGCTGCTATTACATTATCTTTGTCCCATCCTTATGTTGTTTTTTTTTGTTGGAAAAAGTCCATTAATTTTTTTCTAGGATTTTCATAAAGAATATTATAAATTATTTTGTAAAATAGAAAAATTAAGTAATATTTTTTCCTTTATTCATGGGTGTTTTCTTATTACAATTTACCTGCTTAAACTGTCGTAATGTAATTTTTAAAAGAGAAATTTACAAGGCAATGCCTAGCAGTGATCGTCTTTCAGCTGAGATAATGACCAGTACCACACGTCCTCACTCTTATGTCTAGGTACTTAGGTACAGTGGCGGTCTGGGACGGCGTAACAGATTTGTCTATAGTCTCGTGCGCGCTAGATTGTTTTACCGAAGAACAAGAGCTATTTTGCAATACAGAAAAACCGGAAGTGTTACGCCGTCCTAGACCGCCACTGTACAACCTTTGTGGTTGTTGTTGTACTACCTTTAATACAGATAAAAGCAGCATTGCATCCTCTGGTCACTTTATTAAATTTAATTATACCTTTTCAATAGGAATTAATTAATCCTACAACATTCTTGGGTCACTCTACTAATTAAAATATCCCTAGAATGTGTATTGTCACCTTTGAGCCGGTTTTACTAATAATGAACTCGCAATTTCAAAGCGCGGTTTGCAATTTCCCTTCAAAAGGGGTGAAAATTGAGAAAAGCTTTTTGATTTATTAAAATACTAGTCGACCCGGCGAACTTCGTTCCGCCTAACCTATTACTGTTTGGTGCATGTATTATACTTATAAACCATCCTCTTGAGTCACTCTATTTAATAAAAAAAACCGCATCAAAATCCGTTGCCTAGTTTTAAAGATTTAAGCATACATAGGGACAGACGCGGAAAGCGACTTCATTTTATACTATGTATTGATGATGATGATTATGTTGTGGTTTGTTACTAATAACAAAGTCTAGATTTATTAATTACAAGCTGTCAAGGCAAATTTCATACTTTTAGGAATATTCAAATACTAGTCGACCCGGCGAACTTCGTACCGCCTTACCTATTACTATGTTGTGCATATATTATAAATATAATCTTACTCTTCACTCTTTCTATAAAAAACCGCATCAAAATCCATTGCATAAGATTTAACATATACCTACCTAGACTGTATTGCCAAATCGCTCTTGCTCTTTGGCAATACAGTCTAGGGCTGACGAAACCATAGACAAATCTGTTACGGCCTCAGACCGCCACTGTATATAAACTATGTTCATCAAGAATAATTCTATTATTATTCCATCACACGACCATTAAAAAATATTTTAGTTCATAAATACCAAATAACTTCTCTATTAGTAGGTACTGAAATGAGATGACAAAGGGGTTCACACTGCGTGAGTCAACACAATCAGAAGAATCTCTCGTACCGCTAAATTTGAACGGTCAGTCGGATGGATTGAATCGAGATTCTACTGATTGATTCAATTCTTTCTGTGCTACGTTCAAATTTGTTATGTTATAATCATAAAACTCGAAACGTTCAGAAAGACTAGGAAAACATGAAACTCGAAAATTTGAGAAAGATTTGGAGGAAAAATGAGAGGAATCAGAAATAGTGAGATCCGCAGAAGATTCAAAGTCATATAGCCTAAAGAAATGGAAAACTGAAGCGGCAATGGACAGGGCACATTTTTCTAAGGCCGCTGGTGCCAAAAAGTTCTCGAGTAGCGACCGCGAACTGAAAGATGCAGCGTAAGCAGCCCTCCTACAACGTGATCAGACGACAAAAGAAAATTCACTTCAGAAATTAAATTTTATAAGAAAAGTTTGTACTTTTGGTTATAAAAATATTTAAAAAAAACTTCATACTCCAAGCCTTACCTTCAAAAGTCTATAAAGTTTACATTATCGAAAGAAACAGAATCACCCAGGAAAGCTTCCGGGCAATTTTTCATCATCACGGTCCGAACGACGCGATTATTGAGAATCACCCATGCGACTAATTAGTTGAGGACAGTGTGTGAGGACCCTTAAGCCTTTGCTTTTGTGATCGTACTTATAATTGGTTTACTTGTTTGACCTGATTCGAAATTAATCATTAGCTGTAGAGGTATAATATTATTTAATTTTATTAATTTAAGGGTGGTGTGTAATCTTTTTAGACCCAGCCACATCTGGTGATGAACCGATAGTCATAATTAAAACTGAAAAACGTTGAAATGAGAGCGTGCTTTTTCTTTTATGGCAACTTAAAATAATTATCGATATATTTTTTTTTAATTTATACCCGGATATAATTTCGGAATCCAGAGACCATTTTAAATTGTTTTGCGTAATCTCTGCCGCACCTCACAAGATTAGCACTTTGCATAAAAAAACTTGAAAAACAATTGAATTCTGCTTCAACATAAGAAAAGGAGCTCTGGATTTTTATTTCCCGGACACCACTAAGATTGTCCCTTAAACAATGAATAAATAACTAGCAACTACCTGACTGAAGCTGAAATAAAAAGGACAATAAAAGCCAAAACGTCGTTAATCGAGGATCGACTCAGCCACCGAGTCGCAATGGCTTCATTTACGATTTTTATTTCCGGATAGTGTTGGGTATTAGTAATTGATAAAATATCGATATTTTTTTTCTGGAAACAGCAAATTGTATTGTTTGCTCTTTACTTCATAAAGAAGATTCTGTAATAGTAGGTATCATATAAATATTAATAGAATACACGCGTTTAATGTGATGTCATTATGTGAATTGGGTATGTTATTATTCTATCAGTAAAGAACTGGGCCGTATTTTATTATTTTAAAAATTAAAATGGAATAGCTATTCGGGATCGCTGTGCATGGTATGACTGTTGACTTTTTCTGAACAATAGTGAATGTCAAAATAAGAGATTACGTCCCTGGTTGGTCACAAAAGTTACATTCCAATATAACAATCTATAAAATAATATAATGTGAAAAAAATTACGCTCTGATTTTTTGATGCGTTTCAGTATCTTCATAATTTAGTTAATATTAAAGAACTTAATAATATTAAATTTATTTCTTTGAGAATTTGCATTAACGCTTTTACATAATACCTACAGTTTACATAAACAGTCGAGATCTCAGAGACTATCAATCGATATCGATAAAATATTACCGACAACACGAAGTATAATAAACGCTATCGGTGTATTGAGATTAACTTGCTTTTATAGCGCTGTGTTAGTGTACATTAAATTTAATGTTTTTTCGGCTTCATTGGCCATTCTCCCGAATTGCCTCAGACAAAGATGCTTTACCATTTTCACCTGTTTGTTTTTGGTTTTCAAAATTATTGTTCAATTTGCATGTGCAGCTAAAACTGGATTTCTCAATGTCATTAAAAATTATGGTTTTTTGAGCTCTTTAGATATTTTCGCAAGTTTTATTGTTATTTTACAGTCTCATTTTTAAATTTGTAATTTTTTTTTTTTTCATTTCAAGGTTTTGCCTTGCCAGTATTTTTTACCCTAAAATCCATCAGATATTATATTTTTTCCTTCCCAAAATAAACCTATGCTCCTAAATTGAATTGTCAGCCCATCCGTATCTGGGAGAACCTTTTCTAATGTGTCATATCCGGTCAATTTAACCACTTGCGTGTCCTCATCCGGAATTAACTTACCACAATATCCGCACCGGACTGACTCAGTTTGTGCCACAATTTCTACAACTTGGTAGGAAATTTGCAATTTCGGATGCGTTTTGTGAATTAGGTTACTGGTCTTTATGTCATTTGTTTATTTCTGTTCTGGACTCACAAATATTACATTATTACTTTATGTAGATTTTAGTTGAAAAAGTGCAGGGTTTTTTCTAACCTGCTGTCTAAAGTATTTTAAATATTAAAGATACGTTACGTAATTAATATTCATAAAATACGACTGTATTGCCAAAAAAAAAAAAACAAGTAATTACCTAAACAAAAACAGTAAAATTATAAATAATTGAGAAAAGAACTGTTAAATAATTATATGAGAAAAATTCAAAATCATGTTTTTTATATGCCTATTATTAATATTTTTCCAAATAAGCAGCATTTTTTGTTGCTGCGTAAAACAAGCTAGGAATTTGTACCTATCTTTGTACAACAAATAGGTACTATAAAATCTACGATATATTAAAATGAAATCATGAGAACTCTACATCTACATTTTTCCTTTTTCTTTCAATCAGCCACAAAACCACGACTTACCTTACAACGGTTCAAATTATATAACAAACTGCTGTAAACAGTAACTTTCCCCCAGATAATTACTGCCACGTGAATGCACTGAAGAGTCCGTGATGGAACTCGGAAAAATCGAGTTAAGTGAGCAAGGGGCCAGATTGACGGATAAAACCGTTTTGTGGCCATCTTAGATTTTATATAAAGGTATAAGTTGCCGTCATGAGAAAAGATCGATTAGGCATTTCGGCTCTACCACAAAAAGCGTTAAACCTGGTCAAATCACTAGACTAGGTTTAAATCACTAATTCGTCATATAAAATCGCGATTTAGACCGGTCTAACTTTTTTGTGGTAAGGGGGTGTGTTTTTAATAACCATTTGTAAGCCAAAATATACATGATGAACAAAAAAATAGAGGCACAACGTAGAAACAAGTTTTAATCTAGTACTTATTTTCTGTGGATTACCTCAATAAAATCGCTTTTAGCAATAGTATAGGCACCCATTGTCTTTTTTATATCCATCACGATTTTTTACTGTACTTATTTATAGTATTTATTTCGTGTTATTTTATTGATTGTAAATATGTATTTTAAGAAAACAAGAAAGTCGAGCAAAAACAAAATAAAAATATGAATTTTATTTTATGTTAAATATTCGCGTAAGGGCTAAATGAAGCAAAAACACGAAAAATATTCAAAGATGACATCAACTTCATCATACATTACTTGAAAAGTCCATTTGCCGTCTTTGGTCGATAGAACAAAACGGGACGTCATCAAAAATTTACCGCAGTTTTTAGGGTTACTTCTAAAGATTTTATCGTAAGGTTTTCTATGCGTTTTAATGTTATTAAAACAGCAAAAAAAAATGTTATTAAGTATATGAAAATAAAAAAGGCTTTATCCAAAGACACATAAATAATATTTTGTAAGCTTTAATTAAAAAAAAACGAAGTCTTTCTTGTACAGTGGCGGACTAGGAGGCCGTAACAGATTTGTCTATGGTTTCGTCAGCCCAAGACTGTATTACCAAAGTACAAGACCTATTTTGCAATACAGAAAAACCGGAAGTGTTACGCCGACCGTGTCCGCCACTGTACCTAATGGCTCGGTAGCACTTGTCTTAGCCCAATCAAAAATTCGGTAAATTTTATCTTTTTCAGTAACTTATTTTCCTTTTTAAAGTAATTTCGGATTGTAATTCATTGTAATTCCATCACACAGCCTAGTTTAATTACCGTTCGTTTTATTAAAACCTGCACCCACTGTGCACACACAGAACCCTTCAAACATACTCCAACCAACACAATCATTACCATCTACCATCTAAAACTCAAAATCCCGTATACATTTCGACTATCACCCTCAGTCAGTCATTTCGCAATAAAAAACAATGATTACTGCGGAGCACTTACGGTGTTTTTTACTTCATTAGAGGTTCCCGGATGCGGAAGCTCGTCGCCGGCGGATGGTCTTTTTTCGCGGGCGGATACACTTTGGCGGCGAGATCAATGGTTTTAATGGGTGACCATGATTTATCTAGAGAAAAATATTATTAAAACTATTGTGGACTGTTGGTTTTTCATTCGCTTGCTTGATTCGTTTGCATGGGAGTCGGCCCTGAACCAAATCGTTTTATGAAGTAAAGGATATTTATTACATTAAGCGAAAATTAAATGTCAATCGAAAAGTCTGGCTCGTGTGGCATGACCACAGAACAAGGAAGACTCTCTGGCATGACAGCTGGCTCAGTGTACTGCTATTTAGGCTGGTTTCTACTCCTGTGGACTGTTGTTTTAACATTCGCTTACCCAGGCATGGGAGACAACCCTAAACCACCTTGCCTCATGCTTTTTAGGATACTATGTTTTTTATAAATTAAAGTTGTTGAAATTTATTTGACTTGCGGTTGGTAAGGGATACCTGGGCCCTCAGTCTCATCGCGCAAAACGTAACTATCGAATAAAAGTAGAGTAGAAACAGTACGTTAATCGCAAGAATATACACATTTGGTAGTCTCGTAATCAATTTTGCTATAACTATAGCAGTAGTATCGCAATAGATTGGAGTTGACCAAAAAGGGTAGTCTGCTCCATAATAAGATAATGTTATGATTATGCCCGACTGACATTATATATGTCAATATTGATTGATATTAAGCGACAGTTGCACTACGCCCGTCCGGATTCACAACATAAAACAGGATTCACTATTTAGGTAAAAAAATCCCAGATTATTCTATAGCTTGCTATTCATATTCTATTGCTATACTATAATGATCGATCAAAGTTACGAGACTCGCAATTTTTGACACAATCGTAATAGAGTAATAGTAGAATAATAATAGAATAGAAGTTTAATCGTAAGTTTAAGAGACTAGAGTCCCTGGTGTGACTCTTGTCCTCTATTAGACAAATATTTTTATGTTTTTGTAATAAAACTTTTATTAATATACTAGAGGCTGCCCCGCGGTTTCACTCGCGCAGGTTTCTCATAAACACAAAAATCCAATTTTTCCCCGTTCCCATGGGAATTTCGGGAAATCCTTTTTAAGTGCTCACCTACACTCCCGTAGGAACCTACATGCAAAATTTCAGCCCGCTACGCCCAGTAGTTTCGGCTCTGCGTTGTCTATCAGTCAGTCAGTCAGTCAGTAACGGAAGAGTTTTATATATATAGATTGATTTTCTGAGATATACACTTCCTTCAGATATTTAACTTTATACTTAAAGATTATGAGACGTTTTTTTCTACTTATTAAATTGAAGTCCACTGAAAGCTTTTAAAATAATAAAAAAAAAAAATTATAAATTTGTCTTATCTGTCTGATTGTCACCCTACCCGCAGCCTCTTTGATATTATGCCGCTGCATAAACAATTACAGGCGAACCGGTGCGTCTCTAGAGAGTTTGCTTTGTCGCAAAAATGATCAACCTGATGACGTCACAAGAAAGACAAGGCTCAAAGGACCAGAGACAGGTGCCCGCTAAAAGATATGGAAATGAGAACGTTTGCGGAACGCTTTTGGGAATAGGAGAATAGGGCTCTTTGAGTTGCGGGCGTTTTGTTCTGCGACAGTCTTTTGTTTTTTTTTTCTTTTTCTTTTAATTAGACGTGATCAAAGAAGGATGTTCATAAAACTTAATAATCAAAATGTGAACAATAAGTACATATTTGTAACTTAAAAAAAGGATATAAATTATGTGGCTATTACCGCATGAAGCAGTTTTTATTTTATTTTTGTGTAAATTTTTAGAATTTGTATTCCTCTTTTACATTTATTACGTAACAATTATGTTGTACATCTTTTTTTAAATAAACGACAGTGATTTTTTTTATTTATTAATGATTACTTACTTTTCAAAATTCTGTATCATGTGAAATTTTTGCGATCGCCACCCTTTTTACTGCAACAAAATAATAAAACTAAACCTTTTTTATTGCAACGTATTCTTCTATAGTTATTCTGAACAAAGTTCTTACCCATATTGCGTTTCTTAGAAAATATATAGTAATACCTATCTACATACGTATACACATCAACACTGTCTAGAAATATTTTGTATTTACACTTAATTTTCTGTCTGATGACTAAATTTTCATTAGGCTTTATAAAAATACGATTACATATTTGTAATTTTTTTTAATAATTTTCAGTAAATTATACCTAAATCCCAAGTATTTCTAGACAGTATTGATGTGAATACTTACATAGTTCTACACCGTGAAGGCACCTGCAAACTTTATTACAGTTCTCAGTACTAAAATCTGTAAACTGCATAATTTTCTCACTTCAATAAATTTTCTTTTCTTCGTCGCTAATAAAGTCTCGATGAGAGATGTATTAAAATTCAAAGGAAAGGATATTTTCATAGAGTAACGTTAAAATCTGTTCCAAAGGATTCTTTACTGAGATTTTTTGGTGCAAGTTACAGGAAATTGTTAAAAACTTTGAAATTGTAGGTATAGAGTTTACTTTTGAATTCAGAGTCAGAGTAGGCGATTGCTGCCGGAGTACACTGGATAAAGTTGCTGATCATCGATCGTTGTGGCGATTTAGGGGGGAGGCCTATGTCCAGTCGGCATCTATCGGCTGAAATTATCATGATGATTATGTATATTATGTTCCACTACATCTCCTTCTAAGGGTGTCGTAAAAGGCGACTAAGGGAAAACCCGAAGGACGGACAGCAGCGTCAGGGGGCGGTCAGCAAGAGCAGGGAGGGAACAATATGCCCTCTGAAGCTGATAGCAGCTGAGCGTGGGAAGGACTTCGGACGCTTTAATACGTGGTTCCCGGGGTTCTTCCCAAAAGCGCCAAGACGGCCGCCGGTCAGCAACTAGTTTCAGGAAAAACTTGAACAGCCATACCACAAATAAGATAATAGAGGTAAAAGTTACTACACCATAGTGCGATCGCCAACCCGCCTACCAAGTGATACTGGCAAAACCTATTTGAACTTGTCGGTCGCTATCCTTTGTTGAATAATTTTAATATGAGATCGTCTTTCGATAGAGATGAGATAAATTAATTTTTTCATTATTATTCATGTTTGTAACTTGGACTACAACTCCTGTCCATAGTCGTAGCAATAACAAGTCCATAAACCGTTTTTACTGCCTTTGTTCAGGCAAAAGTATGTACGTACAGACTTTTTAAACAATGACCGTATTTTCTTACGGATCTGTGGGAAGACAAATTATTTTATATTTGTAAAAAGTTTTCTTTTAAATTAAGTTCGGTTATACTCTATATAAAAAAAACACTTGCAGATAAAAAAAAGCTAAAGGACATAGAGAACAGCGTTTTTATTCTATGAAATTATTGAATTGCCTCCGTAGCTCAGTGGCGTAGCGCGTCGCGCCTTTGATTAGGGCACGGAAGGTTGTGGGTTCGATCCCCGCAGAAAACACCACATATTGATTTCTCACAAAAATCACGTTGTGGTTGTTTTCGGTTGGATAGGACATTGCAGGCTTGAATCACCTGACTGTCCGAAAAGTAAGATGATTCCGTGCTTCGGAAGGCACGTTAAGCCGTTGGTCCCGGCCGCAGTAGTGGTCGTTATAACCGCGGCGACAAGCTGGCCCCTTGTCACGTTGGTAATAAAAGCATAAAACTCGGCTAAACGTGGGTCCGGCTCTTGAGCTGGTACCTCTGCCTAACCCTTCGGGGAATAAAAGGCGTGAGATTATGTATGTATGTATGTATGAAATTAAAAACATGTGAAACGCAGGGTTCCTGAGAAAATAAAGTAAAAAAAACTTTAAATAGAAAAGAATTTAATTTCAGGAGTGGTTAATAATAACCATCATCAATATTTAATCGTTGTTTTTTACTTACAATAAAAGTTATTACATATATCTCTTTTTGAAGATATAAAAATAAGCAAAATTATATTATCTTAGGAAAAACAGTTTATAAATTTGTATTATTCTGATTTTTTAAAGGTTCCGTTTCATTTTTAGACATTTTTCGTTTCTTGAAGGAAGTCGAGTCCGATAGTTCTGATACACAGTCGCATTTTCGCATCGGCAATTGTGGGCCTCGAAGTTTCTCCACGATTCCATAAGCTTTCTCCAAGTGAAGGACTGTTACTTTCTGTAAAAGAAAATTATTCCCTTACATCAGGTTTAGGTGAGAAATTTTGATTCAAGAATTATGTTGGAACACGATACTGTGCAGAGGACGAGTTTTAAACGACACCAGAGTCATGAAGGCGATTATGTGGCATGGCCTATAATAAACTACAGTAAAAATCTTTAGACTGATATGGTGATATATAAGCTCCCTGTCTATCAGATGAATAGATCAGATGACGATGATAACCTCAAGAAAAAATATTTGATTAATATTCTAATTTTTAAGTTTTTCGATCATAATTATGTTTTTCTAATAAAGAAGCTAATTCTAGTTCAAAACCAAATTCGTATAACTAATAATATAAAAATAATAATAACACATGATACTCAGAGCCCCTAACTAGGAAGAACCTGTATCTAGGGTACCCGAAACACACACAGAGACGAACATTACACCCAGACCGGAAACAAACATCGATATTCATCATATCAATATCCGCACCGCCCGGGAATCGAACCCAAGTGCACACGCTTACACAGTCAACATCACTGCCAACAGAACCAAGCAGAACGGAGCAGCTAAAATCATAATTTGTAAACTTAAAACAGTCAAGTATTATGGCAATTGGACTTACATGATAGTCAGAGTAAATGACGGCACTTATATGGTTACCCCAAAGCAGCTGTACTAGGAGATGACGTGTTTTGTTTTCCATCTCATCAAATCCTATATCCACTGTATGGAGTTGCATTCTTTCATTTGGTTCTTTAGCTGCAATTAAGAGTATTGTTATTATTAGCCTATGTTAACCCACTGCTGTGCAAAGGCCTCTTTCCCCTCAGGCAGATTCCCACCAGTCCCTAGCGTGTGCTTCCAATTCGTCGCTCCATCGCTTCCTGGGGCGACTACGTCGTCTTTTGGCATGTCGGGACCCACTCAGTGGCCCTCCTTGCCCAACAATTGAAGTCTATACGGGCTACGTGGCCGGCCCAGTCCCACTTCAATTCTGCCGCTTTAAGATAGGTCACCGTTTAGTAATAGGTAGGTATTAGGTATTTATGATAGAGTAGGCAGCCCTTCACAAGGTGGTCAACAAAAGTTGGTAGGACAACCTGATGCAGATTGAGGGATTACATTGGACGAGAGTCGATCAAATAATTTGTCATTATTTTAGTATGACTCATCAAGTTTTCAAAAAAGGACGGTGCTGCCGTCTTTCCGCTGAATCAGCCTTTTATGAAACCCATGGGAGGAGATGGGTAGGTAGTATATGCCACTACCACACGGCCAAAGAATACAAAAAAAAAACTTAAAATCACTGACCAGTTTGAATCTCAATGTCATCGGTATGATTCATAGCAAGAATCTGAACGAAACAACCTATAGTATCATTCAGCATCATAGACCATACATCGTAGGTCTTGCCTGCCGACTGGTCGAACCTTTGCCTTATGATCATCTTGGATCTTGAGGAATGGTTTTGGTTCTTCGTAAAAGTTCTGTTGAAGCTCTTTCCTGCTAAGAATTTTACGCCCTCCTTAAAAACAAAAAAATATTTTTATCACAAAGATAATCGGTAACTTTCAAATGAAAGAAAGTTAAACAGCTAGATTCATAAAGAAATAGGTGTTATTATTTTAGATTATTTTAGATCAGGCGAAAAAGTCTAAAGCTGAAACTAGGCCTCCCCAAAGATTTCCAAACTATATAGTTTTGCGGTCTACCCTCATTCATTTTGTACAGTGGCATTCACGGAAGGAGGAAGTAACACTTCCGGTTTTCTATATTGCAAAATAGCTCTTGTTCTTTGGTTTTAGAGTCTAGGTCGCACGCCCCCATAGACAAAAGCGTTACACCGTCCGTGTCCGTCACTGTACAACGGTACCTTTTACAAGACATGACCTAATTCAGAGTGATAAGTGTTCACGAATGCAATAACAAAGTCTACCACCTTTTCCTAAACTATATTTAACTAACCTAACCATTGACTATTAAAATTTGTAAATAATAATAATTTAATTGAATATTTAGCATGACGTAAGTAAGTTGATCTCACTTTATATAAGGGTATATTTTAAGTACAGAAGTGTTAATATACAGGGTGTTTCTGACAAGGGGGTAATAAATCAAAGGGGGATTCAGCTCACCATACCTTACAACTTTCCAAAAGCAACATGGGAAAATCGAAATCTCAAAACAAAAATCAGCCGTCCCGTGCATTGACCCCGTCAGCTGATCGAACCAATGTATGGAACAGCTGTTATTTTTTTTGCGATTTTGACCCATGTTGCTTTGGGAAAGTTGTTAGTTATGGTGAGCAGAATCCCTCCTTTGATTTATTACCGCCTAGTCAGAAACACCCAGTATAATATAAATTGTTAAATGTCAAAGTTCCAACCTAAGTTACTTTCTATTGCATTAGGGTAAGCCTGTAATAATAGATAAGTGTATGTGTGTAAATAAATAAATTAAAAGTGGAGTCCGTAATAATTACTATGAAATTATTGATTGTTCCACATTTCTTCCTAAAGCTCATGTTTTATTGAAATATTATAGAAATAGATTAACAATACAATTAGTACTTACATATTCAGCCTCAGTAATGTTAACAGTAACACAAGGCAGATGCCCGGTTTCCACGACAGGAACTAATGGTCCAACTAATCTATCAGGTTCCAAAGGTACAACCACTTCAAGCCTCCAAGAACCTAAAACATTCTCTAATTTAAAGTTAGAATGATAACTATTACACTTTCCATCGTCAGTTGTGATCGAGTAAGTTGGTGAAGAGACTAAAAAAAGTAGCAGTGGAATTAGAAACATTGTTACAGTTTGAATGTGGAACGGTGAATGCTCGGTTTGGTTAGGTAGACCAAATTGGGATTAAAATTACGCTATGCTGATTTCTTGGGTGTGCCTTTGCGTATGATCGAAGCGATGAGCTGAGCGGGTTTTTAGTTATTACAAACGATGGACGTATTGTGCCGGTATAGAATACTACCATTCCATCTGCTTGCATGGGTGTCGTAAAAGCCTGCTTAAGGAACAGCCGAAGGACGAGCAGCAGCGTCCTTCGTTGAAATAGTTCAGGCGATTTCGAATAATAATAACTCCCTCCATAATCTTTGTTCTTGTGGTAATATTTGGGAGAGACCTTTGTCCTAAAGTGGACATCTCGTTGTCCGAAATGAAAATGGTACCTATATATATGCCATAATCAATTCTCAATGAAACATTCCTTCATATCAATATATATAAAACTCTTCCGTTACTGACTGACTGATTGACTGACTGACTGACTGACTGACTGACTGACTGACTGACTGACAGACAACGCAGAGCCGAAACTACTGGGCGTAGAAAGCTGAAATTTGGCACGTGGGTTCCTTAGGGAGTGTAGGTGAGCACTAAGAAAGGATTTCCCGAAATTCCCACGGGAACGGAAAAAAACGGGATATTTGTGTTATGAGAAATCTGCGCGGGAAAAACCGCGGGGCAGCCTCTAGTTTGTTTATATTTTTATACAAATGCATAAATTGTTGCATTTTCAGCGAGAATCTACATTTACAGAAGTGGTTTTTATAACACTATCCTTACATTATTCAAAACTCGCTAAATTAGCGCTAAACAGCGAATTACCTCTAACAAGATGAATCAGGAGTATAACCTAAATCATTGAATTAGATAATGACATAAGAATTTTAAATTGTTCTTAGAAAAATGGTCCAAAACATTAACCTATTATGGACTTTGACGTATTCTAAAATAAGTAGGTAATATACTAAATCACCCTAAGGTGCTTCGGATTAACCCTTTTAATAATTTTAAATTTCATCCTTAAAAAGCATGGTTAATGAGCCTTAAACCCTTAACCCTTCATGCTGTATTTTTCACCGAAGTTAACTAGTCGTAAAAAGGTCAGATTTATTAATTGAATTTTTCATGTTATAATAACCTCCGTGGTTCAGTTGCAGGTAATGTTGACTGTGAGTTATGACTTCGGAGTTTGTTTCCCGGCGGGGGCAAACATTGTTATAATGTACATCCATTTTCGTTACCAGTCTGAGTGAATTTGTATGTGTTTCAGGTACCCTAGATACAAGGGTCCTTTGAGTGTGATGCGTTCGTTATTACTCGTATAATTACCGAAAGGCTAAAATCTGTAAACTGGATGAGGGTCACCCTAGATCGGTAAAGTATTTGGCTGTTTAGATTTTAGACTTCTAAAAAAAATTATTTTAACAAATATATTTATCTTTCAAAATGTCAATTAGGGATACAAGAGTCAAATCCATACTAATATTATAAATGCGAAAGTAACTATGTCTGCCTGTCTGTCTCGCTTTCTCGACAAAACTACTGTACCAATCCAATTTAAATGAAATTTGGTATACGGATGGTTTAGAGCTTGAGAAAGTACATAGTTTTTTTTTGTACCAAAATTCCCACGGAAAAAATGGGAAGTTAGTGTTGCAAGAGAAAATGCGCTGACGAAGTTCATCTATAAAGCTTCTAATATTTGTTAATAGGTGGAAACACACAGAATCTAATTAAAGCACCCGCACTTAGAAAAGTGCACTATCACAAAACTGTTCGCAATTCCATT
This sequence comes from Euspilapteryx auroguttella, assembly GCA_951802225.1. Lineage (NCBI taxonomy): Eukaryota > Metazoa > Arthropoda > Insecta > Lepidoptera > Gracillariidae > Euspilapteryx > Euspilapteryx auroguttella. Next base: position 7,307,785 of record OX637660.1, on the reverse strand, counting down.
CACTGCTAAGCGTCATAAAGTATTGAAAGACATCGCTACTCAAGCCCTCATTCTCACTATGGCTGTATAAAGGTGTGTTTATGTTAGTAACGATGAGCGATTCTGATTGAGCTTAACTTTGAATTGCAGAGGCACAACATAACTGAAGATAATCCTGAATTCTTTATTAAAATTCTAGATTGTTCTTGCGGCATTTCTGTCCAGGAGAGCGTCGATTTAGTCCCAATTTGGGATTAAAAAAAAATTGAGCCAAAATTTGTATCGTCAAAATAAGGACAGATTTAGTGCTAAATTGTATGAGAATGCAATAATGAAAAAACAGCCATTTACAGTGTCTTATTGTATAAATTTGTGATGATGGTTGATTAATTTATTTAATATTAAATTGAGTAAACTAGGCAAACATATATTATTACTATAAAAAAAGTATCTTGGTATGTAACCTAACCCTTCTTCATAATTAAGCATTGACCTTGAGTGCAATAATTTTTTTTTTCTTCACGTGCCAAACCTACATGATTAAACACTGGCTAGTAAAGTAGTTCCCTAATAATGTTTGTAATTAAGAAAAATTTAGAAATCGCCAAATCGACCCTACGTCGTCACAACCTCAAGTCAAACTTCAAGGGGGTTATTCCGGATCGCGACGAGATTGCAACGTAACGTCGGCCGGTAATTGTGTCGGATGCGAATCGTAAAAGTTTACGAAGTGGCGCCCTCTCTCGGGTGATAGAGCGGCAATGATTGGGCATGCTGAATTTAGAATAGAGTTAAGTATAAGATAAAGCGGCCGTAGGTAGGTACCTACTTAGAAAGAAAGGATTTACGAAGTTAGAAATCAATATATATAAAACTCTTCCGTTACTAAGTGACTGACTGACTGACTGACAAACAACGCAGAGCCGAAACTACTGGGCGTAGCGGGCTGAAATTTTGCATGTAGATTTCGTAGGGAGTGTAGGTGAGCACTAAGGAATGAATTCCCGAAATTCCCATGGGAACGGGAAAAAACGGCATTTTTGTGTTTATGAGAAATCTGCGCGAGTGAAACCGCGGGGCAGCATCTAGTAAACTGATAAAAAAAATAATAGAGCCCTCATACTCAAGAGTCTCTAACCAGGTAGAATTAAAACGCGGCCAGGCTATAAAACGGAAATCCATAAAGAATCACTTTATGCTAAAGGTAACAGTAACTAAAAAGTACTCCTTTCGAGCGGATGGCACGAAAAAATAAACTGCGCAACAAAACATAAACCTGGAAACATTGTTTGTAAACCTGCACGACAGTCAAATGCAAAACACAAACAAAATCATTATTTAAACATCTTGAAGTTACATGGTCTGCCCACTGCTCATCGCCAATAAAGTTATGCAGCTCCTCAAGACGACTCCACTCTCCCCTATTCCATCCCAATAACTGCCGAACAGATTTCAATAAACACTATCGGCCACTGATTGCAATTCTCGAGAGACATCCGCACAGATCGTAAAATGTCGCAAATGTCACATCAATGTCACTTTTGTCGCTCAACTATTGTATTTGCTTATTGAATCGCGCACGAAATGAAACCGACACCGAGATAGGGTCCCAGGGTCCCATAAATTTTGAGGTTAATAATTTGATTTTTGGTAAGATTGCATTCTTTGGGTTATAGTGTCAATAAATTTGGTTATTTATATATGAGATTCGGTTATTGACTTAGATTAAAGGGGTAGATTGATAGGTTGAGTATCAGGGTCTATTAGAAAATGTTAGGATCTGATAAAATATGGTTTAAATAAGAGTAAAACCAAACTCAGAAAAATAGTTATAGCAACAATAATTCAAACTATCACGCATTTTAAACTGGTCCCTTAGATTGGCACAGGGTTAAGGAACGATCATGTGCCATTTTTTAGAATTTTGATTGTCATTTGAATTGTTTAGTCATCCTTGCTATCTTTGATATGTCTCGCCAAATGTTCACGAGTCAGAAATATCTAAATCGCTAATAGATACCTGTTTTCCATGTTGCAAATGACCCAACTGTCTGAAGAAGCGTGTACATAAAAATAAATTGAATTTAAAATAACAAATTACAGCAACTAGGGCTCGCCTCGAACTAATATTTCAGCTGAAACATATCGTTTTTCACGTCATCGTGATGCATAGAAATCGCTTAGCTTTCAACCGCGCCCTGTGTCCTGAAAATCTGGTGTTCTTTCAGCGGTTACATCGCTTTTTGAATTAGATGCATACTGTAAAGCGCTTTACTGTAAACAAAATAAAGGCGAGAATGAAAAATTTATGAATTCTAAATTATTTTCTAGGATCGTCATTATTATTTGTATGTATATTCAGCGGAAACACTTCCATTGCTGGACAAAAGTCATCTCTACAAAAAACCATATAGATGTCGTGGCCAGATCGTTAAATTGGCCACTTCATGATATGGCCGGCAATTTCATGAAAAGTGATTTTTTCATGAAATGGCCGATTTTCGTAGGCCAGATCGATGAAATGTCAACGTTTAACGATTTGGCCAAGTAATAGCATGACTATTTCATGAAACGGCCAAACGTTAGCGATCATATCGTTGAATAGTTAAAAATTTCTCCGCTAGTGGCGCTGTTGTTGCATTTGTGTTGTGTGTTTTGATTAGTGATGGGTAACTTAGTGATTTCAAAATTTAGGATGAGAGAGGGCCTCATTCTTTAGACATTCACTAATTTAGCAATATTAGCATTTATTGTATAAGTAACATACTTATATTTTCCAATTTAAATAATTAATATTAAAGTACCTACATAGTACAAACATAATTAATGTTAAGTGATTATTTGTGCCATTTTATAATTAATGTTAAGTCATTATTTGTGCTATTTTAATTAAGATACATAGATCTCTTTATGTAAGTAACGTTATAATAAATAAAAAAATGATTAAGTATAATATTTTTTTATTTCACCTTTAAATTACTCTAAATTCATGATTTGGCCAAACGTGGTTGGCCAAATCGTTGAACGTTGTCATTTCAAAGACATTTCAACGATCCAGCCAACGAAAATTGGCCATTTCATGAAAAAATCACTTTTCATGAAATGGCCGGCCACATCATGAAATGGCCAATTCAACGATCTGGCCACGACACAATTTTACTGAGCAGCTTTTTACAAAAACAAGAACTTAGCTAAACTAAAGTCAAATAAAATATATTAAATTGCTTTCTTTTGCTTTTCACTATTGGGCAATTGGCTTCTATTATCAATTTAATTATAGTACTAGAGGCTGCCCCGCGGTTTCACTCGCGCAGATTTATCATAAATCATGTTTTTTCCGTTCCCATGGGAACTTCGGGAAATTATTCCTTAGTGCTTTCTTACACTTCCCAAGTAACAAACGTGTAATATTTCAGCCCGCTACGCCCAGTAGTTTCCGCTCTGTCAGTCAGTCAGTAACGGAAGAGTTATAGTTGGGATATAATTATATTGATTGATTGTCATTATCCTTCAAATTATAGTTTTCTGCTAATTTCAGCTAAAAAGCGCTTTATTTAAAGCTTGTTTTCAAAGCACTAAATGAATAAAAGGCTGCGCCATGCCGCGCCTTCTAAAAGCACTTTTCCAGAACGACTGACATTTGAAAAGCGTAATTTACACTGATAAAAATGTTAATGCCATAATTTAGTAGTCTACAAAGTTAACTTTTATTAATGTAGGTTTTATTATTCTTATGGACTTCTGAGTTATACTTACAAAAATATTATATTATAGGTACTTACTTTATTTACCGTGTGGCATAGAAGGAGGCAAAGATAATAATAATAACACATCACACTCAGAGCCCCTAACTAGGAAGAACCTGTATCTAGGGTGCCCGAAAAACATATAGAGACAAACATCACACCCAGACCGGAAACAAACACCGATATTCATCATATCAATATTCGCCCCGCCCGGGAATCGAACCCGGGTGCACTCGCTTCTCAGTCCACATCACTGCCAACTGAGCTACGGAGCAGTCGATAATTATCACTACATCTCCTTTCATGGATATCGGAAAGGTAACTTAAGGAAATACCAGAAAACAGGCAGGAGCTAATTATCCCTTATTGAAAACCTTGCATTCGTTAATACTCTTTTTATTTTTGCTTTTCTAAATGCTTATTTTTATCATAACTAATTATCAGGTCACTCAATTCTGTATTTCATTAAATAAAACATCAAATATTAAAAACACTATCAGACCTCGTAGCTGCATTTCCCTAGACTAATTTAAGTTTTTTTTTAACAACCCAGATTAAAAACATCTCCGCCACACTTCGCCAAGAATAATCAAAGTTTAAGTAGTTAACACGGGAATCTGTGCGACAGGGGAAATATCCAGTTTTGGATAAAGTTTAATTTTACTATATTGAGGTTTTGTTGTTTTCATAATAGTTTCTTTTGAAACATTCAGTAAGATACCGAAAATATTTTTAATAAATAATCAAACGAAGATATTAGTAAGGGGGTTCCATTTAATGATGGTATTTTGGGTCTATTCAACTTCATAATTTGTTTTTCTTTTGTTTTTAATATCAGATCTAGCCGTGTGGCGGCGGAATAGTCTCGTTTGTATCGTACATTGGCGGTCTAGGAGGGTGTAACAGATTTGTCTATGGTCTAGTGCGCCCTAAACCGTATTACCAAAGAACAACAGCTATTTTGCAATACCGAAACCGGAGGTGTTACACCGACCTAGACCGCCACTGTACAGTCAAGGACTAGGAGGCCTTAACAGATTTGTCTATGGTTTCGTCAGGCCTAGACTGTATTACCAAAGAACAAGAGCTATTTTGCAATACAGAAAAACCGGAAGTGTTACGCCGACCGTGTCCGCCACTGTACCTAAGGCGAGGTGAAAGAGCTATACTATGATCGCCAATCTATCTTTTTTTTTTTTTTGCCAAGCGTGGCGATTACGGTAAATGCCTCATAATATTTATTCATGTGGTTATCTGTGGGGAAGCCCTGTATCCAACAGTGGACGTCTTTTGGTTTTTGGACACCTATATACTTGAAGATCCATAATAAAGAAAAATAAAAAAAATCTTAATTTTGGTCTTAGCATTTTAAATAAAATAAATAAATAAAATAAGAATTATTTATTTCAGTTCAGACCATATCACAGACCATTTTACAAAGTTTACTTGGTTTTTCATTAGTCAGGGACATTTTAGAATTTTCAGGTTTTACGAGTTGCACCGCGAGTGGAATTGTTAATTTAGCGAAACTGTGCATTTTTGATTGTACTTTTCTAAGAATTGCGGTACACTGGCGGAAAAATATAAATTTTGGAAGAAGGAAAGAAAGAACACAAAATAAAGATTTTTTTTATAGTTATTAACAGACACTTATTTAAGATAAATCAACAATTGATCTCATTATAGTTATGATATTCATAAAATTTAATTTAAATCAATATATATAAAACTCTTCCGTTACTGACTGACTGACTGACTGACAGGCAACGCAGAGCCGAAACTACTGGGCGTAGCGGGCTGAAATTTTGCATGTAGGTTCCTTAGGGAGTGTAGGTGAGCACTAAGAAAGGATTTCCCGAAATTCCCACGGGAACGGAAAAAAACGGGATTTTTGTGTTTAAGAGAAATCTGCGTGGGTGATACCGCGGGGCAGCCTCTAGTTATAATATATACATTTGCAAATTAATACCTATTATAAAACTTAGCAATTGAAGTTCAAAAAAAAAAAATATTTGTTGGAAAATAATTGTTTCATGCACGTGTAAATAATCCCCTATCATTTTTTTAAACTAGGTATTGAAACTAAAGTTATTGTTTTGAATTATCATATCAACAAACCTAAAAAACTAGAAACTAAAAGAAGATGTGGCTTGTAAATCCAACTGACCTAAACAAACGAAATTTTATCGTATAAACTTTAGTTTTACCAGTATGAAAAGTACTAGGACAACATAAAACTCTCCCAGTGCATCGCAAACATTCCAGCAGTTCTCTATTCGTCGCAAGCAGAGCTTCACATAAACAAACCGTTATCTGCGTCCGTATAAAATATTTTAATTATATTTTATAACCACTAAACTCGTGTAAATGAAAAACTGGTTTTCAGTGTTTTACGAGGTCGTAAAGAAAAGTTTTTCGGTTCCCGCCAAGTTTTCGTTTGTCCATTGTGTTCTGGTCTCATTAAGATGCGTTACGAGCTATTTTGAATATTTTAAAGTATTAAGCCGGTATTTAAATAAAGTATTATTTGGTGTCGAGTGATGCCTTTTGGGTTTGCTGTTGAATTCAATAAGAATTATGAGGTTTGTCTATGGTATTGTAAAAAAGAAATAAAAACTACGTGATGAAGATCTGATTTTTATTAAAATCAATATATATAAAACTCTTCCGTTACTGACTGACTGACTGACTGACTGACTGACTGACTGACTGACAGACAGACAACGCAGAGCCGAAACTACTGGGCGTACAAAGCTGAAATTTGGCATGTAAGTTCCTTAGGGAGTGTAGGTGAGCACTAAGAAAGGATTTCCCGAAATTCCCACGGGAACGAAAAAAAACGGGATTTTTGTGTTTATGAGAAATCTGCGCGGGAAATACCGCGGGGCAGCCTCTAGTATTTAAATATAACTTAAAGTAAATATTCTAATAGATGAAAAAAAAAAACTGACTGATTGACTGGCTGAAAGAAAATGAATAGCCAAAATCACTTAAAATAAAAACATGAAATTTTTAGGGACTGGTGGTACCCCTTAAATTCATACAAAAACCAAAAAAACAGGAATTTACTGTAAAATTTAAAAAGCTTAGGCAAAGTAGCGGGCTAATTCTTTTTTTTTTTTTTAATAATATAAATAATACATCAGTACCTACCAAAATTTTCTTAATCTGAAACTTTAAATATTGTTCAATGAAAACTATAAACTACTCAGAAGACAAATGAAATAAACAATATCAATCTTCCAACAAGATTCGAAATTCGAATTTAAATTTAAATTGGATCCAAGATGTCTCCAATTAGGGTTCCGTCGCGAATGACTGATGATCACAACGGTCCCTGGAGAGAGGAACAGTTTAATAAAAGAGAAAGATGGTTCCGTAGGTCCTACTAATGATGGAAACGATCTCGTTTGGATAATTCGATTTGTGTGTTATGGTGGCTGCGGCTTCGAATAATATATCTTGATTTTTAAAGTGTATTGTAGCATAGAGATTCTGGATTTTGGGATACTTACATTTTTTTTATTTTACCAATAAGAGCGAAGTTGACTTAGCTAAAATATTATTATTTCTTTCGCACTTTGTCTTAATTCGTTTTACGTAATTCCGTATCAATAATGATTATCATGATAATCGCTTTTCTGGTATTGCATCACACTCAGGCCCCAAACTCGGTAGATCCTGTATCTAGAGTGCCGGAAACACATAAAAGACATACAAACACATCCAGACCCAGAAACGAACATCGATGTCTATTATAACAATGTTCGCCCCCGCCGGCAATCGAACTCGACCCATAAATGTTAGGTATCATATTCGTCTTAATCTTTTTTAACCCCCGAACGAAAATTCCGAGAGGGGTGTTATAATTTTAACGTGTGTATCTGTCTGTCTGTGTATCTGTCTGTGGCATCGTAGAGCCCAAACGGCTGAACCGATTTTAGCTTAGTTTTTTTTGTATCATAGATAATTTCAGGCTGAATGTCAGCGGTTTGAAGATCATCAGCTCTTGAATAATGGATGAGAGGATCTAACCACCTTCTATTTGTCCTATCGATTTGAAATTTGGTTTCGTGTTGCTTCAATTATATTGAAAGTATATGGTAAGGCAACCATGGGTCTGACTGGGTCGGGGGTTTTTAAATTTTAAATTTGAGTTATGTTTTATAAAGTAAAAAGTCTAAGCATTTCCTAATAAAAAAACGTCTGCATGAATATACCTTTAAACTTCTTATACATTGAGTCAGGTTTCATATATTAAAAGATACATTATTCTAAAGATAGGTTATAATTACAGTGTAATCGAAGACTTTATAAATAATTATACCCGTGAAACTAGATGCAACGAACCATCAACCCTGATACATCTTCAAAGATACTTTATTTCAATTCACAAAGGAGAATTAACCCTTAATTAACCTGGCAACGACAGACACTTTACTAATTTCACACCTGAGTTAACCCTTTGGGGTAAGGATTGCATTTTTAATCGGGAAACTTTCCGCGGATTGAATTAAAAGGGTTATTTTGTTTCTTTGAAGATGTTTTGGCTTTGCTAATCGGTTGAGTGCAAAATCTTTTAGGTTAGGAGGTTTTTAATTATTTAATTTTTAGTGCTGCCTCCGTAGCTCAGTTAGCGTAGCGCGTTGCGCCACTGCACGGAAGGTTGTGGGTTCGATCCCCGCAGAAAACACCACATATTAATTTCTCACAAAAATCACGTTGTGGTTGTTTTCGGTTGGATAGGACATTGCAGGCTTGAATCACCTGATTGTCCGAAAAGTAAGATGATTCCGTGCTTCGGAAGGCACGATAAGCCGTTGGTCCCGGCCGCAGTTAGTGGTCGTTATAACCGCGGCGACAAGCTGGCCCCTTGTCACGTTGGTAATAAAGCATAAACTCGGCTAAACGTGGGTCCGGCTCTCAAGCTGGTGCCTCTGCCTAACCCTCCGGGGAATAAAAGGCGTGAGATTATCTATGTGTTGTTATTATGTAATTTTTAGTAGCATGTTACAAACATTGAATAAAATAAAATCTTTATTTCACGTCAGTTTGGTTTATAAAAGTATTGTTATGCATGCATGCACGTTAAACTATTTTGTGGAACACTTTTGGGTCAAATTCAGAAAAAGACCAATAAATTAATGATTCATTTATCATTTTAGAAATAAACAAACACAAGAGTATTTTTTATTTGTGTTATAATTTTCATTACCTACTAAGCAATTTGATAAAAAATTTGCGCTGAAGCAAAAGTCCAGCACAATCAGTTAAAATGTATGTAGGTTTAAACAGAAATATGTCTTTATGTTCTTTAAAGAAACTTTTCTCTATAAATTAATAAACCATAATGAAAGGGTTTTCATTCTGCTCTAGCATTAAACAACCCGTAACAAGTCGCTATAATTAGTGACAACATGACATTTCCTAGAAAAGGCGCCATTGAAAGGAGCTAGGAAAAAGAGCTAATAAATAAAGGAGCAAAGACAATGGGGGCAAAGAGTAATGATCCTGAACTACCGGAGACGGATAGCTGCTGGTTTATTTATATGGAGCTGTTAATATTCAGGTTTAAATAATTATGATTATTCAAACGTTGTACCGCCTTTCATTAAAAATCACACAAAATCATTATAAATTATAGGATATAATGATGTGTTGTTCTGAGCTTTATATTTGTAGCGATTTATTAAAATGCATTCAGTAGTTTTTTTGTAAAGAGTAATAAACATCTTTAAATACAAACTTTCTCGTTTATAATATTAAGTAAGACAAAGTCACCCAGTTGAAGTATAATTTACAATAGAAGTGTAAATTCTTTTGAATAGTTCTTAGTTACTGCTTATCAGAGATGTGACTTATCTAAGATAAAAGTATCTTAAATACAGATACAAGATACAAAATACGTATCTTCAATCTTGTATCTAGATACTTTTTTTAAAATGCATTTTGTATCTGGTATTTAAATACTTTTGTTAGGTATCTTAGTATCTTGAAGATACTCTGTTTGCAAAATACTTTTAGATTGGATTATGAGGGTGTGTTTGTGCATGGCGTTTTAATTTTTTCGTGTTCAGAGGAAAAAATATATTGTTTCTTTGTATCGAATAAACTCTGTCCTTAACTAACTAGACCGATATTAAAAAAAAAAACATTAGAATCCTGAATTATTCCTGACTAGCTTTACCGACGAACTTCGTATCGTGCCTCACACACAATTTTATATGGAAAAAATTAAATGTCGTTTTAACTAACTTCCCCTCCGTTTTCCATATTTTCTCACCTTTTAAACTTTCCCTGGACTAGAAAGAACATTTCAAAACCAAAATCAACTATCGTCCCGGCCGTTCTCGAGTTTTAGCGAGACTAACGAACCACGATATTTTTTCAAAGATATATAGTAGAAGTAGATAGATTAATTAACAAAGCCTATAGAATATAAACTATAGATAAAAAATATTCCCAAGAATTGAAAATAGCGGATAGGCTTTAATTGCTGCTCCGTAGCTTAGTTGGCAGTGATGTGGACTGAGAAGCGTGTGCACCCGGGTTCGATTCCCGGGCGGGACGAATATTGATATGATGAATATCGATGTTTGTTTCCGGTCTAGGTGTGATGTTTGTCTCTGTGTGTGTTTCGGGCACCCTAGATACAGGTTCTTCCTAGTTAGGGGCTCTGAGTGTGATGTGTTATTATTATTATTATAAAAATGTTAATATTTATTTATTTCTTTATGTAATATTTGATACCTACTATTGCTTGTGCTATTTTGAATTTTTGCGAATATTCTATACTATTATTATGTTCATCAGGGATAATGTCAGGCCTATTCGATGCAAACGAACACAAACTTACATTGTAGGGCGGTGCAAAGTTCGGCGTGCTAGCTTGTTTTATACAGGTGTCCGGGGAAATTATAACATAATTTTAAGGGTGTATTCTATGATCAATTTCATCTACAAAAACACCCCATATGAGGGGTCGCAGCCTCACCCCACCCCCTCAGTATGATGTTTTTAAGTTTTTTGGCAAAAGTCAACCCCGCCTACTTTAAAATTCACAGTTAAAGATCAGAGGCTCACGGAGCTACATTAAGGTCATGATCGAAGGCTAAGTAGTTAGGCTACCTAAGTTACTAACAAAATAACCAAGTATTGCCTTTACTTTTTTTTTTAAAGTGGCTGAAACAAAAAAAATTGTGCATTTTTTTACGGCTTTTCAAAGTTACCACAAAAATATGCAGATGCTTTTTTTTATTTTTTGTGTTTTATTGTTAGCTTTTGAGTTGTTCTCTAAAATGGTACTAGATTTATTTCTTTACGTCTATTACGATTACTTCAGAAATTATCATCTACCAAAAAGACCCTTCGCTTTCACCTTTTAATTTAAGATTTCAGTTTAACCCATTTTTATTAAAAAATAAAGTCAATATTTAATTAATTTGTTAGTTATTTAGGTAGCCTATCTACTTAGCCTTCGATCAAGACCTAAATTAAGAGTCCTTTTACGCGAACAGTGGCGCCACTCTAACTCTAACACAAAAAATAAAAAAAAGTATCAGCATTTTTTTGTGGTAACTTTGATAAACCGTACAAAATGCAAGAATTTTTTTTTTGTTTCACCCACATAATAAAAAAAGTAAAGGCAATACTGGGTTATTTTGGTAGTAACTTAGGTAGCCTAACTACTAAGCCTTCGATCGAGTACTTAATGAAGCTTCTGTGATCCTAAGATCTTTAACTGTGAATTTAAAAGTAAGAGAGGACGGAGGACGACTTTTGCAAAAAAAAAACATCATACGGAGGGGGGGGGGTGAGGCTGCGACCCAAGTTTGGGGTGTTATCGTCGATAAAATTGATCATAGAATAAATACACACTTAAAATTATGTTCTAACTTTCCCATACACACTGTATAATGTTGTTTGTCCAATATACAAAATGAAGGCGATTTACTCTTTAAAAAAACTCATAAAAAAAAGTTATGTAAAAAGTATTTTATCTATAAAAAAGTATCTTCAAGATACGTATTTTGTATCTTGTATTTCAGATACTATTTTAGAAAGGTATTTGCATCTGGTATCTGAAATACTTATTTAAAAAGGTATTTGTATCTTGTATTCAGATACTTTATTCAAGGTATCTTGTACATCTCTGCTGCTTATTTTTGGATACTTTTGAAAAAATAAAAAGGAAAATTTAAGTGAAAGGAATTTTGCGTGTTTAGTAAATGAAAATCACAATTGTCTATAAATTTGTCTAAAACTTAATTTTAATACATTTTTTGTGGAAACAGCTCTAAGCACTTCCCAAAGGAAACGTCTGCACGAATCTACACTTCTTGACAAGATAAGGAGCAGACACGATTGGTCCGCACTTTTTCTTTGCCTTATTTATTAATCCTGAACACTGACAAATGTGGGTTTGTACAGTCAACTTTTAACACAAAAAATATACACCCTAAATCTATTGCAATAAAGGTGGTTATTTTTGCAAGAATTTGTTAGGCAAATTAGGAGGAAATAGGGTAATAGAGACGCGTTGGTGATAGATTGGCAATCTTGATATAATATGCGTCTGGTCATTCTTATGGTAAGTAGGTTCATTAGACAACTAATTTGGTTGTATTTTATACTTTACAAAGGTTTTTCAAGATTTCGACCCATTTTGCTTTGAAAAATTGTCAAATATGATTTTTACATGAAAATATCAGATACGGCCTGCTATCGGCATCATTTATATGTTTTAGCGTTGCAGATTCTAAGTCTATGGAAAAGGGCGGGAAACAATTCAATCAACAAATAGAGTCCTTGTCGTTAAAGTGACTGATTCGGTTTCTAAATAATTCAGTTTGTGATCGCTCTCTCGGAGCCTCCAGTTGTTGCGACTTGTTTTACACTAATAAGGCTAAATTGGTACTGGCTGGTTTAGATTTACAGTGATTCTAGCGCCATTCGCGAAAAATACTAAGCTAGATTATCTAGTATCATTCTGTGCCACATTTTTGATATTCGCCTTAGTTTAGAAGATATACATGTTTTCGAGAATGGCGCTAGCATCGCTGTAAACTGGCTCTTAAAAAACATAAAGACTGGGAAATTGACGAAAAACAAGTTTTTGTCTAATACACATACTAACCAGTACACCAATCAATTAAAAATACCATTTTAAAATAATGATAGTATTTTAATTAAATTTATGTAAGGTAGTATATAATATCTTTAATACAATTAAAAGTACACAATTAACGTCGGCTTAATATACAATGGATATTTAATAATACAACGATAAAACCTAGCCCACTACATTGATAATTTAATTCGAATTAATTGCCTCTCGAAAAATTTATAAAATAATTTCCTCTAATTATAATAAATTAAAATTAATTACAGCTTAAATTTAAACATCAAAATTATCGACAGGATCGTCACAAAAGCGGCCACAATCTGCGATGAAATCATTGACATTGCCACAACAAAGTGACCAAACTATTTTTGACATGTCCAACTGCTGGCTTTTGAGCTGTTTTGACACGTTTATACTGTTTTGTTGATTCCATGGATGTTTAGTGTAAAATAGACTTCGAATCTTACTTTTTCTTTTATTTATAAGAAATAAAAAAAAGACAAAAACACTAGGATGAAATTTTAAAAAAGGAGATAGATACACAGATATCTCTACTTGTAGGTAGAGAGAGGCACCTAAAACACCTTATATACACAGGTTACTAAAAAAAAATTTAAAGTACAACTAACTTATTTATCTATAAATTTTCATGTTTTTGTCATTTTAGTACATACATTAAAGATATCATTTATTTATTTGCAATCAATCATGCTTTCTTAATAATCTTGCTTTTGTAAGTAAAATGCGGCCTTATCAATTAGAGCTATTTTTTGCCTGATTTTACTAATAAAAAAATTGTAACTCATTCGATTCCACTTATGCTGAAAAAAAAAAACAGTCCATATTAAACTAGCTTACGCTTAGCTTTTTATGCTTTTGGCAATAAATAATTTAATCTGTAATCTAGTTTTATAGCTCGTTGGTATTGTAACATTAAACAAAGCCTTTTGGTGACGTTTATTGTAAAACCTCAGAATTCTGAATAGGGTTGACTTTTGACGTGCTTTGTATTTTGTTGTGTTACTCTCGTTAATGTCTATCGAATTCTGTTTAAATAAGAAATTTATAATAACTGTATTAGGTATAATGTTTAAAGTTGCCAGTAAGTAACTTTAAAAGCAGGTACAAGGCATGTATGTACTATTCAAATTTTAAAAGCAGGTAAGTAATTCTTTTGTGCAAAATAACCCTAGAAAAACTTTTAGATTAAATTTGCAGTTATATCATAATTTACAATAATAACAGCATAATTATTGCAATAACAGTATGTACAATTTTGAATAAAAGGCGATAATTTTATCACTCTTTATATTTACAAAATGTTATGTTTTTTAAATGTCAAATTCAAAGTTAATAACGAGAGTGTTAAAGTCAGAACGAAATATATTATAAAAAATACACTTTTTTTAGTAGTCGTCATAATAATCACGTATAACGAACACGTTAAAAAAAACTTATGACAAAAATATGCAGACCAAATTTAATAATTATACAAATGATAATTTAAAACAAACCAAATCAAAAGAAAATAAAACTAAAATCGAAACCGTGTTCGCACCAATTTTGATCTTGCTCCTAATCTGCGGTTTTGATCATAAATTTTACAAAATCAGTCGTTTTATCAATATTTGTATAACATTATATTATATAGGTTTTCTATCAATAGTGTCCTACTATCTTTTTTCCGTTCAAGATGTTCAAAACTATTTTGCAGTAATAGAATTCATATTACAAGTTATTACTGTAAGATTCACAAGAAATGTTGTGCAATCATTTTTCAATAAACTATCTGAGATTGATTCAGTGCTTGGTATTAATGCAAGACATTATGTAAATATTAAAAAAGTTTTCTTAGCCGTCACAGCTACCTTTTGGATTCTAAGAATATTTTTAATTTTAGGAGCGTGTTATTTCTACCTTTGTTCTGAGATATATGTTACTTTAATTGCGATTGTTCATTTGTTATGTATAGACTTAGTAAGAATTTGGCATGTAGTAAACTTGTTTCAAATCAAGTTTAGGCTAAAAACACTTTTGGAAAAACTTGACAACGTATCCCAGCACGATTTAAATGTTTTTGGTTTCAAGAATCATTTGACAATGGAATCTAAAGTTAGGACTTGTATGATTTTGTATAAGAAGATAGCAAATGCTATGGAGACCTTGCATCCTGAATTGCATACTGCGGTAAGTTATGTTTCAATATTTGCAGAAATATTTCGAAAAGTTTTACTTTGGAACCGCTTATTCTTCTAAGCGATTTGCGTTGCCATTATTTAAATCCTTGCTCTACATAACATGTTTAGTAATAATTCCGTATTTGGTTTTAAGTCATCATTTACTTTTAATGTTTCATATTTGTTGCACCAAAGAATCAAGTACTTTATCTTACCTTGTTTAAGAGAGAATCAATATTGTTGTAGTGTAGTTATAGTTGGTACAGAATTTAGATATAAATATATTTAATGTTGAATAATATTTAACTTTTCAGCTGATTATTGGTGTCGTCTGCACTATACCGAAGCTGATGTATATTGTTTATCACCTCCTTGACTATATTGAAAGTCATAGTAAAGTAAGTGAAAGATATAAATATTATACAAATTACCTACTTATATTCATGAATAAGTATATAACATTATTAAATAGCGTCTCAAAAAAAAATTGTATAATCGCGACTACAATATACATTTTACGCTGTTTTTTTTGACGTAGCTTGAAGTTATTTAAAACTTTATATAATTATTCTCTTTATGATAAAATATATTATGTGACCCCCACCGTAGTTCACAGTTTGCAGTGATTTTGACAGTGACTACGAAGGTCCGAGTTCGATTCCCGGCGGGCGAATATTGATAAGATGGTTATCAATGTTTTTGTCCTACGTCTGGGTGTTTAGTATGTGTTTCAGGCACCCTAGATACAGTTTCTACCTATTTAAACGCTCTAAAGGCTGGTTTGGCTTGTTTACACAATGCGACAGCTCGCCTGGCGAGTGGACAGCCACTCGGTTTGTCTACGAGTTACTGAGCAATTGGCATTGTCTGACTTACTCGTAGGTTCCGTCCAAACGGTGCGAGTTACTGCAGTGCAGCTACTTCAAACGGAAGGCTGACTCGTACGCCAGCTCGCACCGTGTAAACGATCCATAAGCACAGTGTAATAAAATAAGTAACTTAGTACCCATAATGGCGGGATGATATCGATTCTTATCTGTCCGACTGGATTCAGGTGGCACAGGAAAGGGACACGTGGATACAGAGGGGGGAGGCTTTTGCCCAGCAGTGGGACACAAATTAAGCTACTTAAAAAAAAAAGTACCCATAAGTGTGATGTGTTTTTTTACAGTGGTCTCCAATGCGGATTGTAATAATGATAGTTTTCCTAATCCATGTGCTATTCTTCGCTTTTCTGCCTTGCGCTGTCGCTGAATCAATATGCGTTGAGGTGGAAAACATAAGGCTGGTTTTGTTCCGACAAATGATTTTCGAGCCAGGTAAAACTTGTTGCTTGCACAACATTAAAAGTATTTGTTTGATCAGTTTTTACTATTTATTTAGATTAAATTTTAAAGAGCACAATTCATTCTGTTCACGGGAGAGTCGAGAGAGAGGGAGAGGAAACTTACATAGACAATACTATGGACAGTACTACCGTTTATTGACTGTAGAAGTTAAAGAAGAAACAACATTATCTTAGGTTGAATGTTCTTCGAACAAATTATAAAAAAATATTAATTTATAAAATCATACCAGTCCCACTCACAGTCTTTCGGAAATTCACTCGCTCTATATATCATGTGATGTCTATGTGATTTTCAGATCTGCTATTATCCTGTGAAGTTTAAACAAATTCCGATCTGTAGTTTTGTGTGAAAATGAAACAAACTTCAAAAATGTTACATTTATAAAAATTATTAGCATGTAAATAGTTTTGGGATTTGTACTTTACTAGTCGACCCGGCGAACTTTGTAACGCCTAACCTTTTAGTATTTTGTGCATGAATAATACCCTTCCTCTTCAATCACTCTACAAGTTAAACAAAACCACATCAAAATCCGTTGCGTAGTTTTAAGCATACATAGAGACAGACGCGAAAAGCGACCTTTTTTTATACGAGCTTTCCCGGCTTACTTCGTTACGCCATAGAATATAAGATACTACAAAAGATTTGGCTCTAATATAGCTTATGACACTCGGGGTTAATGTAGCTTCCTGCCAGTGAAAGAATTTTTCAAATCGGTTCAGTATTTCCGGAGCCTATTCGTTACAAACAAACAAATCATTCCTCTTTATAATATTGGTATAGATTAAAAAGTATAGAAATATAATATAGTATATAGTTTGTTTGTTTGTAACGAATAGGTCGTTACAAACAAACAAACAAACAAACAAACAAACAAATCTTTCCTCTTTATAATATATTGGTTTGGTATAGATGTATTGATGATTAATAATGTATAATAATTCTAATTCTTTTTTTTTTAGAAAAATCAAAAAAGGAAGATCTTAACGCCTTCATACGTTACACGGAGCTAAGAAACTTCAGATATGTGATGTGGCGTCTCGTACCGCTCGGCATCACACTACCTATGGACTTGATAAACTTGTGCACTAGTTACATTATTGTTATGATCAATTATTCACATTTGTATAACGAACTGTAGACAGTTTTGTTATTTTTATTAGTAGAAAAAAACAGTCGATTTAAACAGTAACAGTGTTATTCCTAAAGATACAGTAGATTTTAGGTAGCTTTACTGGAGGTATTTTTTTTTAAAAGAGCGTTTTAGTTATTTACCATTATGTCAATTCAGACTGGATGACATGTTTTTACCATACAGCAAATCAGAGAAGTAGACCTCCTGTAAAGGTACTTAAAACCTACTGTATCTTTATGAATAATACGGTTAGTTTATTAGTAGCGAATTGAGTGTAGAAAATATTTATAGTTAGGTTCATGATTTTTTTGTCAATGTTTTTCACCGGTGACTATCATGGCGCTCAATGTGTTAATGTAGATATATAACATAAAAACATAATCTCACGCCTTTAATTCCCCAAAGGGTTAGGCAGAGGGACTAGCTCAAGCGCCGGACTCACGTTTAGCAGAGTTTATGTTTTTATTATGTAAAAATGTTTAACTTATTTTTAATAAATATAAAAAATAAAGTTCAACTTCAATCGGAACTTTAAAAAATACATTATTTACATAAATCTTATCCTACTCAGCTACCAATCAGTTTGTGAGTTTGACTTTATATGTTACCGGAAAATAATACAAAATAATATATTTTCGGTCGTATATTTATAAACAACCTAACTTTACCTACGTTGTTTATAATTATATAGATAAATACTTATCTAATTTTATTTGGGCCGTAGAAACTATTATTAGCTATAAACTACCTATTTATTCCCACAGCTGGGAAAAGGCTTTCATATCGTTCTCCCATTCGTCGAGCTCTTAATGGTCTGACACCAGTTTTCATACTAAGCGCCCAGTTTGTAAAATAACTGAAGTAGGTAGGTAGTTTGTATCTAGGTACAAATTTTAGGCCGGGCAGTAAATTCAAATTCAATCACACCAGAACGCATAACCGCACAGATTGCACTTGCAACAATGTGTTTGCCATTTTAATGCGTATCGGGAAACAATGTAGTTCAGATCCATTAACGGTGCCCGTGTGGATGGCAGGACAAATAGAGAGGCCTATGGAAGCTTTCAACGGTTTTTTTTTTTACGTTTTAACGATAGTTTTTTATTTACCAGCCAGTGATACAATGTTGGATTGAAACTAGAACCTTGTTGCGGAAAAAGGGTTATATTTTTGTTTGAAATTAGAACGGTGGCTAGAGTTATGCTTATGAAATAAAACATCATACTTCTTAGCTTGCTTATGGGTTGCGCAATTTTGACCCTGGTCCTTAAATAAAAAGTTGTGTATGGAGAGCTGACCCCTTTTGGTCGTGAATTGTCATCAACACCAAGTATCACAATAAGATTTTTATAACATTTAATTGAATTCTATGATGGCGTCTTCAATCTTATTAAAATCATTTGCTAATTCCGAAAGTCATATAAATAAGTTTTTCTTACGAAAAACCCTCGTAAATGTCTTAAATTATTATTTTAAACGCATTTGTAAAACATAGAAAATTCGATAAAAAGGTGGAAAAAGTATTGATTAAAGATAAAAACGGCCACTTTTGTCTTAAATTAAAATTAGTGCGACAAACAAACATCAAAATGTTTTTTCGTAATACAGTTTTTTTGCATCCTAAATGGAATTCTGTAAATTTCAGTTTTAATACCTACATGTAACCAAAGATTAACGACAACCCATGAAACCATCCAAAGCGATGCTCGCAAGATATAGCACGATCCTTACGACACATAAACCAGGTGACTAAACTACAGGTTATTGTCACTATAAAACATAGCTTTAATAGCTCCCTATCGCTAGCTATAAAATGACGTTGGTATTTGCATAGGATGGATATGTTTATATTATAATAGGTACTTACAGAATGTTTTGACAAGACAGTAAATAATTAAATAAATAAGTGATCGAGCTCACAATACTTAACAACTTTCACCGAGCAATGTACGACGTCTTATTCATTGATCACGAAACGATCAGCTGATCGAACTAATGCATGTCTAGAACAGTTAATATTTTTTTTAAGATTTTGAAATATGTTAATTTGGGAAAGTTTTTAGTTGGTGTGCTATTAATACTCCTCTAATTTATTACTATCGTGTCATATACATTTAGTGAATGAGTATAATATAAATAAAATAAATATAATATAGTATAATTCTTAAATAAGTACTTTTACGTAGCATAGGATTTTTAGTTAAAACTTTTAGAGAGTTTATTGAAATATAAACCTATAGCTGATTTTTAAATTTCTGTGTTTTAATTTCGGAGTTTGGGAGCGACAGACCAGACAGACTCAGAGCAGGCAGTCCCCCCATAAGGTGGTAAGACGACCCGGTAAAGGCTGCGGGAATAAACTGAATGAGGGTCGCTTAAGACCAGTTGTGGCGTTCTGTGGGGGAGGCCTATGTCCAGCAGTGGACGTCTTTCGGCTGAGATGATGATGATGATGGGACATATGCTGACCGTGAGCTAAGAGCCAGTTTACAGCGATGCTAGCGCCATTCGCGAAAAATATTTATTTCTTCTAAACTAAGGCAAATATCAAAAATGTGGCACAGTAGGTATGACACTAGATAATGTAGCCTAGAATTTTTATGGCCTTTTTTTTACGAGAATGGCGCTAGCATCGCTGTAAACTGGCTCTTAAGACCACAATCATCGTGATTTTCCTGGGTCTAGTTGGGTTTCTTAGCGGGCACCCTAGATAGTTAGTTAGTTCTACCTTGTTAGGGAATCTGAGTGTGATACGTTTAATTTCAAAATATTTAGAGATTTTACTGCAGACACAAAAAGCTAATATTACAATAATGCTTTGTTTAATTATCTCCGCTACAAAAGTCAACAATACAAATGTGTTTCATAATGAAAATGCGCATGGCAAACTTTGCTCCATGCAAAAACAATTAATCAGACTTTTCACGTTTTGTCTAGTAGTCAAGCGGGCTTCACTGTTGTTACAGTTAAGCCAGTTTCCAGGCGAAATATTAATCGTCTAGTTTATTTACTGGGAAAGGTAAACTTCGCATTCATGGTTTTGTTAGGAAATGAGTTAGTTTTTAGTCAGTTAAATGAGATTTCTGGCTTCTGTTGCTGCTTTGTTGAAAAAAAAAGTTTTTTTAATGTATGTTTTGGATAATGTAATAGTAAAACGCAAAGATTTTTGCATATAAATTTGCAAACAATTTATTTATTTATTTATTTATTATTAAGGTGACACAACATAATACAGTTTATAAAAGTAAACACCATAAGAACTAGAAAACATTTGAACTAAACTGCATTACAAAAGGTGCACACACAAAAGCAATATTTGTTTTAGAGTAGAAAAAAATAATAATATTTATAACATAGTAAAAGCCAACCTACGTACGTGCATATATCATACTAATAATAATTATAATTAATTTACTTTTGTATCTGCCTTACCCCGCATACGCTGAGACTAAATAAATGAATACAGGGCACATAGCGCGAAAAAAAGATGTTCGCTGGGGCCGAAAAGTTCTCAAGTGGCGACAGCGAAACGCAAGCAGAGTAGGCAGAACCTCCACAAGGTGGTCAGACGACCGCGAAGGCTGCGGGCGTACACTGGACGAGGGTCGCTCAAGACCGGTCAGTGTGGCGATTTGTGGGTGAGGCCTATGTACAGCAGTAGACGTCCTTCGGCTGAGAAATTGTTGAAATCGACACATAAAATATAAATGTTTACAGCTGCCCTTTTTTTGAAAACAAAACACAACTTTAATCAACGTAAAAAAAAACTTCCTAGAACTGAAACCAATTTTCTTTCAAAATCAACCTGCAGGAAAGTTCAATTTCTTATTTCACTAATGTCGGAGCGCAAAACAGTGTCGCTGGATTATAAATCATACTGCATGACAGCGGCCACGCCTCGGCGCGGAGTGATTCGGTTTCTTTGGGAATGGTTGTGACTTTTATGAAAAATTGCTTAGACTAAGTTTTAATAATAATCCGTACTTTGTGTTCGGGGCTAATAAGTCAACTTTTAGCATTCTTTGTTGATAAACGTTGATTGCAAATAAAAGGAGTGGCTTTTACAGGTTATTATAAAATTCTATTTATAAAAAAATGTAGCCTGAAAAACTGTATTTGGTTGCTCTTACGAATTTTTAAATAGCTTTTTAATTAAATTTTTTTCGGAGTCACTTGGGACTCAATGTATGAAAGTGAAATATATAATTCAATTTAATTTAATATAAACTTTATTTTTTGAAAACAGGTCTTTAAATAAAATCAGATCTTAGTTAAAAAATTGTCACACTGTACTCGGCCTCAAAGGGCATGCAAAATCCTGATAGTTTATCTTATAAGTAAGATAACAATAGTTTTGGAGTCGGTTGGGACTAACCCGTTTCTTTTTTTATTTACTTTTAACATTGATTAACACTCATTACTCGTTCCAATAAAAACTTACATACGTGCTGAAAAATAATTTAAATAATACTAAGGCAATATGTAATGTTGGTCATGTTATTGTAAACCTTTTTTAATGGCATTATTATTTACCAATACTGCATATTAAATATGAGTAGATAAGAGTTCCTTTTAGCATATCTAGAGGCAAATCATTAACCTAAAGCGGTGTAATAAATCTACATCCTCAAACAGTCAAACAGAAACTTAATTTTATTGCTGTTTAATAGCAGGTAGTTTATAACTGCGCCTTCAATAGTAAATCCCGTATTATATGAGTAGTTGTATAGCTTTGTATTAGTACCGTATTGTGCCTCTTGGACCCCTTAAATCCTTATTTAATGACCACCCTTTTAGAGGCTAGTTTCGTTGTTGACTTCAGTTTCGGTGCTTGTGTTTATTTACTTTAAATTTTTCATTGCTGAACTGTGTTTTTTGGGAAAGAAAGCTAATATTTAGAACAGGAAAAAAATCGATTTCAGCAATAGGGTCAGCTTTTTATCGACAGCATGTAGTACTTTGTTTGTTGTTTCTAAGATTCGTCCAAGACTAGTGTATGTAAAACTTGTTTATGGTGAATTGTGGAAACAATAAAGTATTGAGTATTGAGTTTGTTACATAAAGAAAAAAATCATGAATTCATTATTTATTTAAATTACTAAGCTTATCACAAACGTATAGCAAAAATAATATTTTCATTTAATTCTTTTCAATCAACGATTGATTAGAATTTAATGATCTGACAAACAAATGATCAAGAGAATAGAGAACTATTGGCTTACTCCACTAAGAGCAATTCTGCTAACATTACCACGACGGACCCCACCTCAAACTTTCCGTATAATAATCCCATACGTCTGTCTGTCCGTCCACGTTATATTTACATACGCCCCCGGCTGACGGATAATTACTTGCTTTCACTGGATAGTGACACATTAAGGTGGATTCGGGGTAATGGACTAGTCTATGGCATGATTGCTTTTGAGAATAATGGTAGATTTGTGAGAGCTATTTGGTGCTGATATTGTGGACTCGGAATTGCTTTAATGGTGCCATTTTGGATTCAGATAGAATTATTGGTTGATAAATACTTGTAAATGTTGTGAAATTTAGATTAAAGATAAATCAAGTATAGATTAAGAATGTTAGAAAGGTAAAATGTCCTAAATACATGTTAGACGAATTCACGTCCTAATACTGAGGTTTTTTTTTTTATAATTTATTTGTTCCTGTTTTTTAACACGTTAGGATTATTAAATGTTAAAAAAAAACAATAAATAAAAATTTACTCACATAAGAAAGAATAGTTTAATAAAAACTTGACTGCTCCGTAGCTCAGTTGGCAGTGATGTGGACTGAGACGCAGACTGTGCACCCAGGGTTCGATTCCCGGCGGTGCGAACTTTGTTATAATGAATATCGATGTATGTTTCTCGGTCTAGGTATAGTGTTTGACTCTATATATATTTCTGACACCCTAGATACAGGTTCTTCCTATGTAGTTGCTCTGACTTGAGTGTGATGTGTTATTAATATTATTATTAAACATATTAATCGTCAAAATATTATTAGTTACCATGTTTTCAAATTCTGAAATTCAAAAAAAAACTAAAAAACCAATCCATCTGAAATTCCCTTACTAGCTCCCTTGTGCAAGGGATCAACAAGTCACAAAAATAGGTGCAAAAATATAACTTTTTGACAAACTTTACTGGAGCAAAGTTTTATTGCTTCCCATATTCCCGGAGGAAGTTCCGGGATCTAAAGCGGGATCTCTTTATCTGAATCCTTTGCAGCAGCTTCGACGGAGAGTTCGGTGTAAAGTTGAGATGGTTAAATGGTTTGGATGTGGTAAAGTTATCAGAGAACTAGTTTAATAAAAAATAAGAAAAACATAATATAGGACACAACTTCAATACTTGTTACATGTGGTAGATTTTAAACTATCTCTACGTATAGTTGTTTATAAATAAAATTAGATTTTTAAAAAACAAAGTTGTATTTAGAATGTACAATGAAGTATTTAATCTAAGACAAAGCTGGTGATTCAAAAAAGGATGATTTTTTTTTATAAATAGGAGCACCGAGCATACATAGCATCGCGACTGTTACCCATCGGAGTAGACAGACTCAATTAATTTCCAAGTCCTTCGATCCTGACTACTTACTTCTTTCAACGCAAATAATGTGTGTTTCTGAGAAGGCGGTAATAAATAAAAGGAGAGATTCGGCTTACCATAACTAACAATTTCACAAAGTAACATGGGTCGAAAACCTAAAAAAAAATAACAGCTGTTCCATACATTGGTTCGATCAGCTGACGGGGTCAATGTACGGGACAGGACAGCAGATTTTTGTTTTGATATTTCGATCCATATTGCTTTGGGAAAGTTGTTAGGTATGGTGAGCTGAATCCCTCATTTGATTTATTACCGCCTTATCAGAAAAACCTTGTATATGTGTAAGTACTAGTTTTATTCTATAAAATACCCTATAAAAAATTTCCAACATCCACAATCCTAAAGTCGTAAATTATGTATTCCTGTTATAAAACCATCCGTTCGCGAATGGCTGAGATTCGCCTCCGAACGTGTTTTAATGCATCGCAGCAGAAACGACTCTGTCCTCATGAATACTGCATCCGCAAATGTTGATTAGGGGTTTAGGTTTTAGAGGATAGTGCTAGATTTGCATCTGTGTTGTTTTACGTTTTTTTGTTTTTAGGGTGATTGACCTTTCCTTAGTTTTTTGTTGTTACTTGCTTTGTGTTAAACTTATTTTTTTCGTCTACACTAATATTTAATAGAGAAAATATTTCATTGTTTGTATGAATGGAATAGCCTCCGAAACTACAGATCTGATTCGACAAATTCTTTCATGTTTCATCAGTCATAATATAAATTATCCTTGATTAAGTTCAAACATTCGGAATACCGCGTATGATATTGGCTATAATTAATTAATAACATTTTGTAAACTTAAACATATTTTAAGGCTCTACAAAGTTCGCCGTATTAGCAAGTATGTTTTTAAGTTAAGGTAAATTTTCACTATGAAGTGCAAAATGTGTAAGATTAGTTCCGAATTTCAAGTTGTAGTTCAAAAAGAGTCCTTGATATTATAAAAGTCCCAACTTCTTAAAAATAAAGTGCTTAATTTTACGATTATTTTCTTCTTGACTGTTCCGATGGTTATATTGTTACCCTCTTATTCATAAAAAGTTAAAGAGCATTATAGTTATTTGACGTATGTCAATTTAGACTGGATGTCACGTATTTACCATACAACAAACCAGAGAAGTAGACCTCCAGTAAGGCGACTTAAAATCTACTGTATCTTTATGAATAAGACGGTTAGTTATTCCTTTTTAGATGCTCAAATTGGTCAGTTGACTAACCAAACAAAGGCAGAAAGGCATAGAAACAGGAAAACGAAGACAAAAACCAATATTACCGTAACTGAAAGTACCAGGGCGCCATGAGAGCATAAGAACTAACGGCTCCAATAACTGAAGGAAGCTAATTCAGCCATCGGGGAACATTCAGCGGTCCGACTGCCACATCGCGTTTCGCTTCAGAAGCCCACGATTCTACTATTTTTATGCAGCCTTGGTGTAAGTTAGTCTATTTTCAAATTCATTAATATTTAAACGATCCTTTTAATACAATATATAAGAAACACATTATAATTTTTTTTTGAATGTTTATTTAGTCTGCTAAGTATCCCATTGCTGGGCAAAGGCCTCCCCCTTATTTCTTCAAGCCTTCCGATCCTGCGCCACTTCCGGCCAGTTCTCCAGATGGGAATCGGATCGTCCCGCCATCTCGTCCTTGGTCTTCCAAGTTTGCGTCTGCTAATAGGAACCCACTCGGTTGCGTTTGTATCTAAAATCTTAAAGAAGTGAAATCTGAAATCTGAAAAATAAATGGGCAATTTTAAAATAACATAACCTACTCACTTTTTAACAAATCAGAACCAATAGATAAATAATATTTTCAAACTTTTTTGAACTCGACTGCTCCGTAGCTCAGTTGGCAGTGATGTGGACTGAGTAAGCGTGAGCACCCGGGTTCGATTCCTGGGCGGGGCGAATATTGATATGATGAATATCGATGTTTGTTTCCGGTCTGGGTGTGATGTTCGTCTCTGTGTGTGTTTCGGGCGCCCTAGATACAGGTTCTTCCTAGTTAGGGGCTCTGAGTGTAATGTGTTATTATTATTATTATTATATTATTATTAACTCCCCGGTACAAAAAACTCGTTGCAAAAGTAGAAAATATAGTTCCAGAATAAGGTCCCAAGTTACATTATTAGATTAGTTGAAGAGACTCAATTCACGTTTTCGTATGCGCACTAATTCGATAGACGGCACTCTGGCTTTCGTCTCGTTCGTCTTGTTTCAGTAATGGCGGGAATTTGCAAGCGTTATTCGATTTGGTTCTGCTAAGCTAACGGGTTGGTTTTTCTAATGGCTTTATTCGTTTTTATGTAATTTGAATTAAGAATCGATTGTATTCTAAAAAGGAAAGAATTTGGTGAAAACATAGAGGGCATTATTGACATCGGAATTGGTAAAGAAAAGACCAGTCCAATCCTTATTCCGATATTTAACGGGTTATTCATAAAATGTTAAAGAGAAATTTAGTTATTTGAGGTTTTGTCACTTTATAATGGATGTCACGTATTTACCATACAACAAACCAGAGAAGTAGACCTCCATTAAAGCTAATAAAACCTACTGTATCTTAATGAATAACTAGCTGTCCCGGTGAACTTCGTATCGCGCTGTACAAATCTATATGTGAAAATTTTAGTGTTATTTTTACTAACTTTCTCACAATTTTTCTATAAATTCTCTTACCAACATCAGCTAAATTGGCCCGGCCATACTTGAGTTTTAGCGAGACTAACGAACCACGATTTATTTTAATATACAGGGTGTTTCTGACAAGGCGGTAATAAATCAAAGGAGGGATTCTGCTCACCATACCTAACAACTTTTCCAAAGCAACATGGGTCGAAAACTCAAAACAATAATCAGCTGTCCCGTACATTGACCCCGTCAGCTGATCGAACCAATGTATGGAACAGCTGTTTTTTTTTTTGAGCTTTTGACCCATGTTGCTTTGGGAAAGTTGTTAGTTATGGTGAGAAGAATCCCTCCTTTGATTTATTACCGCCTTGTCAGAAACACCCAGTATAGTAGAGTACATATGGTTAGAGTTTTGTTAGAGGTTTGTTCCTTTTTAAGGTTAAACTTACAACCTACCTGTATGTCCTTCTATAGTTTTCATTTTTTATTTAAAAATTGCGCTGTGTTTTGTTCACCTTGTTGGCTAGAATTTAAAATAAAAAAAATATCGAGCATCATCTGGTTTATAATTTTACGTTTGAAATTAAGATTACAAAAAACTTTTTTATACATTTCTTTAATCTGTGTTTCCATTCTAACCCTTGCACCTTTCATTATTCAAGATGGTCGTAAAATGCGGATTAAAAGCATAAAAGATAAAATATTTAATAGCGAAAAAACACTTTTTATTTATGTATTCCGCTTCACGAATTATTACTGGATTTTATTGCTTATTTTAATACTTTGTTTAAATTGGCTCGGATGTTTAGTCGTAAAATAGATTTGAAGATTTTCATTGGCTGTCGTAAAAATTATAAAGGAAATTGGTTGTTTTGTCGGAAGAGGGAAAAAAAAAAGTTTTTAAATTTAAAAATCTATTTCGAATAACAAAAAAAAATAAAGTGAAAGAGAACCAATATAAATCGTTGTTGATATACTTACGTTTTTTTTTTTAACATTACAATAAATGTTTTTAAAATGTAAAATCAAAACTTATTTAAAAATTAAGGTAAGAACTAAGTACTAAGTCAATATTTTTTTTTGTACTTACTTAAACAAAATTACCTACCAAACCTTTTCGTTAATTCCCTTGATACAGCATTGATGTAAAAATGCCACATACTGTATGATATTATTATTAAACATGATGGATGAGTCGATTTTGTATGGGAATGAGATTACTCGTAACCAATTTAGCGGGGTATTTTTTTAAATGTTGCAGGATTCTTTTCCTTTTAGACATTTCTACTTTTTCTAGTAAACTCTAAAATAGATACGAAAAATGAAGTACAGACCGTTATTACATATAGCTGAAGTTAAATCAGCGCTGTCGGTGAAAAGTCAGCTAATGCCGAGTTAGTGCCGTTTTACGGTAGCTGCAGCGTCCCTCATACGATTTGTTGTATAATGTAATAATATTTACTTCTATTTTGCAAAATGTGTATATGTATACGTACCTTTTAGGTTATGGTTAATGTATGTGTTTCAACAATGTTGTAAATAACTATTTTATTTCTTTCTTTTTATGCTTCCTTAACATCTTATGTGGTAAGCCCTTCTATAATATTTAGAATTATTTTATAACCATAAAAAATCACGTTTTTAAATTTTCTAAACCGAGCCAAATTTTACAAAACGCAATTGTTATGAGGTTGTTATTTTCTAAATTCAAAAAATATTTTGACGGGTTTGTTTTTTTTTTTTTTTAAATCAACCAGCCAGTGCATAAAATAGAAACAAAAATATGCCTGCAGCATGCGTTCCGAACACAACAGATTTCGTCGTTGTGTTGTCGTTCGGAAATCGCATGAATAATTCATAATGACTCTACTCGGAATGCTCGCTTGATGAGATGTCACATTATTCACAATTTTTCCACTGATACCTTAATTCCTGTTTTTTTCAAATAATATTTTACGATATGTGAATATTTAATGTGCTGTTTTTTTTGTTTATCACAAACGGGAACCGTTTTTTTGTAAAATATCTAGAAATAACTTGCTTTTTTTAAAATAGAACAAGTGATTAAAATCTACTAGCTGTCCCAGAAAACTTCGTATCGCGCCTTAAAAAATTTATATTAAACAAATTCATTGTTTTTTACTAACTTCCTCCCAAATTTTTCATATTTTGTCACCTTTTAAACCGTCCCTGGACTACTACGAAACTTTTCAAAACCAAATTAACTAAATCGGTCCGGCTGTTCCCAATTTTTAGCGAGACTAACGAACCACGATTTATTGTTATGGTATATATTAGAAAGATTACCTAGATAGGTACAAATAAAAAAAGTTTTTTTTATAAAACCCACTAAAAATTATTGAAATCATAGAAACATTTACTACTTACTATTTCAGAGAAGGTAAAAATTACATAAAAATTGTACCCATCTAAATTACGAATACAAAATATTATAACACAAAGCAAGCCATTTAATTAGAACTAAAATTAGTCTTTAATAGTTAATTTATTCAATCTACCTGGCAGGTGATAAAACGAATATCAATAATTTTAATGTCATTTTAATGATAATGATCTCATTCTAAATCTAAATCTTTTTAATAAATTTCCATACTCTATGATTCTAAGGCTCCGTGCACATAATGACGTGATGCGGCGAAGATACCGAGATGACTACAATTTAATCTTGTCATTAACTTTATTACACATATGACAGGAATCAAAACGGGTTCTCAATCGGAAAATAATTCTAAGCGACTAAAAGAATCGGGACAAAATTTCTCCGTAATCATCTGTATGTATGTATACGGTACGGCTATAACCGAAGTGCGGTTTCTAGTTTTAGCCAGTTAGAACTAGATGGCGCCAATCACTCTTGGTTTAATCTAGTATTAGCCGATTGTTTTCGGGTAAAACTAAGTCTATCATTCCTGCTAGAACTAGATTCAACCACCCTATGGCTAGGGGTGCTTGTTTGTTTTGTTTATTAATTCTTGTAGCTGTAACATAATATAAATACTTTAAAGATCAGATTTATATTAATAAGTTTTCGATACTACCGCTGGCCAAGCGTGGTGATTACAGCAAATTCGCTCCACAATGTTTTCCTTGTGGCAATCTGCGGGGGAGACCTATTGTGTCCAGCAGTGAACGTCTATTGGTTGTAATGATGACAAATTTGCCGCGCCTGGCCATATGTGCGCTGCGCCTAACAGGAAATTTACCGAACTCATAACCGTTATATTCGTTGGCTATTTTTGGCAGATTTTTTAACATAACCACGAAATGAAATCTATGTATAGAGGTAAAAACTTAAAATTATATTCACTTCCTCCAAGGCGCAATAGGCTTTGATTTCGGCTGAAGCAGCTGAGGGCTGGTTTCTATTGAGGCATCAAGATGAACCCGTTTTGTTCAATCTAGCATTATTTTTGCGTATTTATTAAAGTATTCTACCAAGGCCTTATTAGAGCCCCTGATCACCGTATTTTAATTGTAAATATTTTTTTAATACTTATATTTTATTTTCTAGATTGTAATTTCTAAATATTTGTCAGTGAACCCAAATTTTTTTATAATTATGAAATAATATAATTCATGTTACCTTGAAAGCGTATTATTTGTCGTCCTGTTGCATAAATCAACATGCAATGAAACCGAGTATGCACTGTTTTTGGTAAGCTCTTTATTAATATCGACATTTTGTACAGTCTGCATTTTAACAAATCTCTTTTTTAATTGATCATTATTTATCATGATAAAGGTTGTTTTTGGCTAACTGCTGGGAAAAGGA
The DNA here is from genome assembly GCA_951802225.1 of Euspilapteryx auroguttella. Lineage (NCBI taxonomy): Eukaryota > Metazoa > Arthropoda > Insecta > Lepidoptera > Gracillariidae > Euspilapteryx > Euspilapteryx auroguttella. The sequence continues at coordinate 7,277,229 of OX637660.1, read as the reverse complement.
CTCTCGCCTTTGCTTTCTTATCAATGCTTTCTTTGCAAAATCATATAAATCAATAAAATTATTTGTGCAAAAAACTTCTTACATACAGGTATTGTTTTTAATTAATACTTGTAAAGTATAATTTGAGTAAAATTACTCAAATTAGCATCCTCTTAATCATACATCACTTTACATCCTTGCTTGTTACTATAATTTATAGCAATATACATAAAAAGAGGAAAGATTTGATTGTGTGTTTGTTTGCTTGCATTGAATACTGAAAATAAATAAAATACTGAATCGATTCTAAAAAATATTTCTCTGTTGGGAAGCATCAACCCCGAAGGCATAAGCATATTGAATATTCTCAAAAATTTTAAACCCAAGGCTAATCTATTTTGTAAATCTGGAAAATCCTCTCAAGATTGTGGTACAAAAAATATTCTAAAAAAATATGTTTTGTTTTCTAGAATTATCTTTGGCAATCTTATAGAATCTTTGCTAAAAATATAACATATGTTTATAATATTAAAGCATATATTTAACTGTTATATACTTACTTTGTCCAACGTTACCGTATACTGTGAGGTGACACCGGTAACCGAAACGCAGAGTAACAAAACTTGTCCAACGGAATTATTTGTCAATGCGAAGTGAATTTATTGCCGTTTCGGAGCCCGGTTTAATGTTGAGTAATACGATATTAATGCACGCTCGTCTGGATGTCTGTATTGGTTTGTTTCTGTGTATTAAATTGCAATTATATTGATTAGGAAGGTAGGTTTTGGATGCTTTTCGAAATAAATATAATTACTGATATGTACCGTTACTGTTGCTGTTTTCTATACCAATATTATAAAGAGGAAAGATTTGTTTGTTTGTTTGTAACGAATAGGCTCCGGAAATACTGAACCGATTTGAAGAATTATTTCACTAATAGAAAGCTACACTAACGCCGAGTTTCATAGGCTATATTAGATTTTCAAAAAAATTAGGGATCCTTACCTAAACGTAAATAATGAAACCCAAGGTGCAATATTTTTTCCGTTGTTTTTTCAGGTGGTTTGTTGTTGTTGTTTGTTTTTTTTTTATTCGGCCATTCTAGGCAGTCAAAAGAACATAGTCTATAGAGCCATAGTCTTTTGTAGTATGTTATATTCTATGGCGTAACGAAGTAAGCTGGGACAGCTCGCTTTTTAATAAAACTTTAACATTTTACAAAAACGAAAATAGATTTTCTATTAAATTTACTTAGGTACTTTATAGTAAAAAAAAGATATACGCATTCGTAGCACACAAATTGCTTTGCTGAAAATGCTGTGTTTGATTTCGTATGTTTTTCTTTTACGTAGACAAATTGTGTTATGAAACCAATAGAAAAAACGGTCGGTGGGTCGTTTTAACAAATTGCTTTTGTTTAAAAAAATAAAGAAAAATTATTACAACATTTCCAGGTTCATTGCACAATAGCAATCCAATTCGCAGTGACACGGCGAAATTAAAATAAAACCGAAAAAGTTACTGGATTTTTTTCCGGCAATATGCAAAACAGCCAACTGTTCTCATAAAATCTGGCCGTTTAATAAAGCGTCCAGTTTAACTGCACACTGCAACCTGACGAAATTAGCATATGGAATTAACCCGTTTTCTCTAGTCCAGTGCGGTTTTGTGCTAGTCCTAGCGAATTCGCAACAGGCATTAGCGTTAAATGTCTAAAGTTACAACAAGTCTGCTTATGTTTTTCGACAAAATTTGCATTCAAGTTCTTTGTTCTCAGTAATTTCCTCTTGTTAATTTAAAATGAAAATGTTAAAAACAAGGAAATAAATGCATATCATACTGTATTAAAGTCATCATCATCATTTTTATAATCTCAAAGAGACGAACAGTGTTGGACATGAGCTTCTCCAACATATCGCTCTACTCTATGGAAAAATATTTTGAAGAGGGTTTGCGCTAATGGCTACGTTTGGAAGGTGATCGCAGTATGGCTTATCAAGTTTTTCAACGAAGGTAGCTGCTGCCCGTTCTTCGTGTGTTACTTTAGTCTCTTTTTTTGACACTTAAGAGACGAGATGGGACCGCGGAATTCAATGCCGACCCGCCACACGGTAATAACTACATTCAAGTAATTTCTTAACCTGTATTTACTAAGTTTTATAAATCTCTCTCCAATTCAGTTCTTTCTTCGTTTTTTTTTTCGATTTTCGTAGTCAAACCAGATTTAAAATCTGATTGCAAATATGCTAGATTAAGCGATTAAAGCCGCCATTTTGAATCACTAACAAAAAGCAGTTCGCAGCTGACGGACATTATTGCGCGGTGTGTTTCGCGTTCGCGTCAATGTTGATTGAAACTATAGCTCTATAGCTCGTGACTCGCTATAGCTTAGCTTCATGTGTAGCTAGCTAGCTTTAAGATATGGCTCATTATGGATGACGGTGTAGTTTCTGTAATGAGGCTTTTGGATTCTGATCATGATTGTTGTAGGATACAATAATTAGTTAAGACTTTAGACAGCTATAAGGAAATTATTAATATTCACGTTGTGGTTGTTCTCGGTTGGATAGGACATTGCAGGCTTGAATCACCTGATTGTCCGAAAAGTAAGATGATTCCGTGCTTCGGAAGGCACGTTAACGCAGTTCGTTATAACCGCGGCGACAAGCTGGCCCCTTGTCACGTTGGTAATAAAGCATAAACTCGGCTAAACGTGGGTCTGGCTCTTGAGCCAGTACCTCTGCCTAACCCTTCGGGGAATAAAAGGCGTGTAAAGTAAAAAAAGTAAAAAATGATTTATTCAATACAGGATACAAGATATCGCTTATTGAAAGTCAATTAGACTAATCTAATTAATATAACACAATAGAGGCGAGGTAGTTCAGGGTGCCCACTAATTGGCTCAGGCAAACAAATGTTTGCCTTGCCTTACGACAATGGTCGCCTGGAGACGCCCCCAAACGAGCCCTCCTCTGTCAAATGATTCTACTCCCTTTCGCAATGATTTTACAGCGTAGAGAAGAAAGGGGAGATTATGTTGTATTAATATTCCTCTAGAATTCTAATACTTTTAAATATTTGTCTATTTGTATGTAGCTAAAGCCTTTTTATTAAGTACATACACATCAGAAGTAACTATTTAGCTTAGATAAAAACGTTTTGAATTAAAAAAACGCTTTACGTAACAACTAAAATGTCTTTAGTGTTAATAGTTTAGTTCTTTATTTGTAAATGGCATTAGTCAATTTGTAATTTTTCATATTTATTTTGAACTCTACTAAAAAGTTTTATTTGAGCAGTTGCTGCACATCATTTAGCTTGTAAAAGGATTTTTTTTTTCATTTATTCATGTAAAAAAAAACTGTCTTATACAGAGTGTAATAGAAAAGTTTCAAAAATACGAGTAGTAATAGAACAAACAGTTTTTCCCGCCCAAATGTCAGCGTATCTCTCGGTTAGGAGTGTTTACCGGCAATTTTTTCTGGAAAAAAAAAACTATTTCCTCTCACAAACGGATGGAACAAAAGCAATTACGAAATCGCTGGAGCAACTTAAATCACGGAATGAAACTCATCGTGGCGGGAATAAACTAGTGTAGGTGTGTTTGTGCAGTGGAATTAACAACTTGCACTGGCTGTCCGTTAGATAAGAATAGACTCAAATTGGATAAAGGAAAAGTTGTTGTTTTATTACGAACAGAAAGATTATAGTGAGTAATTTACAATAATGACTAGTTTTAATTTAAACTAGTCCACCCGGTGAACTTCGTACCGCCTAACCTATTTCAATATTGTGCATGTTTTGTACATTAAACCTTCCTCTTCAATTAATCTAACTGTTACAAAAAACCGCATCAAAATCCATTGCAAAGCTTTAAAGATTTAAGAATATATGGCGCCAGACAGACAGCGGCAGGGACTTTGTTTTTATACTATGTATTGTTATTACAATACATATGATGGTCTGATGACATACAAAAGGTCGGCAGCAGGATTGATGCCTGGTGTGCGAGAGAAAAGGCCTATGTTCAACAGTGTGCTCTTAAAGGCTGATTATCATTATGATACTGCTATTCAACAAATATTTTTACAAATATAAATTTCAAATAATACAATTCCTGTATTTACTCAAATACTAGAAATCAGTCCAGTCGTTTTCAAGTTAAACCTAGTCCCCCTTACCATAAAAAATTTAGACCGGTCTTTGTATGACAAACTAGTAATTTAAACCTAGTCTAGTGATTTTGACCCGGTTTAACTTTTTTGTGGTAGAGCCGATTCGGCTCAAGTAAGTTTTCGCACAAACCAGACTTTGTTTTTTAATTTAATAATATAAAAAATTTATTTATCTACGTGTTGCCCCCGAGATATATAAAGACACTAACGAACTATACAAACACACCCCGACCCAGGAAACAAACATCGATATCCATCATACAAATTTTCGTTTTCGCCGGTGATCGAACCAGGACCTTCGAATTCACAGTCAGCATCACTGCCAACAGAACCAAGGAGGTCCAGAATTATGCCTCCTAAGCCTCCAACTAAACACAGGTAGTAATAACCGCTAAGTTTCTAAGTCTACCTTAGTGGAGTCAACGCGTTAATCTGTACCCAGCTTAACATTGATGAACGACTATTTTAGAGGTATTTGTGGAGATTTTGTGTGATTTTAGGTTTGATTACTGCTAGGTAATAAGTAAGATTTGAATGATAGGTACTACATAATGCTTAATATTTAACTATATAAGATTTCGTGTTTCTAAGAATGAGTTGAAATTATGCTTTGGAGGTTTTTTAAAGATAAAAACTTAATTCTCCAACTAAGTTTAAGGAGAACTCTACCAGTCTGAAATTATACTTTTCCCTAAGCCTTATGAGATTTCAATAAAAAACTAAATTTATTATCGCTTTTTTATAGTGGGACATAGGTATTATTTGAAAAAATATTTTCTTTTCACAAAAAAGGAACCCCCCTTCAATAAACTGACACATACATTAACTGAGCACTTCCTCGTTTTCGAAGTCGTTTAGGTAAATAGGTACTAAAACCTTCTCCTGAATGTAACAAAAACTTTTCTGAAAACCGCATCAAAATCGGCAAAATCGAGCAAAACGCGAGATAATCGCGGACAAAAATACATACATACAAGTTAAACTGATAACCTCCTGTTTTGAAGTCGGTTGAAATACAACTTAAACATGTTTTATCGTGATTGTAATAAATTATTCTCTTATCTTATCTTAATTTTGGCTGACTTAACTTTTACAAAAGTGATATTCAACCTAACCATAGTTAATTATATGGCTTTTTTTTCTCAAAATATGTATGTAACTAAATCTTATATCTGTCGTAGTAAGATTTGATAATTAGGTTTTTTGCAAAAAACTAGGGATTTTGCGAAAACACGGATAATTTGATATAAGCATTACTTTTTTTTTTTCAATCATCCTGACATAAAGCATTTTTTTTGCAAAAAAACCTAGTAAAATTGAAAACTTTGAAACCTTCCTTTAATCTGATTGGCTAGATTATTGCTTGCTGGTTAACTCTTATTCTGATTGGTTCGTTAAAATATCCTTTGACGCTACAGAGAACCAATCAGAAAATGAGTTTACCAGCAAGCAATAATCAAGCCAATCAGAGTTAAGGCAGGTTTCAAATTAATGCTTATATCAAATTATCCGGATTTTCGCAAAATCCCTAGCTATTTTGCAAAAAACCTAATTATCAAATCTTACTACGACATATCGACAGGTAAGTAGGTAGGTATACTTACAATGTGATAAATGGTCTACCGGTGTCCATGCCAATACGACATGGAAATGCTAATATATGGTCTGTCTCGTGATTTATGAGTATCACTTCATTAGGTTGAGTTAACTTGTGTTTGTTCTGCGGATATTGAATTGTCTGCTTAGTACTATGTGGGCATCTCTGTATGCATCTGCCTAAGTATTTACTTACGCATGGCTTAATCTTGCTACTAATAATAATAACACTATAATAACACATAACACTCAGAGCCCCTAACTAGGAAGAACCTGTATCTAGGGCGCCCGAAACACACACAGAGACGAACATCACACCCAGACCGGAAACAAACATCGATATTCATCATATTAATATTCGCCCGCCAATCGAACCCGGGTGCTCACGCTTACTCAGTCCACATCACTGCCAACTGAGCTACGGAGCAGTCAATACAACTAAGGTTTCATTTAGCCGAAAAACTTCAGTCACTTCACGTTGTCATAATATGTTCTCCTTTATTATACAATACTAGAGGCTGCCCCGCGGTTTAACCTGAGCAGATTAGAGATAAACACCAAAATCCTATCTTTTCCCGTTCCCATGGGAATTTTGGGAATTTATTCCTTAGTGTTCCCCTCTACTGCCCAAAGAAACCACGTGCAAAATTTCAGCCCACTACGCCCAGTAGTTTCGGTTGTGCGTTGTCTGTCAGTCAGTCAGTCAGTAACGGAAGAGTTTTATATAATTCATATCGATTTCTGATTTTAGACATATAATTTAAAAATAATTAAGTATAGTAACCTATACCACAGTATAATAAATAGTACTACAAACCTATACTAGCCGACCTGAAGAACTGCGTATCGCCTGACAGTATAAATTCACACAATATTATATTATTATAATTTATAGTATGTGAGCTATTCTGATGACTTATCAGCCTATTATATTATAATCATGACAATTATAATAACATTCCAATCTGTATATTTTTTGTGAAAAATTGTCAAACATCTTTACATACTTTTACGTTTACACTAATATTAGTATTGAAGAGAAATACAAAATATTCAAAAGCAGATAACAGCCAATTTAAGATTCTATTGCCTGCCATTTCAATAGAAAATGTTATTCAAACACGTTATTTAGATATACGAAAAGCCATTCACATTTGGTAAACATACCTTTTTAAAGGCAAGTATATTTTTTGTTATGCCAATTTCGTTGGATTTCATTGCTTTTTAACATTTGGCTGAGATTTTCCTTATGATTGTTGCTTAAATGTATGAAGGTTAGCAATATTCTTTAAAGAGCACCAACTATTAAATTCGTATTTGATTTAAATCTATATAGATTTAGTAAACTTACCTATCAGTAATGTAAATACCCTGTTAAGATAAGATTTGATCAATTTTGATAAAATTAAAACAACAAAAATCAATAAAATAAAGTATTTTAGTATTTATTCGTATTTCTTATTTAAGTTATCCATTAGATTATTGAATGAATTACAATATAGGTAAATGAATTACACTTAAATGATGAAAATTGTACAAAATGTCTAAAAAAAATTAGAAAATCTAATATTTTAGTAACACATACTAACATTGCAAAGAATTGACTGTGATACTATTAACTTTTTATCTTCACCATCCTTTCATTATTTCTAAGTATTTTTCTCACACTTTTATTACATTTTATGCGTGATCCCTATGAATCTGGAGACCTGGAGATATATTTATAAAAGTAAATGAAATGATACGAAATTATAAGAAATAACTACCTATAAATCCGTCACATTATCTGTAAACCTTTTTTTTTTGGTGGGGAAACTCCTAACGAGTACCCTGCGACCCCGGGGGGAGTCGCAGGGTTATGTGTGGTTCGCACCCACTAAAACATACATAAATAAATAATCAAAAATACAGCAGTGATAGCGCAAACATATCAGAACACGACGTATCCGCAATGAAAGAAGATCAGTGACGGTAGTGACGCGTCAAGGCGACCGCGGGAGGATGAAAGGGGAGCGGGGGAGGACTGTAAATTCCAGAGAGGTCTACAGATAATGTGCCTGAGTTAAAGTTATATTAGAATTACTTCTACTTAATAGAAACGTCCTAACAACACTGTCAAATCCTTCACTATAACTCTCAGTCCACTTCGCAAAATTGTACATAAGAGAGTCTTTCTTGAAGTAATCACAAGGTTCTTCAAGCAGTGCAAAGGGCATAGTGACCCAAAGCAGAATACCTATGACAGATAGAACCATTGAAACGTAGATGTTCGGTTCGGGGTCTTCAATTTGGTTGCAGGAGCCACCGCAAGCTGGTCGCTTGCAACGGATCCCTTGGTTTTGGTTTTGAAGTTTTAGACGGCGTATTAATCTGGAACGAGAAAAAGTTTTATTAGATCTGAAACGAATAGTTGTTTTTGATAAGGCGGTAATAAATCAAAGGATGGATTCAACTTACTATATCCTACATCTTCTCAAAGCAACATGGGTTGTAATCAATATATATAAAACTCTTCCGTTACTGACTGACTGACTGACAGACAACGCAGAGCCGAAACTACTGGGCGTAGAAAACTGAAAATTGGCACGTGGGTTCCTTGGGGAGTGTAGTTGAGCACTAAGAAGGGATTTCTCGAAATTCCCACGGGAACGGGAAAAAACGGGATTTTTGTGTTTATGAGAAATCTGAGCGGGAAAAACCGCGGGGCAGCCTCTAGTCTCAAATAATAATAACCTGTTCCATACATTGGTTCGTTCAGGTTCGTGTTTTGAGACTTTAAACTATGTTGCTTTGGAAAAGTTGTTAGGTATGGTGGGCTAAATCTCTCCTATGATTTATTGTCGCCTTGTCAGGAACACCCTGTTTACTGTTGATGCAGAGATGAGAATACTTCTAAGTGAGTTTTGATAGAGTTGCTAGTAGATTTAGATTATATTTTTCACGTTTAACAACTGACCAAATATAATAATGTAGAGTAGAAAAACACTTTGTTCAAGATTTTTATACCAATTATAATTAATTCGCCATCAAAAGTTGACTTATTATTTAGCCTTTGGGAATTTTGTGCCTTTTTTATTATTACATTTTATTCAGGCAGCTTTAAAGCTGTTGTATTTTAAATAACTTACTTTTGAATTCCTAGACGGTAAAGCAACATTTTCGAAAATCACTTCACTCAAATCAAATTAAACAAAACACTGTAGAGACCACAAAGGTTTTAAAACACGACCATTATCCAAAATGGTGGCAACACAAATATTTATTATTAGGCACGATAAAAATGGTGAATTAACGACCAACCTTAACCTGTTACACAATTCAATAACTAGAGAACGGGTTTTCTAATATACATTTATATTATTTTTATAATAATTTGCATATCTGGTTGTTTTGATGATGAGCAATTAATATTCTTATATGGAAATTTTTATGTTTCAAATTCAGTTTTTTTTTGGTCATTGGTTATGGAATATTTTGTTACTGCAATTAATTGATGAAAGGACCAAAATTATTAATTAGTACTTATTTTCAAGAGATAATAATAATGTAATATTTTATTCTTCTAAATAGATTTTTCCTGCATGAAGATGTCAAAGGAGCTCAAAGGTAACAGAAAGATTCGACAAATATTAGGTCATGCTACGCCTGCATGCCTTCAATTTTTTGTTTTAAAGTATAGTCGTATAATAAATAAAACCACGGTAGAGTCATTGACTTGCAAAAAGTAACAAGACTAGTTTTGTGTAATTGAGTTTTTTCCACAAATCTTTTATGATTTAATATTTTTCATATAAATATAATTTCCCAAATATTCCCAAGATAACAGTTTGTTTATCTCATCAGGCAGTATAGTTCCATATGCTAGTTCCCACCTCGGCAGACGTCTCAAACTCAAAGTTAGTACAAGTACTCTACTCGTAACATTTAGTATAATTCTAGCAAAGTTCGCTTCCCACAAGCTAACGATATCTCGTCAGGTTAGGCTGTGGCCTTAGTGAGTGTCAACTTATAGGTTTCAAATCCAGTAAAAACTATTTCAAATAGACGACGCTTGAGCGTCGACTTGTAATATACTATCCGTCTGTTTGAAAGAGCTTTAGTTAACTATTTCATTTTTCATTCATAATAACCGTTAGACGTTGACTGCGGGACATGGGTCTATCCCCCAAGATTGCCACCAGGACAAACATTGTGGAGGAATTTCACCTTAATCGCCACGCTTGGTAGGCGGGTTGGCGATCGCAGTTATGGCTGTTTAAATTTTTCAACGAAGGACGCTGGCCTAAAGGTTCCCGGTGCACAAAACAAAAAAACTTTTTTCCTATTTAAAAAACAAGTTGTTCGATAACATTACGGATTACAGGATATAAGAATTTTTAAGATTCTTTGTTTACACACACCGATATAATGCATTGATCCTGTTGGACCGAATATATTATGAAGACTGTTGCTTGGGAGAAATGAGTATTCCCTTTCCGGAGAGTGACAACCGACATAAAAAATTGGAAAGATAAGCGTCTAGCATAGTATAGGCTGATATATGCCGAAAAAGAAGAAGAAATACAATGATTGTAGTCAAAATTAGTACGTTATAAAATGGATTAAGCAATGGCTTCAGCAAAATCGCTATCGCGGTCGCCTATGCCCCCGCTCTCTCTCATCACTCAAAGCAAACCATTATAGTGACTCAATTCACTGGAAGTTGCCAGCAATTTGGCTGAATTGCATCGCCAAGTCGCCGTCTTATCGGTGCCTCCTAATGTGTTATGCTGTTCCGGTAACTAGTTGACTGGTTTATTATTTCTTCTTCGCTAATTGGGAAATAAAACTGATTGTTTTGGAATTTTTTGGATAAATATAATGGGAAGACTTAAAGAAACTTACCCCCTTACCACAAAAAAGTTAGACCGGTCTAAAATCGCCAATTTGTATGACGAACTAGTGATTTCAATCTAGTCTAGTGATTTAGACCCGGTTTAACTCTTTTGGTGGTAGAGCCGTTAGGCATTAGTGATTTTTTTTTTCTGTTGTAATATTTTTTGAATGAAGAAAAAATATGTGAGCAATTGTCTACACTTTGTTTAGGCATTCCCAATTAAAAAAAAACTCAAAATGGAATTTTAACTTTGGTTACTTATCATTTAGAGTTATTTTTTATTCTTAGCATTCGAAAAAGCCTTTGAAGAGTAAGAAAGTTGAGGTTTTATTGCATGAGATGCATTACGATAATGAATTAAATCTCATAATTATTCACAGAACAGAAAACATACAATTTTCTAGAATTTCCTTTAAAAGGTGTATAATACGGACATTAAAACTTTTACAAAAAAAAACTACAAACGCAAAAAAGACCAACTCATTAAAAGCATATAATGAACAACACAAGCCAACGAACAACGTACCGTCAAAGTAAATACAAAGTTTTAAAAAGTCAAGCTTTTTTCCTTTGTTTAAAAAGCTATGTCATTGACATACTAACACATAGACATACATACAAACAGAGGGTTCCAGTCTAGTACAGAGTTGGTGCATTGAACTGGCACCCTTCTGTACCAATTATTCATAGCCATGCCTTGGTAAGATTAATGCCTCGGTGTGTGTGCTTTTTATGATGACTTTTTTTTTAGCTTAATCTTATAGCGATCTTGTTGGCCAAATTAATGTAATCACAAGTATGCATTCACGTTCAAAGCTGGTAACAAGCGCTCGTTGGCGCTGGTTCGAAAAATATATAGAAAATATCTGCGCTGACATTTGCGCTGGAACAAGCGTCTATGTCAGCGCACGAATTTTCTATACATATTTCGAACCAGCGCCGACAAGCGCTTGTTACCAGCGTTGTACGTGAGTGAATGTACCCTTACATAGGTATATCTTATAAGAAGAATAGAATACCACTGACCTCTGACCAATCTTCTGCCAGGCGTCATTTGTTTCTCTGCATATTATAAAAGGAAAAAATACTTATATTACTTTTTTGTTTTATTGTTATACTAGTCGACCCGGCGAACTTCGTACCGCCTAACCTATTACTATGTTGCTCATGTATTATACTTATAAACCTTCCTCTTCAATCACTCTATATATTAAAAAAGACCGCATTAAAATCCGTTGCATAGTTTTAAAGATTTAAGCATACATAGGGACAGACGCGGGAAGCGACTTTGTTTTATACTATGTATTATATATATAATGTAAATATTTTTATTCATTCCCTTATAGTTTCTGTCCGTCTTTCTGCCGCCATTCATATGGCTAAATAACTATTGAAATTACTGAATTGTGATTTTGCACACTTCACAATAAAAATTATCTGAACATTGCCTCAGATATAAAAAAATTGTATCATCACAAACATCAAATAACGCAAATGTTGTATCTCAATATTCATATAAATCCCTGTAAAATAGAGTTTTTTTTTTTCAGATCTTCAAGAAACACTACCATAGCTGTAAGCACACAAAATGAGTGGGGGTGATAAAAAATAGTCAAAGAGTAGGGGTTCGCTCAAGTTCCCTGATTACTATCGGTACCTAGATACTACCTAGTGCAGCTTAATAACTAGGGTACCTAGTTGCTTAACGAGGACATTTGTTTACTTACTTGAAAGAGCTAGAGGACTAGATAAGTTAAAAAGATTGTAGGATCGCTTACTAGCCGACTTTCGCTAACTTTGAACTTTACAATGGAAATTCACATTATAATAGCTTTGTGCTATGCAATGTCTAATCTATTAATGCTGTAAAGTTTCATATTAATTATGTTAGGAAGTTTAAACCAACGATTAAGTATTAAAAAAAAACAATTAGTCCACACAAAACGTTCGCGTTTACAACATGAGCTACTTAATGAATTCTAATAGAAGATACTTGGAGCCCCTAACTAGGTAGAACTTTTATCTAAAGTGCCCAAAACACTATTAAACCATAAAATCACAGACACATCACACTCAGAGCCCCTAACTAGGAAGAACCTGTATCTAGGGTACCCTAAACACACACAGAGACGAACATTACACCCAGACCGGCAACAAACATCGATATTCATCACATCAATATTCACCCGCCCGCGAATCGAACCCAGGTGCACACGCTTACTCAGTCCACATCACTGCCAACTGTGCCACGGAGCAGTCAAAACACAATCACCCACAGACCTCGATATCCTGCTAGGAATCGAACCCGGATCTTTAAATCCCAGTCAATACCACTACCAACTGAACCATGGAGGCGGTGGAAAATATCTCTTCGGTTAACCTCAAAGCGAAAACATTTTATGCAGCGCAAATAGAACTCAAAGGGAAAACTTTGGATTTCGTTAACTCAATGTTTACTCACCTCATCAAACAAACCCTTCAAAGATGTCAATAAATCTAAAATATTATAAAGATTGTGTTTGTAACGATAAATTAAGTTTATTGTTGCTACAGTTTTAAATACAATTATTAAGACACCGAAAACGTTTTTTTTTTGTAATTCCACTCTATCAGGGGCGAACCTTTTTTTTTTTTTTTGTCTGAAAACGCTAATGCTCGTCTTTATGCGTGTTTCGGGCACCCTATTACAGGTAATAACACATCACACTCAGAGCCCCTAACTAGGAAGAACCTAGATACAGGTACCCGAAACACACACAGAGACGAACATTACTACACCCAGACCGGAAACAAACATCGATATTCATCATATCAATATTCGCCCGCCCGGGAATCGAACTCAGGTGCATACGCTTACTCAGTCCACATTACTGCCAACTGAGCCACGGAGCAGTCAGGTATTATTTATTATTATTATAACCAAATGTTGGATAATCTACAAGATGTTTGTTAAATTTTGAATTCTACACAATATTTTTGTATTATATAGCTTGTTATGATTCTATCCTTTATGGGTGGCTTTTAAAGCTGTCATCCGGCGGATTGCAATTTACGTATATGATGGATGGCCGTTTTGGGTATTACCCCATTTGATAGCTACATTGAGGTAGTAAGCTATTAAATGTATTTTAAATAAAATTTCATACAACATAATCTACATCAATCAATATACATAGTATAAAATAAAGTCGCTTGCCTTGTCTGTCCTAATGTTTGCTTAAATCTTTAAAACTAGGCAACGGATTTTGATGCTGTTTCTTTTAATAGACAGAGTGATGCAAAAGGAAGATTTTTATGTATATGTATAATACATGCACAAAAAACTAATAGGTTAGGCGGTACGAAGTTTGTCGGGTCGACTAGTCTATACCAATATTATAAAGAGGAAAGATTTGTTTGTTTGTTTGTAACAAATAGGCTCCGGAAATACTGAACCGATTTGAAAAATTATTTCACTGGTAGGAAGCTACACTATTCTCGAGTGACATAGGCTATATAATATTTTCAAAAAATTAGGGATCCTTACTTAAACCAAGTAATGTAACGCAAATTGCAATATTTTTTCCGTTGTTTACATATTTTGACAGGTGGTTTGGTTGTTGTTGTTTGTTTTTTTATTCCCCCATTCTGGGCAGTCAAAAGAACATAGTCTATAAAGCCAAGTCTTATATTGTATGGCGTGACGAAGTAAGCGGGGACAGCTCGTAATATATAATTTTATTTTGTGATTATTTGGTAAGAAATTAGTAAACGTAAGTAAAGACCTTGTTATGACATAAAATTTAGATTTTGTAGTTTTTTTTTAATGTAAATATATTCAGCCCGTCCGTATTGTTTTTTAAAATATTATGTTGTGCCATAGCATCGCATCCACACACCCTTTTTTTTTATTTATGAAAATTGAAGTCATGTTTTTTTTTATAAAAGATTTCTTTTCTATTTATCCTTACAATGGGTTGCCTGAAAGAAATAGCTCTTAGCGATAGGCAGCTCATTACAATTTTTTTATTATATTAATAAAAAAAATGAATAATGTTAATTAGATTTCTCTCTATTTGGTGAATGCTTTGTCTTTTCATAGTTTTCTTTTATCATAAAGCTCAAAACTTAAACTATTTTGATAATACAATCTAAGTTTTACTTCATCCTACGTCAATCTAAATATTGCAATCTGATCACAAAGCTGTTATACACTGCTAAATGACCAATAGAACATTTACACGAGCCCTTTGTGGTTACATTGTTACACCAGGCCCTATGCTGCTAACGCCCGGCTTGTTAACATGTTGATTGATTTTTGAATTAGATTTTTACAGCGTCGATGATAAAATTGTTCTTTTCATCGATTTTTAAGGTTCCTGTACTCGTCTCTGGACGTTGTCCATCCATTTATGTCATATAGTTACTTTTTTATAATATGTCACAGTAATTATGTTGATCAGTACGAAGTTCGCCGGTTGGACTAGTATTATAATAAAATAAACTTTTGAACAGAAAGCTACGCGGTGGGTTGGTGTTTAAAATATAAAAAGAATTAATTTTATAAACTACTAGTCGACCCGGCGAACTTCGTACCGCCTAACCTATTACTATGTTGCTCATGTATTATACTTATAAACCTTCCTCTTGAATAACTCTATCTATTAAAAAAAAAACATGTTTTAAAGATAAGCATACATAGGGACAGACGCGGGAAGCGACTTTGTTTTATACTATGTATTGATGTAAATATATCTTTAAAACTATGCAACGGATTTTGATGTGGTTTTATTTTAAAGATAGAGTGACTCAAGAGGAAGGTTTATATGTATAATTCATGCACAACATAGTAATAGGTTAGGCGGAACGAAGTTCGCCGGGTCGACTAGTTATGATATAACATAACAGCACTTACAAAACCACAGAAACGGAAACACGAAAAATAGTTATAAAATCTATATTTTCGTGACGCCCTTAAGGCCTTGTTATTCAAATATAGTCCACTTAAGGCAGAATACCTCGATTCAGCACTATCGGTTAAGGGCCCCACATCAAAGGGAACCGATTGTAAAGGTCCCCTTTACTGAAAATATTCAAAGGATTCAATCGTATCTCGATTCGGATGTCTTTTTGAAGGATGCGTTTGCTATGTGTTATTTATCTACTTATTAAAGATATTTATTTATTTTATTATTAAAAAAAATATATATAAATGACTTTGAGATGTAAAGCTAGTGTAGCCAACCCGTATTTTACAGATAGTAGTTAAGTCATGTTAGTACAGTCGCGGACACGGTCGGCGTAACACTTCCGGTTTTTCTGTATTGCAAAATAGCTCTTGTTCTTCGGTAATACAGTCTAGAGCTAATGAAACCATAGACAAACCTTTTACGGCCTCCTAGTCCGCCACTGTACATATTTATAATTTTTTAAGTTTTTTTAATTAAATTATGATTAAAACACAAAATTCATAATACGTTTTGAATATAGGGCGGTACTACAGGAATTCAATTTTCATGTTATATCTGTCGTTGAGTAAGATTTGATAATTAGGTTTTTTGCAAAAAAACTAGGGATTTTGCGAAAACTCGGATAATTTGATATAAGCATTACTTATATCCTTTGTCGCTACAGAGAACCAATCAGAATAAGAGTTTATTAGCAAGCAATAATCTAGCCAATCAGAGTAGAGGCAGGTTTCAGATTTTTCAATTATACTAGTTTTTTTTGAAAAAAAATTGCTTTATGTCAGGATGATTGAAAAAAAATTAATGCATTATATCAAATTATCCGGGTTTTCTCAAAATCCCTAGTTTTTTTGCAAAAAGCCTAAATATCAAATCTCACTACGACATATCGATGGTAACTTCTATTTTATGGCACCATTAGGAATTAACCCTGATCATTTACGGTGAAGTAACTTCTAACTTCTTCGTTAAAATGTTAATTATTAAAGGAATGATAAAGAAATTCCTAATAATAAATTGAAATAGGTACAGATTAAATAATGCACAGATTAAGAACAATAAATTTTCTTGAACAATTAATTTTAAATCATTAGAGAAAGAAATTTAAAAAGATACCATCGATACCGTTCATTATTATCCAATGATTAATGCTCACTATCGCTCGGAGACTCGGAGCCTTCCACTGCGGAACCCTTTCAGCTAATGATCCAGTATTGTATCAAACTAAGATATCAAGCTTCTATTACGGGCTTGCTTATAAAGCCAAGGTGACCCCTAAATTTGGTGAATCTAAAAGTGTGAATGTTAAAAAAAAACTTATTTAATAATTAAATTTTAATTTAATAAAACCTACAAAAATGTTAAAAAACTGTAACATGAGGTAACACTTGCAGTATATAGTATAGTATGTACTTAGGGTATTCTTAATTAGTTTACTAAATGTAAAAAAAGTAATAACTGGTGTCCAAAGAATAAATGATTTTTTATATTTTGTATAATTTTCATTTCGTTTTCTTATCTGGTTTTATTCTCTTAAATTATCATAAATAATCAGTTCGCAGAAAAAATATTTGTCTGTTTGCTTTGTAAGATAATTATAACGATTTCATCAATGTTAAAATTTGTCGTTTTGATGCAGAAATATTAATAAAACACAATTATTTGGAAAATAAATATTAAGAATTAACCTCGAACTATCGTCAAAGTCAACAGAATCGACGACCTGTAGTAGAACCTTTAAACGTAGTCGGGTAATTAATGGTTGCCATTGTTTCTAGCAACAAACAACTTTTTTTTTTTTTTTTTTTTTTTTTTTTTTTTTTTTTTTTTTTTTTTTTTTTTTTTTTTTTTCGGGTAGGCGAGAAACAAACAACAAATTATTTTGCTCCTATAATATTTAATCTAATTTATTTAATAAACAGTGTTAATTTTTTAATTTATGTATATTCATAAGCTGTGACAATTGCACGTACCTACCAGCTAACAGATTCATCCATCACAGCACTTTGTTGGTGAAACACTAATTTTGCCAAGTCACTACTTCACTTCACAAACATGGATGCACAAAAAATCCAGAAGTCAGTAGATGAACTTAGTCGCTTCTGTGCCTCAAGCCTGAACCAGTTTAAGATGGAGCTCCAAAACGCTGCTCCATCTCCTGCTGCATCATCCGTGGCCGCTCAGTTTGAGGTATTCCGTAACTTTGTCCTATCAGCACTTGGAACATTGCAGCTGCAGGTTGATCTGCTTGCGAGACATCAGGACAGGATGGAGATGCAGAGCAGACAGAAAATTCTGCTTATCCACGGTGTCAAGAGCGAAGGAGACGATGACCCGGAAAAGGCCTTTGCAGATATGGTGAGCAAGAAGATGGGCATAGCAGACTTCAACAGTGGTGACATCAAAAGGTGTCATCGCATGAAGGGGTCCGGCAGCAGCGAGAAGCCTAGGCCATTGGTCGTGAAGTTTCGGAGTGGTGCTGCTAGGAACAGGGTGTGGGATGCCAAGACGTCGCTCAAGAATTCTGGTGTCACGGTTACTGAGTTCTTAACCAGGACTCGGAGAGATGTTTTCCTTGCAGCAAGACGGCGGTTTGGAGTGACCAAAAGCTGGACGAAGGACGGCACCATCTATGTCCTCGCGTCGGACGGCAACAGGCACCGCGCTGTCACCCTCGCTGATCTTGACGCAATACCGGTAGCGTCCTCCGAGCCACACCAAGCGACTGTTCAGCGGAAGGCGGCCCCTGTGACCAGACCGGACCCGGCGGTGCAGTCTGCTGTGAGTGCTGCGGCGCCGGCTCTTAGACAAAGAGGATCAACGACGTCAAAGCCTAAGAAGTAGGACACCGGCTTGGCCATGTAGTTTTAAAATAAAAGTGTCTGTTCTTGAGTTAATATTCTCGTGCAAGTGCCCTCAATAGGTTTTTTAATTATGGTCAGTGCTGGTGCTTTATTTTTATTATGAAGTAGGTAGTCAGTACAATAACTTATGTAATGTGGTATCACTTTTTTTTTACGTTGTCTCACTTTACAGCGACTGACATAAAATAAAACTGATTGACTGAAGAAACTGACTGATTGTAGACGATTGATCGACGCAGCAACACTGACGGACAATACGCTTCATTTTACGCAATACGTTGAGGTCACTTGTGCACAATTTTTATTTTTTATTTCCCTATTTACAATCATTTTATTATTTACTGTTTTAGTTATTTTATTATGTAGCTGGTGGGTATGGCAGTTGGTACAGTGCATATTTATCTAGTAACCTATTTATTTTATTTTTATTATATTTCGGTAATATTTTACTTTACGTTTTGTTAGGCTACTTACTTTCTTATAGTTGAGTAAGTAAGTACATATACTTATTTTTATAATTATATATATATATATTTATATAGTAATTTAAGTAGGTATAAATATACTACATATATAGTTTAGGATATATACGTATTTATTATATTTTGCTATATTTTTGTTGATTGTATTGTAGTAGTTTTTGGGTACCTATTTATTTATTTATTATGAACTCTGATGACATAGATGACGATAGTTTTGTCTCCCTTTCGGAATCTTCTGAGGATTTGAACAGTTCTGATGCAGATAGTTTCTGTAGTTTACCACCACTTAGCGACACCCTTAACTCTAAATTTTCTGATGTCTCAAAGAACTTCAACGTTGTGCACATCAACGCTCAAAGCATTCCGGCACATTATTCTGAACTATTAGCTTCTCTCAACAACAAGAATGTTCATGCCGTGCTGGTATCGGAAACTTGGTTCAAGCCTTGTCTCCCATCTATTGCATACGCCTTACCTGGTTTCCACCTTGTCCGAAACGATCGAATTGACGTAATGGGTGGCGGGGTTGCTATTTACATACGCAACAATTTCAAATACTCGATGGTTAGTATATCATCGCAGCCTCCCCCCTCTAATGCAGGTGAGCATCTTTTTGTTGAGATTTTCCTCTCGAATAGCAAGTTGTTGCTTGGAGTCTTCTACAGCCGATCAAAAACCAATAATTATTTCATATCGTTTGAGAAACTGTTAGAGGACCTCACGCCATCGTACAACCACATAATTATAATGGGTGATTTCAACACTTGCCTCCTAAAAAAGGATAATCGATCTTCTTCTCTCGAATCACTCTGTCACGCTAGCAACATGAAAATCCTTCCTCTTGTTGCTACTCATTACTTTCCTAACTGCACCCCGTCGCTTCTCGACCTTATTCTTGTCAAATCGACTGATCATGTTGCTAGGCATGGGCAATGTTCCGCCGACTTCTCTTACCATGACTTAATTTTTTTATCTTATAAACTCCGTTCTCCTAAAGCCAAGGCGAAAGTTCTTCTCCAGCGTAATTTTGGTGGTATGGACATTGAACAATTGCGTGATGATGCTCGCAAATTAAATTGGGATAAAGTTGTTAATGCTGACATTGTCGATGAACAAGTAAATATATTCAACTCATTGTTAACTGATCTTTATGACATCCATGCTCCTATACGTGCAGTCAGAGTAAAACATTTACCTGCTCCATGGTTGACTGACGAAATTAAAGCTGCACTTACCAAAAAATCAAGAGCAATGTCAAGATTTAAATTGAACCCGTCTCAGCTTAATAAAACTAAGTACACGAGTATTCGTAATCGCTGCAATAGGATGTGTAGGGACGCTCAAAGGCAACATATCCACGAATCGGTACAAAACGGGGACCCAGCCAAAGTTTGGAAGTTTCTTAGGTCAATAGGGGTTGGGAAATCACGTACAAGTGACATCCCTAACGGTTTAAATATCAACGATTTAAATAAACATTTCTCCTCAGCGACCAACTTTGATGGCCCGCTTAAGTCTCAAACATTAAACCGCCTTCTTTCAATTCCCGCTCCTGACTACTCTCCTTTTAATATCAAAAATTTCTCTGACGCTGATGTCAAGCAGTGCATTCTTCATATTACATCTAATGCTGTCGGCAGCGACGGCATCGGCCGGAGCATGCTCATGCCCATACTGGATATCATCATCCCTGTCATCACCAATTTATTAAATAAATCAGTTACCACTGGCACTTTTCCCGTTGCATGGAAGGATGCTCAAGTTACTCCCTTGCCCAAAAAGAATAACCCCTCAACTTTCTCTGAATACAGACCTATCTCAATTCTCCCATTTCTGTCTAAAGTTCTTGAGCGTCTTGTCCATCGCCAACTTCACTCCTTTCTTTCTAAAAATAATTTATTAAACCCCTTCCAATCTGGCTTTCGTACTGGCCACAGTACAGTTACTGCTCTGATAAAAATTTCTGATGATATCCGGTTGGGTATGGACACCGGTCTTGTCACGGTGCTTGCACTACTAGATTTCAGCAATGCATTTAATAATGTCGATTTCGACATATTGTTGGCAGTGCTGCGATCTCTCAACATCTCTTCTGAGGTAATGAAATGGTTCCGCAGCTACCTGTTTGCACGCAGGCAGCGTGTCAAAATTGAAGACTGTCTCTCCGAATGGTGTGACACGTCTGCTGGTGTCCCCCAGGGTGGGGTCCTGTCACCGCTATTATTCGCCATCTTCATCAACTCCATCTCGTCAAACATTACTTCCTCCTACCATCTCTATGCAGACGATCTACAAATTTACTCGCAAGCGGCCGTGGGTGACCTTTCATCTGCCATTCTGCAAATTAACGCAGACCTAGACAATATTGTCGAGTGGAGTAAACATAATGGCCTGAAGGTAAACCCGACAAAGACGCAAGCAATAGTTATAGGTAGCCAGCGTCAACTAGCTAAGATCGACTGGCATTATACGCCTAGTATTGTATTCGATGGTGTCAATGTCCCTGTCAGTGACAAGGTTAAAAATCTTGGCGTAACCTTTGATAAAACTCTGTCTTGGAGGCCCCACGTCGCGGAGGTCAGTAGAAGGATTTTCGCTGCTTCCAGTTCACTGAGGCGCATGCGAAATTTCCTACCCACTGCCACCAAAATAACGCTGGCTCAGTCACTTCTTCTGCCCATATTAGATTACGCTGACGCGTGTTACGTTGACCTAAATGAGGATCAACTTAACAAACTTGAGCGACTCCAAAATTTCTGTATACGCTTTATATTCGGCCTTCGTAAATACGACCACGTGTCTGAGTTCCGCGCCAAGCTCAAGTGGCTGCCTATCCGTCTTCGCCGGAATGTACACACTCTTTCTCTTCTCTACACAGTCCTGTTCAATCCCACTGCACCAGACTACCTTAAAAAACAATTTGAATTTCTCTCCTCAACGACTAGCACTCGATCTTTACGCCCCCTTCATTATCTTACCCTAAAATGTCCGAAACACTTTCATAATTTTTATCACGACTCTTTCCGTGTTTACGCTATCCGATTGTGGAATGCTCTTCCACTATCAATAAGAGGTCTAAAGAATTTGCAGTCCTTCAAGAGTCGTGTGAAGGAACACTATCTAAGTTTAGTAAAATAGGTCATTAAAGTTCGTATGTATTGTATGTAAGTATAATTTATTTGTCATTGTTTATTATATAGTTATGATATATACTTATTTATGTTTAATATTATGTATTTATATTATAAATATGTATTAGTTTATTACTTTATAGTATGTTGTAGGTATTTAATTTTGTGTATTTTATTTTACAAACAATGTCATATTGTTAATATTATTGCACTTCCTGCCATACCTCTGTATTTATTTTGTCTATAGTTTCAACTTTTAAAAACAGGTTGCCTGGAAGAAATCGCTTTAAGCGATAAGGTCGCCTATTGTCACCTTACTATAAGCTGATTGTTAACATATTTTTAGATTTGAGTACAATAAAGTGTATATTCATTCATTCATTCATTCATTAGGTCGGGGAATTTATTAATTTAGTTTTTCGTCTGGAGAAAATTGTTTTTCCAACTTTTTGTTGTTGTGAAACAGGATTTTTCACAGATCATTGCTTTTGAAAAGTGCTATTAATTTTGTTCTTAATTCTTCAAAATGATTTCTTTTACTGGAAGGATAATTTTTAACACACGTTATAATGGTGTTGATTTCGAGAGAAATAATTTTTAATACAATAGCGATGGTGTCAATTTCGAGATTTTGACACACATCGGACTTTTCTTACAGAGTTAATAATAATATTTTCACTTAAATTTAATTTATTTCTATGAGTATTATTAACTTTATATTGGGTTGAGGCTTAGCCCTGTACAAAACGGAAAAAGGAAAAAACAAATGATTAAAATGATTTGAGAGCCAGACAAGGGTTATAAGCATTTATTGCTGGCCAATAAAACATTTGATTGTATTCAGTGTTCCTATAAATTACAATTTACGGGTTGATGCAAAAAGGGTTAGATCATTTAGCAAGACTATGATCGACTTCTGCCTAATTTGTTTGTACATTTATACTATAAGATTTATAAATATTCAATGAACTAAGAATATTCATAAGGATGGTAGATATACAGATAAAACAGTGAACTTAGTTATGGTTTTCTGGGCAAGGCAACAGCACGCCCTATAGTACCGGGCTGAAGAATAGGACTGAGGTATCCCCTGCCTGTCGTAAGAGGCGACTAAGAGGGGACCCCGGGGTCGTTGGGTGCACGAGGCGGGGGCTTCGTGTAGTCATATAACGGCCCCGAGAAGGGCGGCGGAACGCGGTGTCCAGTTCCGTCGTCGAGCGTAGAAAGAGCCATCCGCGCTCAGGGGGGACTACCACCACCTGTCCCCCGTGAAGAGGCTACTCAGCCAATGCTGGAGGGGGTCGCGGAGCTGAACACAAAGTTCGAGAGATCTCCCGTGACCTCCTTGCAAACAGCCGAGATGGACACCAGCGGGGTTTTAGTGGGTGCAAACCCCACATAAAAAAAAATTAGTATCAGACAACTTTTTTTTTCATATTTTGTTTTGAAATTTCACATAAGTACCTACTGAATTCAATAGCAAACACACGCATCGTATTTTATGCTTTATACGCTCCGTGTGTTAGCGATTTGCGATTGAATTAAAACGCTGTTAAAACGTTACGCATTCCCTTTTGAGTCCTACTCATAATTTACTCAAATCGTACTCACGAGTAATTATCGCGCCACTCATCTGCGATTGAAAATTGTGCCGCGTCAAAAGTCGACCGCAGGGGGTGGTTTATACTCATTTAAATGGAAAATTTGTGTTGGTTTCATGTTTTAGAGTTTTAAATGTAAGAAGTGACATTTTTTTTCTAATTATACTTTTTTAAGTTTTCGTGTGCTCTCGAAAATGTTATACCTTGGTCACCTTGTCAACTTGGTCAGTTAAAAGAAAATCAGGTTTCTTGTGATGTTTTGGATAATACTTATGAGTTTTGTGTGTTTAATGTTTCTGATATTATCAAAAGATGTACAAATATTATGGAATTAAAAACAATCCCTAGGCAGTGTCGATGTATGTTCTTGAATAGCTACTTTACCTGCCTGCCAAGCGTGGAAATTATGGTTTATGCCAATTTCCCAAGGTTTGTCTTTGTGGCAATCTTTGGGGGAGACCTATGTCCAGCAGTTGACTTATATCGGTTGTAATAAATAATATTGCATTGAAATTTCAATAAAAACTTCTCTATGTAGCTTCTGAACACTATGGCATACGTGTAAAATGCTTTTCATGATAATAGACTTCCTTTCTATCCATTCGACTGTTTATTTCATCAAAGGCTTATTTCGGAGGCGGATATTACACCCTGTATGACTATGACTATACAAAGTGTAAAATCAAATGTTTTGATTGCTTTCAGCTTTCACATTAGATAAGGATGTTTTGGGTCTGTCTGCTGCCTAGGCGCAGTGAACTGGAGATCCAGGTTGAATTCCCAGCTAGGGCACTAATAGGTGAATATTGAAATGTAAAGCCGGTTTTAGTTGTATTTTGCAATATGCAATGTGTGAGAATAAGCTTAAAAAACTGTGTAGATTAAATCAAAGTCAAAAATTTTTGGTTAATTTGTGCTTTAGTGATACAATTCATCTTAAATCATATAAATAAATTATTAAAGTTGTGCATCTTCAGTTATTCAAAAGCTCAGTTAGTAGTGCAAAAAGCTCCGTAGCTAAGCTTTTACTTTACATTCGTAAGTACATGGGGAGGTGCTATGTAATAGTTGAGTGCTTGCTCCCTTCAGTACATAAGTTTGCTCTTACCTCTATGTAAACAGGGTTACTTTTAATTTGTATTTAAAACTAAGAAAAAAGGGTTATTTTGTTTTTAAAATAATTTAAAGTTCGTTTTAATTATAAATCAACCTATATGAGGTACGCGTTTCAAGGACAGTTTAAATATGGTCAAATTAAAAGATTCGTTGAAATTACTTATATTAATTTATCAGGGTTTTATGTTGGGTTAAAGCATTGATTCCCAAAGTGGTCCAGGTGGACCCCCAGGGGTCTACGCGAGCCCGACAGGGGTCTACGCTTGCGTGGAAAAAAAATGGGGGTCCACAACTCGTTAACGGGGGTCTATAAAAATGTATTAGGTGACCCGACTTGACTTCTCAAAGTAGCATTCAAAAGAGGGTATCAATCATTTTAGCTGCAGGCACAAATACCTGAAAAATATCCAGGACTGGTGGGGAATTGTGCAAAAATTTCTCATAGCGTTTCCTTCGTCATTATCTTGTCAAACGCAGTTTTAGTGCCGTAACAAACTTGTTGACAAAAAAACGGAGCAGATTAAATATTACAGAGCGAGGAGATTTACGATACTTAACTAAACTCAAGCCAGATATTGATAATTTGCTGTCAATTCACCAAGTACATCCCTCCCATTAAAATTATAACCTTTATCTCAGATTACAATGGTATAATTTTGGTAAATTTTGATTGAATTGCGACTGTTTTTAAAATTATAATCATCATTAGTTTTGATGTTGAATTTTAATTCTACTAAGACTGTTATAACAACATAATTAACAGTGTAGTAATTTTTGTGTTTGAATAAATAGCTACAAAACATGAAAATATTTATTTTTACTTTTTACCACTCCGAAGTGGAAGCTTATTTGTTTCTTACACTGTGAGTCAATCTTAGAATACAAAAAAGTAAATCCAACTGTTGGATGAAGACGCTTTTTAGACTGGCCTTGAAACTTAGCCTATATGACAATACTAACAGCATAATCAAAGCAATATAAATTCTCACCTTTTTTTCGAAAACTTTTAACTCATAGTTGATTGAAAAATTGCCACAACACAGATTTACATAGACAAATACTTTTTTCGGGTTTTGGAAGTAAGTTAGTAGATGTAATAGCTGCAGGGGGTCCACCAGATCCAGCAAAATGTTTAAAGTGCTCTATGAGAAAAAAAAGTATGGGAACCTCTGGGTTAAAGGATCATATACAAGAAATACATCTTCAATCTGGTGAAGTTCATTTAATAATCTATTTCCTAATTATTAAGCTGAAAATGCGATTTTACTTTAACTATTTAACGGCCGTTTTCAATATAAAAAAAATATATTAGCTATCCATTACTAACTTCAAATAAGACAAAGAATATGACAAGTGTCTATTAAAATTTTACTTTTGTGATCTGTGAATTGGATATTTAAAGTAACCCGTTGGTAAATGGTGATAGCTATGGAAAATGACGATGATGATCATCCATAAAGACTACGGAGAGTTAGAACTTAGTAAATAAAAAACATAATATATGAAAATTTAACCAAACAGTTTGTTGGTAGTTTGTTGCTAAGGATATTTCGCCGTTCAAGAACTTTTCGGCACCAGCGACCATCGAAGTTCGAGCTATGTGCCCTGCCCTGCGGCTTCAGTTTTGGAATTGTTTGAACTATATCAATTAGGTACTTTGATGTTTAATTTTGATTTCAATAAAGTATTCTCTTATCTCTTATCTTATCTTATTTAAATTTTAGTACGTATGACTGATCCGTAGCTCAGTTTGCAGTGATGTGGACTGAGTATGCGTGTGCACCTGCGTGGGTTCGATTCCCGGCGGGGCAAACATTGTTATGATGGATATCGATGTTTGTTTCCAGTCTGGCTATAATGTTTGACTCTTTATATGTTTCGGGCACCCTAGATACTGGTTCTTCCTAATTTGGGGCTATGAGTGTGATGCGTTATTATTATTATTAGTCAAAGGACTCAGTCAATTGATTTCGGTCGCACATTTTCTGCTAGTCAGCAAAGTAAAGTTTATAGTTTAAGTGGTCTAACCTCAACCCTAACCTAGGGGATGCGGTGACAAAGCTCCGTAAGTAATTACAGCAAAAATGGGAAAAACTAGGTCACTATGCCTGTGTGCGAGTGATTAAGGGGGACCCCTTATTATTTCATCCTATAGAGCGCCTAGGTTTAGTAGTATTTGTATCAAAGTACTTTTAACTTGCGTAAGTACATAAGACGTTCTTTTGTAACAGGGGATATCAATATTAATACATAGTATAAAAAAGTCGCTTCCCGCGCCGCGTCTGTCCCTATGTATGCTTATATTTTAAAAACTATGCCAAGGATTTTAATGCGGTTTTTTTTAAACGATAAGAGTGATTCAAGAGAAAGGTTTATATATATAATACCTGCACAAAATAGTAATAGTTAAGGCGGTACGAAGTTCGCTGTTCAACTGTTGGGTCAACTAGTTTATATCTATAGATATCGGATAAACGTGTGTCTCGGCTATGATGAGCTGATGCCTCCGCCTAAACCTTCGGGAAATAAAAGGTGTAAGATTATGTTATGTTGTAGATATCTTTTAATTTCCCACCTCACTTTTTTTTTTCTTTATATTTATTCATCTTATATAATTTGTCCTAATATATTTTTTATCACAAGTTGCTAGGAAAAGGACCAAACAAAACACGATAGCATAGGACTTCATAACAAGGCAGTGAAAATTCTAATCAAGACTATCTAGTGCATCACAGGATCGCCTTTTTGATATTGCCTATGGTTTAGAATATTGATATTTTCGCAATTTCGCTTTTTCACGCCCTCTTAGGGTGTCGTTTTGTTCATAATTACAAAATAGGTACTTATACTCTGAGTAAAACTAAGTAACTCGAGCAATTTTGTTTAACAAACTATCCGTTTTCACTATTAGTAAATTGGAGATGAAAATGTGTACTGCGGTTTCTCCCGACCGCGCTATCATCCCGGCAGTGTAAGCAAAGACCTTATTACAGAATCCACTAGCTTTGTGTAGTGCTGTAAACGTGGAGCAAGAAACTTATAGATCGTTTATTTAAATTATTTGGAAAATTATTAATTAATTGCAACCTTACAACTCTACTACTGAATACCTATGTTTAGCCGTGGACGTCTCTCCCCACAGATTGTCACAATGACCGGTCTTGTGCGATCTCCTTCGAGTGCAATCTTTCTCAGGTCATTAAACCACCTCGTTAGGGGCCTGCAAACTATGTACAAGATATCACCACACTAAACCACACCTACCATTTTCGTTCAAATCTTTTCGTTTCTGACCGTACCAAAATATTTTTTGGAGCAAAATCGGAATGAATGTGTGGGAGCTAAAAATTGCAGAGAACAATGGTTTTGGAGCAAAATCGGAATAACCCGCATCTACTGTTGCGCGGTCGCCACTCGAAGAGTTTTCGGCGCTAGGGAGCATCTGCTCTTCGAGCCTTTCTTGCCGGTGATTTTGGTTCTGAATATTAAACACAACATCATCAATTGCATTGGAATTCATTTCTATTTTTAATGTTCTTTAAAACTATTTCTGTTTGCATTAAAGTGCATTTCTATTTATTTTGCAAAAGTTTTAAGTTATCGAAAGTCGTTCGAGCTATACTTTGTCTGTAAGCAAGTTTTTTTGTAACTTAAGAATTTTATTAATGATTATATATTGTTATACTATATTGTAAAAAACTATGGTTCCCAATTTATTTAAAACTTTACTAACATAATTATCGCTAAGCTGAAATAGGTCAAAGATGCAGATTACAATGCAGCTGGTATTCCATAAGTCTGCTATTCAGCGTTTAGCCACAGATCTCGCCTCCAGCGATAATCACAGTAATGGCTGAGCAAGAGGAGCATCGATTACTTAACTCTGCTTAAGACAACAGTCGCGATTGGTTGTAAATATGTGATTAGATAGTTCTCATTACTTAGGGCGATATGTAAAGTGAACCTTTATAGTATTACGAGTCGACCCGGCGAATTTCATACCGCCTAACCTACTATCTTGTGCATGTACGTAATAAACCTATAAACCTTCCTCTTGAATCACTCTATCTAATAAAGAAAACCTCATCAAAATCCGTTGCATAGTTTTAAAGATATAAGCATACATAGGGACAGACGCGGGAAGCGACTTTGTTTTATACTATGTATTGAAGTCACAAAGTTTGTACCAAATGCATAGCGTCATATTAGTAGGCTATTTTCTAATTTCAATACTAATATAACACATTTTTTTGCAAGTTTTGTATTTTTTAGGGATAATCAAATACATAGATGTAAAGAGATTGATTCGACAGATGTGGGCTCGTTTGGGGGCGTCTCCCGGTGATCACTGTCGTAAGGCAAGGCAAACATTTGTTTGTGGGCACCCTGAACTACCTCGCCTCTGGTAGTATAGGATACTTTACCAAATAAGGTATCAATAAAAATTAGAGTAAATAGTCTAATAGTCCTTCAATAAGTGATATCTTGTATCCTATATTGGATAAATTATTTTTAACTTTGACTTTGAGAGACGAAAATCGCAACACAAACGACTGAGCTATTTAAGCAAAAGACATGAAAACATAACAAATACAAACTTTACTTGTACAGTGGCGGTCTAGGAGGCCGTAACAGATTTGTCTATGGTTTCATCAGCTCTAGACTGTATTGCCAAAAAATAAGAGCTATTTTGCAACACAGAAAAAACCGGAAGTGTTACGATGACCTTGTACCTATCATCGCACTTAACAATTTCTGTAGTGACTGAAAATTACTTATTCATACTTCAAAGGTATTCCAAGTAAATACTTATACAGTAAAAGAGCATGCTTATGCTAAAGTAATTTCCATATTTTTACCTTTATTGTGAAAACTCAATTTTGCAGTGAGATCGCATGTAAATGCGTTGCATGCTGTTATTTGCATCTCATCGGAACCTCTCGGATGCACCTGTAATTCTGAACAGGGGCTCTAAGAAGCCCACATTTGGTGGAATACTTTTATTACGAGGGCACCTCTTAAGTTTATTAAATTTAAAAATAAATTAATTATATTTTTATTCGTGCCTTTTTATTGATAATGCATGAAATTCTCCTGGATACAATGCGATATTCCCGCTTCAAATAATGCGTAACGTAATTCAAAGATCTACCCGGTCACATCGTCATAACGTCAATATTCGCCATAGCCTGCTAATAAGTAAGTACTTCTAAGTAAAGATTATTATAATTGTAGTGTCAATAGCTGTGGATAACGTTGTGGGTCTTTTATTTATCAACTCTGATTTAAATTAAGCTTATTTTAGACTAGAGGCTGTCCCGCGGTTTCACTCGCGCAGATTTCTTATAAACACAAAAATCGAGTTTTTTCCCGTTCCCAAGGGAACTTTGGGAAATCCTTCGCATAGTGCTCACCTACACTCCCTAAGGAACCTACATGCCAAATTTCAGCTTTGTACGCCCAGTAGTTTCGGCTCTGCGTTGTCTGTCAGTCAGTCAGTCAGTAACGGAAGAGTTTTATCTATATTAGTTAAAATATGATAGGATGGTTTAGTGTCTCTTAGAAAAAAAAAAGAATAAATAAATCCCTGGTATTTTCCACACTGTCTCAGTGTGACCTAGAACTTTCAACGAACATCCTTATAAAACTTATTTCCTCTTCACAAATTTGTATAAACTAACATCCACTACATCTCTCCATTAATTTAAAGTAAAACACCCCGGGATGGAACTGAGACGTAAAAGTATGATGCTATGTTACGTCTGTAGCGACCTCGCCTGAATGTCAGGGATGAACGGAATACTCCACTTGCTAACGGTTGTATTGATCAGTTTTTTTTTTTATTTATTAAAATTTTCTTTAGACAAAATTATCAAAATTCTGCAAAACCCACATTTGGGTTTGTCTGCAGTTGTACAGTTGCGGTCTAGGGCGGCGTTACAGATATGTCTATTGTCTCATGTGCCCTAGACTGTATTGCCAAGTGGCGGTCTAGGACGGCGTAACACTTCCGGTTTTTCTGTATTGCAAAATAGCTCTTGTTCTTGACAATACAATCTAGGGCTGACGAAACTATAGACAAATGTGTTACAATAATGCTTTTCGTCCTCTTCTACTTTTATTTCTATTGTAATTTTGCTCTAGAGGACGAAAAGCATTATTGAAAATGTGGCCGTAATGGTAGGTCTGGTGTAGTCTCGAAACTAAATTCGATCGAGTCGTTATCAAGTTGCTAGCGATCTGCATAACCATATTGTTGTTTTCTTGAGTAATTCATAACGATTGCTGTTTTCTCGGCAGGCAGGTAGGCGTCCGCAGTATAGTTCTACAAGTTTTTTTTAACAGAGAACGCTACTGCCCGTCCTTCGGGTTTTCCCTTTCATCTTACACAACGTCAATGGGTAGTGGTATTCGATACCGCCATCACATGACATCGGATGTTTATTGCTGATGGAATAATGAAACGCAAACCCAAAGTGACAACTGAGTGACAGCTGTCAACGTCAAATATTTGATAACCTAACTTCCTGTTACCTTTGCCCTTCTTGTCCTTGTCTCTGCGTACGTTCACTTAGTCAATATATTATTCTTACAAGTTAATTTTGTTTTCTCTGTTAATACAGTGGTAGACCCAAAAATAATAAGCTAATTAAACTTCTTTCATGGTAGCAGAGCGTGGTTACTATTATTTTCAGAGAAATACGAACTGATTGCAAGAATATCAATCGATATAAATATTCCCACCGGTCGACCGGGTCGGCAACCTGTCGGCATACCTAACCTTATTGGTAATTAATTGCAACAACGAATTTAAAAATGTCATCAAATGCATCAAGCGCATTCAGCATTGACAAATTAGTTGGACGTGACAATTATTCGACGTGGAAATTTGCAGTCCGAACGTAGAACATGAAGAGCTGTGGGATTGTGTTGAGGGCACCTGCTCTGATGGCAAACGGGACAAAAAGGCGAAGTCAAAAATAATCTTGCTGGTGGATCCTATTAATTATGTCCACATAGAAGAATGTAAGACTTCTAAACAGGTATGGCTTAATTTAGAACAAGCATTCAGTGATTCAGGCCTAACAAGAAAAGTTGGTTTATTGAAAAATCTTATAACTACTACTTTAGAGAACAGTTCTAGCGTTGAGAGCTATGTAAACACTATTATGTCAACGGCACACAAGCTCCGTAACATAAATTTCAAAGTAGACGACGAATGGCTAGGTACATTGTTACTGGCTGGGCTTCCAGACGATTATAAACCGATGCTCATGGCATTAGAAAGTTCAGGCACACCAATAACAGCAGACTTAGTTAAGACAAAGATTTTGCAAGATGTAAAGGCTAAACCAACAGAAGACTCCGCACTGATTGTTAAAAAACCAGTTGGTGGGTTTCAAGGCAAATCAAAAGGACCCAGATGTTTTAATTGCAACAAGTATGGCCACTATGCAAAATTTTGTAAAAGCAAGAAAAATACTAATAATAGTTTTGTGGCAGCTTTTTCAGCACTTCCAGTAAATGATGAAAACAATTGGTACATTGATTCCGGAGCTTCCAGCACACATGACAAAGCATCAAGAATGGCTGATGAATGAAAAGCCACCGAAGGTGAGCCATGTGCGGATAGCTGATGATAAGGTGCTCAAAGTCAAGTCAACAGGTGACATTATCATAACTGTTAATATGATATGATATGATTGCACCACACCCAGCCAGCGATACTCGCTGACACGGACAAGCCGTATGTACCAGGGGGCGCGCGATTGGTGGAAAAACGGGAGATGAACGCTCCAAGGTGGGAAATAGGCTTAAGGAGCCGACCGGCTAATGCAGCCTAGAGCCGACGGGGATTTGGAGGGACGGGAATGAGCGTGTCTTGAGTCTTCCTTTTCCGGCCTTTCTTAAGGGTGCTGTTGTGCTGTAGTAGAGAAGGTTCTGATGTCCCTTGATCTGCCCGTAAAGTGATCCGATGCATTTTACTATGCTTTTCCTGTTCCTCTTAGCATTTGTTGTAGATTGCCTTTAGGTAGCGGTCTCCTTCCAATCTTATATTAGAGGGATTTAACTATGCTCTGTTATCTGTTGAAGTCGTGCCCTTGCGTTGGTGGTTGCGGTGTCTCTGGTTCGGGTTCGCTGTCGGACTCTGAAATGTTGTATATTTCTTGAGCTGCCGCTATCAATTTTTCCCTGTTCTGTGCTAATGACTTCCATTCTTCTTGATTCCTCTGGTAGTAGTTCATGTCGTGTTTTATAGAATCTTTCCACGTGAATATTGGGCGGCCTACTTTTTTCTCTTTTGCAGCGTAGTTAAAGGCGGCATTTAGAATATGGGGATGTTGACGTCTTAAAATGTGGCCATAGTAGCAAATTCTATGACTTTTAATGATTTTTGTCACTGTTCTGCCATGCATGATTTGTTTGGTTTTTTGGTTGTGGGGTCTAGTCTTCGAGTATTTAAGTAAATCTTGTAGGATCAGCCTTTCGTACCTGCGAAGTCTTCGCCTGTTTGCTTTCGTTAAGGCCGCTACTTTGAGGCCGTAGATCATGCATGGGACTATAACCATCTTGTAAAGAACTCTTATTGTTTTCCATTCCATATTTGATGTCCTTACAAACTGGATTAGCGCCTTTGAGTTTTTTTTTCCGCTTGTTTGCATCTTTTCCTGATAGTCCTGCTTCGGTTTAGTCCCGATGTAATGTATGTTCCCAAGTATCTTATTTCCTGAACTGGTTGCATTGAAACACCGTCGATTTGTATACTGGATTGATGGCTGCGTTCGTAGTTGGTCAGGTGAGGGTCTCTAATAAGAATTTTTTTCTTTGTTGCGTTTACCTTTAGGCCTACACTTTTCAAAAGAATTTTCATTTTAGTCACTATTTCGTACATTTGTTCTAGCTTGTTTGTAATTGCTATTGAATCGTCTGCAAATGAGAGTATGAGTGGCAGCTGTATCCGTTGATCTTGATCTAGATGTAGATACTCAATTTCTTCTTCAAGTGTGCGGAGTACATCATCCATTACTAGCGTAAACAGCCGTGGAGAGAGGGGGCATCCTTGCTTAACACCTCTACCTTTGTTAATCCAGTTACTTTGTTGATTGAACCATTTGATACGAGTTTTTTCTATTAGGCATCCTTTTATAATCCTGTTTGTCAGCGCTTTATTCGTTCTTGTGACAAGTATATCCCGAAGAGCGGACAAGCTGACTGTATCAAATGCTTTTTCGATATCTAGAGCAAGTACGTAAGCCCTATTGCCGGCTCTCCATTCCTCATCCAGTACTCTTCTCAGTGTGAACATGTGGTCATCCGTGGATCTGTTGTTTAAGAAGGCCGCCTGATAATTACCTAGTCTGACTACTGCCGCGTCAAGTCTCTGGAGCACAAAAGTCGCGTATATTCGGTATGCTACTACGTTGCAGATAGAGATGCGACGGTAATCGTTCAAGCCCTTCGGGTGACTGATTTTCGGAATTGGAACTTGAACTGACGTAGTCCATTCTTTTGGAATCTCATTGTTTGTCCATGCATTTTTCATGTGTTTTGTAATCTCGTTGAGTAGTTTCATTGGCAGTGCTTTATACAGTTCAATGACTAAGCTGTCATTACCTGGAGCTGTTCCATTTCGCATACGCTCAATGATTTTTAGGATGTCTTCAGATGTTGGCGAATCACCCAGGTCTTCGGGATTTTCATCCATTAGTGTATCTATGTTCGGTCCTTCGGCCAATTTTAGCTCTTTTTCCCATGCGGACATAGGGATGTAGCATTTATTTTTTTGCGATCTTGTTAGAATCTTATTTTTCCTATAGTATTCATATAGCAATTTCATGCGGAAAGCCGGTTTCAGGCTTCTCAGGTTTTCAAGAAATTTCCTACATGATTCATTATCGCTTCTTTCTTTTGCCTGGCGTAGGCGAGCTCGACATTCCTTAAAATGACTAGATATAACTGGATCATTGGGGAACTTCATTTTTTGGAACAAAAATGGTTCTCTGAACAGGATACAGGTCAAGGATGTACTATATATACCAGACTTAGCAACAAATCTGATGTCTGTCAGTCAGATCATAAAAAGTGGACATCATGTAACATTTGATGAGGAAGGCTGCAAAATAACCTCTAAAAACAACATACTAGCAACAGCTGTTCGAATTAATGGTACATACAGGCTAAATGTGATTTATCAACAGGCGCTTTCATCAGTAACAGGTGACATATCAATCTGGCATCAAAGAATGGGTCACATTAATGATAGCGATCTTGGCAAATTAGTAAACTGTGCCGATGGTATAAAGTTATCAACACAGAAAGAAGACGTACAGTGTACCTCCTGTCTCAAAGGGAAACAGACTAGGCGACCATTTAAGCATGAGGGCTCCCGGGCAAGTGATTTGCTAGAGCTCATTCACTCTGATGTTTGTGGACCAATGGAGAACAAATCTATTGGAGGTGCCAGGTATTTTCTAACTTTTATAGATGATTATTCCAGGAAGGTCTATGTTTACATAATAGTAAATAAAAGTGAAGCTTTGGATAAATTCAAAGAATTTAAAAATCAGGTGGAAAATGAGCTGAACAAAAAGATAAAGATTCTTCGGTCCGATAATGGTAAAGAATATATTAATCACAGTTTCCAAAATTTTCTGAGATCAACAGGTGTTATTCATCAAACTTCAAACCCATATACTCCGGAACAGAATGGGCTTGCCGAACGAATGAACCGTACACTTGTAGAAAAGGCTAGATGTATGATTTTTAATGCATGTTTACAGAAGGAGTACTGGGCAGAGGCTGTATGCACAGCTGCATACATTGTAAACCGTTCTCCAAGTCGAGCGCTGCCGGCAGAAACCACTCCGTATGAAATGTGGACCGGATCAAAGCCAGACATCAGCCATATGAAGGTAATTGGTTGTAAAGCAATGGTGCACGTACCCAAAGAAAAAAGGCAGAAATGGGATGCCAAATCACGTGAGTTGATTTTTGTTGGATACAGTGACACTACAAAAGGTTATAGATTTATAGACCACAAATCAAAGCGTGCCTTGATGAGCAGAGATGTCATATTTCTAGAGAACAATATACCAAGCAATATTCAGAATAAAACATGCATTATTAAAAATCAATTAATAAATCCTACTTCAAAGCAAAATTTTATAAATAATGTAATTACACAGAATAAACCACATTCGGTTGATATAGTACTTACAAATGAAGAAAGTATTCCGCCACCAAATTCACAGGTCACTGACACAGACTCCCTTGCACAGAACAGTTCATCCGAGGAATACGAGGACCCTAATGAATCAGAGTATGTGCCTGAGAGTACATTGTCGTCTTGCCCGAATGTTACAGTGAGAACACGAAGACAATTAAGGATCGAACAGGAACAATCAGGTGAACAAAATCATTTTGAACCTTTGTCTTTAGAAAGTTTTAATAACGAGACAGCAATGAGCGTACAGAGTGTGCTAGACTGTGATCCGCAGAGCATTGAAGAGGCTTTAAACAGTGACATAGCTCAGGAGTGGAAAAATGCTATGAATGTAGAGTATGAATCACTAATAAAAAATAATACATGGTCTCTTACTCCCTTACCAGCTGGAAAGAGAGCCATACCCTGCAAGTGGGGTTTTAAAACAAAGAGGGATGAAAATGGTTTAATAAATAAATATAAGGCCAGATTAGTCATAAAAGGATACAAGCAAAGAAAGGATATAGACTACCAGGATGTTTTTGCACCAGTAGTACGGTATACAACGCTCAGGTATCTAGTGGCTACAGCAGCTAAATATGATTTAAAAATCCATCAGATGGACGCCGTTTCAGCATTCCTGCAAGGAGATGTAGAGGAGGAACTCTACATGACTCAGCCGCCTCTATATGAAAAGGAGAGCAATGAAGTATGCCGCCTGAATAAATCAATATATGGGCTCAAACAGGCAAGCAGGCAGTGGAACATAAAGCTTAATACTGCACTTGAAGAAATAGGCTTTACACGAAGCAAAGTTGATCCCTGCGCATACTTCTTGGTGAATGGAACTGACCTAATTTTCATTGCTTTGTATGTAGATGATCTACTATTCTTTTACAGCAGGGAAGGAACAGTCAATACTGTAAAAGAAAAGTTGGCCAGGAAATTCTGCATGAAAGATTTAGGCGAAGCTAAATTCTGCATTGGCCTGAGAATATTAAGAAAAGAAGATGAGATTTCATTGGATCAGTCATTGTACATTGAGAAAATACTAGAACGCTTTGGAATGTCAGACAGCAAACCAGTCAACACCCCTTGTGATGTCAGCACAAAATTGACACCAGCAAAAACAGATGTTGAAATTTTGAGTAACATACCATACCATGAAGCAATTGGATGTTTCCTGTATTTATCTCAAGGTACCCGACCAGATATAACATATGCAGTCAATTTATTAAGCCGTTTTAATAACAAACCTACTAAAGAACACTGGATGGCTTTAAAGAGAGTACTAAGATACTTAAAAGGAACATTGGACATGAAATTAGTATTCAAGAAAAATGCGCAAGGAGAAATTTACGGTTACTGTGATGCAGACTGGGCAGCAAACGTAGAAGACAGACGTTCTTGCACCGGTCATGTTTTTCTATTTCAGGGAGCTGCTATAAGTTGGAACTCTAAAAGACAAGCAACTGTTGCCTTATCATCAACAGAAGCGGAATATATGTCTCTGACTTCTGCAGTCCAAGAAGCACTGTGGCTTAAACAACTAGACCACAACCTATGGTCTAAAGAAGAAGATCGGCCACTTTTTATTTATTGTGATAATCAAAGTACTATTAGGCTTTCAGGTGGCGACGCCTATCATGCCCGCAGCAAGCACATAGATGTGAGGTACCACTTCATCCGTGAGAAGATATCCAGCCGGGAGATCGGAGTCCAGTATAAAGGCACTGAGGAAATGACCGCTGACGTCCTCACAAAGGGACTCTGCCGCAGCAAGCATGATCACTGCTCCACAGCAATGGGTTTGCGTTCAGGAGAGGATGATGGAATAATGAAACGCAAACCCAAAGTGACAACTGAGTGACAGCTGTCAACGTCAAATATTTGATAACCTAACTTCCTGTTACCTTTGCCCTTCTTGTCCTTGTCTCTGCGTACGTTCACTTAGTCAATATATTATTCTTACAAGTTAATTTTGTTTTCTCTGTTAATACAGTGGTAGACCCAAAAATAATAAGCTAATTAAACTTCTTTCAATTGCGAAATGAGTACTTTTTAAGAAATTATGCAGTCTGCAACGACAGCATATATTTTTAACCTAAATTTAATGTAGAAGGACTCAAATTTGACGTAGCTTGAAAGGTGGACTGGGCCGGCCACGTAGTCTGCATGCAGCCGAATCGTTGGGCCAAACGTACCACCAAGTGATTCCCAAACTTTGACAAGAGGTGACGTTGTCGAACGAAGCGGTGGAGCGATGAACTGGGAGCCCACACTAAGACCACTTTGAATGTGTCTAAAATCGAGAGAAGTGAAAAAAGGAGAAAGAGGGCTGCTAGGCTGCAAAATAACAAATAATAATAATAGCTCGAATAGTTAAAATCATCCAGCTCCAATAAGAACAAATCCCACTGAAGGGCAAGGACAATGTCAAGGATGGCCGGCACGCGCGAGATGCTCGTGATATAAAGTTCAAGGTTTTACTGTAACATTGAGAATTGAGAATGTACAGTGTACTCTTTGAAACCCACGCTTTGCTTAAAGCTATAAAATAGGAATTGAAGATTTGTATTTGCAAGATATAAGTGCCGATATGAAGTTGAGATTCGTGTGCTGTGTAGCATTGCTTTGCTTATTCAATATAAGGCACATGAATCTCTGATCGTAAATCTAATATACTTTTTTACTAGCCTATTTTTGTCCCACTGCTGGGCAAATGCCTCCTTTCCTGTCTCCAAGTATCCCGATCATGTACAATCTCTGGCCAATCCTTCAGCCACCGCGGTCTACCAAGCTTTTTCCGTCTGTCATTCCGAACCCAGTCCTAGCCAATTTTGTCCAACCGGTCCGGGCTCATGCGGCAGACGTGGTCGGCCCAGTTCCACTTCAGTCAACAAAAAAATACATCATCAATACATAGTATAAAATAAATTCGCTTCCCGCGTCTGGCCCTATGTATGCTTATAGCTTTCAAAATTATACAACGAATTTTGATGCGTTTTTTTTGCGGATAGAATTATTCAAGAGGAAGGTTTATAAGTATAATACGTGCACAAGATAGGTTATAGGTTAGGCGGTACGAAGTTCGCCAGATCGACTAGTTAAATTAATAAAAAACAAAGTATCCTTTACTGCATGTGGCAAGGTAGGTAAGGGTGGTTATTGATTGTTTTAGTAATTGTTTTGTGCAATGTATGCCCTTTAAGGGTTGTGATGGGCTCACATTAGGATGTCTGCGTTGTTGCAGTGGGTGCCGACTTTTATTGGATGCATATTTGCTTTCTTTTTTGGACGAATAATTAGGTAACTGGATACCGTTGAATTTAAGAATTTAAATAAGGACAAGTAAAGTGGCATTTACATTTAAGAAACCTACCTAAGGCGTTCTATATAATTTCAATGATCAGTTTGAAATTTCATCCTCTCAGTATTTCCATTTGCGCTCCCCGGATTTTCTCTGTCAGTATTTCGGAGGCTTCTCGCTTGTATTTCAACTCGGACAAATCGTTATCGAGTACAGATTATCCAAGTTCGAGTCGTCTTGTTGTCCGTCAAGCGGTCAAGCGTATATGTCGGAACTTGACCGAGTAAATCAATTTGGAGCGGAGAACTATTTAAAGTTACTTACTTTTCGACACTTTGAAATGCGAGTTTAAGCTGCGATTCTTAAATAATGATCAATATATATAAAACTCTTCCGTTACTGTCTGACTGACTGGCAGACTGACAGACAACGCAGAGCCGAAACTACTGGGCGTAGAAAGCTGAACATTTGGACGTGGGTTCCTTGGGGGGTGTAGGTGAGCACTAAGAAGGGATTTCCCGAAATTCCCACGGGAACGGGAAAAAACGGGATTTTTGTGTTTATGAGAAATCTGCGCGGGAAAAACCGCGGGGCAGCCTTTAGTTTAGTTTAGTTATGTTTATTTCCAATAATTTTTACAAAATCTCTTTTTAAGTAGAAACCACGGTGACAGTGTGATTAGAAATAAAACGTCTTATAAAACTAGTGTGAATATCAACCTAGGCTCTATAGTTACTAACGAGTGTATTTGAAATAACTAAGATATTTTTTGTATCAATAAGCCCGCACTGTTCAGTATGATAAGCCTGAAAACGTCCGATGATCGCAGATACGATATTTTATTTATTTATTTCCTCTAAAAGCCGCATTGACGATTCAGATCTGAGACAATTTTATTGGCCATTCGTTTTAAAGGTTTTCCTTAAAAGTGCTTTCTCTTGTTCAGTGTGGCTAGAATAATAAAAATTTCTATATTCTATATCGGGATCTCGCAGTTTTCTTCCGACTAATCTCTCAGATGTGATGGTGTCTTATAAATATTTAGAATTCATGAATAATTTGATTCTGAGGTGGTTTAAATGCAGATTCCTTTGTGTTGTCTCGGCTATGCATGAGACTATAAACTGGGGCAGCGTTGACCTTTACGTTGGAGTAGCCATAGATTATTCAAAGTCTTTTATATAATTTTTTCAACTGCTAAAAAAACCGTTACTTATTTTTTTTCTTTAGGTGTGTATAATTCCTGCAAAATGCATTTATTTTATAGACCCTATTATTTTTGTTTTCTATAAAAATCATCAACTCTTTCAAGCCGATATATGTCTACTGCTAGACACGGGTCGTCCGATTGATCACCAGCAACCATCTGGGGTACTATTACGGCCACATTTGTAATATTGCTTTTCGTCCTCTGGAGTGTCAAAGTCAATACAAAAAAACGCAGAGAAGACGCAAAGCAATATTGCAAAAGCGGCCGTAATAGAGCCTCGGTTCATCGAACTTGTGCCCTTTCCGTTGCCACTTAGGTTTTGCAATATCTTTGCGTTTATTAGCCTTATTTCGACTCTTTATTTTGACTGCTCCGTTGTTCAGTTGGCAGTGATGTGGACTGAGTAAGCGTTTGTACCTGGGTTCGAATCCCGGGCGGAGCGAATATTGATATGATCAATATCGATGTTTTTTTTCCGGTCTGTGGTGTAATGTTCATCTCTGTGTGTGTTTCGGGTATCCTAGATTCTTCCTAGTTAGAAGCTCTGAGTGTGATTATGTTATGTGTTATTATTTATTTCATAACTGTTTTCTAATCACACCCCAATTTATTTTTCTTTCTCATCCCTTATAAACAAATCGGAAACAAGCCCATCTGATGTTAATTAATGATGTCACAGATTAATACAGCACGTCTCAAGTCAAAAGGCTAAGTCGATCTTCAAAATTGAGGGGGTGGTTGTAGTTACACGCGATTTTGAACCTTAACAAAATATCAATTTAAGTAGGGACTTAGTTCACTATATCAAGTGTAACTATTGAAATAGGAAACATATTTAAAAATAGGTTAAACAGATAATATTCTGTGGAAAATTTACTATAATTTAATGTTAAAATTATGAAATAAACTTGAATAATTTCAAAAATACAAGCGTTTAAAGTTGTACAATCTGAAAGCCAAAGCGCTTAAAAGGTTTCATGTCTTAAGGGTAAGTTTTCTGAGCGACAAAACGAAATGAAAATGTCACTATGTAATCGTAGCAAGCGAAGACGCGACAGTGACAAATTGTCACGGCTTGTCACGGGAGACAAGATAACTTAATCTTTGATAGGACTGCTTGTAATTTTTGTAAATGTAAGCACTCTTATTAATTGGTTTCAAGTTCTTTTTTTTTTTCTGTGTAACTTAATCTGTGTCAAGAGGAAATCGAGAGAGAGTAGTAACTTGAGAATGTAGGTATTAAAATAAACTAGTCGACCCGGTGAACTTCGCACCGCCTAACCTTTTACTATTTTGTGCATGTATTAAACTTATAAGCCTTGCTCTTGAATTACTCTTTAAGTTAAAAATGCATTAAAATCCGTTGCTGAGTAGTTTTAAATATTTAAGCATACATAGAGACAGACGCGGAAAGCGACTTTATTTTATACTATACTAGTCGACCCGGCGAACTACGCACAACCTAACCTACTACTTTGTTGTGCATGTCTTATAAAACCTTCCTCTTAAATCACTATTATCTATTTAAAAAACCGCATCAAAATCCGTTGAAAGATTTAAGCATACATAGAGACAGACGCGGAAAGCGACTTGTTTTTTACTACGTATTGATTAGCCAGAAAATTTGGCGAAATAACTAATATAACCTACTCATATTAACGAATAGACCCTGTGGAGGCCGAAAAGAACACCACCATCTGTAAAATTAGACTACAAAACACCAGTTAGTATAGTTATATATATATATATATATGTATCAATATATATAAAACTCTTCCGTTACTGACTGACTGACTGACTGACTGACTGACAGACAACGCAGAGCCGAAACTACTGGGCGTAGCGGGCTGAAATTTTGCACGTGGGTTCCTTGGGGAGTGTAGGCGAGCACTAAGAAAGGATTTCCCGAAATTCCCACGGGAACTGGAAAAAACGGGATTTTTGTGTTTAAGACAAATCTGCGCGGGTGATACCGCGGGGCAGCCTCTTGTATATATGTCACCGGAAAATAACAAGAACCGTAAATTTATAAATTTACTAGGAAATTTATAAACTTTCGTAGGATTCTAAACGAGTGATAAATTGTATTATTTTACGCCTACATTTTCGTAAATTGATAAACTTACTAAACTCACTCGTAAAATAATAAGTAACCAATAACCAAACGCCATGATTGAAATTTAACACAGAGCTACGAAAGTTTTAGCCATGACCAAAATGTTTTATTTTGGTAGAGTGAAATAGGGAATTTTAACCCCCTACTAGGTAGGTAGGTACGTAGGTACCTAAAATACAAGGTTACTTTTTGATAAAATATGCTATTATCCCATAATAGCATATTATATCTGTCACCGTTATAGTGCGAAATACGTTAATGTGTTCTCTCCCGGGCACACTGTTTAGGTCAGTTAATGTGCGAAATTTTATGTGAAATATGGGGTATCCGCACTTTACCTAGTTAATGTGCGTATTGACGGTTGTCTCGCCGTTAAATGGCGCAAAACAGAAAGCTCCGACCGAAAATTCAAATCTAGGGCAAAATTGTAGGTTAGGTTAGGTTTGGCTTGTGATCTTTAACCAGCGTAGCGAGCGAAGCGAGCGGAGCTTGGGTTATCTGTGTTAAACTGAAATCTAAGGCAACAATTTTTCGAACTTAACTTAGTCGTAAACTCTGTAGATTACCTAGGGATTTTGCAGATTAAGTACCTAGTTAATGTTGAGAACAACATTTTATTTCGAACTCTAACGGATTAAGCCAGTTAGTGCACTTTTACTGAATTTCGCACATTAGCGATCACATATTAACCTATAAACCTACTTAGTTTTTAATACCAGTAAAAATACTTGTAGTGTGATCGAATTGTTTGGCAAGTCTGATTGTACGTAAGTCTATGGACGCAAGCATTTTCACTGTCAACATCGACCAATCAGAGAGCAGTGTGTTATTTTCCGTATTTCAAAAAGCGTAAAATTAAAAGCTCTTCTGTGATTGGTCGATCCGTTTAGAATCTTACGGATTGATATCCGTTAGTTTATAAATTTACTACGACGCGTCGAAAATTTATAAATTTGCGAAAAAGTGGGCGTAAAATAATTCAATTTATCTCTCGTTTAGAATCCTACGAAAGATTATAAATTTCCTAGGAAATTTATAAACTTGCGAATCTTATTATTTTCCGGTGACTTATATATAGTATAGTTCTTCGTTTGTAAAGCTTGACGAGCCATTGCGATCACCAACTGCTCGCCAAGCGTTGTGAAACAAAACGTTTTTTTTATCTTATTATTATGTAGGGTCCAAATATCACATTTAAATTATTTTGTTTCTATTGTATTGAAGGCACAGAAGTACCCATGTTACAGCTTCATAAAAGTACCTATAGCTTTTTTTTGTATATCCGCATTTCATCTCATCAATGCTCAAAATAGTCCATCCGGGACAACCATTTAAAAGAATGAACTCCATCCATAACCCTTTCGTGCATGAGCTCCAAAAAAAAATGAATACGTCATTACACTGACCCTGGCAGGCCCCGTCATTTCGCTAAGTTAATCGATTCAAATATGCGTACAGACTTTTTGATATGAAACGTTTATGCAAATATCGTATTTTTCCGGCCGTTTTTGTGTGAAATTTGCATTCATTTCTGTGTTCAATGGAACGTATGGGGTATAAATATCGGGGACCTTTTTTGTTTTTTTTTTTGTTTTAAATTACGTCATTTGCATTAAGGGTATGGTCGCTTTAGGGTTTTGCATTATGCATATTCGTGTTAAAAATTGCGCTGTATTTTTTTATACTTTTAATTGCAGTTCTAATGTTGATTCAATTAGGATTATTAAATAGAGTGTTCTTTTAAGAGATAATTTGTTGTTTTAGGGACAGTTTTTTTAACAGATTATAAGATCTAAAATAAACGCTGAAGTTTTTGATTTACATAATAAACTTCTAAGAACCTACACTATATAGTTTTTTATTTTTTTATCATAAAGCTTGTTGCCTGCACTATTCACAAGAGACCCTCACAAACATAACCCTGCTGACCTATATAGGGTCTTACCGACCCCCGACCCCACACCTCTAGTTCTTTCTATTATTTGAAGAACACTTAGCACCCTCTGTTGTAGGGTTAAAATTTAAATCTATGTTTTACTTTACCTGTATGCACCTATACTAGTTTATTTTTACTATTTAATATGGGAATATTAAATACTACTACTAACTTCCCCCCATTTTTC
The DNA here is from genome assembly GCA_951802225.1 of Euspilapteryx auroguttella. Taxonomy (NCBI): domain Eukaryota; kingdom Metazoa; phylum Arthropoda; class Insecta; order Lepidoptera; family Gracillariidae; genus Euspilapteryx; species Euspilapteryx auroguttella. The sequence continues at coordinate 7,232,501 of OX637660.1, read as the reverse complement.
CATAATTATAATATATACAATTGTATATAATTTTTTCACCTTGTAAACCTTCCCTGGACTACTACAAACATTTAAAAACCAAAATCAGGTAAATAAACAGGCCCGGCCGTTCTAGAGTTTTAGCGAGACTAACGGACCACGATTCATTTTTAAATATATAGAAGATAGATAGCAGATAGATAGAGCTTGAGGTACATACATCCCAATAAAAAAAAATCAAGTGCGTGTCAAGCCAAGCTCAATGCAAGGTTCAATAACCGGGTTTCTTTTGTCACCTCAACATAAAGCTTCGAATTTATAAAAAAAAAATTTACCCATGGAAATGTCAGGATATATTTATTTGCGTAATGGGTACATTGTAATTAGGATGTTGAAAAATAATAAAGAGCGCCAGACAGACGGACAAAGGACCCGACTTTGACTACAAAACATTTAAAATTGTCCCTATGTTTATTAAAGCCATTAAATAATAAGTCCCAAAATGTAATTGGGCTACAAAAACATCAAATCACCTCATTGACGTTGTTATGATAGATATCATCAAAGCATTTTAATTACCTAACCAACGAACACAATAACAATTGAGACACAATCATCACTTAAAATTACTTCATTACGACTTTTTTTATTCAAAAAAAGAAAGTAAACAAATCAAATATTCAATAACTATCCCACTAATGAAGTCATCAGTGCAACTAATGCTATCAAATTATAGCTCTAGCTTGTAATAGCTAGGTATTCGAAATTCGAATGTGGCAGATGGTTCGGAGTACCTATTAAAACGATATTAGAGTGATAGCTCGATGTATCGCGTGATGTATCGCTTTAGTGGTTAAATAAGTATTTTTGATTAGATATTTTGAGCCAAACAGTTCTTTGCTACTTTTTCTTTCTTATTATTTTCGTATTTACATTACCTTAAGTTAAAAGTTAAGTGGCAATGGGCAGGGCACAATAGCTCGAAGAACAGATGAAGATTGTCAGAGGTCTAGAAGGTCGCTGGGGCCAAAAAGTTTTCGAGTGGCGACCACAAATCGGAAGACGCAGAGTAAGCAGACCACCAGGGTGGTCAGACGACCTGGTAAAGGCTGTGGGATTACTTTCGGCTGAAATGATGATAATGATACTGTGCACACATTTTTATAAAGAGTTACAAAGAAAAAAGCGCGTTACTCCGCACACAGTCGAAACTCGTGTACATGCTCGCGTATCATGCTTCTGTGAGTGAGATAAGACGTGCTATTTGTACTGAGCGGTAACTGAGAGGAAACCGAGAGCTCGGGGTTGTGCACTTGCTTAGGAAGGCAGAGAGTGTCCATACTGTATGTAGTAGGTACTATTTATTATACTGTGCCAGCCAACAGATTGCTCGACGGACGGTCAGCGCTGGCTGACGACGGCGGTGTAGCCAAGTCAGAGGTCAAACTAGCATAGTTACATTTATCGTGAATAAATAACTCTATAGTTTTCTTGTTTATGTCTTTCTGATAAGATTCTCCATTATTATTTATGTAATAAATAATTTTCTCAATCCACTATCGAAAAACAGCAGGATACTTGTCTATTGGATGGGTTTTCATCGCAAATTTCTCTGTACAAAATCAGTTTTTCTTGCGCTGATCCTTATAGCTTATGAAATAAGATTTAGATTCATCTCTTCTTTTAATATCAACTCTACAAAGGTATTGAAAGGAAGGATATCTTTTAGGATGGCGCACTTTGAAATACAGAACTATTTAAAAAAAATGAATTTTTCGGTTCTAAATATTGATATAATAAAAGGATTTACAATTAAAGTGTGTTCAGTATTATTGACTATGGCTTAAATTAAATAAGGTTTTTAGTTTTTTTTAATAATATGAACATCCATAGCTAGCATGAAGAGTGGAGTATTAAAGATGAATTTCATCTAGCGTTTTCTTTTGTATTCTTTTTTTTCTGAAGATAAACGAGAATTGTTCTTCTAAACGTCGCCTTAAAAGATCCTCTGTACTAACAATAAGACGTGTGTAAAATTAATAATTCCCAACAACACCACAAACACTATAAAATTAATCGACTCATTCATTTCTATTGACCACACAAACTTCCTTCACACGTCAACCCTTAAATGCATTCGACGGGCCTTAATGACATTGGGTCCGTTTCATTAAATTTAATAGAAACTGCGGTAACAAGACGCTTGGGCTTCGGGTACCTAAGACGTTGGAGTTTCTGTGTGTGGTGTTAAGGGTTAAGATGTTCTAGAAAGATCCACATAATTCCCTAAAACTAAGATTTTAGATTTTTTTACCTTGCTTACACTTCTTTAAGTTTTGATATGGCCAGATTTGATTCGATGTATTAGTTATTTACTTGTTACCTTAAATTTTCTTGAAAATGTTTAAGTACAGTAAAAATTTTGACGCTGTTCTTTGAAATGAAACTGTCATGCTTGAAAGTTTTCCTACAATTTGTATAAAAAACGTCGTAGTCTACAGTTTATTTAATGTACACGTGTCATAAAAAAACACAATGTCACGTCACGACATAATGGTAAAACATTCTAAACTTAAAAATCGCCTTAAATATATTTAAATGTATAATCAATATATATAAAACTCTTCCGTTACTGACTGACTGACTGACTGACTGACTGACTGACTGACTGACAGACTGACTGACAGACAACGCAGAGCCGAAACTACTGGGCGTAGTGGGCTGAAATTTTGCATGTAGGTTCCTTAGGGAGTGTAGGTGAGCACTAAGAACGGATTTCCCGAAATTCCCACGGGAACGGGAGAAAACGGGAATTTTGTGTTTATGAGAAATCTGCGCGGGAAAAACCGCGGGGCAGCCTCTAGTATAAATATAATTTTCAACAAAATTCATTGTCATGATTATGTATTTTTTGAAAATTAAATTTAAAAAGACCATTAAAATTTTAATAAAATTATTATGACGTAGACTTAGCCCATGTAACTTTCAACTTACCTAACACTATGGCGTCACATTGTCGTGAGCAGGAACCGAATCGTGCGGTTGTATCAGACGAAGCTTTCATGCAACAATGGCGCCGAGACGGGCGGAACCCTAGATTATGACGCGCGATTTATGAAGCTTAGCGCTTTAGGGTTATTAGAATTTAGAAACTAAAGTTTGCGATCTTTTGTCATCAGCCACACCTAGGTCCTCCTTTGTTGGAAAAATCTAATATTAACTTTTAATAGTAAGTATAAGTTTTAAAGTTTATTTACAGATTTACAGCTAAAATTAGTTTTAAATAAGGTTCTCTGTGAATATAAATGACGTTTGCGAATTGACCAAGCGGTGTCTGGCAAAATCGTCACTGAGTTCGAAAAGTGGACGGCAAATACGCAGCCGACCCATTTAAAGGAGAGTTGGTTGAAGTTGGCACCGGTAAGAGTGGATGAATACGAATGGTAGAGGCCTCAGCCCAGCATGGGATACAAAACTGTTTACAAAAAAACTAAGCAGCCTAAAAACGTACATAATTAGGATATTTTTTGTACTGTTTTTTTTTACACGTATTTATTTCGTAAGTTTTTTTTACTTTATTAATTGGGCTAGATGGAAGGACGAGTTAGTATCTATAGCGGGTACTAAATGAATGGATACAGCTCAAGACAGAGCAAAATGGATGTCGCTAGAGGAGACCTTTACCCGAAGAGGGCCTTAAAGTAATTTTTTATCTTTTTTTATAATTTATTTTTGTAGTATACTGTAATGGAAAATATAAGGTTTTTTTTTATTTTTTATCTATTTTTATAATTTATTTTTGTAGTATACTGTAATGGAAAATATAAGGTTTTTTTTATTTTTATTTATTTATTTATTAATTGGTCTTAGGTTGCGTAATGTGCGTATATAATTTAAACACAAATAAAATGATACACACATTATTTACTTTATTCTTACTCATCAGCAACCTATAAAACAATTTTAATCGCAACTTAAAAATAATCAAATTAAAACCATTTAGTGGTTTTAATTCACCAAAATGAAAAAGGGTTAACAAAAGTGTCATTTTAAATTGTATTGTCTTACAGAAGCGGAATAGGGTAGCATCTGCAATCTGCATTAAACCGTTTTCGGGTAAATGAATTACAATGGACCTATTAAAACTGTTGTAACCGAATTAGTATTGCGTTCGTAATTTTATTATTTGCGTTCCCTAACTTTGCTTCGTCACTGTGCTTTTAGTTTTTTGGTAAGAGCACCCAGATGTTCGTTTTTTTGCTACAATAAGCAGCACTTTTACCTATAAACGTTGTTACGTACAGTATTATGAGTTTATAGAGTGGTTTGTTAATCATTTAGATTTGCAAAGTATGTAGGTAAATTGTGAATAAAAATACTACTGAACTATATAAAAGAAATCTTTTTTACAGATTTTCTCATAACTAAAAAAACAGATAAAGAATCTTTAATAAATCGCTTAAAGCGATAAGATTGCGTTATATCAACTTACTGATATATTGTTTCTAATAACCGTGTTTTTTTTTGTACGCTAGATGCATTTAATCATTTATTAATAAGTAAATAATGAAACTTTGTGCATAGATTTTACAGAAAGCTACTTTCACCTGTAAATTTTCGCGAGTCGCTCTAATATTTCAATCTTCAATAAGCTTCTCATAATAAATTTAAATAAACAAACAACATAACGCTGATAAAACAGAATGATCCCCTCTGCCAACTCATTTCCTTTAGACAAACACATTCACATATAAAGTAGGAATACCACATAGAGAATTGCAAATCGACCTGTTAATCTAATAAGCGAGCGCCAGTCGCCACGGTTCATTTGATAGAAAAATGTGACGAGCTCCTTTATTTTAGGGATCCGTAATGGAAATAGCTAGCGGATAAAAGCGTAGGTACCTTTTTTTCTATAAATAAATGTAATTCGTCAGAAGAACGGTAATTTGCTATTGTAACACCTAAGTAGTAACATAATCTCAAGCCTTTTATTCCCCAAAGGGCACCAGCTCAAGAGCCGGACCCACGTTTAGCCGAGTTTATGCTTTATTACCAACGTGACAAGGGGCCAGCTTGTCGCCGCGGTTATACGACCTTTACTGCGGCCGAGACCAACGGCTAGGAAGCAGAAGCGGCTCTAAGTAGTAGAGAGCATAAAACTCAAGCGACGGAGAGAGAAAAAAACGTATACTAGAGAAGTTTAAGTCTTTTAAGGGCACTAAAATCACGGTTTAAAAAAAATAATAAAGATTCTTAAAGCTAAAAGCTTAAAGGCCGGCAGGGATGACCTGGACCGACGCCAAAGAAAGAGCTCAGGACAGAGAAGTCTGGAGGAAGACTGTTGACTGTTGTTTGACTTTCAAACAGTTTGTAAACATAGGTCAGAAGTGAGATAGGCATTTAGTTCTTGAGCAGGGCTTTATCACCGTTTTTGAAGAACATAGTACCACTTTCTGTTCGATGCTTCTCGGGTTGTCCCTTCGCTTTTAATAGAATTTTACAATTTCTAAATGGTAGGGCTGGTTCACCACCCGCTTTTGGAATTCCGGCTGTGATTCCGTCATCAGGCGGTATTATATGCAGCCTGTATTATCACTTGGCTAAAATCTTAGGTCAAAACTTACAAAACTACTGAACCCACAAAATTAAATTTGGTACAATTGATTCATTTTTTTTGCCCACATCACTCCTAGGGGTCGCGGCTTGACGTTGACAAATACACGACACATCCTACGTATCAATTCTCTTTTTATACCATTTGATATGAAAAAACGCATTGTATATTTTATTTTCATATAACAACGGTATGCACTTCTAATAATGCAGAGCGTAATGGATCGTCAAGGAATAATTCGATTAGGTTTTTTTTTTTCGTTATTGTTGTTGGGTGGTCATTTTGTTTTATTGCTCAACTAATAGTATTTTTTAAAAGAAATATTTTCGACTTTATGTATTTTGCTAACAATTTTTTGAAAAGAATGGAATAAAGATGAAAAAAGCAATTGAAAAAAAAAGTCAAAAGACTATGCAGCCTACTTTATTAAAAAGAAAAGACTTAAAAAATGTATTCGATTAAAACTATAAAGTGCAAACAAACGAAAATGCATTTTACATAACAAAACAAATTTCTAACAAATTTAGAACGCCCATTCATAGCACCAAACAACGATAAAAAGCACAGACGCAAAAACCGTTTTAATTAGAACGGGTTAACCCTTAAATCGTATTAAGCGGAATTATCGACAGTCATCAGGAAAACACGCCCTAGACGTATTTCACACACTTTATGTGACATCTAGCAATATCTGTCAAAACCTAATCCAATAAAATGTGGATTCGCCGTGACGCCGCTTGACGATTCTGGCGACTTGTTAAGCCTGACCCCATCTGTTTTGAAGGGTTAAACTGTGGCCATTCCGAATAATGAGTGGTGTTTAAAAGAAATTTAGAGTCCTTAGGGTGCATTGCATGGTTGTTCCTAAATTCTACTGGTGGCTTGGAAATATTTTTATTTAGAATAAAAATAAAAAAAACTTTTACCTCGAGTTTACAAAGCATATGTTCCTCGCCTGTTCATTTTGTGCTGTTGTATGTTTTTTTTTACGTGACGGAGTTTTTAAATTTAGCTTTTAAACTCGCATGTTTCAAATCAAACATTTATAGATACTTAATTAAATAACTCTTTATTGATATTAAGTATTTCTTTCGAGGCTTGATAATTACCAATCTGGCAATAGTTTATTTCTGCAGAGTCTTGCATTTTAAGTTACATAACAATGCATTTTTTTCGAATTTGAAAGTAAAAAGGATTGTCTAAAAATATTTAAAACCTAACTAATGATTCGTCCTCTGGTGGGCAGGCATAGTATTCAACATTATAGCAATTTCCAAAATGCATTTAAATGCATGTTGAAAAAAATGACATTAATTATTTTACAGATTAGACAATATAATAATAAAATTATATTTTCAAAAGATTGAATGTCCGAATAATCCCCGTAGGCGTTTTTTGCACTTACCTCCGTGACCCAATTTTACTATTTGCATTGACCTGACCGGTATTTTATTACTCTGTTTAATTAATGTTATAAGCCTTAAGCTAAAATGCAATCCAATATGTATAATACATTATCAATATAATTCCTCATTCTATTTTGATAGTTTAACATAGAGTTTTATTTGAAACTACGGGTTTGCACGCTTTAATAATTAGTTATTTAATTATTAGTAAAGGATATTGAACTGTGTTTAAAAAAAAAAAGTTATTATGTAAGAATAGTTCTCAATATTTTATTTTTATTTTATTTGTCAACCCAAACTCTGTGATTTAGCTTTTTTTTTCTAATTTTCAACTGTCTTATAAAAATTTTATAACATAAATTTAAGACAAACTATTTGTAGCAAAAATAAAAAGAAGTAAATAATACATAGATACTTAGATCTCTTTATTGTACAAAAATAGGAAAAATATACAAAAATAAAACAATCAACTATATATTTTCTATGGATCTAGACTATCCTTGTATCAAATTTAATTTTAAACAGTTCAGTTCTAAGCAGGCGTGATTGCGTAACACACAGACAGACACAGTAACTTTCGCATTTATAATATTAGTATGGATTTACAATTCTGTAACTAAATGAACAGGTTTATACTTACAACCCCGCGGCAAGTGACCTACTTTCAGAAATATATTCGTTCTATTAAATTATAATACGAGGGGTAACTTGATCCATGCATTAGATATGTTTATCTCTATCCTTTGATGGATTCTAACAAACATTCACTATGATCATTCTTGTTTATCTCTTTGATTGGAATATTGAGTAAACTAAAGTGTTCAGAAAAATCATTTTTTCGTCGAAATGTCTGCCCTATACCAAAGAAGAATATATATAGAAGCAGAGAAGTACGGCAAATATACAATGAAACTCGTAATACTCGAAAATTAAAATAACCAACAATACTTATTTTGTGAATGGCTTTGGCTTTTTTAAATAGACCTAGTTTTAAAACTAGATATCTATACGGCACACTCTTTTTGATTAAAGACCAAAGGAAGCTACAGATTGTTGCTAAAATTGGCCGTTTTTATCAATACTTTGTAGCTTTCTTCGGCATTTAGCCTAAAAGCTATACAAAATTTTGCATTTTTGATATTTGCCTAGTTTAGAAGATATTACATTTTTTCGCGGGTTGCGCTACTTTAGCTTAGCTGTGCATTGCCTCGTAGATATGAAAAGCAATTAGTAAACAGTAGGTAGTAAATGTAAACTAAGAAAATAAACCTGTTACTCCACTTAATCTAAAGCTATAAAACATTATAGTTTATTAGCTTATATGACTACGCGACTTAGTTTTGGCCTATAAAGTAATATCTCTAATAACTTGGTAACAAACTGGGTTAACATTCAGGCTATTTCACGAAAAACCTTACAAAACAACGTGTCATTTTTTTCCCTAATTTTCTTAGTTGTATCGTAACACTTTTCAAAGCGACGTTATTATATATTTTTGCACACCCAACTGCTTAGATTAAAATTGGAACAGTTATAATATTTAAAACAAGAATGCTTTTTTCGATAACCGCTGTAACGATTGTTGACTTATCCTGATTTTCACGCACGAAAGCTTTTTGTGATTTTTGCTTAATTAACAAGCTATCCATTTCAATAGATAATTTATAACAAACAGTCGTAATTTAATAAGACCGTCTCTAACAACACTCAATACGCTGAAATATTAAACATCTAAAACAAGCGTGTATGTGAGCTCAGTATATTTCTATAAGGGGTGGCACATAAACCACATAAAGATATGTGTATATTGTGTATACGTCATAAACTAAAGACAATAATAAGGCATCATACGGACGAAGCGTAACTAAAACTTTATTGTTTTAGTTTAACGAGCGGTTTTGATGAAGGATTAGTTTTGGAATAAGGATTTCGTAGTAATTAGTGGGAATGGGCAGTCTTTAGTGCCCTGGAAGGCATTTTGTCCTTTCGATATAATAAGGGTTATAAAGTTTATGGTATGGTACCTACCGTTCCTAGTTCACCTTTCCCTATCGATTTCTTTGATTAATTTGAAATAATATACAGTAATTCTTAATAAGATCGTATTCAAAATATATTATTCAAAGACATGAGTTACTTTTATTACTAACACTTTGATGCCTATATATTTTGAATACGTACCAATAAATTTCACAACATTGTTGTACCAAAACTAAAGTACTACAAATTGTAGAAATAAAAATGTGAAAGAAAATTTACTTTAAAGTAGCACGCTAGAGAAGTATTGGCACAAATAACCCTTTTAAGGTTCTTTTACACTGGAAGGTATCGGTACTGGGACTACCTGCGTATAAAACCATGCCAAATACTTATCAAAAAGTGATCCTGTAAAACAAATGATAAAGCAGCAGGTAACAAGACAAATTTCTGCAAACCTTGCAGCTTTAGTGCAGCTTGCCATTATTTAACGGCTAATGTGAAAACAGAGAAGCAGCAGAAAGGCGTCTGGAGAACGTTTTCCGTGATGCAATGTTAAGGCTGTACAGTAGCTGCTAGCTAAGCTATAAGATTGAAAGAGATTGCATTTCGAAGCCAAATAAAGCTAAGGGTTTAGGCAGTTTACTGCCTATTTGTATTGAATTGAATTCTGTGTACAGACAAATGGAATCTATAAAGTGGATGTAGTTTTGGAAATAAAAGCTTTGTATTTGTTTGTGTTAAAATATATTTTAGTTTATTTATTTTTTGTGTCTTTTTGTGACTATGGATGATCTATCAGTTCGCGAAGCTTTTTTTTTTTAATACTTAATTTGTATGATTAGTATAGAATTTTGTTATGTTTGTTTTTTGTCTGGTTAGGATTTTTTTATTAGGCGCCCTAAAAACAGTTTATAACCTAGTTAGGGGTTTAGAAAATGATACTTAATTTAAATTAGCAAGACTAAAATAGTAAATTTCCTTAAAATTTGCCCTTTAAAATTCAATGTCTTAGCAAACCACAATGGTTAATAACCCTTAACAAGAATGAAGTGAGTTAACCCATACGAGGTCTGCGTGACCCACCGCCGTTATCACAGGGTTAAATTGTTATTCCTCGTTTGGACAGTTTAATAAGAACAGGGTTAGCTTGCAATGAGGATAATTTTAAACAATGTCTTAATCTCTTGGGATAGGTTTTTTTTTAGCTCAAGGTGAATTCAAGAGCTATGCTAGCGCTACTACCTAATTAATTCATTATTCTACTGATTATTTAATTTATTTTCCTTCAAACTGCAAATTCCAACAACACATTGATAAAATTTTGGTAGCTTATGTGTTATTCTGATGTATATAAGTTTTACTGTTGTACAGTTTCATTAAAAAATCATTCAATAGTTTTAATGTGAAAGAGCAATAAACATTAATATTTACAAACTTTTGCGTTTATAATATACAAGGTGTTTCTGATAAGGCGGTAATAAATTAAAGAGCTCTCCATTACTAACAACCTTCCCAAAGCAACATGGGTCTTGTCAGAAACACCCAGTAATAGTAGGACTGTATTTCTGTTTTTCTGAGTGTTTTGTTTAGTTTAGAAATCATGCCTAAACTACTTTACTGACTAATTTATGACATAAAAAATTATGTGTTTGATGATAGCTTAGTACTACAAGGATATTTATCCAGAAAATTCTACGAAAACGAAAAAAAATATATTTGCGGTTTGAAGGCAAATTACGCTGGCGAAGCCGAGGGGTGTATATGTGTATGTATAGGTAGAAAATAAATATGTTATCAAACTCAAATAATTACGCAAATAATAAGAGGATTGAATACCCCCTGTTGTCCAGTCTTGTTTAGTGAAAAAAAACTAAGGGTGGGGTAGGGTTTAAAAAAAATCGTACAAAAGAAGTTTTTTTTTTTTTTAAACCGGACAATATGTGACTGCCACAAAGGGATATGGTTTCCACCCAGGGGGTTATCTGGGTAATATCACTGACCAATTTGGGTACTATTTTTTTGTATAAAAAAGAAGCTTTTAACAACTCTACAAAGGAGTATTATTTTCATACGTTTTTTTAATGGTATCGCTGCTTTTCTCTTCACTTTTAAGCCAATTAACGCTGTTGATGTTTTTAAATATCGTATTAACGTATATTTTATTGTTTATTTAGCTTCAATTATTAAATTTTAATGTATTAAACTGTTTTAAGCGAATTAGAGTCTCGTATTTAACTCAAATTATAAGTTTGTTTCATTTTGAAGTTTTACGTTTAGTTTTAAGTTTACTATTATACAGTGTGTCCGGGGAAGTTATAACATAATTTTAAGGGTGTATTCTATGATCAATTTCATCGATGAAAACACCCCATATGGGGGGTCGCAGCCTCACCCCCCCCCTCAGTATGACGTTTTTAATTTTTTTTTTTGCAAAAATCGACCCCGCCTACTTTTAAATTCACAGTTAAAGGTCTAAGTCTCACAGAACCTTTATTAAGGTCTTGATCGAAGGCTAAGTAGTTAGGCTACCTAAGTTACTAACAAAATAACCAAGTATCGCTTTTACTTTTTTTTTTAAAGATGATAAACCAAAAAAAAAAATTTTTTTTTGTGCATTTTTTACGGTTTTTCAAAGTTTCCACAAAAAAATGCAGAAATTTTTTTTTATTTTTTGTGTTTTATTGTTAGCTTTTGAGTTGTTCTCCAAATTGGTATTAGATTTATTTCTCTAGGTCTATTACTTCAGAAATTATCAACTACCAAAAAGACCCTTCGCTTTTACCTTTTAATTTAAGATTTCAGTTTAACCCACTTTTATTAAAAAATAAAGTCAATATTTAATTATTTTGCTAGTTATTTAGGTCGCCTACCTACTTAGCCTTCGTACAAGACCTAAATTAAGAGTCCTTTTACGCGAACAGTGGCGCCACTCTAGAAAAAAAAATATTTTTTAAAGTAAGGCTTTTTTTCAGAAAAAAGTGCTCCCTTGAGCATAAAATCTTGGTCCCTAGTACTTTTTTAGTATATAAAATAATATCTAGGTTTAGGATGTTTATGGATTACTGTTTTTTGCTAAAAGTAGCCACTTTTAGCTACTTTTAGGAACAAACAGTTATACATGAAACAGTATAAACCTAAAGTGGCCACTTTTAGCAACAAACAGTAAAACATAAACATTCTAAACCTAGATATTATTTTAAATACTAAAAAAATACTAGCGACCAAGATTTTATGCTCAAGAGAGCACTTTTTTCTGAAAAAAAGCCTTACTTTAAAAAATATTTTTTTTTCTAGAGTGGCGCCACTGTTCGCGTAAAAGACTCTTAATTTAGGTCTTGTACGAAGGCTAAGTAGGTAGGCTACCTAAAAATCTAACAAAATAATTAAATATTGACTTTATTTTTTAATAAAAGTGGGTTAAACTGAAATCTTAAATTAAAAGGTAAAAGCGAAGGGTCTTTTTGGTAGTTGATAATTTCTGAAGTAATAGACCTAGAGAAATAAATCTAATACCAATTTGGAGAACAACTCAAAAGCTAACAATAAAACACAAAAAATAAAAAAAAGTATCTGCATTTTTTTGTGGAAACTTTTAAAAACCGTAAAAAATGCACAAAAAAAATTTTTTTTTTGTTTATCATCTTTAAAAAAAAAAAGTAAAAGCAATACTTGGTTATTTTGTTAGTAACTTATGTAGCCTAACTACTTAGCCTTCGATCAAGACCTTAATGAAGGTTCTGTGAACCTTAGATCTTTAACTGTGAATTTAAAAGTAGGCGGGGTCAATTTTTGCAAAAAAAAAATTAAAAACGTCATACTGAGGGGGGGGTGAGGCTGCGACCCCCCATATGGGGTGTTTTCATCGATGAAATTGATCATAGAATACACCCTTAAAATTATGTTATAACTTCCCCGGACACACTGTATACGAACAATAGCATAACTTCGAAGAGGTTTTCATAGGACTTAACTACTTAATATTGTGACAGTATAGTACAAAGTATTCAATCCAATTTATTCCATCAAATTCCATGACGCATCTTATTTAGTTATTATAATAAAATATAAAAATAATTAATCTAACATCATTTTAGCTTGAGACAGATTTTAAACACAATAATAACAGATGTATCTTCAATCTAAACACTAAAATTAGCAAGTCACTTAAACCATTATCCATAACTACGATAACTAAAAAAAAACCCTATAACAATGTAACTAAAGACTATTATGCCAGCATATTGGTTGATGGTACAAATTATGTACCCCAAAATAACACCTTTTGTCTAGTAAGAGCACTAATTTGATTAAAAGTGGTCCTGTTATTATTAAGGCAATGGTCAATTGTAAGTTTGCTATAAAGGGTTAACTTGATTTAGTGAGTCCTATAATGTTTTTAGTGCTAGTAACCAATTCAATGGTCAGTGAATGATTTTTGTAACTGCTAAATGCACAAAATGAGCATAACTTTGCTATTTTTACTTAATTACTTTATATGTGAATGTTTTTTTTATGGAAACAAAGGAAGTGTTTTTTATAGGACAATATTTTGAAAATCGAAACTACCAACGTTAAGTTACCAAACTATTAAAATTAAGGTTTTGTTAAAGAAAAAAATATATATTGCATAAAAATGTTCTATAATAAACAACTTACCAGAAAAAAAACTTCTAATTCTTTAAGCAACAGAATTTAAGGTAAAACAAAATATCCTGATACCTCTATAAAAAGTAAGTCTATATTTATCCTGCCCACTGTCCAGTAATGTGATTAAATTGTCCTTTTAGAGGTTAAGGGAGCCAGGCTAACATCTGTCGAGAATTCCTCGAAGGGTTAAGCTAAGAGCCACTGCTTCAGGCTAACTAAAATATTTGCTATAATTATAATTGGCTTTGTTATCACAAGGCTGACCTATATTCGCAACTACTGTTCTGTATTTTGATATCATTCCTACTTGCATGTGTGGTTAATTGACAATGATAGAGACTCGATCAAAAAAACAAAAAACTGGCTACTTTTAGCTTTAATTTGAGTTTGTATTAAGAGCCATAGCACAGCTAAAGTAGCGCCACCCGCGAAAAAAATTAGTATCTCTAAACTAAGGCAAATATCAATTTTTTTCGCGGATGGCGCTACTTTAGGTGTGCTATGCTTCTTAAAGTCTTTAAACTTAAGAAAAGATATTGTTTAAAATACATATATGGCAAGACTACTGCCCTCCCGAGACTAAAGTGCAGTATCGGGCAATTTTTCGATTTTCGTTTTTTTTGTGATTCGGAAAATTTGATTTTTATTCTTTCTGCTAATAAAATCCATTTTTGTGTTCAACATTTAGAAATTAAGTTATTTAATTTAAAAAGTTTACTGCAAAACCAAAAATAGTAAATATTTCATGACTTCCCAACTAAAATGCAGTTCTATGTTTTACTGCATCCCATATGTTTAGGATAACCAAGTAAACTGCAGTAAGACATTGAATTTTTCAGCACTTTACATAGTTTCGTTATTCAGTTAGACATGTTAAAAAACTAATTAAAGTGCAGTAAAAACTAACTCCATACAATCAATTTTACTGCAAACTATTACACTTTAATTTTTATCGATAATAACCAATTAAAATGCAGTATCATCTCTTTATACTGCAGTGGCAATTGTAATACTTTATCTTTTTGTGGTACCGTCACCAACTAAAATGCAGTATAATTGGATTTACTGCATTTTAATTGGTTTTAATTTAAATAAGAAAAGTTTGCTTAACTAAATAAAGCGCAGAGCATCCTGGTTTATTACTGCATTTTATTCAGTTTAATTTACGTTAATATTAAATCGGTAACTAGACTTATGAAGTATTAGAATTAATTACTTTCATTTAGTTAGTATTTATAATTATTTATAGTGTGTGCGGCCGATTTGCCAACGGATATACTTACTACTCGGTAAATTATTTGTAATGTTTATTCATGGCATAAAATTAATATGGTTTAAGAACTCACATTGTGGAAAATCAATCTGACCCCTACCGGGTCAGCGCCACCACTTCTGAATAACGTGAGTGGACTAAATATTGATACCGTTATGATCATAAACCGATGGAGTCAGGTTTTTTTGCAGTGTTTGACTTTTTAAACTATAATGTTAAGCGTTCTGGGAAACAAAGAGCATTCGCTAACGCTTGGAAAGTAGCAATACAGGGACATTTCGCGGTGTTTAACGTGGCGATGCAATAACTTGCACTCGGCCTGCACTAAACTCCTGACCAAAATGTTACTGAACAGTGTAGCAAGGAAGGTTTGCTTTTACCACTAGCGCTGTTCTTACTGGTTCTAGACGACAAGTGACGAGTATATTGTGTAGTCACCGGAAAGGGCAAGCAAAGTATCCACTATAACTTTCAGACGTTTCTTAAGGATGCGACTTTTCAGATGACCTACCTATTCACACCTTCGTATTTAAACGCCAAAGACCAAGGAAATGCGCTTACACTACACAGAACAGGACCCTTTGAACATAAAGGGAGAAGGAAGAGCAGGAGCATGTGTCAAAGTTTACCTGCCCATTTTGGCGAAGTGGTGAGTGAGCCCTACAGGAGGAACTAAAATGGACTTTGGAAACCGTGTCAAAAAAGCGCGAGCAGCTTTCGCAACACTGACACCATTGTGGAGCTCTAACGTAATCGATTTCGGATTTTCGAGTCCAATGTGAAATCAGTGCTAATATAAACTTAAAACTATCAGTTATAAACCTTAAAAGGTTGCTTAGAAAGAGCTGTTTTGTTAATGAATTTTGTGATATTCAAGTTTTTTATAATTAATATGGTATAAGATTAATTTAATTAGGTATTAGTTTTTTTTTTGTAAGAATTTTACTTTAAAAGTAATGAAGACCTATTTTGAATTGAAACAATTACGTTATTTTTGTAAAATTAAAATGTTTTATTTGTATAATTACATACTACCTTCAAAATATGAATGTTTTTTCCATCAGATACTGGTTAAAATGCAGTAGTATATCAATTTTACTGCAATTTAATTAGTTTTCCACAAAGTTAATTGAAATCAAACGCAGTAACAGGCCTTTTTACTGCAATTTACTTAGTTTTACAGTAATATTTATAAAAAAAGGGGGAAGCAGTAAAAGGCGCCAAAATCGATTAATATTTTATTTTAATTAATTAATCCTTTATTTTTTATTACATCGATTTCGTTGTTTTTTTTATTTGTGCATCGATAACTGCCTCTTATTTCTACATTTAAACTTTTATAATTACATGTATATTTTTTTTTTAATGATTAAATAAAAACTTTAAATGACGTTTTCTCGAAATCTCAATTTTGGTGATACTGCACTTTAGTCTCGGGAGGGCAGACTAGTGTACGAATTGCGGCTGCACAAGTGCAATTCTTCTTTCAATTCGCATTTCCAACAGTTCCGTTATCCAAAAAAAAATTAAGTACTAATTTCCGTCTCTTGGTTCTAAACTACCAATTCTAAGCCATATCACTTCAGTAAGTAATTTAGGCCTGATTGCGTAAACCACAGACAGACAGAGTTACTTTTGACAGATTTTCCAGATAGTACAGACCGGTACCCAAATTCCAAATATTGTGAGCTTACCGGTTCAGTTACATTGCCTAGTCCAGAGCTTTAAATTTCTTGGGACCTATTACCATCTGCAATAGACTAAACACTCACAGGTTTCCAAGTTATAACACACATCCAACTCAGAGCCCCTAACTAGGAAGAATCTGTATCCGGGTACCCGAAACACACACAGAGACGAACATTACACCCAGACCAGAAACAAACATCGATATTCATCATATCAATATGCGCCCCGCCTGGGAATCGAACCCAGGTACAAACGCTTACTCAACTCAGTCTACATCACTGCCAACTGAGCCACGGAGCAGTCAAGTCACTTACTATAGTTATATTATTTATATTCGCAATTTAATAGACTGTATTGCATAAGTCAGACTACAGCTGCTCCAGTGTAAAGGAAACCATTGACCAGCCTGAGATTATACCCTCGGGCTTAACTATCGTCTAATCATACAAATGTAAGTCTTAGCACTTAAACCTTAAAGGTCAGAATGTTGTTGTATATCGTCTTGATAGTACATGATTTTGGTCAAACGCAAGATTGGACGTTTTGATTGGAGGCTTGCGTTTCCGCTTCTTTGAGACGTATTCATGGGAACTTAGAGGATCTACTAGTAGATATATTATAATTTAATGTGAAGATCATTAGATTAAAATGTGTATTAATATGGACAGATAACCATGTAGGGAGTAGGCTAAGTAGAGAACCTTTCCCTATTGGGTCTGGCTTTAAAATTAAGAACTTATTTTTTTACTAATTTAATGAAAAGAAAAAAAAACAATAAGTGCCCTTTTTAACCGACGAAAAAACAAAAAGGAGGAGGTTCTCAATTCGTCGCGTATATATATTTTTTTTTTTTTTTTATGTATGATCACGCATAACTTTTTACTGTGTGGACCGATTTTGATAATTCTTTTTTTAATCGACAGGGTATACCTTGAAGTTGGTCCCATAAAAAAGAAATAAAATTCCAACCCTAAGGGTGGAAAAATAGGGGTGACTTTATAGTTCACTCACAGATTGTATAGCCGTGTTGTGATTTACGTGAAAACTGCTACGTATAATTATGAGTCTTTTTTATATGAATGTTAATAATCATAATCTCAGCCGATAGACGTCCACTGCTGGACATAGGCCTCCCTCACAAATCGCCTCACCGACCGGTCGTGAGGGACCCTCATCCTCTTTAGTCTTTCAACCTTCACCAGGTTGTGTGGCCACCTTGTTGGGTGGGACCACACTGTGAAGGGTGACTAGCTGAAAAAAAACTGAAAAGCAAAAAATAAAAACTTTTTATCAAAAAATTAAACCGCCGAAAAAACTGAAAAGCATTAAATAATAGGGAAACATTTTCTATTAGGCCTTAATTTACTCACTTCTTAAAGTAATTTTGGATTACCAAGAAATTTTGAGTCGGTGCCACAGAATCAATGAATAAAGATCACTAAATTACCTGAAATTCAAAGAAATAACCGAAAAACGTGTGCAGCTGCGCATCGCGCTTTACGTAGATAATGAATTTGCGTGTGTGGTGTGGCACCGACTTAAAATTTCTTGGTAATCCAAAATTACTTTAAGAAGTGAGTAAATTAAGGCCTAATAGAAAATGTTTCCCTATTATTTAATGCTTTTCAGTTTTTTCGGCGGTTTAATTTTTTGATAAAAAGTTTTTTCACAGTCACAATTTAATATTTTCTACTGAACTATATCAAAAAGATTATAAACAAAAAACAAGCTATATTTCTTTATTTGCTTTATCCCTTTTTTCATTAATAATAAAAATCAATCTTATTTTTTAATAAATGATTGAAGATAAGGAAAAAACAGTCTCAGAACAACAATCAGTCAACACACCCCACAATTTGTACTAAACGATCATCTCTTCTTATTCTTTATGTTTTATTCAGTTAGTTCCACATTTTGTTTGGATGTAGAAAATATATAGCTCCCTTGTGGAACTTTTAGTTATTCAGTATACAGTAGCTAGCAAACCAAGTTAATGCATACTGCATAAAGATAAATTTACAACGAAAACAATTTATAATTTACATTTAAAATATTGTAAAGTAAAAGTTAAGTTAAAACACTTTATTGCACACAAAAGAACATGAAACAATTCATGGTAAACATAATGTAATTTTATGTACCTTGAATGCTACCAAGTGAATATTATACTACCATGAGAAATAGTATGTCTTAAGATAATTTTAAAGTTTTCCTTTAAGCTTTTACAACTAGGCACAAATATTTCATTTTTTAATCTTGCAAAAGAATGCCCTCAAGATGGGCAAAACCAACGTCTACCGTTGAACATTTTAAACAGCCATACTTCGCTGCGATCACTAGCTCGCCTCCCAAGCGTGGCAATAATTATTTTACCTACTTTCAATATTATTGGTTATAAAAAAAACAAAAGAAACTTAGTTTTATTCTACAACTACTAAACACTTTTCTAACCCTGTTTCTACCCTACGGGCCTGCCGGACACGGGCAATCCATCAAAGTCAATATTATTTATTGAGTTGAATTGTTTAAGGATGGATTTGATCATTTCCTGCGCTGACCACTTGCTGTAGGGGAGCTAAAGGGTTAATATCATTGTGTCAGACAATTTTTCATTTTGTAGATGTAGTTAGGATGCGATGTAGTAGAAGTGCTATATTTAGTTGGTTACGCGTTTTAAAACACAATCTTGTGGTTTCGTTGTTGCTATTTAGCGTTCCGAAAGCCTCGCCTGTGATGTTAAAGATTTTAAACGTGAATTCCCATTTTTTCTTTCTCGTAAAAATTAAGGGAATATATTTCTTAGTGCATACCTACAACAGAACTCATATTATACTTTTATACTGTAACAAAAATATATTTAAAAAAAATCACATAAAAAATAAAAACAGCAGAAAATTGTGCACGGATTGATAATTTAAGCAGAAATGCAGTCCACTAATAATCGGTCAATATTGACCTAATGCAGATATTTGATCATATGGCAACTAATGCAAATCAAACACGACACAAATAACTAATTCAATAAATAAAGCTTCCGAAATGACAAAGGCATATCTGATCTGATACGACCAACCAAAGGGCAAACAGCGGTTGATCAAAGAGATCCCGAACACTAGTGATGGGACAATCAGATCATAATAACAATATTATCTCAATTTTATAGATAAGCAAGTACATTATACAGAAATAAATAAAGTATGGAAATATAGAAAACAAAAAACTTTATAAGCTTAAAAGGTATCCGAATATTAATTACATTAAAAAAAAATTATACAATGTACTGTAATTTAATTTTAAGAATATATGTTAAAAAAGAATATTTACCTTTAACTTTGCTTTGAAAACAGTGAAGACAAGTAAAAACAAATATTAGAGGTTGAGATGCATGCTTAGATTAAAAATATTTAACTTATCAAGTAAAAATTACAATTAGCAGCGTATTTAAATATTTTTTCCATATCATTATCGATAGAATAGAATAGAATAGAAAACACTTTATTGCATACGAGCTTTCCCGGCTTACTTCGTTACGCCATAGAATATAAGATACTACAAAAGACTTGGCTTTATAGACTATGTTCTTTTGCCTGCCCAGAATGGCCGAATAAAAAACAAACAACAACAACAAACGACCTGTCAAAATATGTAAACAACGGAAAAAATATTGCACCTTGGGTTACATTATTTGAGTTTAGGTAAGGATCCCTAATTTTTTTGAAAATCTAATATAGCCTATGACACTCGGGGTTAATGTAGCTTCCTACCAGTGAAAGAATTTTTCAAATCGTTTCAGTATTTCCGGAGCCTATTCGTTACAAACAAACAAACAAACAAATCTTTCCTCTTTATAATATTGGTATAGACAAGGATAACTTATGAATCAAAGTACATCATATTTTGTTAACTTATTTTAACATCACTTACAGCAATTCAGGACCAAGTTCCCAATGAAATGTTTGACATCCTTTGATATGAATGGACATACACGGGTTGTTTATTGAAATTATTGGTCAAAGCTCAAAAGCTTTCATACTTGTGTTGACCTTTCCTCAATTGAGTTGAAAGAGCTTAATACGATTGAATTACTTTGACAACTTTTTTATTTTGTCTTTATTGTAGAAGTTTATTCAATAAAAAAGAGGATAATTTAAAATTTCTTGTATCAGCTTTTTCATTTTTTTTATTATTAAAAACCAGTTTTAAACCATGTACCCGAATATACAGACCTGAATTGATTGTAATCCTCTTGAAAGGTTTATGATATGACTGAGTAAAGACTAAAATTAAAAGTGTTATAAATCTAGGTAAAAAAAACTTAATCAGTCAACGTATAGTGTCTTGACTGCTACCTACATAGTAAAATTAACGTAGCAGCCAAAAAAAGGTTAATTTTAAATAAAGCTTTCTTATAAATGTAAATTCCAATTCTGGACTAATTTGTTGCATTTTTTATTATTTTTAATGAGTAGAAAAAAAAACAAGGGTAATTGCCCCTAAATTATTTATCACCCACGGCTTCTGCTGCCCTAGTCATTACTATGATAATCCCGGTTATTATGAAATCGTAATCTTGGATTAAGAATAATAATTCTAAAGGATTTTTTCTTAATAAATGAGGGCGACTTGGCACTTTCAAAACGTCATCTTAAATTAGGGAGTTAATTTATTAAATTTTAGGAGTTTATTTTTAATCTTTTGACTACCTACCGCCACAGTGTTACAATTTACATAATGTTGTTTGAGTTCCGAATTTGATTCCCGGCGGTGGCAAATGTTGTTATGATTGATATCAGTGTTACTTTCCTGGTCTGGGCTGTGTTCGTTTGTATTATTACATGTGTTTCGATTTGGGTACCCTAGACACATGTTATACCTAGTTTGGGGCTCTGAGTGATAATGCATTTTTATATAATTACTTTTGGTAACAAACCTGATTTATCTTATACAAAAATTACCGAAATATTATTTAAAATATTCTTATTCGTACGTAGAAATAATAAATTCCAAAATCCCCGTACGAGTCATATTTCACGAATGCAAATCACACGTCAAATTATGTGGACTGTCAATGCGATACTTTTCGCGTGTGCAGATTCGCACGTTCAATCTTTGCCAACGATCTGTTATTACTATAGATTCGATTTCTAAACTATAGATAAATTTTGTGCTAGTGTTTTTTTATTTTGTTATTTACTAGTCGACCCGGTGAACTTCGTACGCCTTACCTATTACTATTTTGTGCATGAATTAACACACATAAACCTTCCTCTTGAATCACTCTATCCTTTTAAAAAAAACGCATCAAAATCCGTTGCATAGTTTTAAAGATTTAAGCATACATAGGGACAGACTCGGGAAGCGACTTTGTTTTATACTATGTATTGACTAGTAGACACAGTGAACTATGTACCGCCTAACCTATTACGTACATTGTGCATGTATTATACTTATAAAACTTCCTCTTGAATATCTCTATCTATTAAAAAAACCCGCGTCAAAATCCGATGCATAGTTTTAAAGACATAGACATAGACATAGACAAATATTTATTCACACACATAGCACTTACAAAAAAATAAAATATATTAACAACATAGTGAGTAAAATACAATAGGCGGGTATACCCTTTAAGTGTAAGTGGTGTGGGTGTGAAATGGCTCTGACTCAGCATATGTTGCAACGGCAAGCTATGCAACGCTGATGATTCTGCCAGATTAAGATTTAAACATATATTTATACCTAACGACAGACAGACTGGCGAGCAACTTTGTTTTATATTATGTATTGATATTGATGTTAGTGCCAAAAAGTTAATTTTTGGACATAGACCGACGACGCCACATTAAGCAAGATGCATATTGCAATTATCTCCACGTTTTGAAGTTGGGTCGGCGATTGCATTACTTATATCTCTTAAATATTTTTAAGTTCCCTCAGTCTTGAAAACGAAAATATGGCAAGAGAAAATGCAAATTTACAAGACAAAATATTTCAACAATTTTCATATCTTTCATCTAGAAACTTTATACATCGAGGCTTTTAAAATGCGAACGTTGCATAAATCATAAGTTTTTAGAGTTTCACATACCAGTCGCAGTCGTAGCTCGTATGGCAGCTCATTGAAGTCTGATCTTTGATTCCGGAATGTATTTTAAATAATGCGAAAGGTTATGGAGATAGGAGTTTCCTTTTGCTTCGTTGTTTTTTTAGTATGCACTTTTATTAATTTATTTATAAACATTATAACAAAAAGCTATAAGTGTCATCGAAAAAGTTTAGTGTTTCTGTCTTAAAAATAACAATAATCTAAGTCAAACAATACAAAATAAAACATTCAACAATCGAACACAAAAAAAATATTTTTGATATTGTTTTGTAAAAATTGACAGTTATTTTATTGAAACCAGCACATCTTACCAAAGTTACAATACTAATAATAACACATCACACGAAGAGCCCTCAACTTGCAAGAACCTGTATCTAGGGTACCCGAAACACATACAGAGATGAACAAAATATTCATAACTATGTTTGGTCCCGAGGGGAACTACCAGCTGAGCCACGAAGCAGTCATCAGCTTTCTATATCGATAAATAATATTGTGAAAACCATGGTTAATGTCACAATTATTAGAATCTTCTCTCAATGTACTAGCAAATGCAAAAGTCGGATTCTGTCGAAGCAAACTTACAGCGGTAATATTCAAAGGAACAGCGAAGTTGGGCGCGCTCCAGAATTTAATATTGTTTACGACACGTTTGCTTTACAGCTTTGTTTTGTACTCGCCTTTATTAGTTAAGTTTCCGAGTGTGAAGCTAGCTTGTTTTTGCTTAAGCCTGGAATGGCACTGAGGTATTAGTCTAATAAGAAATACCTTTTTTTTTTTTTAAGTTTAGCTTTAAGTCGCTTTAAAAATATTTGTTAGAAGTTATCGTAAATGGGATATAGGGATCTTCTTCTTTGCCTGGCCCTTTCCCAAATAAATTTTGTATTTGTATTTATTTTGAGGGCAGCCCTCAGTATCATGCGTCTCCAGGCAGCACTGGATAACGATGCGTAAATTGATATCGATCGATACGATAAGTTTTTTTTCTTAAAGTGAATTTGATAATGACCAGTACCTGTATCAACCAGTCTAAGGGTTATATTTTACATGTACTGACCGCATTAATAAAACAATGCTGCTTTAATTAGGGCCTGTACAGTGCACATGCCTGTAGAACTGTAATTTTTTGGGTTCCTTAAAAACAACATTAAAAGTTTTTGAATAATGTCATGTTCAGTATAATTTTCTAAGTTCGTTCTACTAAAGTATTTGAAATTGTAACCAAAAAACACGTTTTAAAATTAAGAAAACTAGTGCTTGGTTGACCGACGGTCAGCACTGTCGTGGTCGGACGTAGCAAACGTAGCTCGTAGCAGTACGTGCGTAGCGCGTAGCTAATCATGAGCGCTGCATATTAAATTTGCAGCTTTAATATTTTTTAGAACTTATTTTTTGGCAACTTTAAAGGACCGGTCGTTGTGGCGTGCTGTGGGGGAGGCTGAAATGATGACGATGATAATACTATATTACACTCATCACTTTAGCGATAAAGCCATTGCAATCAATGTATTAAGTTAAGAAAATTATTGCAATAAAGAGTTCATCTATCTATACAGTATATAGGTAAAAATATGTTTATATTAAAAAAAAAAGATTATTTCTTGATTTAATTAATATAACTTTCAAATCGATTATTAAAACATAAAAGCCCATCAAATTCCCTTAAAATATAACTTAGTAATTTATTTTTTACAATAATTTCTTTTTTACAATAAGAGACCCGCCTTCAAAGAACTGACACAATCATAATCTGAGAACTTTCTCTTTTTCGAAGTCGGTTAAAATAGGTACTTAAACCTTCTCCTGAATGTAACAAATACTTATCTGAAAACCGCATCAAAATCGGTTCAGCCAAACGCGAGATAATCGCGGACAAACATACATACATACATACATTCATACGGGTCGAACTGATAACCTCCTTTTTTTGAAGTCGGTTAAAAAACGATCCCGTCTTATTCTTCATCTTTTTCAAAGTCCGGAATGTTACAAATACTTGTCTGAAAACCGCATCAAGATCGGTTCAGCCAAACGCGATATAATTATGGACAAACATACATACAGGTGAAACTGATAACCTCCTTTTTTAAGTCGGTAAAGAAGATACTCATATTTTTAACGAACTGTCAATATCACCTCCAGTACTTTAGTCTTTGAGCATACATATAAAATGGAGACGGGAGAGCATTGTTTGTGGAAGCCCCGGAGGCGGTAAAATAATTGGACAATTTTGTTCTTATTTCCGAAGCCACGTTTGCTTTGGCATCACGGTTTTTGAGAGATTCTGTTACAGAGAGGATTAATTTTTTTTGTTTTTATTCTTTTTACAGGGTGAGACTTTGAATCTGATAATTTTAAGGCATGTTTAGGTACAGATAATTATAATTTATTCACAATCGATCACATGATTTAGATTTTTTAAAATATCACATTTTACCCGATTTCGCCTTGAGGAGGATAAATGTTTTTCAGGTGAATGTATCTTTATCTAAGCTGAGGGACGTCCACTGCCTGGACATATAGGTCTTGCCATAATCAACCACCCTTAGCACGCGGTTTGGCGTATCATTGAGGCTATTCAAGTATTTCAACGAAGGAGGCCTTAGTCGTCTTTTACGACACCCATGAGAGGATAGGAGTCGTGGTAATGTATGCCGTCACCACACTACAAAAATCACTTAAGGGTACACAATGCAAAACTAACACGACTTCCGATAAATAATGGATAATATCTTCTAAACCATGGCCGAAATCAAAAACAGAGCCTTAAAAATTTAAGCCAGATTATTTTAGGGAGTCAAAGGCGCATACTTTTGTTTTCGGCCATGGTTTAGATTCTAAACTTTAGAAGATATCAATTATTTATCGAAGTGGCGCTAGTTTCGCACCGTTTCGCCCCTTAAGTTGTTTTTAATCTAAATATTGCTTAAGTTCAGTACATGGTGCTATTTTATAAAACATACAAATATACATGTAAAAGTTATATAACGTAAATAAAACTTTACACCGAAGCGTAGCATGCAATAAATAACCTAGACTCAACCTAGAGTCAGAATAATAAAACACTAATTTCGAATGCATTAAAACATAAATCTCCCACCTGACCGAACTCAGCAAACTTCTAATTTATATTTAAACGTAGGAAAAAGTAAGAAAAAAAACCCTTTTCAGTGTCAGTCGACGTTGTAAACGGTCGTAAATTTATCTGGAATGCTGTTAGTGAGATAAAACAGTCGAACGTACACACAGTCATACATAAATAAGGCATCTTGATTGATAGGCCCTTTTTTTGGACTACGGTAACTCTATTGTATATTTTTGAGATTAAAATTGCTAAAAAGTGGCAATCTGTAAACAAGAGGTTACTTAACCTTTTTTTTTAGGTTTTTTTTTCTGAACCATTATTATCTTTCCTGTACCACTGCTGAGCAAAGACCTCCCACCTCTCCTATTTCCAAGCTTTCTATCTTGCCCTTTTTCTGGAAGTTCTCGGGATGGGAATCAAAATTCCTTCCAATGCGCATTATCAAAAGCATAATTTTAGAATTCAAGAAAAAGACGAACATTAGAAGATAAACATTTAGATAGAAAGATAGTCAATTTATTGGAATCAATCAATAATAACAAAAATACTTTGTCAGTACAAATAATTGAAAGAACACGTGGCAGCGCGCTATGAAGGAGGATCTGGAGCACACGCAGAGAACCTGGGAAGAAGTCTGCGATATTGCTCAAGACCGTCGGGCGTGGCGGCGATTTGTTTCGGCCCTTTGCTCCCCAGCGGAGATTGGGCAAAAGTAAGTAAGTAAGTAAGTACAAATAATTAGTAGCACACGTAAAGGTTAACTACAATACAACAAACATATACAGTACTCCCAAATGAATAATGCATATGCAGATCTACGCTAATTATCGTTTTCACTGAAACACCCGAATCAAAAAACATATTTCGACTAAATTACGCAAGAAGAAAATGCACCACCTTATAAACATATCGTCTTCCGACGCTCTAAAATACGACCGTTGACGAAGAAAAACGAAGACTTTTATGTTATTTTTTTATTTTTGGAGTACTGTACATAATATTTTCACTCCTCTAATGTTTTTTTGAGTGGCACCATCACGACCCGATTAAAGTGAATAAACATGGTGACCCCACACACTCAACCCAGGGACTGTTTTGTCCGAATAACAAAACTTTATTTATTCGAATACAGAATGAATAAAACATTCGTTTGGAGGAAGATGTTGCTAAATCGAGTAGACCGAATGATTTGTTGCCTTTAAGATTACTTTAACGATAGATGGAGTAGTAGTTTTCCTACTTGTTGTATTCTTTTATAGGTAGGTTGATTTTTTTTTAATAATTTTGTCTGTAATCTGTAAGAATCGAATCCTAGTTACCTGAAAGGAATCGCTTAAATAAGGTCGCCATTGTGTCACTTGTGCAACTGTGTCGGCACTTATGGGGCAACACTTTTTATTAAGTTTCTTGTTTTGTGTATTTCAGAACAATAAACAAATTTTATTAAATTAATCCCGCCCGTGGTACTCCAATTTTAAACCAATTTTATATGTGGTATCTGAAAGAATTTCGGATAACTATTGTCATGACAAACCTCTAAATTTAAGAGGTTTATGGCTATTATGTAGAATTTGAATATTTACAACTTGTAAAATCTAAAGTCGCGGTTTTTTTAGCTTAACTTTCATTAAAGATCAGCTTTTTTTAATTCTACTTTTGCTTTTATATCACAGGAACCCAAATATATTTTTTTAAACTCCGTGTTTTCCAGCAAGCAGCATCTATTAACCCTCTCACTGCGGTTGCTCGTTTTAATTTGGCCTGAATAATGTTGCTAGCGCTAAAAAAAAGCAGTTTGTCCCCTAGGTCATCCCGTTAAACTGAATAGCTGTCCACAGTGTTGCAATTTCCCGGAATTACGGGACGTGGGTTAAATGTTTAGCGTCTTTTTAATTTTGTTTTTTTTTTTTTTCAGCTGGGTTTTTTGTGTAATTCAATATTTTCCTTTAATTTTAATTTTTGTGTTACTTTTTACCTTGCTTAATTCAATCATGAAGCTTTACTTACAAAATTAGGGATGGATGTATGGTGCTCTATTTTCTTATTCTCTTTACATTATATAATATTTCGCCGCTTTTTTATGTAAATATACAATAATGTATACAATAACCTTCACTAATAACAAAAAGCTACTCGTAAAATAAACCGTAAAAACTATCCCGAAAATATTCGCAACATTTCCTTCCACAAAATAGGCAAGAATATCAAACAAATTCTTTGACATTAGTAGCCAGGGTTAAAATACTGCTGAGCATTGTGCATGCTTTTATCACAGCTCCTACCAGACTGTGAAATGTTGTGCGATTTGTCACCGTCCACACGTGAGAGGATTTGTTTTTGTGAGTTTTGTGACAACACGATTTGGGTACACGCTAGATTCTTTCTTACGATTAGGTTTTGTGAATGAAGACGTTATGTAACGGTTTGTTATTAGTTATAGTTGGGTATTCTAACAGATTATCAGCGTCACTTATAAATATCCAAATGGTAACCTAGGTGGGTGCACGCACGTATTGCTACGACTTTATACTAAGTGAGATCACTTTCACTGCACAGTACTTATAAATTAGTGATTATTTAACTTAATTAGTGCTGACCGAGGAATCAGCTTAACATTATTCTGCAGCAATTGTTTAATTCGACATAGATACAGGTTCTGCCTAGTTAGGGGCAATGAGTGTCTTTATAACGCAGGATACATTATAATATCTAGTATCACACAAACCTCCGTCGCAGTTCCTGAGAGATGGGTGGAAAGTTCGTCAGGCATTTTTTCCGAGCAGGAAAAAAGGGTAGTTAGACATTTACAACACTTTATCTTATTGCTAAGCTAGTTACACAACTGCAAAGTTCATTCATAATGCAGTCATTTTAACGAAGCAATATAGTCAATATTTAAATACTGATTTCGTCTTGATAATAATAATAATAACACATCACGCGGAAAAACCTGTATCTAGGGTGCCCGAAACATATTACAGAGACGAACATTAGACCCAGACCGGGAAACAATCATCCATTTTTAACAAAACAACGTTTGCCCCGCCGGGAATCAACCCAGGTGCACCCGCTTCTCAGTCCACATCACTGCCAACTGAGTCACGGAGCAGCAGCAGTAATTATTTCCTAGGTAGAATTACACACAACGTTGTATTCTAAGTAAAACATACCACGAGCGAGAACATACAGAAAACAAGAGCGTAAATAAAGATAAAAATCAAAAAAGGATAAATAACGGATTCCACCTATCCACTGACCATCGACGTAGCACTGGAAGCCACCGGAAAGACATCGATATTCCTTCACAGTGAAAAATGGTCCGGTCCGGACATTTATTTGATGTCCGCTGAACGTCCGCAGGGTTTGATAAATGCCTTGCTTTGCTCTGTATCGGAGTTACTGTGTTTTTTTTTTCTCTTTAGTTTCCTGTCCTGTTTGCTTCTAATGTCCTGGTACCTTTTACCGCGTAAATCAGCGTGTTAGTAATAAACTTGTTATCAATATACATAGTGACTGCTCCGTAGCTCAGTTGGCAGTGATGTGGACTGAGTAAGCGTGTGCACCCGGGTTCGATTCCCGGGCGGGCCGAATATTGATATGATGAATATCGATGTTTGTTTCCGGTCTGGGTGTGATGTTCGTCTCTTGTGTTTCGGGCACCCTAGATACAGGTTCTTCCTAGTTAGGGGCTCTGAGTGTGATGTGTTATTATTATTATTATTATTATAGTATAAAACAAAGTCGCTTACGGCGTCTGTCCCTATGTTTGCAACCGATTTTGATGCGGTACGGTACAAAGTTCGCTGGGTCGACTATAGTATTTAATAAACAAAATATGGAATTATACCAACTATTCAGACATAATACCTAAAAAACTTTAGTTGTTTTTGTTATGCTTTTCTTTCTTAAAGTATGTGTAAATATGTATGTTTGTAACAGTATAGAACACAAACAAAAAAAAAAACATCTTTCAAACAAGGCGTCAGATTTTACAATAAAAAATTAAAAGACATCATTGTCATCTTGTACAGCGAATTATGCATATTGTTGCAAACTGAGCTAAGAAGAGTGAGCTTTTAGGCTTCTAATTTGGAATTAAAAAGGGTTTAAGAAAGACAAAGGATGAATTATGTACTTACAAATTACCGACTAAAATAATACAAACCTAAAATATAAAGGTCAGTATAGCTAAAACAACAAAAGATACGGAGTGACACCGAAATCCCCTACCCCTGATCTCTACACATCATTAATCTAAGATCTATGTGACATTTAATTACCTAAAACACCATATATTAGGAATTCTTCCGCCAGCGCCCTCTGTATGAGGAAACGTGAGATCGGACTGTAATTAATATTGCTGTATCGCTTCACGCCTAAGATTTTATTGCTCTAGTGTCTTTATTTTGTTGGTAATAGAAATAAGGAGATTTCGAGATTCCATACATTCTTATAAAGAAATACAGGGTATTTCTGACAAGACGGTAATAAATCAAAGGAGGGATTCTGCTCACCATACCTAACAATTTTCCCAAAGCAACATGGGTCGAAATCTCAAAACAAAAATCATCCGTCCCGTACATTGATCCCGTCAGCTGATCGAATCAATGTATGGAACAGCTGTTATTTTTTTTGAGATTTTGACCCATGTTGCTTTGGAAAAGTTGTTAGTTATGGTGAGCAGAATCCCTCCTTTGTGTAGTGTATTGAAACGTTTGTGTAAGATACCCGCAATTTGGTTATAAATAAATCAGTCTTGAATGAACCTTCTTTGTGTTTGTCTTGATATTCTACAGTGGCGACGAATTTAAGTGCAAAAGCCTAAAAATGCCTTTCGGGAAGCTGTACGAGTTTAATCTGGACGGCCCAGGCAACTGGTCGGCGTATGTGCGTTTGGTGGAGCAGTTTATCTTACTTAATGACATCAAAAAGGAGTTACGCGTGGCCACGTTGGTGACTCACGTAGGCGCAGCCACATACAGTCTTATGTGTGATCTGTGTGCTCCTGGGAATCCAGAGGATGAGAGGTTTGAAGTGCTCGTGAACCTTGTGAAAAGCCACCTGGAGCCAAAGCGATCAGAAATCGCAGAGCGACATTCGTTTAGGCAACGTCGACAAGGCGAAGGCGAGTCGATCGGAGTGTTCCTGCAAAACCTAAAGCGGCTGGCCACTTACTGTAACTTCGGAGCAATGCTGGAAGAGAACATTCGCGATCAATTTGTATCAGGACTGCGCAGCGAGGACATGCGTTCGCGACTGTTCGCGGAACCTATCCTCGACTATAAGAAGGCGGTGGAGCTGGCGCTGGCGCTGGAGGCGGCCGAGCGGCACGCGGCGGGAGCCGTGGCGGCGCGCTCGCCCGCGCTGGGGGTCGGCGCGGCGGGACTCATGCAGGGCAGCGGCGGCGACGGCGGCGGCGGCGGCGCGGGCGGCAGCGGGCTGCACCGGGTCGGTGGGCCAGCGCCGCGCCCGCGCGCCTGCTGGAGGTGCGGCTAGGAAGGACACGCACCCCATAAGTGTCGATACAAATCATATGTGTGTGACAAATGTAAAGTGAAAGGCCATCTTGGGGCCGTTTGTATTAAAAGTGATAAGAATGTGGGCAAGTCAAAGTATCAAAATTTTATAGAAGCGAACCAGTCTAGCGATTCAGAGTGTGATGGTTTTGAGGGACTGTATTCATTAAAGGGTATGTCTGTGAAAAACGAAAGGGATGGTCCCTACTATTGTGAGTTACAGGTAGAGGACAAAAATATATTATTCGAAGTAGATACCGGCAGTAAGTACTCTGTTATTTCTAAAAGCTTTTATGACAGAAATTTTTCGTCAATTTCAATTGTAAATGAAAACCTAAAGTTGCAATCTTACACGGGTGACGCAATAGTACCGTTAGGTTGGATAGGAGTGCGCGTCAGCTGTGGCCGCGAGCCGGTGACCTTGCCGCTGTATGTGATTGAGAGGGGCGGGCCGCCGCTTCTCGGCAGGCGCTGGATTAGAGAGCTCAAATACAACTCGATTAATTTACTTAACATAAGAAATAATATTGAGCCTGTTATTTTAGAATTAAAAAATGAATTTCCCGAAGTGTTTTCCGAAAAATTAGGTACATTCAAGCATAGCATTAAGTTGTACGTAAATAATCACATGCCCGTGTTCATGAAAGCACGTACACTGCCGCTTGCGCTGCGCGTTCCTGTTGAGCAGGAATTGGATCGCTTACAACGCGATAATATCATTTTTAAAGTCGAAAGATCAGATTACGGTACACCTATTGTGCCGGTTATCAAGCCGGACGGTACCATTCGTCTATGCGGCGATTATAAAATTACAGTAAATAAAATTCTGAAAGATTTTCATTTTCCGTTGCCGCGCATTGAAGAGATATTCGCAGCGTTAAGCGGGGGTGTACAGTATTCAAAACTCGACCTAAAAACAGCGTACCTACAATTGCTTTTAAATAAAGAATCGCAACCCTTAACAGCGATTACTACGCACATAGGCGTGTTTGTGTATCGTAGGGCCCCGTTTGGATTAAAGTGTTTGCCAGAACAATTTCAAAAATTGATTACAGATACCTTAAGCGGACTTAAGGGGGTTGTTTCCTTTATTGATGATATCTGCGTGACTGGCGGAAATAAGAGTGAACATATGGAGAATTTGAAAAATGTATTGTCACGTCTTAGAGATGCAGGGTTAACTATAAAATTTTCAAAGTGTGAATTTTTTAAAGATGAGGTTACTTACCTAGGCTATAGAATTAATAAAAACGGTTTGCACACAGACAAAAGTAAAGTAGAAGCTATTTCCAAAATGCCATCACCCAGTAATGTTTCGCAACTTAGAGCGTTACTGGGATTCATAAATTATTATTCACGATTTATACCAAATATAAGCACAACTCTGCAGCCGCTGTATGCTTTATTAAAAAAGGGTGTTACATGGTTATGGTCGGACTGTTGCGAGGATGCTTTCAAACAGGTAAAAGATATATTGTGTGGCGATCCAGTGCTAGCGCACTACTCGCCCTCCCTTCCGCTTATCTTGGCAGTGGATAGCAGCGCGTACGGGCTGGGCGCCGTACTGAGCCAGCGGTACCCAGCGGATGCGTCGGGCGGCGGGGGCGGCGAGCGCGTCGTGTGCTGCGCTTCCCGCACACTCAACGAAGCCGAACAACGATACAGCCAGATTGATAAAGAGGCGCTCGCGATTGTTTATGGGGTAACGCGTCATCACCAATATCTGTTTGGACGGAAGTTTACTTTGCGTAGCGATCACAAAGCATTGAGTTACATTTTTGGTGCAAAAAAAGGGATCCCACAAACAGCGGCGAGCCGTCTACAACGATATGCTGTGCGTCTCGCGGCATATGATTTTGATATTGTTTATGTATCGACAGACAAAAATGGAAACGCTGATGGACTATCTCGCTTACCGTTACAGAATAAAACGGAAAAAGAGATCGATGAAGCCTCTTACCTCCATTTTGTGGAGGACACGTTTCCTATCAGCCATAAAGATGTGGCAAACGAAACCAAAAAGGATAAAATACTTTGTAAAGTATATGGATACATAATGAGCGGGTGGCCAAAGGATTCACTAAATGAAGACGAACATCCATATTTCCACAGGCGTGAAAATCTATATGCCTCACAGGGATGCCTGGTATGGGGATATCGCATAGTAATCCCCACGTCCCTGCGCGAGGCAGTGCTAAGTGAAGTGCACGCTGGGCACGTGGGCGTGGTGCGCATGAAGCAGATTGCGCGCAACTACGTGTGGTGGCCGCGACTCGACGCCGACATCGAGGCCCGCGCGGCCGCCTGCGCTGCCTGCCGCGCGCAGCTGGACGCGCCGCCGCGGGCCGCGCCCGTGGCGTACACCTGGCCGGCGGAGCCCTGGGTCAGACTACATGCTGATTTTTTACAGCATCGAGGCAAGTACTACTTGTTGTTACTAGATTCGCACACTAAATGGCTGGAAGTTTTCCTTATGTCCGCGGGAACATCAGCCAATCTCGTAGCAAGTAAACTAAGGGAAACTTTCTCACGTTTTGGGTTACCCAAACAATTAGTTACGGACGGAGGCCCGCCGTTTAGATCAGTAGAATTCGAGCATTTTTTAACGTGTAATGGAGTTAAGCATATTTTAATAGCACCGTACCATCCTTCGAGTAACGGAGCAGCTGAAAATGCGGTAAAAACCGTAAAAAAATTAATAAAGAAAACCGCAATTGAAGGACAAAACATTGAACGGTCAATACAAAACTTTTTATTAGTCTACAGAAACAGCACACACTCAACAACTCAAAAAGAACCGGCAGTAGCAATGTTCGGACGCAGATTGCGAATGCGTCTGGATATGCTGCGGGCCAACACATCGGAGATAGTGCAAGAGGCACAGAGAGTGCAACTTCGAAATGCAGGCGGCGCTGTCAGAGAGGTGACTCCGGGAGAATCGGTGTTGGTACGAGATTACTCGAAGAACGGATCCAAGTGGGCCGAGGGCGAAGTCGTGAGCCGAACGGGAGCAGTGACATACGAAATTAATACTAATAATGAAATAAAACAAAAACATATCGATCAGATAAGGAAGAAACCGGTAAGATATTCCGCGCAATTTAAGTCTCCTTCAGAAACAATGGAACTAGAGCACCCATCACGGCCGACTATGCCTATTACGGAAACTAAAAATGATGGAGAGCTAGAGGAACAATGGGAATCGGCACCAAATAGTCCACTGGCAGAACCAAGCCGTCACTGTGACACACCAGGAAGAGAGGTCATCTGTGATCCAGAACAAGGCTTCGCCTCGCAAAGTCCAGAAATTAGTGGGGCCTGGGTAAATACTAAACCGCGTAATAAAAAAATTGTTGATTTCGATGACTAATTTTGTATGTGTGCATACCTAATTATACGGCCTTATTGAGTTATAACTAAGTTAAGTAGGTATAAACCATCTATATTACATTTTTTTTTTTAAAACTGAAATAAAAATAAATAAAAATAATAATAAAAAAAAAAAAAAGAGGGAAAGAGAATGTACGAACGAGTTAGTCGGTTACTTGTTGGATATTGTGTTAGATTTTAATTAGTTTGCGCTTAAGTTTATAGAGCTAGTTTAAGTGTTGTTTAAATTTAATTAGTATACTTAGATATACTTAGGTTTTAAGGAGAGGAATGTTGTAGTGTATTGAAACGTTTGTGTAAGATACCCGCAATTTGGTTATAAATAAATCAGTCTTGAATGAACCTTCTTTGTGTTTGTCTTGATATTCTACACTTTGATTTATTACCGCCTTGTCAGAAACACTCAGTATATTGCGAATAACAGGTTACGTTCTACTGCTAAACTACAGGTCTTTACGTTGAGGATGGGGAATGAAATACAATTTTTTTACTTCGCACCGAAATAAACACTGTCTTATCTATAACACACTGCAAAGCTTCATCAAATTCTGATTAGTAGTTTACCCGTTAATGTGAAATGGAAATACATAAAATCCTCACAATTTTTAATAGAATTAGTTTGTGGTTTTAGGTCTCTACTAGTGTAAAACTGATTCAGAAGTTTATGACGAAAGAACAAAGCTATTGTCTATGGTGTGTGTTCTCTGATCTTAAAGAAACCGCTAATATTGAAATAATCACTTTCTTGCTACCCCTCTTAAAAATTATAGTCGTGATTATGTGCATATTACCATACTTCCTAATACAATACCAACATACCCTATAACATAATCCAATTCCAAAATCAAAACAGACGATTCTCATTTCAATAAATCATTAGTTACTGGCTACCCCGCCGGGACAATGTCTTAAGTCTTAAGATATTCCTCGGGGTCTGAGCAATTAATAATTATTGCACCTTCTTCCGGCTACTTCCGTTTCCGTTGACGAATTTCCGGTGCGACACGTCTTTGGCGGGAAAACAGTATAGTTGCTATACTTTGTTTAATACAATAAAGATTGTATATTCTTAGTTTGGTTGCAAGCTTACACTAAGTATAACAAATTTTACTAAGTCTTCAGTATGGGTTGTGTTATGTTACTTATATACTTCAGCAAAAGTTTGTAAGGATTTTCATTATATATTTACGCGTATGACAATCATCCTCCATACTACCTCCTACCATGTACTACCTCCTATTATGCTACTACTTATCTGAATTCTATCAAACTTCATCGAAATAAATTAGAGTAAGCTAGTTATACTAAAACAAGTCAATAAATTGATAAACTATAAAATGTGACTATACACACAAAAATAAAGAAACCGTGAATTTCATTATCTAATCCTTGGCAACATTTTTTTTGTAAGTATGTTTTACTTTTTTCATAATGAAAAAGAGGGTCACAAAAATAATGAAGGAGATTTTTCAATTAAATCAACGATGCATAATGAGGGTGAGAATCTTTACACTTCTTTATGCTAAATCTTTTTCTTTTTAATGAGTTTTTTTTTCTATTTGTGTTCGAAAGCTAATTACATATATAAAAAAAATATTGTTTCGTTTTTGTAAAAGTAAAGTTTCAGGCTGTCAAACGCACAATAAAAGAAAAGCGGACACTAACAATGGATTCATATACGTATTTAACTAGAAGTAACTATTTTATTTGTATTTAATAAATAGCAGTCTTAATTAAAATAATGAAATATTTTAATTAAGTAAATTCAGCATTATTATGCTTCGACAAGACTATCAAGGTACGTGACTAAAGCGACTTGGCTTTCTATGATCATTAATCAGTTAGGATAATTTTTAAATTCTATAATTTCTAAATATAAGTCCTTTAAAATATTTATAAAATATGCTGCCTGAAATCAATGTATTTAAAAAAAGAACTCATCAAACTAAACGATCCCCTTTTATACAAAAACCCTTAATTTATTCTTTCGCTGCGTCTTATTATTTGCAAATGGTCTATTTGTACCCGACTTAACCCTTCAGCGCAGATGGGGTCGCGGATTACGCTCCTGCGTCTAACCGCGTCAAATGTCCAAATTTATTGAAACGACATTGACAGTTATTACGTCAGGTCTCATAAAACGTAAGCGCCAGATTACTGCGTCGAACGAGGACCCACAAATGGGACCCAGAAACAGAAGTTTGAATTCATTTGTTCAGTTTTATGTATTATTTCGGATTAGGTGCGATCCTAAGACGCGTTTAGCGTGTATCGTGAAATGTTATTTGTGGTGTCATTTGCATTTTACGATATTGTTAAGGCTTGTGATTAGAGTGTTTTGGTCCTGAGAATGGGTCATTCGATTTAAAGATTTTATGCCACCTGTGCCACTCCAAAATTAGATGTGCCTGTGTTAAGATATTGTTTATTCATAATGTTACACGAAACGTAAGCGTTAAGAAACAATAAGTCTTACTAATGTTATAAAGGTATCTTGATTACTGTCAACTGGTCGCCATTTAAGTATTATTCATCATTACAACTAGTAGACGTCCACTGCTGGACATTAGTCTCCCCCACAGACGCAGATTGTCACAAGGACAAACATTGTGGAGGGAATTCGCCGTAATCGCCAGCCTCTATTATTATTACTATCACATAATTTCCTCTTTTTACCATAGGCAAGCTTAAGTAAACGTTATAGGTATATTGTATATAAGTCACAATTTGATATTTTAATAATAAGTGAAGTTTACGATTTTATTCTCAAATACTTAAAATTATAAATTTCCTATAATGACACGTTATACTGTTTTCAATTTTATTTTTTTCTTCTGATTTAAATATATATATAAATAATACCATACCATTACATAAATAGTTTGTATATTCGGGGTTGTCATGGCAGTCTTTACAAATTTTTATTAAAAAAAATATACGTTTTTGTATTAAAAATAGTTAAATAATGAGCTTGTCTCCACAAGAAGCTTGCATAAAAGACGTGAAAGACTCGCTGAAAGTGCCGCTGGAACATATTAATTACTTTTAGTCTTAATGCACGCCGGTGATTGATGAGCTGGGATGAAAATGTGCTAAGATTAAAAGGCACTACCTCAACTTGGTTAATTTACATTTTTTGCTCTAAAATATTTATTTTGACAGATTGCTCATATTGTTTGATAGAATATTATGGCCTACCTGGAGGTAATTTAAGTTTTTGAGATATTAGGGGACGAGAGGGGAAGGCCTTTGGGACACAAACGAGGTTATTTAAAATATATATATATATATATATATATAAATTGAAAAAATATATAAGTACAAAAACAATAATTATTTAATTTCTTTTTAAAAAATCAATATTAATTATTTAGTAACAGATCAGCCTCTCCAAGTTTCTTTGACATATTATTTTATAAGCTAAGGCCCGTAATATCCATCTCGGTTTAAACCTAATCATCGCATCTGTCAATTTCTTTCTAATATAAACAATAAAAGACAGTTGCAGTTTAAACTTGTAAGAGCTGAGTTAATTTAGAGTTTATCCCAGGGCCTACAGAAAATATTCAAAAGGGTTCGGTAACACACGTGAGTTTTATTTCCCTAAAAGGTACACAGTTACTTGGCACTTCTTATCTGGTAAGGTAAAGATAGGCAGGCTGGTCCCGCCTGCAGATAGAAGCGGCGGCCGGTCTGGAGGACTGGCTGGAGTCTGGCTGTAGAGGCTGGCTGCGGCTGGAGTAGGCAGCTAGCACGAGCGGTAGTTGCTCGTGGCAGTGTACGGATGTGGTGGGTGGACCCTGAAGAACAGAGAGAGAGTTACTGGAGGTTGGAAATGAGTCAGGAAGAAGACCTCCAGCCCTCAAAGAAAAGGGGTCCCCCGAAGTGGTAGGTAGCACGAGGTAAGATGGCTCCGGCAGGTGTACGGAACGAAGATGCTGCCGGAGTCCGAGAGTTGGGCCAGGTTTAGGGTCTGGCCCTCAAAAACTCGTTGCCACCAAAGATCCGTAGAATCTCGCTCAGCCAAGGTCGGGCCGAGCGGTAGGTCCAGTAATCCAGCAGAAGGATGTCCTTAATAGTTTTTAAGACTTCAGGCCAGGATAGACTAGTTTCTGACTTGTAGTAGGATCCCAAACAGCTTCCTCAAAGCTTAATCTCAGACTATCCTCTCGACTCCCTTGGCTTAGGCCTAGAATCTTCTTTTATAGGAAAATTTTATCAATCAAAATAAGAATTTCGAATATGTCGAATTATAAATTTATGACAATTTGTCCTTGAAAAGTGGCCAGTAATGCTACATTTTCCATGTGAGAGCAACCCCTTTCAAAGACAATTACAAGGAATCTATGCCTAAAAAGAATAAAAACAGAAAGATAAACAAACAAAATGTAAACAAATAAAATAACAATAGTATGAAAATGAAGAATTTCGAAGATAATTTTAGTGATTTTCAGAGTTTAAAAGCCAAAATGATGATACAAATGATGATACAAGGATTAAGTTGATGATAAAAGGTATGAAAACAGGAACGACCGCTAGACGATCGTTACAAACTTCCAAAACAGTTTAAACTAAAAATAGATATTACGGGCATAAGCCGACAAAATAAGTTGAGGTAACTTTGGTTTTCTTGTAATTTACTTTGGCTTTGTATCTTGCTTTTGGTAAACTTTCGTGTAAATAGCACTAATGTGCTCAAAATTTATAAATTCTTATTAGTTAAAATAAAATATCTAAAGGCAGGTTTGGGTAATTTCCTAACCCTTTTTGCAATGAAATATAATAATAACCCCAAAAACAGTTTTTTTTTTTGCTCAAAGCAATAAATAAAAAAGCTAATGTTACTTAAACGATTTACTATTATGCTTTATGAACCCAATAAATAATACAAAAATAGCGGTAAGTGCCCAAAAAGTATGGACACTTGGACACAATTTATGCCCTCTGCACTCATAACGTTACTGAATAGAAAAAAGGGTGAAACCCTCGACCAAAAGAGTACAGTTCGTTCGCCTTGTTTAGTAAAAAGGGTTCCTTCTAATTTTTCAAATAATCAAAGAGTAACTTGGCTAACGTGGTTCCGGCTCTGATGCGCTTTTGAGGAGAAACAGGCCTGAGATTTATGTTATGTTATGTTAAAAGAACTAGACTGATAAATACACTCATCTATCTGTAAATCCTTTAGACGACTCAGTATGCAATCACAATACAAGCGACCTCGCATTGGAATTCGCAAAGGAGGCA
Organism: Euspilapteryx auroguttella; assembly: GCA_951802225.1. Lineage (NCBI taxonomy): Eukaryota > Metazoa > Arthropoda > Insecta > Lepidoptera > Gracillariidae > Euspilapteryx > Euspilapteryx auroguttella. The sequence goes on along the minus strand of OX637660.1, from coordinate 7,192,569 downwards.
GACAGTCAAAATGTGGGTAGGTGACCTGGTGGTGAAGGTTACAGAGTGCACTGGATAAGTCGCACTATATCGGCAGAGATGTACAAGATACCTTATATAAAGTATCTGAATACAAGATACAAATACCTTTTTAAATAAGTATTTCAGATACCAGATGCAAATACCTTTTTTAAATAGTATCTGAAATACAAGATACAAAATACGTATCTTTAAGATACTTTTTATAGATAAAATACTTTTTACATAACTTTTTTTTATGAGTTTTTTTAAAGAGTAAAAAATCGCGTTCATTTCGTATATTGGACAAACAACATTATACAGTGTGTCCGGGAAAGTTATAACATAATTTTAAGGGTGTATTCTATGATCAATTTTATCGACGAAAACACCCCAAATGTGGGGTCGCAGCCTCATCCCCCCCTCCGTATGATGTTTTTTTTTTTAAGTAGTCCTCTCTTACTTTTAAATTCACAGTCTTTAACCTTAGGATCACTCGAAGGAAAGGAAGATCGAAGGCTAAGTAGTTTTAGGCTACCTAAGTTACTAACAAAATTACCAAGCCTTTGCTATTTTTTTTAATGTATGTGAAAAAAAAAAAATTTTTTTGCATTTTGTACGGTTTTTCAAAGTTACCACAAAAAATTGCAGATACATTTTTTTTTTTGTGTTAGAGTTAGAGTGGCGCCACTGTTCGCGTAAAAGGACTCTTAATTTAGCGAATATTCTATACTATTATTATGTTCATCAGGGATAATGTAGGATTCATAAGATGAAAAAATAAAACGGTCCGGTAGTTATGAGCCTATTCGATGCAAACGAATACAAACATTGTGTAAACTTACATTGTAGGGCGGTACAAAGTTCGGCGTGCTAGCTTGTTTTATACAGGGTGTCCGGGGAAGTTATTACATAATTTTAAGGGTGTATTCTATGATCAATTTCACATACAAAAAACACCCCATATGAGGGGTCGCCGCCCCGTCCCCCCTCAGTATGATGTTTATAAGTTTTTTGGCAAAAGTCAACCCCGCCTACTTTAAAATTCACAGTTAAAGATCAGAGGCTCACAGAAGCTTCATTAAGGTCTTAATCGAAGGCTAAGTAGGTAGGCTACCTAAATAACTAACAAATTAATTAAATATTGACTTTATTTTCTGATAAAAATGGGTTAAACTGAAATCTTAAATTAAAAGGCGAAAGCGAAGGGTCTTTTTGGTAGTTGATAATTTCTAAAGTAATAGTAATAGACGTAAAGAAATAAATTTAGTACCATTTTGGAGAAAATCTCAAAAGCTAACAATAAAACACATAAAATATAAAAAAGCATCTGCATATTTTTGTGGTAACTTTGAAAAACCATAAAAAATGCACAATTTTTTTTTTGTTTCAGTCACTTTAAAAAAAAAAGTAAAGGCAATATTTGGTTATTTTGTTAGTAACTTAGGTAGCCTAACTACTTTGCCTTCGATCATGACCTTAATGAAGCTTCTGTGAGCCTCTGATCTTTAACTGTGAATTTTAAAGTAGGCGGGGTTGACTTTTGCCAAAAAACTTATAAACATCATACTGAGGGGGGACGGGGCTGCGACCCCTCATATGGGGTGTTTTTTGTATGTGAAATTGATCATATAAGACACCCTTAAAATTATGTTATAACTTCCCCGGACACCCTGTATAAAACAAGCTAGCACGCCGAACTTTGTACCGCCCTACAATGTAAGTTTACACAATGTTTGTATTCGTTTGCATCGAATAGGCTCATAACTACCGGAACGTTTTATTTTTTCATCTTATGAATCCTACATTATCCCTGATGAACATAATAATAGTATAGAATATTCGCAAAAATTCAAAATACCTAGCACAAGCAATAGTATCAAATATTACATAAAGAAATAAATAAATAATAACATTTACATAATTAAAGCCTTTCCGCTATTTTGAATTCTTGGAAATATTTTTTATCTATACTCTATTCTATAGACTTTGTTAATTAATCTATCTCCTTCTACTATATATCTATAAAAAAATATCGTGGTTCGTTAGTCTCGCTAAAACTCGAGAACGGCCGGGACGATTTAGTTGATTTTGGTTTTGAAATGTTCGTTCTTGTCCAGGGAAGGTTTAAAAGGTGAGAAAATATGGAAAACGGAGGGGAAGTTAGTTAAAACGACATTTAATTTTTTCCATAAAAAATTGTGTGTGAGACACGATACGAAGTTCGCCGGGAAAGCTAGTCAGGAATAATTCATGATTCTAATGTTTTTTTTTTAATATCGGTCTAGTTAGTTATGGACAGAGTTTATTCGATACAAAGAAACAATATTTTTTTTCCTCTTAACAAGAAAAAATTAAAACGCCATGCACAAACACACCCTCATAATCCAATCTAAAAGTATTTTGTAAACAAAGTATCTTCAAGATACTAAGATACCTAACAAAAGTATTTAAATACCAGATACAAAATGCATTTTAAAAAAAGTATCTAGATACAAGATTGAAGATACGTATTTTGTATCTTGTATCTGTATTTAAGATACTTTTATCTTAGATAAGTCACATCTCTGTATATCGGTCATTTTATAGCGATCTATTTGATGAACAGCAGTGAAATTCTTTCGGCTGAGATAAAGATTATACTAAAAAATTCTGTAAAATGAATTCGCAAAAATCTTCGATTTTTTTTTTTTTATTTGTACAAAAAAACCACAAAGACCCCAAAAAACCATCTCCGGAAACGGTCACCGAGCACTGCGGCCGACATCTCGATTTTTCGCCGCCATTGTGTTTCCGATCTCCCTATGAATAGAGCTGAAGGGTTGACGCAGTCTGGCGCGTTTTCCGTACGATAAAGTAGGCGTTGCAATGAATTGGTGTTTAAGGGTTAAGTGCGATTCGAAATTGGAAATTTGCTCTTTTTCTTTTCTCAAAAACGTGCGAATTGATGCATAAAAGCAGCGAACTATCAATTTCTAAAGCTATGAAGGGGGTTTTTGCCACAAAAACTGGTAATTCTGATAAAGTACTTTTAGTAGGTATGTGATCATATGAGTATGGATAGAGTAAGAAGATAATCGATTAGGATTTTACACATGACAACAGTGGCATGGGATTTGCACCAAAGTCACAAAGAAATTGGCTTCGAATTTCATCTTAAAACCTACGTAAATCAATAAATAAAGAACCTTGTACGCTAGGTATTTTATTTTTAATCCACATTCGTTGTTGTCACTATATAGCATTGTCACGATACAACCAAACTATTTTTTTATTAAATTCCCTATCATCATATCATCCAAATGTCATCCACTGCTAGACATAGGCCTCCCTTACAATTGTCCTTGTAGGGGAGGCCTATGAAAATTGAATACATTGAAAGAAGTTTTTCCATATTCAAACACAAGTTAAATAAACATCTCTACATAATAAATTAACACCAAATCTCCTCACAAAAAGTCCTTTTAAAATAACATGATTTAATTTAAATATTTACATTTCATTAACTGACCGGCAGGAAGGACAATGGTCAGTGCATTATCAAAATTGCATCTTGATAAAGTACATTGTTGTACAATGACCGTGCTATGTCGCTTGCCTTTTTGATTGGATAGCGGATTAAGGGTTAATGTTAAGGCCATACTCTTCGTCAAAGTTGCTCTACTTTAAAAAAAAAAAAACTAAACTATAACGCAAATTTATAATAAAATATTACAAAGTTTAAAGCAACGGTTTTTAAGTTTTCTTTTTATAACTTTTTTTTTAAAGTGGCGTCAGGCGAGATTCACAAACTATTTAAAAATTCGTTAAAAAGACAAGTTTGTGCATATACAATACAGTACAATAATTTAAAGGATTTTTCCAACATCAAAACGTTAAAAGATCAGTATAGAATCTGGATTAAGTAGCCTCGGAAAACCAGATAATAAAATATTACAAAAAAAAAACACATTTGACATTATTCTTAACAGCGTATTTTGCAAATGTTGCAATATATTTTTTCTTTATTAAATTACAAACCTTAATTCCTTCCCTTAACAAATATTTTAAAACCTTCTCTACCAGTAGAAGGGAAACCCCACTGTCCACTAGTGTCCAGTTGAATAATTAATTGTAGTGTTAACACGTTCGCTGCCGAATTAAGTGGACCCGGCTAAATGAATCACTATTCAGAGTAGCAGATTAATAAAGTAATGGATTTAGTATGTCCCTAGAGATTTTGAGTGATTAAATCTATTAAGTACTTGCTAGAAGCTAAGTTAGATTTTAAACGTATCGTCAAAGACTTTTTCCTATATGATTATGTAGTTGTTGATAATGGCGGAAGCATGAATAATAAAACAGGTCACAAGTAATCACGAGTCACGTATACGATTAAATTTTTTGTTATCCGTAGGCATATAACGTCAAAAGACTGTTTTATTATAGTATGACAATAATAACAATAACACAGTATGATAGGGAGGTGGTCAAAAGAGCATTAAAATTTACATGCAATGGGCGACCTCACCACGTTTTTGTTTTTTTTTTTTTTTTTTTTTTCCCTTCTTCATCCGTAGATAGGCAAAGATCATATGACCGTACAGCCTTGTTTTTTTTTTTTTTTATTCGTTCGTTTACTTAGCTTACCTGCCAGTAATATTTCCTTAAATTTTGTCCAAGCAGTTACGACGTCCGGTCACGCAAGCAAATAATCGTCATGAAAGACAAAAATGCTAGCCTAATGTCCATTCTGTTACAGTCTTGAAACTAAGTGGACATTTACGTACGCTGAGACGTAGTGTTATGCTGTTTTTATCGTTGCACCCTGCGGTGGTGCGTAACGTTTGTAGTTTATAGTTATGTTTTTAGTTACCTTACCTAAGGTAAACGTTTTCGTTTTAAATTGAAAATGATGCGCCATGCTGTTTTCAAATGTTTTTTTTTTTTGTGATACTCGAAAAAGTATTTTATGCATTGGGTACATTATTATCTACCCAATGCATATAATACGTTCACTGTTCGCGTAAAAAGACTCTTAATTTAGGTAGACTACCTAAATAACTAAAAAAAGAATTAAATATTGACTTTATTTTTTAATAAAAGTGGGTTAAACTGTAATCTTAAATTAAAAGGTAAAAGCGAAGGGACTTTTTGGGAGTTGATAATTTCTGAAGTAAAAAAATCTAGTACCGTTTCGGAGAACAACTCAAAAGCTAACAATAAAACACAAAAAAATTAAAAAGGTTACTGCATTGTATTGTGGTAACTTTGAAAAACCGTAAAAAAGCACACAAAAATAAAATTTTTTTTGTTTCACCCTCTTTAAAAAAAAAAGTAAAAGCAATACTGGGTTATTTTGTTAGTAACTTAGGTAGCCTAAATACTTTTAAAATAATATTTGCATGCCAGACATTATGGCAGAACTCTGAAGGGAATTATAAATTTTATTTAAGATCTTACTGTATTGTATACCCAGTGTTCATGCAAATAAATGACTGATTACTGATTACTGATTACTTCTGATGAAGGTTCTGTGAGCCCTAGATCTTTAACTGTGAATTTAAAAGTAGGCGGGGTCGACTTTTGGAAAAAAAAAATGAAAAACATCATACTGAGGGGGGGATGAGGCTGCGACCCCCCATATGGGGTGTTTTCGTCAATGACATTGGTCATAGATTACACCCTTAAAATCAATATATATAAAACTCTTCCGTTACTGACTGACTGACTGACTGACTGACTGACTGACTGACAGACAACGCAGAGCCGAAACTATTGGGCGTAGTGGGCTGAAATTTTGCATGTGGGTTCCTTGGGAACTTTAAGTGAGCACTAAGAAGGGATTTCCCGAAATTCCCACGGGAACGGGAAAAAACGGGATTTTTGTGTTTATGAGAAATCTGCGCGGGAAAAACCGCGGGGCGGCCTCTAGTTATGTTGAAACTTTCCCGGACACTCTGTATATTACGCTACCTGAGGTATTTGCATATTGTAAGCAATTAATTAAATTATTTTAAATAATTAAATAGTTTTACATCATTAAACTCTTAAGATATGCACGTCACACACAACATAATTAGTTTTCTTGTAAGTTGCATAAAATACCATTAATATTCTATAATTAGACTATCTGACAATAATCCCAATATAATTAAGCCGTGCCCGAGCAATTAGTGCGTTGAGTAAATGTAACATTGACGTGGCCGGCCGGTAATCTATAGGCTGGTACAGTTCGCTTCATTAATATGTTAATGAAGATAAATTCTTATAGTAACTTCTTCGTGACATACTTTCAAAAAGCCCTTATATTTCATCATTGAAAGACTGTGAGGTTTTACTAATTTCGTCAAAGATAACCATTCCAAAAAACTAGAAAAGCTAGCTAGTTCTTCAAAATTACTTTATAGTTTTTGTTGAAAATACATAGGTATAATGATAAAAGAAAATATAATTCTGGTAATGCAACTTTGATTTAAAAGTAATAATTAAAAAGATAAACCGATGCGGGCGGCTGACATTATGGCTATCCCTTTCCCTCGGTATGCTATATCGAAGTTCATTTGGTTCTTTGATTTCTTCTTCGTATATAGAGTCTACTGCCTATTACGAAACCCAAGGGATGAGATTGGGTATGTTATTCAATGCCGAAACCACACGGTATATTTACACTATGGCGACAACAAAATCTCAATTAGAATCTGAATTTACCAGGTCTTCTGAACACCGCGGAGTTGAACATAAATATCGAAAGATCTCCCGCGACCCCCTTGCTAACAGACGAGATGGACACCGGCGGGGTTTTAGTGGGTGCGAACCCCACATAACCCCGCGGCTCCCCCCGGGGCTGCAGGGTACTAGTTAAGAGTTTCCCCGCCTCAAAAAAAAGACGTCGTCATATGTCCTTGACCACCTTTTTGTGGTCTGCCTACTCTACGTCTATTCGTGCGCGATTGCTACTCGAGATCTTTTCAGTCCCAGCGACCGTCAAACCTCGAAGCAAATAGAGCTTTGTGCCCGACCATGACCATTTCCACTTAAATTTTGTAATTCTTTGGGCTATTTTGGTGGCTGTAGTCTCATTTCTGATTAAAATCATATTAATTCAAATCATACTACCGCCACAGACTGTACCAATCGTACTAAACACACGATTTATGCGATGCAACGGCCGCACCCCGATGCCGATGTCTATTGATTTATTATGGTCAATTACTGGTTGGACTACCTTACTGCAAGCTGACAGCCTGTCTGCTGACGAACCTAACTATTTTACTCTATTATACTGTGTGGTATTGGTATTTACATTGCATTAAATTACATTGTAGGTAGAGAGCGCGCCACATAAGTCTGCGCGTGGTCAAAATATGATACAATTAGTCGTCCCGGCGAACTTTGTACCGCCTAACCTTTTGATATTTTGTGTATGAAATATAATACTTAGAAACCTTCTACTTGAATCACTCTATCTATTTAAAAAAACATATCAAAATCGTTTGCGTTGTTTTAAAGATTTAAGCATACATGGGTGAAGAGATTCTTGTGGACTGTATTGTAAGTATACCTAAGTAAATAGTCAAAGCAAACGCAAAAATTTTTGTTAGATCTACAAAAACAAAACGAAATGCAAAGCACAGACGAACTAAAATATTAATGGAAAGGAGAGAGAATTTGAGACGCAGACGCAGAAGACAATTCGGCCACAGAGTAAGGTCGGACGGACTAATCTGTGTCCGGCGGCCGTGCCGTGCGCAGCGAGCAGCATGCAGAGTTCGTCGTGCTCGTAGACGGGCGCGATTGTCGTGCGACGTGCGGCCTGCGCGGCGTGTGCTCGTGCGAAGTTCGCGTCGTGTGTCCAACTTCGCTCCGCTGGGCTGCTGCAAGATGGCCGACTTGTAGTTTACCTTCTCTATGACTTGTAGCGTTAGGTACCGATTTCGTTGATTGTTTGGTCGGCAATTCTTCTATCTGCTCGGGGTGCTCGGGGTTTCTTTTGTCTTTTTGACTAGACGCTTCTGTCCCTATTCCTTTCGCTCCGGGGAATGATGCGTAGGTAGGTTACACTATTGTTCAAATATGATCCTAGGATGTAGGTAGGTATAATAGACACAGCACAGTTTTTTGTTAAAATCTGCCAAAGGCTTGAAAATTTGCACTTCCACAGTACGGGGTAGGTTTCTGCAAGGGTCCTGGAGGTAAATAAAAGGGCACCGCACTACACTTTGTCCAGGGTGTGATGACTTCTTCGTTGAGTTGACTGCAAATATGGCGGGGAACAATCGGCCGTGCCAAGCGTAAACGTTATAACTCACGTAAAGTCTGTAAAAACCCCACGAAATAGCTCTTGGAAACTCGCGCACTGTTGATTACTAGGTTCAAAGGACCATGAAGAGATTCTTGTGGACTGTATTGTAATATTTGTATTTTAATTTGGTCTTTAAGTAAAAAACACATGTGTACGGTTTCACGTTTATTGTGGAAGAGAGCGAAAAAGACAGATGTCAATTTTGACATTAGCAAACAAAAAAAAAAAAATTATTTTAAACACTTAATGTTGGTATTCCAACAATGGGACAGACGCGATAAGCTACTTTATTTTATACTATATATTGATATTGATGATTGGCATAAGCCTTTCGTTTTAAAAGACGGGTGAAAAACTATTCAGTGGCGCCACCCTAGGCGCGTAAACTTATATGGCGTTCACTCTATATAAACGTGTGGAAGCAGACTAGAATAAACCACCACATCTACTCCTCGTAAAAGGAAAAACTGAAGGACGCTAGCTTTCTTTATTGAAAAACTAATAGCCACTGTGATCGTCAACCTGTCAAGAGAGGTGATAATGGCACCCCCCCTCCTGATCTTTGCCCAAAATAGCGTAACAATAAAAAGACTCGTATGTAAGTAAGTAAGTTTATATATGTCAAGAAAGCCTTTATTCGTGAATATCTTTTACAGGTCACTCATCACGCATTATACGCACCTTTTATTAAGAAAAATATCACAAAAAAAGTTTCTTAACGAAGTTCTTTTTTTAAAGCATTCAAATTTCGAATTAGGAAGCTACCGTCTATTGTTTTCAGTCCCCCGGGCGTGTAACACGAGTCGGTGTCAGGGTTCCCTCGTACAAGCCATTTATTCGCATCCTTCACTAGTTCCACGGAACCATTTGTCAAAACTCGGATGTCGCGCTTGCCTCTGATTTATGTGCTCCAATCCTTATAATGGATAAATATTGTTTGATTTTTTTTCGTTGTAGGTTAGGGTGTTTATGATCTGATTTTTTATTTTTTTATCTATTGGGTTCGGTAATAGGTTTATACGGATTATTGTTTTAACGTTAGTTCCGAAACCACGTGTTTTGTTAGCGGGCTTTAAAACAATAATCGAATAAACTTAAATAACCGTACAATGTTGCCGGGCTTTGACACCCTTTTAATCTAATTTGTGAACTTGACATTGGCAAAATACTCCACTGAAGTGGAGTCAAGTCCATTAAATTAAAATAATAATATAGGTTTCTACGAAAACTAACTATAACTAGGACTTTCCTGAACTTTGAATTGCATAATATATAGATTACCGATTCCGAACACAAAAACCTAAACATTGCCTTTACAGAGTGCAATGCATAATCAAGTTCTTATTACAAAGGTTAATTTAATTAGCTCTTTTTATTTTCTCCTCTTCTTCATCAAATTTAAGAGCTAGGCTCTTGTCGGTGGAGCGTCTTCCACACCTCCCGTTTCCCCGCCAGCTGCTTGACCTCTTGATACGACACTACCCCTATCTTTTCCTTTTTTGATCAAAAGTAACAAGTAATCAAAGTAATATTTTTATTGATAAGATATTACTTTAAAAAAACTATATAGGGTTACCCTACTACCTCGAATGGTGTTCAATTTTGGTATTCGCATAATGAACTGTCTGTGAAAACAATTTGTCACAAACTCAGCCAGAATAATGATGATATGTAGATTTATATTGGAATATGTTTTGTATAATAATAATAATAATAACACATCACGCTGAGAGCTATTAACTAGGTAGAACCTGTGTATTGTAAATGACTGCTCCGTAGCTCAGTTGGCAGTGATGCGGACAAAGACGCGTGTGCACCTAGGTTCGATTCCCGGCGGGGTGAATATTGTTATGATGAATATCAATGTTTGTTTTCGGTCTAGGTGTAATGTTCATGTATGTATTTGTTTCGGGCACCCTAGATACAGGTTCTTCCTAGTTAGGGGCTCTGAGTGTGGTGCGTTATTATTATTATTGTGTTAATAAAAATAAAAAAAGCAAATGCATAGATTTGTGCCCGAAACTCATAGAAATACCTGCAGACCCAGGTAAAAAAAAACCTTAACCATCGTGACGTGCGAGAGAAGAGGTATATGTCCAGCAGTGGGCTCTTAGATCTTGGATCCAACATAGCCCCCGCCCTGAATCAAACCTAGACTTCTGAAGTGACAATCAATTTCACTGACAACTGAACCACTGAGGTGAGATTATAAATACCTACCTACTGAGATTATTACTATTTGAGCGAATACTATTAGGTAATATTTCAAAGTCACATTCTTTAAAGGAAACGATAAATAGAAAAATCATTACGGTAGGAAATTTCAAATAAAAATCAGAAAGCGTAATTCTGCTATTTGTATGTTTCCAGGTCAGTCTGCTACTTGAGTTCATCACAAATTTGCTTCCAACCAATTTTATCATTTCAGCCGCAAGACGTCCACTGCTGGACATAGGCCTCCCTCAAGGCTCTCCATCTGTACCGATCGCAGGTGGCCTGCATCCAGCGTGGACCCGCAGCCTTGCGCAGATCATCCGTCCATCTGGTCGGTGGACGTCCTACGCTGCGCTTGCCGATCCGTGGTCTCCATTCGAGAACTTTTCGGCCCCAGCGGCCATCTGTTCTGCGGGCTATATGACCTGCCCATTGCCACTTCAACGAGCTTATCCGCTTGGCTATGTCGGTGACCCTGGTTGCTGGTAAATGCTGTTATTTTAAATTTTCAATGTTATTACAGGTATTACATAATCTTAATTTTTTAATTAATAATTTGGTTTCATAGTGTCCATTCTGCATTTTTTTAGTACTTATCTACAGACATTCAATTCCTTGTGTATATAACTTAGGGAAAAAGTACAAAAATGGCTGCAAGCTATTATTTTTTCACCCCTTCCCAATAAACAACTTAACCCTTTTCGCGTCGACAGTAATTAAAGATATTTAAGATCAAGCTTCTTTGATCTGATTGTTGTTTTTTTTTTTTCTGAAACGCGTTATGAAACTAAAGGGGTTAAGTCAAAGGAATGTTACTTTGCTTTGGACTAATGAGTTTTTTTTCTTTGTTTTTTTTTTATTGAAATCTGTCATTCTGTTATTACATTTTACTGGTTATTTTTTTACGAACTGTATATTGTACAATCTAAAATATCATAATTTCAACATAGAGGCATCCAATGTTGGACATAGGCCTTCCCAATAGATCGACACAATGTACCAGAACATTTTCGAGGTCGCTTGCCAGAATAACCAGGCTTGGCAAGTTTTTTCGCAATTTAGCTCTTCAAGTTTTTCAACGAAGAACGCTATGCTCGCCCATTAGATTAGATTAGATTAGATTAGATTCATTTATTTCACACTACCATATTCATATTACATACAAAGTTGTATAATAAAATGTCAAAGTATAATGTGATCGTCAAAATATTGTACAAAAATTATATAAAAAATAATAAGTAGTTACTTAATTATTTAAGTACTATGTAAACAATGTCAAATTTTTAAATGTATAATCAATATATATAAAACTCTTCCGTTACTGACTGACTGACTGACTGACTGACTGACTGACAGACAACGCAGAGCCGAAACTACTGGGCGTACAAAGCTGAAATTTGGCATGTAGGTTCCTTAGGGAGTGTAGGTGAGCACTAAGAAAGGATTTCCCGAAATTCCCACGGGAACGGGAAAAAAACGGGATTTTTGTGTTTATGAGAAATCTACGCGAGAAATACCGCGGGGCAGCCTCTAGTCAATATATATAAAACTCTTCCGTTACTGACTGACTGACTGACTGACAGACAACGCAGAGCCGAAACTACTGGGCCTAGAAAGCTCAAAATTGTCACGTGGGTTCCTTGGAGAGTGTAGGTGAGCACTAAGAAGGGATTTCCCGAAATTCCCACGGGAACGGGAAAAAACGGGTTTTTTGTGTTTATGAGAAATCTGCGCGGGAAAAACCGCGGGGCAGCCTCTAGTTGTATATAAAATATATTTAGAGATCTTTGTACGAGGAATCTGTGGCGCCGACTCAAAATCACTTGGTATACCCTACATTACTTTAAGAACTTAGTAATTCGACTATTATTTTATGCTTTTCAGTTTTTTTTCGGCGGTTTTATTTTTTGATAAAAAGTTTTATTTTATGCTTTTCAGTTCTTTTAGGGTTTTATTATTTTCTTCTCCCACAAGGTGTTCAGTGGTCACACCGCATAAGGTGATCAGACGACATGGTTTACAGGGACGACAAGACCGGTCGGTATGGCGATTTGTGGGGGAGGCCTATGTCCAGCAGTGGACGACTTTCGGCTGATTTTATTTCATTTCAAAAGATATTGTAAGTAGGTATCAAAATTTATAATGTAACACGGACGGAATGCAACCTGTGAGTGGATAAATCTACCTGCCGACCAAAAGGTCACCCCTATTTTCCCACCCTCAGCGTGGGAATTTTATTTCCAAATTTTTATGGGACCAACTTCAATATGCCCTGTCGATTAAAAAAAAGAATTATCAAAATTGGACTACTCTGTAAAAAGTTATGCGTGATTATACATTAAAAAAAAATATATATATACGTGTCGAATTGAGTACCTCCTTTTTTTTTCGTCGGTCAAAAATATTATTTAGGAGTAAAATAGTCGTCAATCATTCCAAAATTAACGTTCCAATCACGTTAAATCGCGGCCAAATTGAGTATCTGACCGCATCGCAGTAAGCAGGGCCTTATTAATCACAATAATCCAGCAATAAATAATTTTCGGCGTTGACAACCCTGCTTCATACGCGTGGTGGTTAAGCTACGTTTTAGGGGGTCTATATTCACCAAGTTTGGTTTACGCATTGAAACGTTTCAAGTAACGTACGTATTGGGTTCTAAATGAAAATCTGACTAATTTCAAGTTAAAAAAAAGATGCAACTCTCTTTATCCAAATGCAATAGTATAATATTAGGTACATAAATAATGTAAATTTTAAAATTTTAATTTTATTTTAAAATTGGATAAATAATGTTCTTAAAGCAGACTTATTTTATAAAATAAAAATTCGTTAATAAGTTAATATAGAGTTTGTTTTAAATTCATAATATTAATATGTATTTCGTTTTATTTTTTACTATTATGGATAGTTTAAACTTTATTTAAATTATTTTAACACTTCTAGACATAGACATTATTATAGTTTGAACTTTATAAAAAAAAATTAAACACTATTTTTTGTTTGTTAAGTGTAAACTAAATTATTTTACCTTCCATTTATTTTTATTTCTTAACCAAATAATTAAGTTATATGGATAAATAGGCAGGTTACTATTTTTAATTAACACAATATTCAAACAAATTAAATTTTTGACTACAACTAAACTAAAACTGTACTAAAGCTTTTCAAAACTATGTAAAGAGACCCCATGTTAATCATCTGTAACACTTTATTGGTGTAACCGGTCGTCTATCTTTTGACAATTGTTATTTATGGATCAATTTCTACCTTTGCATTGGGGATTTGTGGTTCGACAATGAATACGTTTTAGGTCTGTTAATTTTGTGGAACCGCGGCGTTTGTGGACTATGAGAAGGCCTTTGATTCGGTCGAAACATGGGCGGTGCTAGAGTCCCTCCAACGATGCCGGATTGACTATCGGTACATCGAAGTGCTGAAGTGTTTGTATAGCAACGCCACCATGTCTGTCCGAGTACAGGAACAGAATTCGAAGGCTATTCCCTTGAACAGAGGCGTGAGACAGGGAGATGTTATATCTCCGAAACTGTTCACCGCCACTTTAGAAGACGCCTTCAAACTTCTAGAATGGAAAGGGCAGGGCATCAATATTAACGGCGAATACATCACTCACCTTCGGTTTGCTGACGACATCGTAGTCATGGCAAGGTCGATGGAGGAACTCAGCACGATGCTCGAAGGCCTCAACCGAGTCTCCCAACAGGTGGGCCTTAAAATGAACATGGACAAGACGAAGGTCATGTCTAATGTCCATGTTCTGCCTACCCCAGTTATGGTTGGGAACTCGGTTCTCGAAGTTGTCGACGAGTACGTATACCTAGGACAAACCATCCAGTTAGGTAGGTCCAACTTCGAGAAGGAGGTCAATCGCCGAATCCAGCTCGGATGGGCGGCGTTCGGGAAACTACGCAACGTCTTCTCGTCCAATATTCCTCAGTGCCTGAAGACGAAGGTATTTAACCAATGTGTGCTGCCAGTGATGACATACGGTTCTGAAACGTGGTGCTTCACTATAGGGCTTATGAACAGGCTCCGGGTAGCTCAACGAGCCATGGAGCGGGCTATGCTCGGGATTTCTCTGCGGGATCGAATCAGAAATGAGGACATACGCAGAGAAACCAGGGTCACCGACATAGCCAAGCGGATAAGCTCGTTGAAGTGGCAATGGGCAGGTCATATAGCCCGCAGAACAGATGGCCGCTGGGGCCGAAAAGTTCTCGAGTGGAGACCACGGATCGGCAAGCGCAGCGTAGGACGTCCACCGACCAGATGGACGGATGATCTGCGCAAGGCTGCGGGTCCACGCTGGATGCAGGCCACCTGCGATCGGTACAGATGGAGAGCCTTGAGGGAGGCCTATGTCCAGCAGTGGACGTCCTACGGCTGAAATGATGATGATGATGATGAATTTTAGTCTTTTTTTTGACGCTATATCTAAGTTTAAGTAAACCTTTTCCGTGATGTTTCTAAAATCAAAAGTTACCTAACATTTTGAATCAGTTACACGGTAAGAGAGATAACTTAAAATGTGTCAGTATGTGATTAGACTTTACTAAGACATTACATAACATAACATAACATAATCTCACGCCTTTTATTCCCCGGAGGGTTAGGCAGAGGCACCAGCTTGAGAGCCGGACTTACGTTTAGCCGAGTTTATGCTTTATTACCAACGTGACAAGGGGCCAGCTTGTCGCCGCGGTTATAACGACCACTACTGCGGCCGGGACCAACGGCTTAACGTGCCTTCCGAAGCACAGAATCATCTTACTAAGACTTTACTATAACAAGTATACTTTACTCTACTTATCATGAGATAACTTAAGACAAAATTTAAGCAACACCCAGCACTAAATTAAAAAGAAACAACTAAATCGCTCAATGCGATTTCTTTTGGGTGGCCTGTTTTTTTCTTGTGAGAGCACAACACAAGTTTCAGGTGGTTTGAAAATATCTGAGAAACAGGGAAAAAAAGACGACTAGATACTTTATAGCAAATATTGCAGTCAAGCAGCATTACTAATGTGTTTTATTTATCTCTTGATAAAAAATAAAGTTCGTTAACTTTGCTTTAGCAAAACATGCAACATCATTATCGATTATATGTTGTTCTGCACCGGACTAAAACTCCTAACTAAGATTAATCTAAAGTCTGTGCACACTATTAATCCTAGTCATAACTAAGCTAAGTCTTGAAAGGTTCTCAACAAAGGTTTAATAACCTTTTCCTGTAAAAGGAATTGAAAGTATAAACATATTTTTTTTACTTATAAGGTATCTACAACATAAAAATGAATCATGGTTCGCTAGTCTCGCTAAAACTCGAGAACAGCCGGGCCGATTTAGCTGATTTTGGTGTTAAAATGTCCGTAGTAGCCTCAGGAAGGTTTCAAAGGTAAACAACAATTAAAATTTTCCATATAAAATTCGTTCACCGGTTAATATTATCGGTTCGTTAAATAGCTGTCATTTATGAAATAATGATATGAACCCTATATGATACCGATACTTGCGCTTGTTGCGAAAACATATCTTTTAAATTTGTATTTTACATGGTAAATTATGAATGATGATGTAATCCTGTATTACACAAAAAAAACGATTTCGTATCGCGATATCGGTGTAAAATAGGCCTCTTACCAAGTTTTTTTTTAAATAGTAAGTTAAAGCACTCATTATCCTTTATAAATTATTTGCCCTGAAACTAACAACAAAAGTATCTCAAAGGTTAAGAAATAAAACATGTAATATAATTCTTTGCATCTATATAGAATACATCCTCAGACCTACTATTTACATAAACTTGTGTCTGTACAGTAACTCCCAAATTAATAATGCGCATGCAGATCTTTGCAAATTGTCGTTTTCACGGAAACACCCGAATCAAAACACATAATTTTACTAAATAAAGCAAAAAGAGTTACTATGCACTTAACCATCTTAGATTCGTAGATCTTCTTCCGACGCTCGGGAATACGACCGTAGTCGAAGAGAAACGAACATTTCTAAGCGCATTATTGCTTTTAAAGTACTGTATGATAATAGCATAGAGAAGGACACTAACAACTAAACGCGCAAACCAAGACACAACGTGACTTCAGCACGTCTCACGCAATAACTTGAGCAAGCATCGTACTGAACTGACTGAACTGGGTGCAGTCGTCAATCATCACGATACTGTCTAATTGACAGTTCAAGTGGTATCGCTCGCTGCGAGACACGCCGAGTCATCTCCCAAACACCTCTGTGTTATAAAGGGTGCTCTAAAATCAGTTCTTTATGAATATAGTCTATTTACATATCTGTATACTTAAATAAACATTTGTAAAAGTTATTTCTGTTCGTTTTGTCTCGCTAAGTCAAAAACGACTGGGCCAAATTGCAACTTTTAGTTTTAAAATGGTTGTTATAGTCCGGGAAGGTTTAAACGGTGAGAAAATATGGAAAATACCACGTGAACGAAATCGCGGACACGGCTAGCTGTATTTTATTGAGGAAAAACTAAACAAAGGTAATTGCCATATCCATGTATTTTTTTTTTTATTTACATCATGCTTAATGAAAGTAATTAATTTTCGCAGGATTTTTGAATGACTGTTTCTTTATGTATTCTTCTGTTATGAATTTAAAAACAATTTTATATGAAGTAAGTACTTGTTCTGTTTCTTTTTTAAAAACGCGTTTTACTAGAAAATACAAAAATAAACCATACAAAACTTTCTTAAAATCAGAGGCTATTACAGTTTTACAAAACAAGAACCTAAATTTGGTCGGTAAATTAAAAACTGAGATTTCATTTATTGCCTCACAACCACAAATAAAAAGATCACCTTCTTCTCTTGGTCAAAATAAAGCTAAAAAGATATCAAAACCAACTTTAAAACTCAAAACAACACCTAAACAAAGAGCCACAAAGCTGATAGCGTCATTGCAAACTACAATTTCTGCGTCATTACCCGCAACACCCTGTATCTTAATGGATCGGCGCCCGTCATCGCAGGCACCTCGTTAATCACGCAGATGCCCTAGGTTACCTAAACTAGAATATTATATTGTATTCTAGGACTTAGGTTGCTATTTAATAACTAGGGAAGCCGTCTAGAAATATTTATTTTAAAACTAGCTGTGATTTCGTTCGCTTGAAATTAGTTTTTTCATATTTTTTCACAGTTTAAACCTTCCCCGAACTATTATCAAAACCAAAATTATCTAAAGTGGCCTTTCTCTAGTTTTAGCGAGACAAACGAAAAGCAATTGATTTTTATTTTGATTGTTGTCTGTCTTATTTTTTTAGTATCAGAAGTGGGATTATTATTTAATATTAAGTTATTGCTTGATTTTCAGTTTAAACGATATCAAATTAAAATTAAAACAATGTAACTACGCCATAAAAATATTTAAGACAAAAGGCTAGGTATTTAAACTACATTTAAATTATTTTTTGCCTGCCATAAATTTGCATTCAAAAATCAATTGAATACAGTTTCAAACAATAGAATAGCAACATATACAAACCTACCAGCTTTGTTTGCTAAAATATAATAAAAGGTAATGGATACCGTTGTAAAATAAAGTCAAAATTTACAAAGGTTTGGTCACGTACAAAAGGGAAAACTATGTAACACAATAACTCTGTTTGCAACGGTACAATCAACAGAAAAATACATGAATTCTATTACATACATATCGCCTCGGACTTCGGAAAAAATAACATTACCTTTATCACGTATAGGTAAAACTCTTCTTTGTTATTTACAAATAGCCTGCACATCCACCTAACCATGCGTGAAATGTATAGATTCGTGTGCTATTCACCGTATTACACTAAATCTAGAGGTAGTTTGTAGTACCTATTATAAATGGTTTTTTTTTGTGTTAGTAAATTCCAGTGGTACAGTCACGGACTAGGAGGCCGTAACAGATTTGTCTATGGTTTCGTCAGCCCTAGACTGTATTACAAAAGAACAAGAGCTATTTTGCAATACAGAAAAACCGGAAGTGTTACGCCGAACGTGTCCGCCACTGTACCTTATTAAAAATCGAGTAGTTTTCACGTTACAGATTTGAAAGCAACCCGCATGAACTTAACCTAAAAATTTTAACTTATAATTCGAAGTCCTTAGGATGTTAAGAGCTATATTGTCGTTTTGTCCATTAGTGATAATATATTTAAAAAAAATGAGGCTTTATTCTTAATTTCAATAATTAATGAAACCCAAAACCACAGTTTAGCTATATTGTTGTTATTTTTGTTTTCATTTGTTTCATTATCATGATTGGCGACAAAGCGCGGAGTGCACAGAGTAATATTGTGTACGTGTTTATTTTTCTAAAAACCGTTCCATTTCACAGACTGAGGCGTCGGTCCGACACGGTTGCGGAATCACCGCATTCCATTTTCAAACGGAAATACGCTGACAGCACGCTCCTTTGTTCTCTAACGGTTTTTTTCTGTTTATCCATGAAACTGAGACGTGGAGTTTTGGGTTTATGGTTTATTTCAGTTGTCAATTTGTTTTTATTATTTACACCTAGGCATGTCAAATTTAAATATGAATTTCATTAGTAGCATCAGATATTTAGTCTAGTTACCTTTGTGTAGTATTTGATTTATACAATACCTAGAATAAGTATTTTTTATAAAACGTGACAAATATTATTTGGCAATCAAACATTATAATGGAGCATAATGGAGCATTGATGAAATTCATTATATCGAAAAAAAAGCTAAAATAAACCAGAATAGTTATGAGCCCTGAAAGTGTATTTTTCATTTTCTCGCAATACAGTATATTTTACGTTTACCTTTTTCTATCTATATAGTTTTCTTTGTCTAATTTATAAGTCTGTCTTTTTTTTTGGTAATATCAATATATAAATAAAATTAAAGTTAAAAAAGGGACTGTAATTTTATTTTTACTGTTAAAGGATATATAAAAAATATTAGTCAAATTCAGGATTACGCAACTTGATTGAATTAATGTTGATTTTTGAACGCTAAATAAGAATTGTTTTTTAAAGTGCTGTTTGAATATTACAGTTTAATTTAAGGGAGTATAAATATATTTAGCATTTACCTAACTTAAGCTAAACAAAACAGCAAACGTGAGCTGAATACTATCCAGACCTAGACATTTTAATTTAGTCGCGAATCGGAAATTGTCTAGTTTTCAGTTTGTCTGTTTATTCATTTAGCTAAGTAAGGAGATGTGCCTGAGTATTGTAACGAAACAGCTGCGTGTGTAGCATTCTAAATTTATTGTCTTTTAGAATTTGCGCTTCGAATTTCAAAACAATTTCTTAATTTAAAAAGGTGCATGAAAGAATTAACTAAATATTTCGATTCATTAAAAATATGTGTTTCAAATTTGCGTTTTTTAATTTTTTTGTCTTTCTATGACAGATGGCGTAAAACCAGTTAATTTGTAGGTAATTTATGTAGGTACATTTTTGGTTCCCTTTGTGACTACTACAAGCCCTGATAACTTCTAAAGTTCATTTATTAAAAAAAACACCCAGAACTCAGGACTATAAAACTACATAGGTTGGTACCTATATTGAATATGAATTATATTATGTCAAATTTAGATTCCTAATATTCAAAAAATACTTGTTTAAAATTCTAGTAAAATGATCAAGATTTATTTAGGATTACAAAATCCCAATAAATACCATTACCGTTCAATCAATCATAATATTGGTTCTATCTTCAACCTTTGTGGGGTTCGCAAATATCGTTTTAATAAAATTGATTTGTTGGTACGTCTTACGGTTGGGTGAGCATATTTTTCAAAAACCCTTTAGATATTTTTGTAAGGGTTAGTGAATAGGGTTGACGATAGCGAACGTTTTGTTTGTAAAAAAATTAAAGTTTCGCATAGTGCTGTGTTTACGTTGTCTATTCAAAAAAATTACGATTTTTAATTACGTACTCGTTATATTGGCGCGATGATAAAGACCCCCACCTTATGAGTGAAAGTAATGTAGCCGTAATGCTTGCAAAAAAGTGGAAGGAAGGGCGCAAGCACCCAGCATCTCTTTGAGCTGTGTAAGTTAGTATCGCCACTTGCACTCGCTACGAATCATCAAGTGATATCCCTAAGAATAATTAAATTTACTGATTTGAGGATGGTTTAGTTAGATATATAAGATGCCGCTTTAAATATTTTTTTTATTAAAGTATCCTTACCTACTTATTTTATAGAAGAAAAAAAAAAGCAGGTGACAATCCTAAATTTCGAATAGAATTAGAAATCAAAGGGGTCTGTCCGGTCATGTTGACAAATACGCGTATTATTTTGATCTTCGAAAAATAAGCCGATTTCGTCCAAAGTCCATGCCAATTTGAAATGTATATTTTATTTATGTTACGTTTTTGAGACACGCGTGGTTTTTTATAAGCTTCTTATTTATTTTTTTCAGGGGTTTTGTATTAGCTTAGGGTTGAATACCGAATACCAACGAATTGATTCAGTTTTTTTTATAAGACAGCATTTCTGTGCCCATTTCGCCTTTATGTGTACTCACTCAACCTACTTATGTTAATTAACTTGCTAAATGTACCTATGCATAATTTCCAAAATTTATTAGGATGTTACGCAAAAACTGATTGGAATTAATTGAAACTAAATTTTCTGAAGCACATAGCATTACATCAGAAAAGAACATATAGGCTTTTATATGATATCGTGTTATTGCTAAGCAGTTCTGAATTCACCGTGCTACCTATTTAATACTTTGGTTTGGTTTAATATAAGTTTTTCATAGTAACAAATCCCCCAAAATATACCTCCAGATACCTAATGTTTAAAACATTTTCTCGATGCATGATTGAGCGTTGCGAGTAAAGGGGAGTTCCAACAAGAAAAAAAAATATTTTCCAGTATTTTTTCCTAAACAATAAAACGTCGTGAGCGGCTTTTTGACGGATGACTGAGTGCAATCGGTATTTGTTGGTATGCACGTGTTAGGTCGAGCGAGGAGAAAGAAAAATGAATACGAAAAATGATGGATTTCCCCTTTTTTCTACCTTGGAGGGAATTAATACAGTTCTGAGGGTAACGCAGAACTTGTATGAAAAAACCCTTGATCTTTGTGTTTTTTTGTAATATTGAATTACTTTAACTCATCTGTAATCAATTAAGTACTTTAGCATAAGCAACGGAAATAAAAAAATACAGCAACTTTATTTTCTAAGTGGCCTGACAGTATTTCTTCTTCTTCTTCAGCATATATGTAGGTAGATAGGCTTCACCAGCCTACTGCTAGTTGAATGCCTCCAATTTTATTCTAGTTCTCGAGTGCCAAGCACTACTTTTGTTATTGTACCTACTTACTTTACTAAAGATTTGTTATTTTTCTACAAATTTTTTCTACACCATGTAATCTTCTTGCAATGAACCGAGAGCGTCCAGTTCATTAGCAAGAACAAGAAATACAAAGAGTAAAATTAAAAATTGTAAACAGAATCCGTAGATACGTTCGGTTAATGAAATTACAGAAGGCACGCGGGGACGCGGCTCGATCGTATCGCGAGCAAAGAAAGAACCAGCTCCGGACTGTACGGCTGAATACAGATTAATCTATTATTTGAGACACGCGAGAGTCAACTCGAGCTTTTTGAGTAATAGGTATGTTGCCTTTATCAGATATTATAGCGTTTTTGAGCACATAGTAATAGTGGTATGTCTTAAGCAGCAAACACTAAACCCAATAAGTATTATAATACAGAGATTTAAACTGATCTCGAAATTTTACGGTAAAGTGCAATTATTTTTTTTTACAACAGGAAATCGAATTTTTTTTCAGATTCCAAGCTGCCATAAGAAACATTGGACTTTAACACCCATACCCCTTACAGGCCATTTTAAATTGTTTCTACTCGGTATTTTGCTGCTCCTCGAATGATGTAGGCAACAATGCCCCTAGCATAGGTAAGGTTTTTTTTATATTTTAGTTTATTTCTTATATGTTTTGAATTAAATATTTAATAAGATAAAGAATTAGGTAGATAACAAACAAATCTATTGTCTAAGTTAAACAAACAAATTTACTTGTAAGCAGAAACTAAGTTATGTAAAACTCTATGCCAAAACCCACTCCCGTATGTCCACAATCAATTCAGAATGTCTGATAAAAGCAAATACGAGACTCCATCTCCATACTAAAGTCGTTTACAATACTGTTTGTAGAAATAGAGCAAAAGCACTCGATATTCAATTGCCGTGTACACTGTACAAAGACATGAGGATTTGAGGTTGCGCCGAGCAACTTTGATACTTTTTCGTTTTAAAGTGTTAGGTCCCGTGAACATATGGCGAGGTGCAGCGAATATACAAAGAGGCAAAACATTTAAACAATTATAACCTCTTCCTTTCTAATGACATTGAAAGATATTTAACGTATGAGTAAATTTGATGGCGTAACAATAAAACCAACTTTGTCGATTGCCTAGAATAAAAACGCTTCTAGTAATAAGGCTGCATTGGCCTATTTTTCTTTAATTCGAAATTTTGAGGTACTTGTAATATTTATTTACTTGACATTATTTTGCCCATAATAAGTTGTGCTTTCAAAAATTGTGCATTTTTCGTACTTTGTATCGTTTGTTAAAGAAACAATCCGTTTTCTTCTGCAATTGACAAAGTGAGTTGTGAATACTTGATACAATTACGCTTAAAGCCCGTATTTTTTTACCTACGATTTTTAACTTATACATCCTTTATATAGAATTCTTTCTATCCACTTTTTTATATTCTTTAATATATTTTGTTAGTTTTTAATAAATTATTAAATACAAACGAATCTAATAGAGTAGCTATTGAATCACGAAATTTAAGACAAAGTTAAAGAACACTAAATTTTGTCTTAAATTACCTTTGTAACTACGGGATGTTATGAATGAAACTTTGATACTAGTTTACTTGGATTCGTGCATTTGTTTCCGCTAAAGAAATAACGGTGATTTTTGAACGGTAACTCGCAATTCTTTTTTTTCTTTGGTAAATAACAAAATGTGCAAAGAACATAAACAAAAGTCAGTGAGTCAGAATTCATTCGTCATAAACTGTGAGACTGTGATGAAATTTTAATTACAGTCTTCGTCACTCATTAACGCAGCCCTTGCGGGGTGTGGTGCAAGCAATAAGCTATTTTCTACATGTTATCTATAAATATATCATCTCATTTTGTTTTTTTTTTATATTTTTTTTTTATCGTTATTGACGCTGCAAAGAACAGTGATATATTTCAGGATAAGGTTATTACAGGCAAAAATGCCTGTAATAACCCTTAATACTAATAACCTTAGACTAATTTAAGATTTATTATGATTTTGAGATATTTATATAATTATTGTTTAACTTTAACATAAACTGTCAAAATATGAGCGTAAGTATATAATTTCTAATAACAAATTGAATTGATTTCATATTTTTTCCAAAAAAACTGAATTCAGTTAAAAAAAATGTTTTTTTTTTAAGCTTCTCCTTTTTTGCCCTTTACTAACCCTTCTAAATTGCACCGTACCCCGCAACACACAACCCCAATAAGTAGCAACTTGTATCATTTAATGCGGAGTGTAATCTTTTATCATGTCGTCAAGAAGCTGAGTTAATGTTGATTAAAGAGGTGCTGGATTTGAGTTTAAGAGTGATCGCCTAATGCGTCTTGCTGGTTGCTGGTAACATTAGCGAAATACAGTGAAATTGATGTAAAACAAGCCAAGTGTTGAAAAACAGAAAGTGATAAATAAAGTAACATTTTCTTCTGCTAGGAAGCAGAATCACATCATATCATCATCATCATCATTTTAGCCGAAAGACGTCCACTGCTGGACATAGCCCCCCCCCCCACACAGAAGGCCACAGCGGCCGGTCTTGAGCGACCATCATCCAGTGTATTCCCGCAGCCTTCACCAGGTCGTCTGACCACCTAGCCTCATATGTAATTCTTAATTTCTTAATCATAAGTTTTATTTTTATTTTTAATAACTACCTTGTGGGGTCAAATAATTTCAAAACTTCAGTGGAATGACTAAAAAGTTCACAAGTAGCGAACGCATACGGGAAGACGCAGTGTAGGCAGACCCGCCACAGTCTAGTCTAGTCTTAGTTAGTCTTAACGATATAGAAGGTTCGGAACGAGATTCATCAAATTTAATGTTTAAAGTTTTCAATCTAAATTCTTAGCTCATTTTATAACCCTCTTATCAAAACAATAAGTACAGCATTCGCTAATTAAAATATTATCTAAATCATTCGTCAAAACATTTATTTCAGCCATTTATTTCCTTACACACCTCACATGTCATTAAGATTTCAGTCACGAATGTTATTTGAAAGCTTTACGACGCACGTGTCTGTCAGATAACGTTTAACGTACTTTTAACGTACGTTATATAACGCGTTTTAACTGTTCTCGCGGATTAGGGGTAACGTTTCGTTATAACGGTGTAACTTTTACGCGCTATGTTTATTCGCGTGCTAATTTCGTGAATCTTTACTGCCGTGTTCCATTACTGACTGATGAATGAAAACCATTCTTGATATTCCAATAAAATTAAACCCTACCCAGCTATATTAAATATCTATTTATACCACCGTCTGGTGGTCCTTCGGCGCCGCCTTGAGTACCAACTACCCCATCTCTTCCCATGGGCACAGTATAATAATAAATACTACATACAGTATGGGCATGGACACTCCCTGCCTCCCTCAGCAAGTACGGCTCCCCAGCTCACGGTTACCTCTTAGTACAAATAAAGCAGCGTCGCGCGTCTTATCTCACCAACACAAGCATGATACGCGTGCACGTACACGAGTTTCGGCTGTGCGCGAAGTAATGCGCTTTTTTCTATGAAAAGTCCGTGGTGTGCCATGAGTTTTGTAAAAGGCGACAAAAGGTTTGATTCCCGGCGGCGGCAAACATTGATATCAATCGATGTATGGAGCGAACTTATTTGTGATGTCGATTGTTATAAGTCTTGTGTTGCATTTATTCGGACATTTTAGACACAAGTTTCATATAATTAGGTGATTTTTGATTGTTACACATTACTGTTATAAATTATTATACTTTTTTGATTCGAATCTTTGAATTGTAATGACTATAATCACCATCAGTGGAATAAAAAAAAACCCTCATTTAAGGGTGTCATTGCCAAATAACAAAGCAATTAACAACCCTCAGCCCCCGAGTCAAAAATAAAATCAGAGAGTGTCAAAGAATTTTTCACTTTGACTCGGTCACGCGTACACAAAGCTTTGATATTATCATTCATTAAAATTTTTAATAAATGCTTTTATGTTTCTGCTTCCGAACTTTGGTAAAAGTCATTTTTGAATCTCAATCTGTAATTTTTTAATCAAAATCTTGGCGTAAATAACATTAATTACGTTGAATTGCTAACTAATAAGAAGGTTAAAAAGTATAGAATCAAATCAAATTCATTTGTTTTGATTTCTTTTGAGGTCCCTTCCAAAACATAATAAGTAGGTAGATTTATTAAATTTTGTTTTTTCATCCATCCCTTAGAATCAAAAAAATTGACCCTCGCGTATCGGCTTTCAAATCTTCAACGAAAAAGTAAATTATAGTTTGGGTATTTTTTTCAAAAACTCACCACTCTACTCTAAGGTTTCCCTTATTAAAGCACCAGTAAAAAATAATAGGGAGGTAAATAAAAACCGCTGTACTGTCACTTTTAACAAAAACAAATCAATAACCTCTATTATAATAAACTTAAGGTTGCAAATTGTAATTTTCTTCCAAAGTCCACACATGTAATTCGATATTTTAAAAAGAGAATGCCGCGGACATGTGAAGACCTTTAAAACAGTCGCCCTCAAGAAAATTCAATTTGTTCGACAATATTGAGTGAAATCCCGCTTTCGGACGTGATTTGAAAACACGCTTTGATGTATGTAATTCTATAAGTTTGTTTTTTATTACTTCAATATTCTTTAGTTATTCAAGTAACGCATATTTCTAAATGTTTTTCTTTTGTTTTAGCTAAACAGTAAAACTAAAGAGGCGAATTTTTATTGTTTATATAACTTAAAAAATGCAGCCAATTTCATCAAAATCGGTTTAGTACAGTATTCTTACAAAGATAATAAGAATTTTGAATAAAATAATGATCAAAGATCGTGTCAATCATATTAAAAGAAAATATATTAAATGGTTCGTTAACTTAAAACACTCGTTAAGAACTGAAAAAGTGTCCCATTTCCAGTAATGAAATTAAAGTGGCGTTGATAAGCCAAAAGGAAAATGGCGTTAAAATATTATTTCTCAGTATTGGGTTCCGTCATCAAAATTATGAAACCAAGAGAGGCTTTACATAATATGAGTAAAATTAAAAAAAAAAAGTGCATGAAAATAATGTAAAGTTTGTTAAACCTGTAAATTTATCTTCGTAAACTAGGTACATATTTTAATATGTTTTAGTATTTTTTTAATTACTTCCTGACTCGATAGACGTTATTCTGTTAAACGAGGTTATATTTATAGAGTTATTTTTACAGTCGCAGTTTTTTTTAATTTGTTTTTTTTTTTTTGTGAAAATTTCTTATATTTTTGCTAAGGATAAGAACTACAAGGGCTTTGCTCCCCATACTTTATTTTACTTTAGGTATATTAAATTTACTTCTTCCCTGGCTTTGCTCCGATTGGTTTTTTTTTTTTACCTCAAATATATTCACAATTCATTTATTGATTTGTGAATTATTATTGTGAAATATTAAATCTTAAAATTTCATCTTTTTCTTTCTTCCCTATTTGGATGCTGTTCAGCAGCAAAAACGTTAATCTTGGGTTCACAGCGCATGTAGTTACGGAACCCTGAATAAAAGAAGCCATCGCCTCCTCCTCGCAGGATATTGTGACAATGAAAACTGGAACAGCTCTCTAATATCACTAGTTTTCAGATAAAGGAGCGCAGACAGACAGTCTTTACTTCCTTATTATAGTTTTTGTTATTGTTTTTGAGAGGTATCATTGAATGGGATTGGAAAAAATTGCTGTTGTATTTTGTTTTTTTTTTTACTCTTATTTTTCAGGGGTAATTTTATTCTTTGCTGTCTTAAGGTTTAAGGAACATGTTTTGTATTGTATTTCTTCTGATTATGAACCTATTTATGATCAAAAATGTATGATTAAGAATCAAAATAAGACATAATTTTACCGAACTTTAGTTAGTATTTGCGTGATAATTCTTGATTAGTTTTACAAACAACATATTGAATCCCATAATGTTGAACCTTTCTTTTTATGGTGGGGAAACTCCTTACGATGATGATCATGATCATTGGTCATGATCTCTGTTGAAGGCCTATGTCGAACAGTAAACGTTTTTTGCTCACTCTTCATAATGTAAAATATAATAAAACTTTTTATCAAAAAATAAAACCGCCGAAAAAAAAACTGAAAAGCATAAAATAATAATCGAATTACTAAGTTCTTAAAGTAATGTAGGGTATATACCAAGTAATTTTAAGTTATGCTTTTCAGTTATTTTAGGGTTTTTTTATTTCTTCTCCCACAAGGTGTTCAGTGGTCTCACCGCATAAGGTGATCAGACGACATGGTTTACAGGGACGACAAGATGTATGAAGGTATGGCGATTTGTGGGGAAGGCCTATGTCCAGCAGTGGACGTCTTTCGGCTGATTTTATTTCATTTCAAAAGATATTGTAAGTAGGTATCAAAAGTTATAATGTAACACGGAAATGCAACCTGTGAGTTGATAAATCGACCCGCCGACTAAAAAGTCACCCCTATTTTCCCACCCTTAGGGTGGGAATTTTATTTCCAAATTTTTATGGGACCCACTTCAAGGTATGCCCTGTGGATTAAAAAAAGAATTATCAAAATTGGACTACTCTGTAAAAAGTTATGCGTGATCATACATTAAAAAATATATATATATATATATATATATATACGTGTCGAATTGAGTACCTCCTCCTTTTTTTTTCGTCGGTCAATAAAACACTACTTTGTTAGTTAAATACACTATGTATTTTTTTAAATAACGTCATCTTCAGTATAATTAATCAATGCTCTATAAGAAGCATATACAAGAACTTGCTGCATCACGCCTTAGTGAAATGAGCTGGTACAGTCGAGGGCATTAGCGTCTAGACCGACAGCCAGATTAATCACAGCTTTTTGTTGGCGAGTGTACTTGCGGGCTTTTAGTATAATTAGTGATTTTGAGTTATTGTATTTCATGCCGTATTATTATAGATTTAGCATGTTTATTGTGGATCAATTTTACATTATTTATATATCAATATATATAAAACTCTTCCGTTACTGACTGACTGACTGACTGACTGACAGACAACGCAGAGCCAAAACTACTGGGCGTACAAAGCTGAAATTTGGCATGTAGGTTCCTTAGGGAGTGTAGGTGAGCACTAAGAAAGGATTTCCCGAAATTCCAACGGGAACGGGAAAAAACAGGATTTTTGTGTTTATGAGAAATCTACGCGAGTGAAACCGCGGGGCAGCCTCTAGTTACCTATA
This sequence comes from Euspilapteryx auroguttella, assembly GCA_951802225.1. Classification (NCBI taxonomy): domain Eukaryota; kingdom Metazoa; phylum Arthropoda; class Insecta; order Lepidoptera; family Gracillariidae; genus Euspilapteryx; species Euspilapteryx auroguttella. The sequence continues at coordinate 7,163,522 of OX637660.1, read as the reverse complement.
AGTGAAATGAAGATTATCTAAATCTGAGAAAGTCCGTGTTTATTTTTATGGAAAATCAATGTTTAAACTGTTAATACGAGTTAATATACTTCCTTATTCAATATGTGGTTTTTTTTAAATGACCCAATTTTATTAAACTGACACATATATAAACGGAAATCTTCCTCTCTTTCAAAGTTGGTTAAAACACCAAAACTATCTCCAAAGTGTACAATACTTTTTGAAAACCGCATCAAAATCGTTTTATCGATTGAACATACGGGTCAAACTAGGAACCAATTTTTTTTAAGACGGTTTAGAAACTCTAGCTTTTCTAAACCGCGACTTTTTTAGGTAGTATTAAGACTTTTTTAGGTAGTAAGTTCGTATGTTGGTTTATACCTACATACAAACTTCAATACATAGTATTAAAAAGTCGCTTCCCGCGTCTCTCCTTATGAACATATGCTTTAAAACTATGCAACGGATTTTGATTTTTTTTTTAGTAGGTTCAGTGATTCAAGAGTAAGGTTTTAAGTATAATACATGCACAACATAGTAATAGATAAAGCGGGACGAAGTTCGCCGGGTCGACTAGTACATTATAATTATAAACAGTTTACAGCCCACTAATAGCATAAATGAATCAGTAATGCAATCTATCCAGATATAATATTAATACAATATTACCGGCTAATTGCCTCGGGCTAATGATGCAAATCAACCGGCCGGAATCTATTTGCGGTGGTTAGCATAATGTCTCACTTATATTATCATGTTTTGAGATGTTAATCACTGTGTGATGTACAAATATATAGTTACTACCTAATTAGTATAGGTATCCTGTACCTATATGCAATAAGTTAAGTACCTAATTTATTTTATCTGCCTGGCCTGTAAAAATACTTTTTACAGATTCTAATATCGTGTTTTTTTTTTATTACCATTAATATATTTGTGTGGCAAGTTACAATTTAAATATTGTATTGTAGTAAGCGTAGTAAGTGCTACTTTGCAGCGTAGCATCTCACTACGAACTTGTGTAGCTCGTAGCAACCGTAGATAACCTGCGACGCATCATGTTGTATATCAATACATAGTATAAAACAAAGTCGCTTTCCGCGTCTGTCCCTATGTATGCTTAAATCTTAAAAAATACGCAACGGATTTTGATGCGGTTTTTTTTAATAGATAGAGTGATTCAAGAGGAAGGTTTATAAGTATAATACATGCACTGAATAATAATAGGTTAAGCGGTACGAAGTTCGCCGGGTCGACTAGTAATAGTATAAAATAAAGTCGCTTTCCCGCGTCTGTCCCTATGTATGCTTAAATCTTTAAAACTATGCAACTGATTTTGATGCGGTATTTTTTAATAGATAGAGTGATTCAATAGAAAGGTTTATAAGTATAATACATGCACAAAATACCAATAGGTTAGGCGGTACGAAGTGCGCCGGGTCAACTAGTGTTGTATAATATGTATAAGTTAAATAGTTTACTTTATATTTTATATCATTCGTTTATATTATACTAACAATCATACAAAATAACTCTTTTTTAACTCAGGTCGCAAGACTGGTTATTATGGCGATGTGTGGAGTAAGCCTTTGTTCAGCAGTGTACGTCAGGTGACTGGGTTGCTCATTTCATATTTGCATTATAAAAGAATAAAAAAAAAAAAATAATGCATTTTAGCTCTGTGACTAATTGCACGTTTTATGCAAACGGCAACGTTGACCTGCTACTAATCGTGCCATTTTTTTACGTCAGAATAAATCGGTATTTTTGTCATCGTCATAAAGGATAAAGAGTTAAAATTAAGGTTTTTATTTTCTGAACCTGGAGTTTATGAGTTGCCATTTGTTTGGCTACGCACCCAGAGTTTGATGCAAAATGATCAGGCAGAAAAGCCTACTCTAAATATAAAATAGTTTGAAAAATGTCAATATGAATTATTTCATGATGGACAAATGTCCATATGTCAACTACAAAGTTTATTCATACCATTTTAATAAAATTGGCAAAATTAAGGTAAGGCTTTTTTTTTCCTTCATCGATGCAACCACATAATTATGTAAGTGCTTCTCACCTAATAACTTTGTGAAATTGATTATTGTATCCTATAATTCACACTCCAAATAACAATATTGCCTAATGATGGCAATGGTCATCTTTATTTTATACGACAGGATGTAAATATTTCATAATAATCGTCAGCCTGTAAGAGCCCACTGCTGGTCATAAGCCTCTTTTCTCGAAGACCTCCCAGTGCTCTGCCAGCCTGATCCACTTGCTTATATCGTCAGACCATAGGTCACTAGTAACCATTCGTCATATCAAAACAAACAAAAAAAAAGTTAACCTCTAGACAATATCCTACCACTTAGCAACTCAACATCCGTTGTTACCCTAAAAAGCGTAATTTCCACCTCATCAAAGATGGCTGCCGAGTGTTCTCAAAGAATCCACTCGTGCTCTAGTATCAGAAGACCCCAAAATAATAAATTTGCTACCCCAATAATTGTTGGGGACAGGCCCTGCTCTTGACGCAAATTGTCTGTTTCTCTTTTTTTTTTTCATTTTGTATCGTATAGTATCTTCGTGGCTTTGCTGTGTTCTGTTAATTTTTATTTAAAAAAAAGAATACAATGTCTTTTTGTTTTTTTTTTATGACGAAACCTGCCGCTCTTTACGTCGCTCTACATTTTACTCTTGATGTACTTAGTTTTTACCAACCTTAATATTTTTGCTATCGTATCTGTGATATGATAAAACAAAATAAATGCAAATAAAGAAACCATTGTCGTTACGTATTTATTAGTCTAAAATTAACTTGATACTATTTAGATACTAGAAAAATTACCTTAAATAAATTATTAAATAAGTTCGAAATTTATCAATTCTGACCTCAATTTAAACCGTAACTTTAAATTTGATACGATAATTTTAAGTCTACTCAACTACGTGTGTAGTGTTACATTTCGATGACCAAAATTCACTAATTTTGGTCGCCCTCTCCAAGTCCATTTGTAAATTTTTGGCCACTTTTTTTATTCAAAGAATAAAAGAGTAGTACTTGATAACAATGAAGCTCTTGACTTCTATTATTTTGTCTAGGATAGTATATTATATTGCAATATAACAAAAGTAACATGCCAAATGTTAACTAATATAAAGATCCTGCAAACACTTTTAGTACAATTTTTTAATAATAAAACTTTAATTAAGAAAAACGGGCATTTAACTTTGTATTGAATGTAAATAAATATGCAGATTATAATTTAGTACGCCATACCTAGAAGATTAAAGTTAATTGGCATCTTACTCAGCTTACTCAATTCTTTCTCCACATTTTATTATTTCTTTTATTCAAGTCAAGACGGAAAAAATAAATCTAAAGTAGCATTTATCCCCACACAATACCGAAATTCCAACGAGAATTCATTAGGTCGTTTTTGTTCCCCCGCTCTTTGATTGAGCAAATAAAAAGGCAGATGGGACCTCAAGATGCTTGCCTTCTTGAGACGCGTTCCTAATGCTGACTAGTAAAGGTTTATTTACACTTTTCTATTCCGCTTAAACGGAGCGCTTTGAGTAAGTTTGTTTCTATTTTTGTTATTAAGGTGGCGTAGGTAAACAGTGTTAACACTTATTTTACTTATCTGATTGTCCAGGCTATTGTTAGCTGTCATATTATTTTATAACTCTCTTAAGTCTGTTTTGACATTTATTTTGAAAGATTTGTTATCGTCCACATCTACAGCTGGATATAGACCACTTCTTCTGCACTACGGTCATGTGATAGTCTGATCCAATGTCTACCGGTAACCTTGACTCTATGTCTTCAACCATCGAACTCTTGGTTTGAAGATCTTTAAAGAAAATATTTTGCTAAACGGCACCAAGCATGAAGAACGACACTGCTTAATATTTTACTTTCAAGAAACTTACTGAACAATTATAATTTTCGTCTTTCGGTACTTACATTCAAAATACCGTCTACTTACTATTTTTAAAATATATTTTGCAAGCTACCTAGTTGATAGAGTGCCAATAAAAATACATGTGAATAGACCCTAACTCTAGGTGCTCAGGCGTGGAGGGTAGCAAATTAGTTAGGATTGTCAACGGGAAGCCTTATCTTGACTGTTATTGGAGGTTTTGTACCTCCAAAATATATGAGTAGTCTAAACAGATGACAACAACCGAGAATCTATCAGGTACTTAAAAATACATATTATAATCAATATTTTCACTTCAGATCTATGTTTGTCGCAGTAAATTATTCTTTACCGTGAGGCTATGGTGATAAAGTGAGGTAGCGGCAAAGAATACTACCCCAATTCAACTTATGGGTCTTTCAAAATGATAAAAGTCACTGTCATTATCCTAATCATCTAGCCTATAAAATTTTTTCCCAACTATTCCAAATTTTTTGTATAATTCTTCGTATGTACAGTGGCGGTCTAGTACGGCAAAACCGATTTATCTATGGTCTCGTGCGCCTTAGATTGTATAACCAAAGAACAAGAGCTATTTTGCAATACAGATAAACGGGAAGTGTTACGCCTAGACCACCATCGTACCAGTAATGCAAGACAAAAACTTATAAAGTCATACAGAAAACTGTATTGCGTACCAAATTTAGGAAAACCGGGAGAGTGGGCACGTTGATATGCTAGTCACTGTACACGGTGTACTCTTAAATTTTCATGTCAGTGTACAGGGATATTTTTTACGAGCTACCTCACTGCACTTGCTTTTACATGATATCCAAAACTCAAGCCAAGCGGAGTAGAAAAAGCCAGATTACATGTTTCTTTTACTATTTTTTTGTTTATAATTGAACGCTTTGTGGGAAGTTTTAAAGTCCTCCATGCAGTCTGCTTTGTGAGTGCATCGAGCTTCATGGATGTGCGAATTTGTAACATGACGATTTTTGAATGTGGTACATTGATATATTGCTCCATAGCTCAGTTTGCAGTGATGTGGACTGAGATACGTGTGCATCTGCGTTCGGTTCCCGGTGGGACGAACATTGTTTTTATGAATACCGATTTTTGTTTACGGTCTGGGTGTAATGTTCGTATCTGTGTGTGTTTCGGGCACCTTAGTTCTTGCTAGTAAGGGGCTATGAGTGTTATGAGTTATTATTATTAGAACTTGCAGTATATTAAGTTAATAAAGCATACAATAGCTTAAGTTCAAAGCAAAAAAAATGAAAGCAGAAATAATTTACAATTTTAAATTTAGAATAGGTGAATTAGCTAAATTTATTTTTAACAGGCATCTGATGAACCTGTATAAAATTACACCAATAATAAAATTATTAATTTATTAAATAGTCAGTTTTTAGAACAGCCTATAAAATGCATGCACAGCAAAGACTCATCCAAAATTCTCTAGATCAACGTTTTATAATCCGAGCTCTCGTTTTTCAAGTAGAAATTTGTCCGCGTTAGCTACCGGCATCCACTGAACTTCTTTGTTGGCTGACCACTTGCACTGGAAGTGGATTTTTTACTTCAAAAACTATTTATTATATGTACTACTAGCGTACTGGGCTCGAATTCTTCTAATATCAAAAGCACAGAATATCATGAAGATTGAATTACAACAGTTCCATCACGTTTTCTCTAAAGAAATGCATCAATCAATCCACCTCTGTCAATTCATCGCGACCACCATAGCATTGTAGAGCCATTCCTGATTATTTTGCAAATTTTATCTCAAAGCCCTTAACCGATATAAGCTCGCTATTGCTTTTGGCTAGCGCTGCTGCAATAGTGAAAAATGCAAACTAAATCTACATTATACTCCATATTAATAAACTAGAGGCTGCCCCGCGGTTTCACCCGCTCAGATTTCTCATAAACACAAAAATCCATATTATTCCCGTTCCCATAGGAATTTCGGGAAATCCTTTCTTAGTGCTCACCTACACTCCCTAAGGAACCTACATGCAAAATTTCAGCCCGCTACGCCGAGTAGTTTCGGCTCTGCGTTGTCTGTCAGTCAGTCAGTCAGTCAGTCAGTCAGTCAGTCAGTCAGTCAGTCAGTCAGTCAGTCAGTCAGTCAGTCAGTCAGTCAGTCAGTCAGTCAGTCAGTCAGTCAGTCAGTCAGTCAGTCAGTCAGTCAGTCAGTCAGTCAGTCAGTCAGTCAGTCAGTCAGTCAGTCAGTCAGTCAGTCAGTCAGTCAGTCAGTCAGTCAGTCAGTCAGTCAGTCAGTCAGTCAGTCAGTCAGTCAGTCAGTCAGTCAGTCAGTCAGTCAGTCAGTCAGTCAGTCAGTCAGTCAGTCAGTCAGTCAGTCAGTCAGTCAGTCAGTCAGTCAGTCAGTCAGTCAGTCAGTCAGTCAGTCAGTCAGTCAGTCAGTAGTCAGTCAGTCAGTCAGTCAGTCAGTCAGTCAGTCAGTCAGTCAGTCAGTCAGTCAGTCAGTCAGTCAGTCAGTCAGTCAGTCAGTCAGTCAGTCAGTCAGTCAGTCAGTCAGTAACGGAAGAGTTTTATATATATTGATGAGTTAGTAACTCTGTCTCTATGTTATGTATGCTACGTAACCACGCCTAAACGGCTGAATTAATTCGGATCAAAGCCTTAGTAACAGGCGATGGATTTATTATAGTTTTCATTCCAAAAATCCCACGGGAACACAAAATTTTGATTTTGCTGTTTTAACAGAAATCGCGCTGGCGAACCCCCGGGAGGCACACTATAGTTTTAAACAATAACTTGGTATGATGATTAAAATTTACCTGTGCTAGTATTTTTATCAACTTTGACAAGTCTTAGTATCGAATAAAGTTGCAAGCTGTGCTCCATACAAAATGGAACTAATCACTTAGCGCTGAAACTTCAAGTTTTGAAGTAACCTGGCGTCTCATTTGAAACATTTAAATTATATTCGCATTTTCTTTCGATTCGATTCAGTTTAGGTATTCTGAGATTCGCTCACTTTTGTACTAAACTTAGTTTTAAAGATTTAAGCCTACATAAGGACTGACGCGAGAATCGGCTTTGATTTTTACTATGTATTGATTTCACTAACATACAATGAAATGGAACAATTACATCCACAAAAACCTGAAAAGGTTTATCCGCAAGATGTGAGTCGCTAAACACATTTTATAACTTCAATAACATATGGTATTGTATTGTTGTTACAATTTTAACAAGGTACACGTTTACTTGTACTATCAATATATATAAAACTCTTCCGTTACTGACTGACTGACTGACTGACTGACAACGCAGAGCCGAAACTACTGGGCGTAGCGGGCTGAAATTTTGCAAGTGGGTTCCTTGGGGACTTTAGGGGAGCACTAAGGAAGTATTTCCCGAAATTCCCATGGGAACGGGAAAAAACTGGGTTTTTGTGTTTATGAGAAATCTGGGCGAGTGAAACCGCGGGGCAGCCTCTAGTTGTATTTATAAAGCGGACTATATGGCAGCTAGAGTCATCATGATCTTAGTCGAAACACGAACATAAACTAAAAAAAAGCTATGAAAGGGCCTTAACGGTTTACTATGGCAAATATAATAATGACGGAAGTAATACATAGGTAAAGTCGTTACAAAAGTCCATATAGAGGAAGATCTATCAGCTTGCATAAAAAAACCCTAACGGACCAGATTTAAGGCGAGTAAACCTAGAAAACATGTAAATTTTTTAATTAATGCTACTAATTAGGGTAATAATAAGATTAAACGAAAATAACTTTAATCATACAGTAATTAAATTAATTGATGAATACTCTGTTTTTAGAAATGTATTGATCTTTAATTCTATAGCGTTAAGGTTGATATTATGGTGGTATACAACAACTCATTTAACTAAAACCTAAAAGCATGCAACAAAAACCGCTGTTTTGCTAACTTTGGTATAGAATAATGAAAAGTTCTAAATATTCAGGGGAGCTTTCCTGTAAGCACAGTTGCAGCTTTCAGTCGTGTTCTGTTCTTGAAGTCGAGAAGTCATAAGCAAAGTGATTGGATGAAAATTTCTATGAGAGCTTTTCAATATGAAACTTTCAGAAAGCTCGTTATGAAAGCGTCTGTTCTCTGTTTTGTATTATCTGAAGTAATATGAATTCATTTTTATCATGTCTTTATTAATATTATTATTATTATTTATAATGTAATTTGAATGTATTTTGATTTTTCGTGATATTTTGAAATAATACAATATATTTACTTGCAGATCGGTCCTATGAAAACATATTTCTATATTATTATTTTTGAAAGAAATGATGAGGACTGGTGGTGTTTTGGTTTAACTAAATTATATTATATTTTAGGTACTTCCTTTTACATGTTTCTAGCTTAGTCACCTTTTCTAGTTATTATTAACAACAACAGGTTGCTAAGCAACGTATAAAAGGGCGTAGACATACTGCCCGCGAAGAACACCTTAAGTGTTCTTAACAACAACGCCTGTTAAAATCATTAAAATTATCTGAATAAACATGACTCAATTAGAATTTATACAACTTCGATAGCAATTATACAAAACTAATATAAAAACATCTTCTGAGTAATGAAAACTTAACTCGACTCTGTAGAGCTATTATAGGAAACTAATAAAAATAACAAATCAATTATACAACTTAATAACTTTCTTACCGTCCTATTCATAAAGATACAGTACATTTTAAGTAGCGTTACTGGAGGTCTACTTCTCTGGTTTGTTGTATGGTAAATACGTGACATCCAGTCTAAATTGACATACGTCAAAAATCTTAAATGCTCTTTAACTTTTTATGAATATGAGGGTTAGTGTTTAAATACTACTTCTACCTAATTTAGCCTTTATTGATCCCTAAAATGTATCTCTCTTAACTGAGACAACATCTCTTAGTTTGGGCTGCGGATTTAATATCGACCTGAATTCTTAGTTTTTGTCATGAATTGGTAACGGCTCGCCGACAATCACACCAGTCTTTACATGACTTTCCTGATATCGCTGCATCCCAAATAAAAGTTGGTTTGTATCTTGTTTCGTCTCGTCTGCTTTCCTTTTCTACTCTCGTCACTACTTCCATGTGACCTAAGGTTTGATAATCTCTAATTAGGTCAGTATTCTTAGACCATAAATCTTCCTTACTCTGACATCTCTTTTCTAAACTCTTTAATCTTTTTTCTAAACTCCTAAATCTTTTTTCTGCTAATATTTTGGAACCTCTGACTCTATAATCATTTCTATTATTATCTTGTTGTTTCAGCTTTCCTTCACAAATAAAATATCTTTCTATACATAATGTTTGTTCCTTTTTGTCTGAATCCATCTCCCATCTCTGTCTCAATGAATCTGTTTCCTCTATATAGCCATGCATGACTTGTAGCGTTGCTTTGTCTTCACAAGTAACAACCTTATTCTTCTCATTTTTGTTAGGTCTGTCATCCTTCGAATTTAAATTTGCTTCACTATACTTGTCGTTCAGCTGATCAACCTTGCAGACTCCTGGGTGCAATACAGTGTTATGTTTGCGGCGGCATTCTTTGCATCGAATCATATTTCTGCAATCTGTTGCTAAATGTCCGGAGCCCAAACAATTAAAACAAATCCTATTTCCTTGAACGAATTTAAACTTTGTCTCTAAATTATTATTGTTGAATTTTTCGCAAAATGTAAGTTTATGATCGCCTGTACAAAATTGACATTGTTTGTGTATGACATGCAGCGTTCTATAATTGCTATAATCCTGACTACCTTTATTAAAAACAGGCTTACAATCAATAAATTCAATTGCTCGGTAGCGATTTGTCAAGAAATCTTTAAATTGTTTGAAAGTAGGCAGCTCATCTGAAATGTTAATGTTTATAATGTGAAATTCCCATTGCCTTTTTGTTTCGGCATCTAATTTGGAACTTATCATTTGGATAATAAGTGGATCCCAACTATTTGTATCAATACCTAAATTTCCAAGTGCTGATAGACAATCACATGTCGTATCATTCAATTCTTTTAAACCACTAGCTGATTCGTTAACTAACGTCTTTTGACTTAATAATCTTTTTAAAATATTGTGACAAAGAAATCTTCTATTATTGTACCTCTCTTCTAACAATGCCCAGCAACGATTGTAGTTAATATCTACAATAGTTATGTGTCTAAGAAATTGCTCGGCTTCACCTGTCAAGTAACACTTTAAGTAATGCAATTTTTGCACGTTGTCTAGTGATTCGTTCGAGTGAATGAGAGATATAAACAAGTCCCTAAACGTGGACCATTCTTCGTAGTGACCGGAGAACTTTGGAATAAATATTTTAGGCAATTTGACTTGAACCGCTTTGACTGAAGGGTTGTGAGGCTTGTTTGAAATGTTCGTATGTTGTTCGAATGTGGCTAGAATCGTTTTTAAATCACTTTGGTAATATATGAACACTATTTCTGTTTGGTCATAAATGTCTTCCCGAATATAATCAGTATTGTTTATTTCTTCTGCTTTATATGTGCACATCAAATTTTTGTGACCCGTTGTAAATTCTGTCCACATTTGAACTAAAACATCTAATCTACTTTCTATGTAAGCCTTTGTATTGCGTACCTTTGCCGATTTTTCAAAATGTATCTGTGCCTTCGAAATCCTAGAAAATAATTCCATCTGAAAATATATAAGCGATTCCATTGTTGAATTTGAACCTTAATTTTTAATTGACTGAGAATGATTGCTAGCTGATTCTTTTGACTTAGAATTGTGGATCAATTTTTTACATTGTTTTGGCTATAGACTCCCTGACTAAAAATAACATAGAGTTCAAAAAGTTAACACAGGTAGGTTATTGGATCCCTGACTATAAAAATTCGGTCGGTGGGTCGTTTTATCTTCTGACTGAACTGAGTACCTACCTAACTTACTATAAAACTCTGACTGACTGAACTGACTATCAAAAACTAATACAAATATGTGAATAAACAACTCTGTAAATAAAATAAATTCATAAAAATTCACTGTCGCACTGCCACAATATGTCTCAAAGTAATCGCACACCTGATGAATCTCTTAAATAGGTACCTTAAACTGCTTCAAAAAGTTAAATTGCTAAATATGTATTGAGAATCCACAATCACAAGGATAAAACTCCAACCATTCCAATCTACATCTGCGACTTACGACGGTATGCTTCGTACTATATATACTATGGCAGAGACTCTGTCTGTCCTGTCTGGCTACTGCTAGCTCTCTCTATCCAAATTTGGCTTATATGCCCCTGACTTCTGCTGAAAACTTACGAATTCTTGGTTCTCTGAGTCTGACTGATACTTCTCGCCATCTAAAATTGGCTATTTATTGCCTCTGACTTACTTAGTGCTGAAAATCTGAAAACCTGAAACCTTATACCACCACCATCCTGTCTGAGTAATTATTTTATTTTAGCTGGTTACTTATACTGAGTTTGGTTGGCTACACGAAGGACCATGAAAGAAATGATGAGGACTGGTGGTGTTTTGGTTTAACTGAATTATATTATATTTTAGGTACTTCCTTTTACATGTTTCTAGCTTAGTCACTTTTTCTAGTTATTATTAACAACAACAGGTTGCTAAGCAACGTATAAAAGGGCTTAGATAATTTTTTTTAGCAGATTCATTTCCTTTCAGTTTTATTCCATATAAAATTTGTTAAGTTATTATTTTAGTTTAAAAATATATTTGAAAATAAAAAGTCATTAATTTTTTCGGGTGGGCAATAACAAAATTAAATATAACATAACAAAAAGCCATGTCAAAAATTCTATTCACTAATAATAAATAGAAATAATTCCCAATTTATAAGCCCACCTAATATCAAGTGGCAGAGTTGCACACATTGTCGAAAAAAATCACAAAAGAATCCTTACCACAATCGGGATTTGTAGCCCTCGTTACGATTTATCTAAAGGAAAAAAGTATTCATTTTCTGAAGTAGCTATGATCAAGTATCAATTATTTGAAGTACAATAGAAGATATTATGGCAAGTGTAGCGGTAACAAGGGATTATTTGGACCATTACTGACCATTCTTCATTAAGGTGTAATTTACTAAACGACAGCACGAGTTAACAGCAGACAACGAAAAGTTATGTGAAGCGATTCGTTGTCAGTAATAAATATATTATTGTTGTTGATCTATGTATGAAATAAAAAATCATACTAAAAAGCGCTTTGCAATAAAACAATCGTAATTATAATAACGTATCACACTCAGAGTCCCTAACTAGAAAAAAAACACAAACAAAACAATCATTGATATTGTTCATAACAATGTTTGCCACCGCCGGGAATCGTACCAGGAGCACCCGCGTCTCAGTCAACATCACTGCCAACTGAGCCACGAGTCAATCCGTCAGAACATAATGAATTGCGGTCGCTTACAGAATTGTTCCTTTATTCTGTCCATTTCTAATTGCGCTGCCATGGTAACGGAGAGGTCAGTCAGTAATGATGGAATCTTTTAGTATTATTTTCGAAGGTGGTTTTAACGAGGAAGATAATGATGGAGTTAGGAACTACATCATAAATACTCAAAAGAAATTGTATTAAATTTGCAAGCAAAAGCAATATAAATACTGTTAACCAAGACATATTACACACATATTAGAGAAATATTATCTCATATTATTAGCCTTGCTTTCTAAAGTCTAATACTTCAAAATAATAAAAAAAGTTGATTCGTTAACCAAATAAAGCTTTGATACACTGTTAAAATCGAATTCTTACATGCTAAACATTATTATAAAATTTACATTTTTAAGAAAGGGGCTAAGTTTCGTGAGGATGTATTTTAATAAATAGTCACACATCAATAGACTTTAGTTTACAATTCCTATACATTAGAAATAGTATCTCAGGCTTTATGACAAACGAAACCAACTTAAAGGCTCCTCAGCACAGGATCACCTATTAAACGCCCAGTAAAACCATTTCCAATTAAGCAGATTGAACGCGAGTTAACGATAGGGCTGTTAACTTCTCTACGAAGTGTTTGTTTAGTTTGAGACAGTGGAAATGCAAGTTTGTGAAAACAAGAATTTAAAATTTTACCTTAGCCTCTGTTTTATGAAAAGCTTTTAAAATAACAATTATTTCAATGTAGCAGTCTAGGAATCAAACATATAGACCGTATACCAAACACCGGAATCTGGCGTTTCGTATTCAAACCACTTAATATGATAAAGGTGGGCGGGGCACTTGGCCAGACGGAAGGTTGGTAGCCTAGAGAGGGACGACATAAGGCGCAGATCACTAATTGGTCGGCGGTAGGCAGTGAATCAGTGGTAGTAGCATGACGGACAATTTGTCGAATTAGTCGTATCTATCTGTCACTTTTGTCGATCATCTCCATACATTTTCCCGCATTTAAATGTCAAAAGCGATCAAAAGTTATAGAAAGATTCGACAAATGGTCCATCATGCTACGCTGGCAGAATGGCACAAAATCATGGTGCATAGCGTGCGATAAAAGAGGCTTATGTCCAGCAGTGGACTCTGAAAGGCTGATGATGACTCCATATATGTGGAGTATTTTGTCATTGCTAACATAAAAATATTTCTCTGAATTTACAGATACTACATATTCCAGTATTCTAGAATAATATATTTTTTTAACTAAAGGTTTAAATATTTGAATAAAAAACGTGACTTTTGCCTAATAAATACAGTAGGGATACAGTGTTTTAGCCTACCAGTACTAGAATACCTACTATCCTAAACTAAATCACCTCTTAAATCCGGATGGGACAGTTTATGGGCAGGTTTAGTCGCATCGTTTATGCCTGGATTTATCCGAGTGGTGTTGAACCGTGATTGTTTTTGTGCACTGAATTTAGTATTGTTATACTCTGATCTAGATATTTTGCATCTAGCTTAATAGATATTAAAAAAAAATCAAGTAACTAAGAGGGACTGTCAAATTCGTGAAGAGAATGTAAGGTCTCACAGGTCTTTCGTTCTGCAGCGTATTCATTCAAAACTGTGAAATTCCAATTCGCAAATGAAAGGGCCTTACTGTGCCTGTTACGTATAAGATAATATTATTGTAGTTTATATATTTTTTAATGCAATCAAAATATAAGACATCGAACAATGCAAAAGGCTGCTTTATCACTAAAACTATTCTTCCAGGCAACCAAGGAGGAAATTAACGTAAAATTTACGTATTTCCTGGCGGTGCAAGTTCAATTCCTACCTAGATCCAAATTTTCAAGTTTTATTTTTTTCTATTTGTGAGATTCTAATATTTTTTTGTAACTAGCAACCCCCACTGAACTCCGGACCGCGTTGCCGCGCGACCAAACTTTCTTTTGTCCCTTCTTTGTCCATTATTATTCCGTAAGCTGTAAGATGATATTATTCGGACAAATTGAATCGTCATGCGTTCTTCTTTTATCGGGTTTTAATGGACGCACGAGCTGACACTGACACGCACAAAAGGTGTGACTAAAATATCATTTTTTTAGGTTTGGGATTATACATTATACAGAAGAATGCACGAGTGAGACAAAAAGCATGCTCACTTGTAGAATCAGTGTTTTTTAGTAATATTTATGCAAAATTTAAAATTGAATGTTCTCAATAATAATTTGAATTGAACGAATGAAAGCACCTCATTATCAATATATATAAAACTCTTCCGTTACTGACTGACTGACAGACTGACAGACAGACAACGCAGAGCCGAAACTACTGCGCGTAGCGGGCTGAAATTTTGGACGTGGGTTCCTTGGCGAGTGTAGGGGAGCACTATGAAATTATTCCCGAAATTCCTAAGGGAACGGGGAAAACGGGATTTTAGTGTTAATGAGAAAAAATGCGCGGGTGGAACCGCGAGGCAGCCTCTAGTTTTTAATAAACAAACAATTCCACGATTTAAAAAAAAGTGTATCCATGTTACGTAGATAATTGGGAATTATTTTCGCATCGCTTATTTTGTAAAAATAGAATGACTGTATGTAGAGTAAACTCGATTATAGAACCTTATTCGTAATACTATTTGTTCAAGTTGTTTAATCAGGATTAGCGACATTCAGTAAACCAATAAATCAGCTTTAATAAATCCTATTTTACTATGTGGTTTACTTTGTATTTAAGATAAGATTAAAAAAAGCTTCAATATACATATTAAAAAAAACAAAGTCACTTTCCGCCTCTGTCCCTATGTATGCTTAATGCTTATATCTTTAAAACTATGCAACGGATTCTGATGCGTTTTTTTTTTAATATAGTGTAATTCAAGAGAAAAGTTTATATGTATAATTCATGCAATATAGTAAAAGCTAAGGCGGTACGAAGTTCGCCGGGTTGAGAAGTTTAATTTTAAATACACTGATAACTTCTAAAGTAGGTTTATGTTAGAAGATAAAAATACCGAGAAGTACTGGTCTCTTATCACTTAATATTATCCTTGAAAACCAATCAAGTGCCTTTCTTATGGTAAATTAAAATAATTTCCTTTTGAAAATTTATATTGAACCTTGTGCCTAATGATTTAGAAAACATTATCAATTAAACAAACAAAACATTAATTGTCTGACCGTATTTTCGCCGCGGTTCGGTAGATGTGCTCTAGGCCTAACTAAAAAACGTGCAAATAAACCGCAGTTCGTTTAATTAAAACTATTAGCGAGACCAGACGTGTGCTGAACGGATTAATTGTGAATTAATTTTATTTCGTGAACGCAGCGGTTTTTCCGATCCCGTTATTTGTATCTGCCTGCGATAGTTTCAGGGTTCGCACAATAATTTTATAAGATAAAAAAAAATGTATTGATTTAAACGTTTCCTGTTTTATAATAGAACCCTGAAAATATAAAGCAAGATTATCAAGTCTCGAATCAAACTAGCTCAAATTTTCGAGATTTGGCATGGTTTAGAAAACACATGATTTTTATCTAATTTAGCTCTGAGTAGTATCTGTGACAATTGATTCTAAATCTTCAAATTACAATAAAAGTTTTGAAGTCAGAATTTTAAAATAATGTCTCGATTTGGTATTTTATTTTAACGATGGTGTGTTCTTTCTAATATTTTAATGGTGAAAGGATTTTTCAAATCATTTAAGTAGGTTCGAAGCCTATGAATTTTAGTATAGATGCACATTAAGATAGTGCCATCCCTAGCACAACCCTTTTGACTAAACTACAGACTAATTTCGCAGGCGTTTCAAAAAAACAGGCAATAGTGAAGTTTCACTATTTTCCATTGTGAAGATTTAAATTACTCTAATTGTTTATAGCATTAACCGAGATACTTGAGCATACTCGGACACGTCCGTGGTTCAGTTGGCAGTTATGTCGACTGTGACTTAGTAGGTCAGGATTCGATTCCCGGCGGGGCAAACATTGCTATGATGGATATCGTTCGTTTCTTGGATAGGGGTGTGTTTGTATATGTATGCGTATTCTACTTGGTAACGGGCTTTGATTTTCTAGTATGATTCTTTATTGCTATGTGCAAGTGGTTTTATCATAATATCTATGTTGAATGAATTAAATTTTTATCATATTACGTTTCTTTGTTGAATATATTATATTTCAATTGTATAAAAAACAAATCAATAAACTCAATACATCAATAAATTGTCAAAAGGAAACCTGATAATTTTCAGCGATTTTCTTTAAGCAACCTGTAAACTTAACTTTATTTACATCCAGTTAAAACACAGCCTTGTTGATAATAAAACTAGTACCACAGAACAGTACAGTAATCAAGTCATCCACTAAGGCGAAGTCATCAGGCGACGGTTAGTGCCGCTGATGACGCGCTAACTAGCAGCTAATCTTATTTTATACTGGCTGGTGGAACAGAGGGATTGTGCTCTGCTATAAACTAGGTTATAGTGAATGGGCGTGCCTATCAAAGAATTTTCTTTTTTTTTTTTTGTTAAGTTTTAGTAAGTTCCATTATCGTCTCAGTCGAAAGACTATTACTGCTATACATAGGCCTCCCTCACAGATCGCCATAATGACAATGCTTGAGCGACCTGAGTAAATAAAGTATTTTATCAAATAATACGATACGATGCGGTCGATGCGTAGCGCTAATTAACGATTGACAAATGACAAATGATAAATCTTTATTCACACGAACAATACAGGCATACAAAACAAAAGAAAAAAATACAAAGAAGAGTTAAGCAAAACTAAAACTATGAAAGCATGTATTGCGCATGTGGAAAGGCTCCGACTCAGCATGTGCTGCAAGAAATGCAGCGCTGATTATTCTGCCAGAACCTTGAGTAGCCGTGCAGCCGAAAAAATTGATAAAATTATTAAATAACATGTTAAATAAATAAAATTAAAAATAGATTGCTACGTGCTACGCAAGTTCATTGTGAAATGCTACGCAAGTTTGTAGTGAGATGCGCTACGCTGCAGCGTAGCACTAAAATTACGAATCTTAGTATGGTTTACTAGTGCATTATAAAAGTTGACTTTTGTTACAAAAAAAAAAAACAATCTTTTTACAAAATTTCGCCTGAGAACGCTCGCTAGTATTTTATAAACCTCATTCCTTCCGTGTAAGATTTTCATTTTCATTCAATCTCGCTTCAGACAGGCAACCTGCAAAAAGTGGTATCATCTTCTTTTTACAACGTGAACTACACGTCAAGTGATTTATAAAACTCCCGCCATTACATTTTGGAAACTAGATAACAGTTGCTCAACTCCTAAATAGCTGGCTGATTTGTTTATCAAAACGAAAAATAAATGGTCAATTGCAAGTCGGGATTCAAGTTCACAATGTTCCGCATTATTTGGGATTTTTGGGGAACGTCTTTTGGCTGAGATTATGAATCATCATCATACAATAAAAAAATGTCACAACGACTGGTTTTGAGCGCCCTGTGCGACCCCACAGACTTAACCAGGTCGTCTGCCAACTCTGCGGTTTCTTTAACGCTGTCGCCACTCGACAACTTTCGGCCCTAGCGACCATCTCTTCTTCAAGGGCCCGAAGGATCATGTTTAGTTGTTTAATAGTGGACTGTATTTATTTAAGTTTTAGGCCCTGCCCTCGCAGCACGACCGACCATTTGCGGTGTCTTTCTGTCACTTTTTATCGCTTTTGACATTTCAATGCGGGAAAATGACGTCACTAATCGAGAGCGAACCATTATGTCTACGGATCGAGCATGAGCAGCACGGGATACAACTCTTGCGATGTTGAACTGTCAGTTTAATCAATTGTCTATGATCTTGCCAAAAGTGCGAACATGAGATACGGTTTTTCTCTACGAATGACACATGAATCCGACATATCTTGTCTACTAATGGAAGGGGTGCAGACAAAATAAGACAAGAAGACAAGTTTAGTTCTAGGTTATGTTATCTTTCGTCGATAGCATAATTAAGTTTGGTTATTTACTAGAAAATAAAATAAAAACCAAATGGCAGGGGTATATATTATATACTTATAGTATAGTATAGACACTCTATTGCAATCAATAAACTTATCATTAGGTGACTAACAATTAATGTTCTTAAATTAATACATTGATTGCAATGGGCGGCCTTATCGCTTAGAGCGATTTCTTCCATAATAACATCAATACATTATTAAATAAAGTCGCTTTCCGCGTCTGTCCCTATGTATGCTTATGAGCCAGTTTACAGCGATGCTAGCGCCATTCGCGTAAAAAAAAATATCTTCTAAACTAAGGTAAATATCAAAAATGTGGCACAGTATGACACTGGATAATGTGGCCTAGTATTTTTAGGGTACTGTTGTATAGCTTTTAGGTTAAAGACCAAAGATATCTAGAAAGTGTTGCTAAAAGTGGCCACCTAAAAGCTATAATAAGGTGCTAGGCTGCATTATCTGGTGTCATACAGTGCCACATTTTTTTATACTTATTTGTCTTACTTTAGAAGATATAATTTTTTGCGCGAATGGCGCTAGCATCGCTGTAAACTGGCTCTTTAATCTTTGAAACTACGCAACGGATTTTGATGCCGTTTTTTTTAAAAGATAGAGCGACTCATGAGAAAGGTTTATAAGTATAATACCTGCACTAAAAAGTTACGTGTTAGGCGGTACCTAGTTCGCTTAGTCGTTTTAGGTTTTGTATAGGGTTTTTAGTCTATCTAGGTAGGTATTGTCCATAAAACGATTTCTACTCCCGCCACCAAAACTATCCACTGTCCGCAAATTATGACCGAAGCTAGATGACCACACAACACATTGAACACAAACAACTGTTGCTCGCACAACAAACTAAATAACTTACTACCGCTACTAAATAACTTACTTTTTTGACTCCATTTCACACTTTCTTTCTGCGTTTTTCTCTTTTTATGGCGTAAATCGGCGTAATTACTTGGATAAAATACTTAGAATACTTTGTTCAAAAGTTTTAAAAGTTTTTACAAACAAAATGAAAACAATTACAACCACAGAACAAGGAAGATGCTCTCTCTCTCTCGATCATTTGAAAAACGTTTTGTTTATTCTTCACATAATCTAGTGCGTTCCATTTAAAACATTTCTTTTCACCATAAAAAAAATGTAAACTAAACGCAATGAACGAATGAATAGTGCTGTGCTGCTTGTTATTTGAATCAATATCTTTCCCCGACCCTGTGTGACCACATCAAAAATAAAAGATTGGTCTTATTTTTTTCGTCTAGCAGCCCCATCTATCTCGATGGTGAGGAAGATTTAGACAATGATTAAATTTGTCTACGCACTGCTGCATGTTCGCACATGCGGGAAAACAAGACCCTCGAGATAATTTTAAACATTTAATCGCGTGTTCAAATGAGTGAGTGCATGCTGCCGCGGCTGGTCTAAAAAAGAAACACGTGCTCATCGTGCAAACAATTTATTTCAAGAGCTAAGAACTTAAAATTAGAACATGTCCAATCAAAGAGGAAAAACTCTATATTTCTTTACTTTATGTTGGTATGGATTCCAACACCATGTGCCCTGCCCATTGTACGTTTTGCAATTCTTTGGGATATGTAGGTGACCTTAGTGCTTCTGCGAATCTCATGATTTCTGATTCCATCACAGGAAAACTCCGTGATAGATAACTAATAATTTTAAAATATATTACTAGAACCTTTTATTATTATTCTACTACAAGCGGCTTGCTCGGTATCGGGTGAATATGACAAATGACCTCGGCGGTGTAAGGTGCCGAGCGCGGTCTGGCATCACACACGTTAGCTGAGATTAATCTCCTCATTTTGATGAATTGTACTTAGAAAATTATATTTTACAATGCTTCTAAGATGTTGCTTTAATAAATTATTTTTAAAAGGTGAAGTACATACTAGATAAACTTTTGCTTAGTGTAGGTAACCAACTAAAAAAAAGCTGTAAGTATCTTTGAAACATAACAAAATCATATTTAAAATACATAAAAATTAGCATAATCTACTTCATGGTATGCATATTCTACAACATGTTTTTATTTGTAAGGTATGTTTTTTAAGCCAATAATTTAAGTACCTACTTCACTCTGATCAACATCTAGTTTCAGTTAGCAGTGTGTTATCTGTCACTACTGAGACCAGGGTTCTATTACGGATGAAGCCGAAATATTATACATTACGTGTTTTAAAGAAATTGTTTCATTTTTTATCAGTACTAAAGTTAATACATTAGGTTTCATCATTTTCGTTAATTCAAAAATCACATACATAATAATACATAATATCACGCCTTTTATTTGCCGGAGGGTTAGGCAGAGGCACCGGTTTGAGAGCCGGACCCACGTTTAGCCGAGTTTATGCTTTATTACCAACGTGACAAGGGGCCAGCTTGTCGCCGCGGTTATAACGACCACTACTGCGGCCAGGACCAACGGCTTAACGTGCCTTCCGAAGCACGGAATCATCTTACTTTTCGGACAATCAGGTGATTCAAGCCTGCAATGTCCTATCCAACCGAAAACAACCACAACGTGATTTTTGTGAGAAATCAATATGTGGTGTTTTCTGCAGGGATCGAACCCACAACCTTCCGTGCCGTGGCGCAACGCGCTACGCTATTGGGCTACGGAGGCGGTAAAATCATTTATTAAATAATCCAATAAATTTTCATTGCACATAACAAAGAGCAGCCTTATCGCTCAAAGCGATTTCTTCTGGGTATTTTGTGGTCTTTTCAATATCTTCTATTCCCTGTGTAATATTTCCTGATCTGAATGTGACGGACTCGACTACAACTAACAGAACACAATGCAGTCGGGAGCACTAATGGATTATCCGTGATTTGCATTTAGGCGGCTACGGCTAGTGGACGGTTTTGATCAAAGTTATCCTGTTTAGTTTATTGCATAGGTTTTTCTTGGGGATTTTTCGTAGCCATTAGAATAAAACATTTTTATTTTAAATAATAATTTTAATGTTTTATCCGTCGATTCACGAGACTAATTCAATTGTTATTTAGAAGTTGTTCTAAAATTTCAACTTACAGACTACACTAGTAAGTTTCTAGCAATATTTTCATTATTGTATTCGTTACCTCATTTAGGCAGGCATTCATATTTTATAGAGCCAAATCTTTAGTGGTAAATATATTTTAGTCGTTTTTCTAAACTTTCTCATTGAACTGCGTGGGTTTCAACTTTCAAGTATCAACACGGGAGTTTTGATTTTGCCGGAATCAATAATTTTTTGGACACGCTTTACTTTACACACTTCCCTTACAACGTTTACACAGGTTTACAGACGTTAAATTTAGTAGTTAATTAAAAAAACAGCTTTTCAAACATTTGTATTATAGAAAAAAAATAAAAAAATTACCAAAGCAACGTTGCACAAATCCGTCCATCGCAAACAATCAAGAGAGGCAATAAGGGCCGGTTCGGTTGAGTTGAAAATAATTGTCTCGCCGATACCGTACATAACTTAATCCGAGCTGCACCACTACTGCACTGCTGCTGCACGACAATGCACGTGAATACGAGTAATGGAACAAATAAAGGGGGTTGGCCCTATTCTATTAGTGCGAAGCGAGATTGAAATTTTGTATAGGAACCTTGTTTGCAAGGCTATGTTGAGTAATTACCATTTATACATGATGGATTATTGTAGTCTTTTTTTCAGTTTTGAGTACCTATGTATAGAAAATTATGATTGAAAATATTGATTATTTTGATTTGTCATTGTTTTATGTAAGAAGAGAACTTTCCACTGATGATCAACTTTCCAAAGTCAATGTTCTTTTAAATTTTTCGGGTCAACCCCGTGTGGGTTACAAGTTACAACACATAGTCGAATTTTCTATTAAATTACAAATATCTTGTTGTGTATTATCTTTCGGCTGAGTTTATGATGTTTTACTTTATTTTTGTTTTGTGTATAATTTTAAAAGATTAAAGATCCGAGTTTTTTTTTTATTTTGCAAAAAGTCCGTCTTTTAATATCCAAAGTGTTTTTCGATAATAAAAAGCCCAACAACGTGTACATTTTACTTTTTTGCGCACACAACTAATAGCAAGAATTTGCTACAAATAAAAAAATAAAAATAAAAACACGTCAAACATTAAAAGCGCCTGTAAGAAACATTCCTGACAAACTCAAAAGAGTAAAAAAAAACTACAAAACTCTTTGTGGTAGGTAGTAAAAAGACATCTTGTTCATTGTCTTTGCAGGTTGGACAATTAAAGTTTTACTATGTTTATCTGCAAGTGGTACTAGCACCGGTGTTGTGTGCAATCAGTTGGTTTACTGCCCTTTGTCTCCTTTAACCGCCTGAAAAAGACAACTTACAGTATTCTTGTTAAGACGCTATATGAGTTTTTAAGGTTTTTTAAATCAAGTAATTCTCATAATCTTTAAGAGGTAAAGATCTGGAATTTTAACATAACGTTTTTGAGGATATAACAAAGTTTTTTATAATTGAGAAACACTTGTGGAATCAAAAAACCTCGATACATTATTTCGTCAAAGATAACCATTCCAAAAAACGGGAATAGCTAGTTCTTTGAAATTACTAACTAGTTTTTGTTGAAACTATATAGGAATAATGATAATAAAGTAAATTAGATTCTGGTAATTTGAATTTGATTTAAAAGTTATAATTAAAAAGATATTTAATATTTATTACTTTTTCGAATAAAATGTAGTAACCGATGTGGGCGACTGACATATGACTGTCCTTTTCCCTCAGTATGTTTGAGGAAAAAGGACAGTATGATTAATATCTAATAAATCTGTAAATTTATAATGCAGATATAGGTTAATAATGCAACAAACTAAGAGTCCTGAAACATTTAAAAAGACAAAGAATAACCCACAAAGTTTCAGGAAACAAACATCGATTCGGTATAGATACCCATCAAAAAAATATTATTTAGCTGCCGCTCTAAATCTAACTCGGACGTCCACAGACACAGAAGTCATCACTTGGTCAAATAATTGATAGTGATAACACATCACACTCAGAGCCCTAACTATGAAGAACCTGTATCTAGGGTACCCGAAACACACACAGAGACGAACATTACACCCAGACCGGAAACAAACATCGATATTCATCATATTAATATTCGCCCCGCCCGGGAATCGAACCCAGGTGCATACTCTTACTCAGTCCACATCACTGCCAACTGAGCCACGGAGCAGTCAACACTAACTAACTATTAGTAATACAAGACAACACTAAAATTCTTACAAAAAATATAAAGTACATAATAATTTCTTTCACCATAAAACTACCCTTAACCCTATAAAGGTTTGACAATGGTTAACTCGTAAGATCCTTGTCAGATTTTGTTTACGACTTGTAATGCAAAGAAATAGTTCTTGTATTATAAAACGAAACAACAACAATACAGGATATTTAATTCAAGATGGCTTTCGAGCTATGCCCACAAATCCATTAATGAATAAAATAATGATCTATTTATTTTACAAAAAAATACATCAGTAATTTTACAACTTTTGTTTTTTTAGTTATAAAACATACCTACCTACCTACCAACAACATAATAAACCTATCTGTCTTCAATAATCGTGTCTTTGAATTAGCTCAGGCTAATAATTCCGGGGCAAACCGCAACATTATATAATTTCAATAGCTAGAAATTATATTATGTTATAAGCAGAAGACAAGACAGGTTCATGTTTAAAATGTGATGTATTGAAAGAAGACATTTGATACTCTTTGGGAAAGTTTATTGGCCCAATTTAATGGCTTGGAAGCTCAAACTGTGTAGTTTATGTTGTAAGGATAAAGTCACGGCATCTGATTGACTTAATTGTCCGAAAAGTCGGATTCCCTTAAATCTTTTGTTTGTTTGAGCAAACACTAAGATTAACTTAATTTGAGTTTACCTTGCCTTATCTAACTTAACGCTCATCTTTGTTATGACTTTTTGAAAAATACTGCCTGATACATTCAATCATCTCTATGAAAGACCGAAAATTTGGGGTTAGCAGAAATCCTTCATTTTCAGCTTAATTTTTTTTGTGTCGTTTAAACTACAAAAAACATTATTTATGAAAATTTATAATTATCGACTGAATTGTTAACTTCAAAGAACGTCACTAAACCGAGGTATCCACAGTATACGGTGGTAAGTATGTAGAATACAAGGTGTAGTATTGCAACATTAAGGATTTCAATAGAAAAGCCACTTTACCAAGTTTGTTCACTAAATCTGCTCATTTGTTTCGTACCTTATCCTCTTAAGTACCCAATCAACACATTGTCAGGCGCATGTAAACACACAGTACACCCTCTCACTCCCTCATTGCTGTTTCTGAAAGAGTGGGCGGGATAGAATGATTTATCAGCTCCTCCGCAATGCTAATCGAGCGCTAAGTAGCTGTCACGTGATTTATGGTCACAGATTAAAGTATAATTATTTTGTTGCTGATAATTCTTGTGTCTGTGCGCCTATTTATCAAAATGGCGGGCGGCGTCTTTGTTTTCGCGCTAATTGTATTTTGATGCGGTTATCTTCAGTCCTGCTTCTGTCTGTAGGATTTTGTGTATCCTGTTCAGAATGTAAATTTTATAAACTATCCTACTTACATTTTTATTAAAATCTGAAAATATTAAACACAACTTTAACAAAAAGCTTGGTGTTACAGTTTTTATTGTTATAGTGAGTAAAATGTTTATGTACAGTCGCGGTCTAGGACTTTGTAATAGATTGTCTATGGTCTAAGAGCTACTTTGCAATACAGAAAAACCGGAAGTGTTACTCCTTCTTAGACGGCCACAGTACAGTGGCGGACACGGTCGGCGTAACACTTCCGGTTTTTCTGTATTGCAAAAAAGCTCTTGTGCTTTGGTAATACAGTCTAGGGCGCACGAGACCATAGACAAATCTGTTACGGCCTCCTAGTCCGCCACTGTACATAAAGAATGTTTACACAGTTATAGCAACTCTAGATACAGGTACATACTTTTATTTATTTGGTGTTTGATTTGATCATAATTAAATTAACATCGTTTTGATTGAAATCTCAATACTGTAATTGCTGCTTTTATTTTCTACAGGGCATTTTTTTTATATTTGTCTGTTTACAACGAAACAATATTATTTTCGAATGTATTTCTCTCAAATAGCAAACTATTCTATTCACTCATCCGTATTCAATTCAGTATCAAACTAATCGATTCGTTGAATCCGTGCCAAGACCCGTCTGCGTTTCGTATCATTAACCCCGTCTGACTATTTGATGTATTTCTTTTACCCTTTGAGTTCAAAAGAAAATGTACCAATACATTCAACTCATTTTTTTTCAAGTCAACTAATTTTCAATTTTACAAAGGGATATTACACAGATTTACCTCAGAAATACTTAAAACTATAATTATAATAATAACACATCACGCTCAGAGCCCCTAACTAGGAAGAAACTGTATCTAGGGTGCCCAAAATATATACAGAGACGCACATTACACCCATTTGACTTTTTTTTTTTTTTTCAAAATAAAATAAAAAAATATTTAAGGCCGATGGACTCATTGTTAACCCCCCCGCGCATTGCTCTCCACCCCCTGTCCCAACTGGCGCCAGCTAAGCCACAGTAGGTCATTGCTCTGATGTTACACATAGTTTTGAGTTTTTTTTTTACAAAAACTTCCGAAGTACCTTAGATGAACACGGTTCATTATTCTTCAATTTTGTTTTCGGGGATCCGTCCTGTATAACTAGGCCTACCGTGTGTTAAATTTTCCTCCACGATAAAAAAATGACCGTGTATAGTGTGCTCAAGGGCTATCGTTGTTAATATTGTATTGTTATAGTATTTCACGCGTGATCAAAGCCACAAACAGTGTCCGCAATAATGATCAAAGTGTCGTGGCATCTCATTATGTTGCCGCCTAATTGTACATTTCCTACGCATCCGTCGACATGTGGACTATTTGATATACTATTATTATATGTATCTATAGCAATATAACACGGCGGAATAAGACTTGCAAAATATGTAAAAAAATTTTATTATTAATTTTTTCCAAAACAAAATAAATATTGTTATAGACAACAGGTTTATGCTTTTCATTAGTAAGTGTCTTGTCTATACTATGCTATTCATTAGCATAGACGAAATAAAACTAGTTTTAGCTATACATTAGTAAATTTTCAAAAGAGCTCAGTCACAAGTCGACCCGAAAACCTCGTAGTTTCGTACCGCCTAAGATACAGACTTGTGTAAGAATCAATACATAGTATAAAATAAAGTCGCTTCCCGTGTCTGTCGCTATGTATGCTTATATTTTTAAAACTATGCAACGGATTTTGATGCGGTTTTATTTTTATGGATAGAGTAATTCAAGATGAAGGTTTTTATGTATAATCCATGCACAACAAAGTAATAGGTACGAAGTTCAGTTCGCCGGGTTGACTAGTTATACATATAACTTTCCTCTTGAATCACTGTATAAATTTTTAAACACTACATAACAATCAGTTGCGTATTTAAAAAAATCTGAGTGTATACATACACACAGACAGTGGGAGGCTACTTTGTTTTAAAATTATGCAGTGATTGATATTGTGTTTTAAAATTAATATTTAGTAAATTAAATTTTTATCAACATTAGTTAGGTTAACAACGAACTCGTTTACATTTTCAGCAATGACCACTGAATTAGACTACAACCCTGCCCCCGGATATTGGCAGCTGGATTGACCGGCTGTCATCAGGCACAATGCGCAGGAACTTTAATTAAATCCCTAATCAGTATTAGGACAAACGTCCGTAAGCTTACATTGTAGGTATATAGTTTAAACCTAAAAGGCTATGTAGACAGCTAAGCTAGGCTAAGCCGGCACATCAACCTACCTACACACCTTATTGAGATAACTTAAAATTAATGACCTTATGTCAAAGACGAAAGCAGCGCGATGTTCGCCATTTTCGTGTGTCAATTCTGCTAACAAAAAAACAAAAATATTAAAGAAAAACTCATCAATATACAGGGTGTTTCTGACAAGGCAGTAATAAATGAAATGGGGGGCTCGGCACAGCATGCCTAACAACTTTCCCTTAGCAACATAGGTCGAAATATCAAAACAAAAATCTGCTGTCCCGTACATTGACCCCGTCAGCTGATCGAACAAATGTATGGAACAGCTGATTTTAGTTTTGAGATTTCGACCCATGTTTCTTCGGGAAAGTTGTTTGATATGGTGAGCTGAATCCATCCTCTCATTTATTACCGCCTTGTCAGAAACACCCAGTATATAAAACTCTTCCGTTACTGACTGACTGACTGACTGACTGACAGACAACGCAGAGCCGAAACTACTGGGCGTAGCGGGCTGAAATTTTGCATGTAGGTTCCTTCGGGAGTGTAGGTGAGCACTAAGAAAGGATTTCCCGAAATTCCCATGGGAACGGGAAAAAACTGGGTGCCCACCAATTGGCTCAGGTAAACAAATAAATGTTTGCCTTACCTTACGACTTTAATTGAATACTTTATATTTATGTAAAAACAATTTCAAATATATTTTTTTTACACTAAACAACCTCAAACGCTAATTTCTAGTAAAACTTCGATATTTTTACGATACCTTTACTCAAAATTCATACGGAGACACTGATTGGAGTGAAAGCTGACCTCACACCGACTCTTTAGCTACTCTCTATTTCGTAAGTGTCGCTTAACCGACATGACTATCGTTTATTTCTCAGCTCTTAAAGTATGGTATCACATTCAAAGTCTGGAAAGACTTAATTGTATGTGCTGCCACTAGGAGAAACGCGTGCCATGCAATTTAGAGGCCATTTTAAATTATTATTTACTCGGTATCTTCGAAAAAGAAGAATAAAATTCATGGCTAAATATAAAAATAAAGTGTATTCATTAGCTTATCGATAAGCGCTCAAAGCATATTTAACAGCAACTAACAAAAATAATACACGTATAAAGTGATTCTTAACGATACAATAAGCACAGTCATTAGCGTGAAGCATCATTTTGAAAAGGGTGTCGCAAACATCCGACTGAGATTGATTGAAACGACGCCGGAACAGGAAATGATCCGGGCTCGGTCTGCGATCGCCCTAAACTGATCCATTTTTCACTTACAAAGAAGTGTAGATTACCTAGGACTTTGAGTGAAGTAAATTCACTCCTGTTTTATATTTTACTAACAGGTTTCGCCCAGATAGCGCAAATGTTGTGCAAAATCCTTACGTTTTTGAGTTATTACAGTACAGTAGATAAACTAAAACTACTCAGTTTTTTTTTTATATATTTCACAGTAATTTCATGCACAATTTGAAATACATAACTATATATCTCTCTGGAATAAGCAATGTCAGTAATAACTAGTAGACAAAAAATATTATGACATGATATTTTTTTCCAAAAACTACCAGTTATGAAAAGAAAGAGTAAAATGTATTATTTAAGTATGTATTCTTTTATTTAACAGCTGCTTACCTACTAGCCAAATATATTACTAGTATTCGATATCAAATTTTGTAGGTACTTAAAACTCGGTTTCTTTGCAAGTGTTTCTTCTTTGCCTCAAAGAAAACTTGTGTTGTTTCCATTAATGCGTCTTTATGGTGTCGGAATAGGCTAATGATTCACAAAATGATTTCCAACCCTCGAAATTTTAGCTAAGTATGTTTGCTCTGTTTAATACAATATGTGTGTTATACGGGCACACCAGATGCAGGTTTTTACTACGATAACGTTATAAAATAAATTTACATTAATGTTGTTAAGTCTTATAAATGCTATCGATATCATTATAACGATGGAGCCAAAGACAAGCACGACTGTTCATTGTCAAACAAAAGCAATTGGTTTATTCGAGCTCGCTCTACAAATATCACTTCAAATCACAGGTATCCCCAATTAATAAAATCATCAATAACACCATTCATCCTAACGAAATATTCATCTACCCTTCTGCAAGATCCCAAGTCTCCATTCACGATCTGTGTTATATCAGGCACATCGTCTTGCGGTGCTAAAATGAACCTTATCATCATCAGACTAGCCATTAGACCAAAATCTAGTCTTTCTTTGAACTCTCTATCAAATGTCTCTTTAGGGTAGACTTCATTGACATTGATGTCGTGGTATTGCAAGTAAACAGTCAACTGTTGATGATAAAACTCCTTTAAGTACTCTAAATGGTTTCTCCGGAACTCTTGGTCGGTTGAAAGGAAAATGAAGAATAGCAGATCGTTCATCAGTGAGGAGTAGTGGATAAATTGATAGTCTATAACAACCAGTTCATTTAATTTTCCATCCTGTAATGAAATACAATTTTATGTAATAAACGACGTATAATGTGTATCGCTTTCAAAACAGAAAGGAGCGTGACGACAGTAAAGGGGGCCAAAGTGATCGCTTCATTATTATCATCTAAATGCATCTATCAATGGCGTCTACTGCTGGACTTAGATCTGCCCTAAAGATCGCCACAATGATAGGACTTGTGGCGGCTCTTATGCACTGCACTCTTGCAACCTTTACAAAAAAACTTCTAAAGAAGATGTACAGGGCTAAATCGTTTTCATATTTATAAAATAATATTTTTTATATAAAGACTGTTAGCTAATTAAAACTTACCAGTGTTTTGGTCAGCATGTTATTTGGCCTGAAATCTCCATGGCAAAGACCGCATGTTGCATCCGTATCTCCAAAATACTTAGAATATCCATCAACAAATTTAGGAATAAATTGAGACAGTTTAAGTTTCATTTCTTCGCTTTTACAATATTCGACGTCGCTTTTTATAGCATCAGCGATGACTTTACTCCAAGTTTTAAAATTATGCGGCATCTTTAAACTTTTCATTTTTGTTTCGAAATATTCTGGACGTTTTTTTTGCAAAGCAAATGATAGAGAATGTAATTTCGACATTTCTTTGATCGCCAGTTCTGCATATTCTAATGTTACCACCTTCATCCTGTCCCAGTCTTCGAAACCTTTCTTTATCATATTTTCCATTATAATGGTATCGTCTCCAATGTAATAGCATTTGACTGTTCTTAGAAAATCTTCTTTCGATATACTTGCTTCTCTTTGTAGTTTATTAAATTCATTAAAGAGATCAGTGTAGGCAAAACATTCATTACTAAATAATTTATTCATACTCACTAATCCACAGTCATCGATATCATGTTTAATTTTCGCAAATAAATTTAATTCTTTCTTTCCTTGTTTATTCGTTCCTATTAAATCAATAGTGTACTGGCTTGACATATAGCCATTACCTTGTTCGATTAGTTTCTTTTGTTCGAAATAATCAATAAACTCATGATCCGATGCAATATCATCAATAATGTGCTTGAGTTTATTCATTCCATCATTTGGTTTCTCTAGAATTTTTGAATTTGGCTGCAGCTGTATCATTTCCATGATTCAAGTATTTTTTGAGAGTGAAAACAAAAACTGACTGCAAATATTCAGTGCCTGCATTTTTATATTGAGACTGATAAGCCAAAAAGTACACTCTTAAAATTACGATTATGTTTGAAGATAAAAAAATTACGTTGAGATTTTTTTTTACAATGTTGCAATTAAGAAATAAATATTTAATATAACTGCATCATTGGCTAAGAAAGGTTGTAGGTTGGCTTATTAGTTGGTTGGTCACACGCTTGTACAAAATGTTATGTTAAGTATTCTTTATTTTCGAAATGCAAATAAGTCTACGTACTGATGCAGTACACTTCTACATCTTCAACATACCTCTATACAAACTAAAAAAGACTATCTAGTTTTTTTTTTTATAATACAAAACGTTCATCATAGTATCAAACAAAGTACTCATTACATTCAAATAATAAACATATTAATATACTGTGGTCGATTTGCTGAAATGACTTGCAGTTTATCTTAAAAACAATAATTTACTAGTTTACCTTATATTATCTTAATAATATGTATTTTATTTACTTAATAAGGCATTTAAGTATCGCAATTCAGGCAAGCAATTTATCATTAGATAAAATAATTCTGCAACGATCATACGTATTGCTTTAAAAAAAAAATAATAATAATGGAAGAAGAAAAATCAATAAAAGGTTCACTTACAACAAATATCTTAGAGTGTCAAAATCCAAGTGAAAATAACGAAACCCTCTTTAAAGATGATTTAGACGTGGTCATTAAAAACGAAGGTTTTACTAATTTTAACATTGAGATAAAAAGAATAGAAGCTGATGGCGGCAATTACTTGGCAAACTTATTCGAAATCACAATCAAAGGTCAAACCAAAAATGGCTCAAAAGAGTTAAACTTATTCATAAAGCAAAAGATTAATATTGTTTTATCAACTTTATCTACTAAAGAGGCGTACACTTCTGAATCGTTTGCTTATAATGAGCTTTTCAAAGTGTTCAAGGAATTAGAAGATGAATTCAACGTTTCAAAGAATGAAAGATATAGATATATCAAATATTACAATACTGAGAACGAAGATGTAATCATAATGGAGAATATGGCCAAACAAGGATTCAAAGTATTTGATAGATATAAATGCATCTCTCTAAGATACGCAGAATTGGCAATACAAGAAATCGCAAAGTTTCACGCTCTATCGTTTGCTATAAAAACACATAGGCCAGAATACTATAGTAAAACCATAATGAATCTAAAATCACCGATGATATTTAATAACGACTATATGAACTTTACTAAAAATACAGTTTCACAGGCTTTAGAATCAATTGAGAATTTCGATAAGAAAATAAGACTTGAAAAGGTTATTTACGATTTGGTTGAAAACTTGCCCCAATCATTCTGTGGAAGAGAGAACTTTGTGAATTGCTTGTGCCACAATGATTACCGTGTAAACAATATTTTGTGTAAGAAACAAGTAAGTAATTGCACAGTATAATTTCTTTGGAACATTAATTACTGAAATTTTGTATCTGCCCGCAGTTGTAGTCCATTATATTGGTAACAAACTAGTACTTTGCAAGTGATATTTTATTAGTACGTTGATATTTGTGGTGTGATGGCGACATATAATATCATCACCCCATCTCCACCCATGGGTGTCGTAAACCATGACTTAAGTGACAACGCACCCGAAGAACGGGCAGCATCTCCTGCGATCGTGAACTCGCCAGCCAAGCGTATTGATTATGGCCATGGCTGATCTCCCCAAAATGTTTGTCCTTGTGGCAATGGACATAGATGATAATGATGACGTACCTTACAATTCAATATTTTTTCAGAACGGAGAAGTCACTGACGTTATACCATTGGACTACCAACTTATGGACGTAGGTTCTCCATTGAACGACTACTTCTATCTACTTCTGGGATCCACAGATCAGAAGTTTCGAAGACAAAATATGAACTACTTGAAAGAGTATTACTACAGCAACCTTACAAGATTCCTATATAATTTTCAACTTGATATAAATAACGTCTATCCTAGAAACGAATTTGTAAAAGATTATGACAAGATAATTCTAAAATATGGCTTGCCAATTACTCTAATTCTTCTCCCCTTCGTATTGGCACCTAAAGATGATTTTCCAGATTTTAGTAAACAAGCCTTTGATGAAATTAATATAGTCAAACACGACTTATATATAGAACGTTTAAATGAAGTGTTAGATGATTTTATTGAGTGGGGATTTTTGTAATTATACGACTTTACAACTCTATATGTAAATAAGGTTAATTATTCATAAATCGTTATTACTTTTAAGTTAGTTTTTAAGGTTCCGGTAATTGCCTACTTTAATATTAAGTAAAACATAATTAAGGGTGCATCAGAATTTTAAATGTAATAAAATTTAATAAATAAAATAGCAACCTCTTTTTTTTATAATACCTACCTAGTAGGTGTTTAACGGGTTGTACTTGTTGTGAAAGGTCACTTCTAAAATATTATATTTTTGGAGATACCCTGCTTGATTTGATCTATCATGCAAGACAAGTAATTCTAAGTCATCAAGATAGCCAGTAGAATTACAAAACTTATGTAGTAAAAACCAGGCTCGCAGACACGTTGCTCACAAACCAGATCTTGGTGAACGTGCACCAGAAGAAGCAGAGAAGGTAGACCAACGTGTTCAGACTTAATAAGATTTGCGGAGATACTGAATAAAGCAGACTTAAGACAAGTAACAAAGCAAGGCACATAACATTATAAGGTTTAATTATTTACAAGCACTGAATACATAATTGTATCAGTAAGAATGTTTGATATGACTTTAAATTATTATTATCAATAGCCAAGAGGTTTTTGGTCCTTCCTGCAGATCGCCATAGTGACAGGTCTTGCTACCCTTCTCCCGTGTACTCCCGAACGCGTCCATACAAAAAGAGAAATAGTTTTTCCACTACTAATTATTTATCAATCGCCATGAATTTTAAGTACGTTACACTTTAAAAACTGTTTGTACGTTTTCCTTTTTTTAATTCTCTGTAGATTCAGACTTATAGGCCCTTGAAATATAGAGTTTTTTTTATAAAAATTGGTTGGATAATGTTTTTGGTTTTACAAAACCAATGCATATTTAGAAAAAATAGGAAAACGTTTAAATGTAGATTATATAATGCTAAAGCGATGGACATCAAAATCATTGTGATTTGCTAAGATTTTGGTATTAAAAATGTTAGGGAGCAAAAGCATGAGTTTTTCTTAATATACGTTGCGTTGCTATCTCGTCTAACTACCTTGTGGGGGTCTGCCTACGTGCGCAGTTGCCACTCGAGATCATTCGACCTTGACAACTATATAAAGATTTTATTTATTCCTGGCAAACATGCCATCAATCTAAATAATAAAGATATCAAATGTACATATATTTATTCTGCATTGAGGCTCCGAGATAAACTTAATAACAAAGGAAATTATGGAATGTTTTTATCTAACGCACGATTTTCTCACATGATATCTGTAGGTACACAAGTATATGCACAGCAAATATTGTTAATTGTTCTTGTTACGTTATATCAGATAATTTTATATGCTTCACAAATTTACATAACATCTTATGCAGTAAATGCAAATAAAATCTTCCTTTGTTTGAAGTTCTTTATTGTGCCCGTCATCTTTACGACAAGCTAGGAATCTTAATTTTTTGCATTTATCACATGAAAAATTCATCATTATTTTCAAAATTTTGCCTATAACCATCTTTAACACAATAAAACGATCGTCTAGGTAAGTGGTAAGTAATATTTTTGTTTTTATGATTTATTATAGTTTTTTGATAATTATTAAAAATACCCTAGTCGAAATTCTAAATTGTCCGCTGGACACAAAATCCTGGTCGCAAGCCTCGCTTCCTGTTCGTCTGGGTGGCCTGGGAATTCGCAAATCCTCATCCATAGCGCTCCCGGCATTTCTTTCCTCTGTGTCGAGTACGAACGCTCTCACTGGTAAAATAATAAACCCATCACTTGGTGATGTTGAGGTGTCGTACTCGGGCGAGGCAAGGACCGCCTGGAGCGCCGCTTGCCCGGGTGAAGATCCTCCGGTCAACCCTAGCTCGCAGAAGCAGTGGGACGAGCCGCTCTGCAAAATCGTTCAAAATTCTCTTCTTGATTCGGCTACAGATCTTGCAGAGCGAGCCCGTCTTAATGCTGCGTCTGACCCGGTGTCGGGGTACTGTTTGCAGGCTTAACCATCTTCAACCATAGGGACACTGCTGGATAAAACCACATTGTCCCTAGCGGTTTGTCTAAGGCTGGGAGTAAGGACCTGCGTTTCACATCGCTGCCACTGCGGGGATATGGTCAACAAACGAGGGCACCATGGTTTGTCTTGTTTGCGGAGTGCAGGCCGCTGGTCGCGCCATGCCAGCCTTTATGATATCATCCGTCGGGCTTTTGCCACTGTCAACGTACCAGCCATTCTGGAACCGAATGGCTTACTGCGTGACGATGGAAAAAGACCCGATGGTATGAAGGTCATTCCCTGGAGCCATGGCAGGCCGTTGGTGTGGGACGCTACTTGCGTCGACACTCTAGCGGCTTGCCATGTCCAGCGGAGCTCGGCTGGCGCTGGTGCGGCAGCTGCGGCAGCAGAAGACCTCAAACGGCGCAAATACGCATCTTTCGGACAACAATATGAGTTTGTGCCGTTTGGGGTGGAGACGCTCGGACCATGGGGACCGGAGGCGCGCCGCCTATACAAAGAGTTGTCGGCGCGCCTAATCGACCATACTGGTGATCAGCGGGCTGGCTCATACCTGGGCCAGCGCATCAGCCTGGCCATTCAACGTGGCAATGCAGCCAGCCTGCTGGGCACCGTGCCGCCGGGTGGTGGTGATCTGGAAGCAGTGTTCTATTTATAATTAAGTATGTTTTTTATTATTTATTATATTTTTTTTTTGTAAATACTTGTATATAAATGTTAATAAAAATTGTATATTTCATACAGGGTATAAATACATAAATTAAAAAAATATTTTATTATTTGACTAAGTATGTTGTATTAAGTAGGGCAGTAGTTTAAACACAGAACAAGGAAGATGCTCTCTCTCTCTAGTTTAAATGATTTGACTTATTAAGCATGTTTAAAATTTATAAATTTTATTATGCATGTTTATTGATTGATAAAGGAAGATAACAAAGGGAAGAAATATTTACTACTGGTCCTTGATTAATATTTACACAAAGATTCCATTAAATATAAAGGTGTTAGAATACAATCATATCTGCAGTGCATAATTTTATCATTTAAGTTACCTTAATGCAAGATACTCAGCGTATTGTGCAAGTGTAGACGTTTCTAGACTAGTAAAATGTTCTCAATACAAAACTATCCTGAAATAAAGGATGATATCATTAAAATCCTGGATTCTGAAAAAGTTGTTAATTATAACATAAAAGTAAATAAATTATCTGCTGATGGAGGAAACTACTTGGCTGAATTGTATGAAATTGATATCAAAGGTAACACAAAATGTGGTGAGAAAGTAGTTAACTTATTCCATAAGAAAAAGTTTGAAAACATAGATTCCATCGATGCCCTATCAGTAATCGATGCATACGCAAGAGAAAAATATGTTTACAATACAATTTTTAATGTTTATGAAGACCTTCAATCTAAAGCAAATATTCCAAATATAAAGAGATTCAGAACTCTTAAATTTTATGAGACAGGAAACCCTAATACCATTATAATGGAAAACGTAGCGAGGGAAGGCTACAAGTTGTACGATATAAGAAAACCAATCACTCTACAATATGCCGAGATTTGTATTAAGGAGATAGTGAAATTTCACGCATTATCTTTTGCATTGAAAAAGCTAAAACCTAACTTGTTTGAAGATATCAAAAACTTGCGTTCAATCTACACTTTTACCAAAGGATTCAAGACATGTCTCAACAACTTTGTAAACGCTGGAATCGAAGTCATGAACACTGGTGATAAAAAGATAAGAGTTAAAAATGTTGTATTTGATCTAATGAACAAATTGGAATCTCAGTTTAATTTTAAAGAAAATGCAGTCAACTGTTTGTGTCACGATGATTACAAAGTCAGTAACATTATGATCAAAGAATTGGTAAGTTTAGTGGTAAAGTATTCTGGTTAATGTTAATGATTTGATTTGTCCATAATGTTTGTTCTGTAGATAATATCAAATTGCAATAAGGCACTGGGAATGATTTTCAGGATGTTATTTTACGGGTCTAGGTGTAGTCTGGTCTAGAATCTAGACTCTAGATTAATTTTATCCTAAAGGGCCTTCAACCGCGTTGTTTCTCATTTATAGCTAAGTGAATGAGATGCGATTGCACCGGGTTCAATTCCCGGCGGGGCGAACATTGTTATGATGAAAATCGATGTGGTGTTTCCCCGCTCTCGGTGTAATGTTCGTATATTTGTCGGGCACCCTAGATACAGGTTCTTCCTTTTAAGGGACTCTAAGTGTGATGTGTTAATATAGGTAGGAATAGACACGGATTTATAATTTAGGTTTATTTTTTTTTTTCAGAATGGCGTAATCACAAAAGCAATTCCGCTCGACTACCAACTGGTTCACTACGGATCTCCACTAAAGGACTTGATCTACCTTCTTTTCACTTGCGCAGTCGAGAAAGGCTTTCGAAGGAAACATATCAAGCATTTCAAAGAGTTATACTTCAAGGAACTAAATTTGTTTCTTCAATTCTTTGAACTGAACATCAATGATATCTATCCCAGGAAGAACTTTGATGAAGATTTTGATAAGTTACTTCTAGAATATGGCTTCATAAGAGCCTTTAACCTTTTACCTTTTGCAATGCCTCCCGAAGAAGATTTTCCAGATTTACTAAATATGTCTACGATACAAGTTGTAAAAAGCGATCTGTATATTGAGCAAATGAACGAGATAGTTGATGATTTTATTGAATGGGGCTATATATAAAACTTGATCAGATTTAGATAATACCTACCGTCCCTTTGTAAGAAAAGACAATTTTCATTTAATATTCTAAGGATAAGATTTAAAACAAAACATTTATTCCATCAGCTGCTTTAGCTCAGTTGGCAGTGATGTGGACTGAGTAAGCGTGTGCACCTGGGTTCGATTCCCGGGCGGGGCGAATATTGATATGATGAATATCGATGTTTGTTTCCGGTCTGGGTGTGATGTTCGTCTTTGTGTGTGTTTCGGGCACCCTAGATACAGGTTCTTCCTAGTTAGGGGCTCTGAGTGTGATGTGTTATGTTATGTTATGTTATCACTTATGTTATTAAATCTGAATGGTTTATAAATTTAACTATTGGTAAATTACCACTTTTGCTTTTATTACCTTTTTCCATGCATGTTTTTCTTCTTCTTCTTATCCTCTAATCCCTTATCAGGGACATAGGGCTCGAATTAAAGCTTTCCAGCTCGACCGGACTTGCGGCTGCTGCTCCAGTTTATCCCAGTTTAGATTGACGGAGGCGGCTTCCTGGTCCACTGTATTTCCATGCATACTTACCTAATATCACAAACTGAAATGTGTTGTTTTTTAATTTTTGTAATTACAAGCGAGCGGCTAATTTAGATGTATCTATAGTATATTATAGTTACACTGGTAGGAACAAGGGTGTTGCAGGCATATGTGTCTGATATATGAGTTATTTAATACAACTAGGAATAGGTCATTTGTATGTTTTTTTTTCTAAAGTGGCGCTAGTATTGCGATCGGAACCATCTTCAGATGAAGTTGCCTATGAAAAAAGTAATAAAATATTTAAATTATATAATTTTAAATGGAAGCTTGTTACGTTTGCTGAAAAAAATCGGTCTACACTATCGATTACATTGTTCTTATTTATATTATTGTTCTACTGCCAAAGTCGCCTGCGTTTTTAATAAAATGTTTTACAATCATTCAAAACTACTTAATGTTTAACCACATTACCTATATCAATATATAGTCAATACTGGTCATAGCATATTCTGAGATAAAGGAAATTATTTCAGATGTTGTTAAAACACGAATTTAACGACTGTGGCTCTTTTTGTGCCTAACTAATTGAATCTAACACGCCAAACCTAGTAATTTTACATTCTGTCTAATTTTTCCTATTTACCTGTAACTCAACCTGCCTGATCAAACTTAATAAACCTTGCCTGATTACATCGGTAAGTGATTATCTGTGCTAATGACGTCCCGGTCAAATTAGATTTCATACACGACATACAAATACGTATAATACCCATTTTAGCTTTTAGGTATTATCTATATTTTATCTACTTCTACTATATAAATATTAAAATTAATTGTGGTTCGTTAGTCTCGCTAAAACTAGGGCCGATTTGAGTGATTTTATTTTTGAAATGTAAGTAGTAGGCCTGAAAAGGTTTCAAAGGTAAGAAAATATGGGAAAATGGAGAGGAAGTAATTAAAAACATTTTTTTTTTCATATAAAATCGTAAGGCGCAATACGAAGTTAGCCGGGAAAGCTTGTATTTTATAAAAATGACTATAATTATTTTTCTTATTTATCAGTGCAAATTTGGGGATATTTCTCCTGACAATTTGTTGATTAATAACTTTCTTCTTTTTTTGTGCTTTTGCTTTGTAAATAAATTTTATTTCGTGTCTTTCGCTATTTTTCCGTACGTATATTATGCCCTTCAGAAGACATCAATGTCAAAACGAAAATAAAAAATGATCTCTATAAAATCTTAAAAACTGAAATGGAAATGGACAGGACATACAGCGCGCCTCAAAGACAACCGGTGGAGCGAGAAAATCCTCAACTGGATTCCTAGAGAAGGCACACGTCACCGCGGTCGACCTCTGCAAAGATGGAGAGACGACATCGAGTCGACTGCAGGTAAAACCTGGACACGAACCGCATAAGACCGGAAAAGGTGGCATGAGATGGAGGAAGCCTACACCCAAAAATGGATGATCTCATAATATTATAATTTTGCATTATTTTTTTCACTATTATATTTGCATGTTGTTAAAATGAGAAATAAAGGCTATTTTTATTTTTTATTTTTATATTATGCCATTAATATGACAAAAGGTCGTAAGTTTACCTACCTATACATAGTAGGTGTATTATGAAGTTCATATGTATGTCATTAGTATGTGCAACAGAAAGCAATTACGTTTCACCGGAGATATCTTGACATGCGATCTGACCTTTATTAACTGTCCAGGAATCCTTGGATTAATTACAATACAATACCAATATATGCATGCGTTCGATTGTTTGATTTTGAATAGGTAGATAGTATACCTATTTAGGGCAGCTTGCTAAATTTAACCTCACGTACAAAGCTGGCAACAAGCGCTTGTTGGCGCTGGGACTCTAGTCTCTTATACTTACGATTATACTTCTATTCTATTATTATTCTACTATTACTCTATTACGATTGTGTTAAAAATTGCGAGTCTCGTAACTTTGATCGATCATCATAGTATAGCAATAGAATATGAATAGCAAGCTATAGAATAATCTGGGATTTTTTTACCTAAATAGCTCAGCTAAATAGTGAATCCTGTTTTATTAGACGAAATTGAAACGGGCGTAGTGCAACTGTCACTTAATATCAATCATTATTGACATATATAATGTCAGTCGAACGTAATCATAACATTATCTTATTATGGAGCAGACTACCCTTTTTGGTCAATTCCAATCTGTTGCGATACTACTGCTAAAGTTATAGCAAAATTGATTACGAGACTACCAAATGTGTATTTTCTTGCGATTAACGTACTGTTTCTACTCTACTTTTATTCGATAGTTACGTTTTGCGCGATGAGACTAAGGGCCGTTTGAAAAATGTATAGAAAATACCTGCACTGAGCGCTTGTTACAGCAAATGACAGTGCAAATTTTTCGAACCAGCGCTAACAAGCGCTTTTTACCAGTTTCCTTAAACGATATCGAACATAGGCTTATGTTGACGTTATGACGCGATCACTCGGCGCCCGCCAACGCGTCTCTGTAAACGGTCTCATACATTTGCTATACGTTTGATTTAATCGCAGCACGCCCCGCGTGATCCTAAATGCGGCCTCAGCTATAACTGACTGGGCATCAAATGGATATTGATATTTTTTTCCTGGGTCTGGGTGTCAGATATAGAAGTATTGGTATGCGTTTCGGGCACTCTATAGATATAGTCTACATAGTCAAGAGCGTTTAGTATGATGATAACTGAACAGCAATAGCTTAAACCAAATATGCTTACCTATTTGAGGCGTTCTATTTGCAAACAGAAGACGTTATCTACGACGTTAAGCTAACTGTTTACTCAACTAATCTAGAAATGTTATGATCACAAACGCTTCGGTAATCGCGTTTTGGGTATTTAACTAATTATGCATTACTGTGACTAGAGTGCCTATATTTAGCTATATATAAGACACACAAACACAATGTTTGTTTTGAACAAAAAAAACGTTGATAATTATGATAAATATATTCGACCATCTTTGTGGTTCAGAGATGTAGACTGACTGGTGACTTAAGAGGTCCGGGTTCCAGTCGACGGCGAACATTGTTATTATGGATTTTGGTGTATATTTTCCGACTCTGGGTATTTTTCTATCTTTGTATGTATTTCAGGCACCTTAGGTGCTCTGAGTGTGAATCGTTGTATTTTTATTATTTTGCATCATTTACAGATATAAAAGCACGTTCTAACTAGGGGCTGCCCCGCGGTTTTACGCGCGCAGATTTCTCATAAACACCAAAATCATGTTTTTTCCCGTTCCCATTCTGTATTTCGGAAATTTATTCCTTAGTGCTTCCCTACATTCCCTAAGGAACCTACATACAAATTTTCGGCTCGCTATGCCCATTAGTTTCGGATCTGCGTTGTCAATCAGTCAGTCAGTAACGGATCATTAATCCTTAGGAAAAACCAGGAGCAACTGTTTAATGAGGCATATATTTTACAGGAATCAAAAACAAAAACAAATAGGATACGAGCAAGGCAAGGCAAATAGCCCAAAGGTAGAATAATTAGAATATTTTATCCACGTCCCAACTTTTATTACACGGGTTTTAAGTTGCATGTGTTCTGTTTTCAACAAACTCTCTCGTTTTATTTTTATTTTTTTATATTATCCTTATACTATCTGGATGTTTTAGAATAAATAAAATATTCATAAACAATTCAGGAATTAACACTTCATTGCACTTAAATTCAAGGAACATCATTTTATAATGTATGTATGATCTGTAAATAACCTAAATTAAAATAAAATAAATTTATTACAATAAAGGTGACTCTAATATCACGATTACTATAAAATACAAAAATAAAATAAAGTCATATCATCATGGATCAAAATAATGGTGATATTATTATCAAACTTTGCGTAAAGAAATGTTTTTTTTTTTTATAAAAAAAATGTTTATGCACTGGCAGTTTCAAAGAAAACTATGGTTTATTTTATAACACAACTTTTAATGAGTGTTCGTAATAAGCCATTGTTTGTTGGGATAAAGGATATAGTGCAATGTGTAACCGTAGCTACAAGTAAAGTTTATAATAAAGACACTTAGTTCCAACGCTAATCTAACGAAGTGTGTTGAAGATAAAACTTGTCTCTTAATTATATGACACAGGGTTTTAAAAAGCTTTTTAGTCGCAAATAATTACAAGCTATTTTAAAAACGTCACGCAGTTGGTTTTCAACCCTGTGCCATAGAAGTTAGAAATTAAATTTAATTATTATTGCCCTTGGATTTAGAGTTGGAAATTTAAACTAATAGGAAACCAACATGTTCGCCTCCGCCGGGAATCGAACCTGGACTTATGAATTCACAGTCGACATCACTGCAAACTGAATCATGTTTCTTTTTCTTTTATTATAGCTCAATAAACTGAGCTATGACTATGAAATAAGTGGCACAGTAAGCTGCAAGGTTGGCCGGCAGTGTCACATCTACGGGTATTATCTTCCATATTCGCATCTTGAATGGTCTCAGTCGGATGTATCGTAGAAATTCTTTTATCAATACTTTACTGCGTTCATCTGAAAATATCGAAAACATGACTAGCTGACCTTGACAACTTCTTACCTACCACCTAAAAATGTCATCATTATCATTTCTCAGACGAAAGAGGTCCACTCTTGTTATATAATCGCCATGCTATTAGGCGTTGGCTCTCTTCTTCTCTTTCGTTTTGCTCTTGACAGAGCGGTCACTATGACTTGTTCCCGGGTGCCAACGTAGCTCGCCTCACGATCTCTCTCCACCTTTTTTTTTTTAAGCGGTGACTCCTAACGAGTGTTGTGGTTATGTGGGGTTCGCACCCACTAAAACTCCGCCGGTGTCTATCTCGGCTGTTGGCAAGGGGGTCACGGGTGATCTTTCGATCGTTGTGTTCGATTCCGCGACCCCCTCCAGCATTGGCTGTTTAGCCTGTTCACGGGGGAACAAGTGGTGGTAGTCCCCCCTGAGCACGTTTGCGTCTTTGATTTGATTGGTCCACCTCATCGGTGACCTGTCGAGGCCTGGTGCCTTCGGGTCGCGGAGTTAAACATAACGAAACAACCATGAAAGACACCGGCGCGGCGGGGTTTTAGTGGGTGCGAACCCCACGTAACCCTGCGGCTCTCTCCGGGGCTGCAGGGTACTCGTCAGGAGTTTCCCCGCCTAAAAAAAAAAAGGCCTGGTCCTTCTACTCTTCCTTAGGCATTGGTAGTGATATGTAAATTTCTACTATTCAAAATTATTGCTATTCGCAATCTTGGGGCCTTTAGGTAGTTTAATACCTTTTTTTAAGGCTGGGAAACTCCTAACG
The DNA here is from genome assembly GCA_951802225.1 of Euspilapteryx auroguttella. Lineage (NCBI taxonomy): Eukaryota > Metazoa > Arthropoda > Insecta > Lepidoptera > Gracillariidae > Euspilapteryx > Euspilapteryx auroguttella. The sequence goes on along the minus strand of OX637660.1, from coordinate 7,119,945 downwards.
TGTACCCTGCACTAGTTAAATACCTGGACAAATACGTAGTTTATCAAAAAGTGAATTCTTCATAGCATCCACTTGTTTAGCAATAAGCTCGGCCATGATTCCTGTCACACAAAGCAGGGTAAAGTTGTGTAGGACTCCTAATACCAATAAAGGTATTACACCTTCCTGAAAATTAAAGGTAAATTATAGTAAACGTATACTTTTTATATAGAGAACTTCTGCTCTGTGGCTCAGTTGGCAGTGATGTGGAATGAGTACGCGTGTGCACTTGGGTTCGATCCCCGGGCGGGGCGAATATTGATATGATGAATATCGATGTTTGTTTCCGGTCTGGGTGTAATGTTCGTCTCCGTGTGCGTTTCGGGTACCCTATATTCTTCAGTTAGGGGCTCTGAGTGTGATGTGTTATTATTATTGTTATTTTTGTTGTATTAGCCTTATATAAGTACTATTCAAAATGATAAATTTTTTAATATACTTACACCTGATGAAACAAGCACCATTGTCTTTCGAAAAACAAGAAGGAGGCGGCATGAACATATAATGGTGCTGATTGCGCCCTGTAAAAAAAATTCAGCAACGATTTTACTTCTTCTCAGCCGAAAAAAAGGTCTACTGAGCAGAAATGTCTTTATTGTTCTTTAGTTAAAACATAGTTTGAACATACCTCATTATGAAATACTATGCTAAAGATACAAAAGATGCCAACTCAGCGAATGCTGGGAACTATTGTTGCCCGGTTTCCAGCGCTGGTTTTCAGATGGATGGATTACATCTCATGCGTTTACGTACTTAAATAACTTTAAATATTTAATGCTTGTACTAAATTTTTAAGAAGAAATATTCTTACCAAATTATCGTATGCATCAGATACTTCATCCATATAGTTCAAAAGATTTCTATAAATATTTCTTTGTTTCTTTATATTTTCCTCTGTGAGATCCGATTCAGTTGATCTCCCAACAACCTTTTGTAAACCTTGCATTCTTATCCTATTGCAATACAAAATCAGTAATTTTGGAACAAAACTCGTCTGTATGACTAACAGAAGAGAGTTAAAAAACTTTATATGACCATAATGTCCAACTTCACCCTTAGCTAGACCAAAAACTAAAGAAATCTCAAGAATGGACGTCCCAAACATGTAAAGAAATACTGGTAGGATTATTCGAATAGTTTTAAAACTTGCATTACTATTCAAGCCAAGAGGTGCGTCAATAGTGTCTAAATTCTTAAACAATTCATTTGCAAGTCGATTTTGGCCAAATATGTGGCAAATATGGACCAAAAACAGTTCCACGCCAGTGAGAATCAATGTGAAATTGCCAAAACGAATATTAAGAACATGAATAAAGTAAAGATTGACTGCTGACAAAAAAATGCAATATAAGTTAATAAAGATCCTCCAAGATCTCTTGAGGACTGGAAAGTAATTATAACCGCAAATTAATAGGATTAATACAAACAGTCTGTGTCGCTTGTAAAACTTAATATTGTATGGGTTCGTGTACGAATACATTTTGTAGAGACTTCAGACAGGGTCTATTGTTAAAAAGAGAATGAAAAAATTTAGAAAGTCGTCAAACGGTCGGTCATCGAGGTTATCACGAACAAATAGTTATGTATGTGTATTATTTTGTCCTCAAATAATAGTATTTTATCAACTGTAACATCAGTCGATGTTACTTTAAAAGAAGTTTAGTAAACATTGCTGTTTCACTATTAGATAGTTCTTATATATGCATTCTAAAAAATAATACAGCAGTACGGCGGCACAAAACGGTTCCTGTTTTTTATGAATTAAAATAAACGCCAACAGTTCTAATACGGCACATAATTTAAAATGATCAAATATCAGAAGAAAACCAGAGTGCGTCCTAAAACACAGCAATCGCAGGAAATTGCAGAATCACTCTTGAAATTTTCGACTTTTTTAAACTTACTTTTTGGTTTCAACTTCTTGATGCCGAGAAAAAATTCGAAACGTGTGTTGGTGCTAGCGAATTTATATTGCGTCACTATTGGTTTCCTAGTAACTGTTTATCAATTTTATTTCATAAAGAAAACCATTGAACAAAATGCTGAATTAACAATCTACTCCCAACTCATTACCAATTTTGAGTATATTTTGTTTTTATTACTTTGGAACAGCTGTTTGTGTTCGCCTGTGCGTGCAAACATTCATGAATTGAGACTTATTTTGAACTCTCAAATTAAGGTTACACAGTCGCAAATAAGGCTCGTCAGTTTATTTCATTCGTTAGCATTCATACTTTGCTTTCTGAAAGGCGTGATTTTGGTCGCAGTTTCTCAATTACATCCCCACGTTGAGATTTCTGTGCATATCGGATTTGTACTAGCATACTTTGTTCAATCGGCCGTGTTTTGTTTCCAAGGGCAGGCATGCACTCTGATTTTACTGGACAGATTCAAAATGGTTCAACTGAGGAGAAATGTAGAGAAAAGTTTGAAAAAAGGCACTATGCTATTAAAAAATCATGAGTTTTTCAAATATCATTTAATGTATGATCTTTTTATTGCGTATTCCAGAGAGAAATTTAAAGTTTACAGCCCATTTGTAAGTGTTTTAATTAGTTATTTTGTTTTTAATTTTACAATATAAATGTTATTTATATGTATAATAGGTTTTTTGTTTTAGTTTCTGCTGTTGGTTACGACTGCAATACCAAAACTGCTAATCGTTATTTACGATGTTTTAAGCATAAGCAAAGGAAAGGTAAATTTTATAAGTAAACAGCATCAGCTATTGAATTAATATCCGAATTTTAAAAACCCCCTGCTGGACATAGGTCTTTTTTAAAGTGGAGGAAACTCCTGCCGAGTACCCTGCGGCACCTGGGGGAGCCTCCGAGTTATGTGCGGTTCGAACCCAGTAAAACCCCTCCGGTGTCCTTCTTGGCTGCAAACAGGGGCCACCAGAAGGCTTGCAAACGGCATCACCGGACGCTGGACATAGGCCTGCCTCAATATTCCTAAATATAAAGAGTCCTTTAATAAATTTTCTTTCAGGACTCCTCAAAGACAGCAATGACGATACTGGTTATAGAGGCAGTGCAATACGGCCTGCTGCCTACTCTGCCGGGACTGTTAGCAGAAGCAGTGTCCAGCGAGGTTGACCAGCTACATTTGGTGCTTGTCAACGGTAGCTTTGAAACTCCAGGTAAACATGACAAACTACAAGCTATCTCGCTCAAATATATCCATTTTGAGCGACATGGCATGAGGCTGTTATGTCTGTTCAAATCTTTTCTTTATTAGAGCGAGTTATAACACTTTTTACAGGTCAAATGTACTTATTTATATGGTCGGAAGCTTTTTAAAGAAAATCTTACTTAGTTGCGAATTCTAGCTACTTTTGTATTAATAAACATCTTCTAAAATTAGTTATCAGGTATCGCATCATTTCAGGAGCAGGAGGGCCTTTAATCAAAATCTTAATTTGAATTTTTGTTTCAGATGAGACACTTAAGAAGGAAATGAAAGCATTCATTGATCATATCGAAATGAAACCGTACAAGTTCAGATTTCTGAGGCTGATATCAAACGACGCGCAACTCCCAATCACCTTGATTAGTGTCACCACTACATATCTTATTGTTGCTGTGCAGTTTACTCATTTGTATTAAAATTATGTAAATTTAAAATGACATAACACTTTTTTTCACGTAGCGTAGCCCAAACTTCGTGACGCCTTACAGGCATACATTCTAGCTAAGTTTAGTTACATTATCGGAGTTTTCACACGAATCCCTCTTTACCTAATTTTCAATATGTTCATCTTTGTTCATCGGGAATAGTGTAGGATTCTAATAGTGAAATATTTTTTTCAAATCAAGACCAGTAGTTTCGCACCCTATTCGATTCAAACAAAACAAAAGTACGCATCATCATTTCAGCCTAATTTCAGCCAAGGAACGTCGTTCACTTTTAGGCACAAATCTCCACAAGGGCCCATTTTAGGGGGTTATTTCGTCACGCTTGGCAGGCGGCTTAGCGAGCGCAATATGGCTTTTCAAGTTTTTCAAGAAAAAAAAAGGTGCTGCCCCTTCTTTCGGGTGTTCCCTTAGTCGCCTTTTACGACACCCACGGGTGGATATGAGGTGGTAGTATTCTTTGCCACCACCGCATGGCAAGCAGTAAATATTACGTACAATAGTAATAAATATTACCTCTATGTTAAAAATATTCTCCAGTAATACAAGGGAGATGAAACAATCTCGTGTACCAAGATGAACTATAAAAAACTGAACAGTTTAATTATAATAATAAATGCAACCTTCTCGGATGCTTGAGAGGTGTAATTAAGAAACTAAGTATGAAGCTACGAATAAATAAGGATACTTCAGGGTTGCCAGTTAAAACAAACTTATTTTTCGTACTATTACTTTTAAAATATAGCTTCCTTGGCGATTACGACAAAGTCCCTCTACAATGTTTGTACTTGTGGCAATCTGTGGGGGTGACCAGAGATGAGAGAGAGGTCTATGGGTTGTAATGATTTTCTTTCCTGCGATGTGGTGGCATAGAATACCGCCGGTCTCCTCCCATGTTCGTTAATGGTGACTAAAGGAACATACGACCGAAGTATGGGCAGCAGTGTTCTTAGTTGGAAAACTTCATTAACCATTTTCATCAATCGCTTTTTTTTTATTCGATCCTGATTGCTTTTAAAAATTCAAGTTCCATTTGGTCGTGTAAATCACAGAGACATCATTTGAATAGCAGCTTTTTTGTGGACACAGGCCTTTAAAATTACTTTGTCGATAAAATTCATAAAATCTATATCGTTTTGGTTTCTTGCACCGGCAATGCTCATTCAAGTCTATTTCCTAAAGAAGCCATTCATCATAAGGCCCAAGCTGTCATAAATCTTTGTATAAGGCTAGACTAAGTGGTGGGTGACCCTTAATTTATACCAACATTGTGCGTCACGTGCCCCGTCACGCATCCACTGTAATTATTCTCTCAGCTTACCTTCCCGGGATTATTTTGTACTTTGAAGTGATGAAAAATAATATAAAGTTCCTTGAAAAATGTTTAGTAAAAGAAACTCGTTTATTAATTACTGTTTTGTTTTTTTTTTCTTTTCTTTTAAGATTGCTGGCTAAAAATGGCCACTTATGGCAACAATCAGTTTCTTTCTGTGGTCTTTAACCTAAAAGCTATACAAAAATGCCCTAAAAATACTAGGCTGAATTATCTAGTAGATTACTGTTTCACATTTTTTATATTTGCCTTAGTTTAGAAGATATTTATTTTTTTCTCGGGTGGCGCTACTTTAGCTGTGCTATGGCTCATAATATTCTGCAATTTGACCAAATACTTACATATAATAAATTTTTGGAATTTTGTTTCATAGTGCATAAAAGTTAAAAATCTAAGTTAAACCCGTATTTCTTAATATATTCCGCTTAAACCTACCTACCTTTACTAGCATAAGTTTCAAACAATAAAGTTGTATTTAACGGTCGTTCCTATGAAAATCCCCTGTCACGACTCTACGTGGCTAAACTCAGAGATAGCTCTGACTGACTGCAGCCAGTTTATGACGACACGTCTGCTGCGTTATGAACTAAATACTTAAAATATTATTATTTAACATCAAAAACAACTTTTAAGGTAGTTAAACAAAAGAAAGCTTTATTGTTTAACTTTAGTAGAATAGAATAGAAACATTTTATTGCATAGAAAGTAAGACACAGAAACACATTGTTAAATTAATGTTAGTGTTATTTTTTTTGTAGTTACCTTTTTATTAGGATTCGATAGGAATCAAGCGTGGTCACGTTTTGTATTAAACGGAGTTAATTAGGTTATGTCAAATAATCTCTATTGGCTCGACCAAATAAAAAAGAGAGAAAAGAGAAAAGAGGTAAAACTGATTTAAATCACTAGACTAGTAAATCACTAATTCGTAAAAATTTGCGATATATACTGGTCTAACGATTTCGTGGTACCTACCCCTTACCATCCCCTGTATAGGACTAATTTAAAAACAATTTTGCTTATAATAAAATCATCACCCAAATTTTAATGGAAGTAACGAAGTTCTGAGGGTTAGACACATTAAAAAACATCCGCATAATCTACCATCTACTTCTGCTATATATGTAAAAATAAATCGTGGTTCGTTAGTCTCGCTAAAACTCGAGAACTCCAGGGTCGATTTATCTGATTTTGGTCGTTCGTAGGGAAGGTTTAAAAGCTGAGATAATTTGCAAAAATGAAATGGAAGCTACCAAAAAAAACAATCTAATTTTTCCATATAAAATTGCAAGGCGCGATACAAAGTTCGCCGGGATAGCTAGTCTTTATTAATATTACAATTTAAACCTACTAGAGTTAAATACAAGATTCTTTTACTCACGTGTATTATCAATAGGTATCGTCTTTTGTAAACAACAGAGAATCAATTCTCTTATGCCAACATGACGTCGCATACAGAGTCTGCTTCCACCTAATTTACCAGTCGACTGAACTGTCCATAACACTAATTGGTTAGCCGACGGCGATTAGAAAAAATCCCACAAATGATAAGGGATGACATTACAAAGGAGCCATTTGACCAGAAATGACCGGGGGTTTCTGGTAGGTGTATCATTGTTGTGACCACAATAATATAAGTACAATGTAGATATGTTACTATTGATATGTTGTCATTAATACGGAAATTAGAGGATGTGATCTAAGTACCTACCTACATAGTTTAACGTTAATCATAAGGCCGCCTAAATATTCAAAGACATAATATACTTAGTTAAAAAAAACAAAAAAAAATTGAATATGATCTCTCTGTACGAAATAGAATATTCTAAAATTAAGAAAAACAAATGCTAGAGCCTTGTGACACAAACAGTTGCAATGGAAACGTAGCTTATCGGGTAACTATAAAAAAATGATTGGAAGTTATTTTATTTGGTGAGACCCTAATAAAGATCAGCAGCATAGATCTGCTGCCTTCACGTTTTTTAAAACATAGTCAAAAATACATAAACTGTTTGGAAATCCTAAGCAAGGTAACAATCGAACGACTATCGATAACGATCACCAGTTATTTATATTGCAAAATGTATCATGTTTATAGCTTTTTCTGCGATAAATTGCTTTGCATTTTGCTGCTTCTAGGTATGCACTGGAGTAAGTATTCAGGTTTTCTTTGACATTAAAATTCCCTACGTACCTTGACTGACTGTCGTTTCATGCTTTATTAGTTCTATTCTTGGCTGCGTTTCATTTTTGTTTGGAGTATGAAGATATTACAAAAACGTTAGTTACACCTAAAAGTAATGTTATTTTTGTGTTTCTTTTTGATTCTCATTCTTATGGCCTTTGCGGATTCATGGACGCCGTCAGATTAGTAAAAGTATCGAAAGCACATCGCTAAGTTTTAATCATTATGGTGCCTGAAACATAATACAAAGTCGCGCTGATCGGTAAGTACTCTGTATTTGGCTTTATCATGTTTGCCCCGCCGGGAATATTAAATTTAGACTCATAGACATAGAGTCGTATAGATATAGAAGACATCACTATCCTGAACCATGCAGGCAGCCATAAAATAAACCAGAATAAATAAACAGGTAATGCAGTTTATTTATCGAAGGGTTATGAATGTTTATGATTTATGAAACCCATAAAGGTACAGGTTGTCCCTTTTGCTGACTGAACGATTTTCAACTATATAAATGCAATTTAGGGATGGGGGCGCAGCGAACGTCACGCGTATTATCATCAAAATCACATAATGATTACTTTTATAGAGTCGCGTTGTTATGATTTTTTTAGTTTGATATGTTTTGTGAAGCTGCGTTAATGGCTGTAAAATCTTTGCAAAACTATTGACCTATTAATCGTCTTCTCCCGTTAACTACGGGACATGGGCCTCCCCCAGACATTTCTTTATGACAACCGAATGTTCTCCTGCAATGCAACCTTGGGTAGGTCGTCTGACTACCTTGTGGGGGGTCTGCACGCAGAGTAGGCAGTGCGTCTTTCGGTGCACGTTCGCCACTCGAGAACTTTACGGTCCAAACGACCATCTGTTCTTCTTGGAGCTATCACTTCAATGACGTTTTACATGTTGGTACAGTGGCGGACACGATCGGCGTAACATTTCCGGCTTTTCTGTATTGCAAAATAGCTCTTGTTCTTTGGTAATACAGTCTAAGGCTGACGAAACCATAGACAAATCTGTTACGGCCTCCTAGTCCGTGACTGTACACTTTTTTTTTTTTGCAATTTTGTCAGTGTGTTATTAAGTAGGTATCATTGCGTTACACATTATTATATCATGTACTGTGTTCTGTACCTGTAATTTTGTAATGCTCTTAACTCGCTTCCTCTTTTATTTAGAGATTTTAAAAGCATTGAAATATTTTAAAAGTCTAATTTAGTTAGCACCTGAGACCGCGCCGAGCGGCCATCTTGTTTTTTTGCGTGCATTTTGTTTGACAGACTCCGTCTAGAAAGGATTAGACTCCGGAATTCATTTTAAAGAATAATAAAGCATTTTTCTCGCGGAACATGAATTAGCTTAGCGTTTAAAAATATTACATGGATTCTTTTTATTTGTTTTTTCCCGCTCTTTCCTTGATTAATATAATAATTTTAGTGGATTCTTTCTATTTGCACCTACCTAGTTAAACTTCTGAAAGGCGCACTGTTAGTTTGAATAAGATATCAGAACGAAAATTTAACGAAACGTTTTCCCAACCGCATTATCCCTAATCTAAAACAACATTAAACTTGACACTTTGTTTGAAATTGCATTTTCTTCCGTGTCCGATGTAAAGTTGATACATAATGCAGTCCCGAGCTGCAAGACTGCCTCAAGAAACACTAGACTTTATCAGCTTTTCTCAGTTTTAAAGCGGTTTTAGTTTCATGAAACGCCCGTAGCTGCGCGTTTCGTTTGAGAAATGATATTTCATATCAGTAGGTCCTAACAAAGTTTCAGGTTTGTTTTGTTTATTGGAGTAATAAAACGCCGTCTCGCTTTTGGTAATCAAATTGAGAATATTTCGTTCGCTATTTAGTTCTAGATTTGATACCTATTTAGATTTGTTTTGGAATCACTCACGATAACAATTCAAAACTTCGTAATAGAAAAATATGAAAAATGGAATTTTATAAACTTCTAAAGTTACAAACTAGTTCCTCGGCAACTGTGCTTCTTGTGGGTTGCCTGGAAGAAATCGCTTTAAGCGATAAGGCCGCCCATTGCAATCAATGTTTTAATTTGAGAATATTGTAATATTTTAAGTTGATTGATTGTTATAAAGAGTCTATCAATCTCTTCTTTTCTTAATCTTCGTCTCCTCCGCTTTCACTTTGCACTGCGGTCGTTCCGGTGCCAGTTTCACCCTTTTTAATGTATCTTCGCATAAAATAGATTCGCTTTGCCATTCTGTTATCAGGCATCCGAGAGACATTAGATTTGCCTCGATTCCTTTGAATGAAAGATAAATCAGAAACGGGATGAAAGTTATACATACCTAATACTAACTTGAAACCATATACTTAATCTAAGTAAGAAAAGTGTGTATACGCATTAAGAAAAGAATTGCAGTTGTCGATGAAAAACAACACAAGCTCAAGGCCCGACCACCTGCGACCATTCATTACCATTATGTCATAGGGTACTGAACTGCAGCAGTTGCAGCGAATTTGGTCTCAAGCGTTGCAAAAGTTAGCTACGTCTCGGTCACCTGAGAGCACACCACCAGCGAAGTTATCATATCAATAACTGGGTGGAGGGAGCCCCGCGGTTCACTCTCCCAGATTTCTCATAAATACAAAATTCCAGTTTTTTCCCGTTCCCATGGGAATTTCGGGAAATCCTTTCTTAGTGCTAAACTATACTCCCTAAGGAACCTACATGCAAAATTTCAGTCCGCTACGCCCAGTAGTTTCGGCTCTGCGTTTTCAGTCAGTCAGTCAGTAACGGAAGAGTTTTATATATATTGATTGTGATATTTCAGCCGCTGCGGCCGAATAAGCCTGGAATTGTATTAATATTCTTTTAGAAAAAAACTTGTTTTCAACTTGATTACATGGTTTCAGGCTACGACTGAACAAAACTGTAAAGGCAGACGAAAACTAATCTGAAACGCAATCCAATGTCCCTGGAATATTCGATTCGGTTCTAATTCTGTCAATTTCACGTTGTAAATGACAAAGTGACCATCGGAATTGCCTTAGGGTACAATTAAACGCGTACCGTAGTTTCCTAGTTAAAACCTTTGTGCAATAGAAAATCAGTTTACACGAATGTCATATGGAATTAGAAGGTAACTTTATTGCGAAGTATTTGGTATGGTGAGTTAGTTAAGTATTTTGTGTGCTATGTACTCTTTCTAGGTAAAGCAAACCTTCTGTATGGGTAAAATAATTACATAATAATAATAATATAATAATATAGCCTTTATTTCCCAAACTTAAAAATAACAATAAATTACATACTTTGACTTTATTCTAGTTTATTGGGGACCCACTGACGGGTATAGGCCTCCTCCAATGTCTTCCAATACTTCCTATCTTGCGCCTGTCTTATCCAGGTTACCCCTGCCGTCGCCACGATGTCATCACACCAACGTCTCCGGGGTCTTCCACGTGGTCGTTTCGCGTCTCTCGGGTACCAATTGAGCACCTCTTTGCTCCAACGACCATCCGAGGTTCTGGCGACGTGTCCTGCCCACCTCCATTTTAGTTGACAAGCTAGCTCAGCTGCGTCTACAACTCTTGTGATTTCCGTATATCTCTGTTTCTTTTACGGTCGCGCAGTTTTAGTCCAAGCATACTTCTTTCCATTGCTCGTAATTACATACTTAGTATAAAACAAAGTCGCTTCCCGCGTCTGTCCCTATGTATGTATGCTAAAATCATTAAAACTATGCATCGGATTTTGATGCGGTTTTTTTAACTCTAACTTTTAAAAAAAGCGCATCAAAATCCGATGCGGTTTTTTTAAAAGTTAGAGTGATTCAAGAGGAAGGTTTTTATGTATACTTAATACATGCACCACATAGGTAAGGCGGTACTAAGTTCGCCAGGTTGACTAGTAACTAATAAATCACACGATTTTGCTCCAGAAACATATCCTTGATTTATCATTCAATGTTCAATGCGATAAACATTTATTACAATTGTGCTCACAGAACAAGGAAGATGCTCTCTCTCATGGATTTAAAATTAAAAACTCATTCCATATTTAAATTAAATGTGCATCAAACACGATCTCTGCAGATCACTACTTACGTACTGTCAAAAGGAGAATAACCGTAAAATTCCTATTGAGAGAAGTATCGTAAAATCTGAATTTTCAGCCCGATTGCGTTCCGATCTATTCATGCCGTTTTACGACGCTCAGTGATTCGTGAAGCACTAAAATCTTGGATGTTTATTGTTTGAATGGATGAATAGGAACGTGATTCTGGTAGACCTTTAAACCTTATAAAGCTATGATACCTTTTGTGTGATAGTTTAACCAAGTCAGTCGAAATCTGGTCGATATGGTTGATTGATTGATTGATTGATTGATTGATTGAAAGATTTATTCCATGTTCCATGTTCAAATTAAACCGTTTAAACCGAAGTCGGCCAAAAAGTCAGAGGGCCTATTACGGCCACATTTGCAAAATTGCTTTTCGTCCTCTAGAGTGTCAAAGTCAATACAAAAAAAAAAAACGCAAAGAGGACGCAAAGCAATATTGCAAAAGCGGCCGTAATAGGGCCTCAGTACAGTGGCGGACACGGTCGTCGTAACACTTCCGGTTTTTCTGTATTGCAAAATAGCTCTTTTTCTTTTATTTATTTTATTTATTTAAATAGGAAAACAAACAGCTTTTGTAATACAATCTAGGGCTGACGAAACGGAAGGGCTCCTAGTCCGCCACTGTACGAGTTTACTTTATTGGTTCATTAAAAAAAAACACAATTTCAGTAACACAGTTTATAATTGAGAGAGTAAAATATTTAAGAAAGACACAAAACACGAAAAATGCACGATTAAAACCTTTTTTTTGCCACAAAAAAGCACTTTAATTAACCCCTTACCCATACAAATGTGTAAATTGAACGATAACAATAAGGTAAGTGGTGCATATGTTAAAAATGGTGACAGGAAGTTGCCCATCCAATGGTACCAGTCGAAGTCCGCACATTTTGAAGGGCCTTTTCTCTATATAGGTTAGGAAGTCTTCTAACTCCTCCTTGATGATTATATCTAGAAACAAAATATCAATAACAATATCAATCAATATCAATACATAGTATAAAACAAAGTCTCCTCCCGCGTCTGTCCCTATGTAAGTATGCTTCAATTTTTAAAACTACGCAACAGATTTCTATGCGGTGTTTTTCAATAGATAGAGTGATTCAAGAGGAAGGTTTATAAGTATAATACATGAAAAAAAATACTAATAGGTTAGGCGAAACAAAGTTCGCCGGGTCGACTAGTTAGTAACAGATCATTATCTAATTGCCGTATGGTGCAGGCCTACAATACCAGTAACCCATCTCCTCCCACGGGTGTCGTAATCGTAAAAGGCGACTAAGGGAACACCAGGACAGCAGCGTCTTTTGTTGAAATATGAAGAGTAGGAGCCATACTACGATCGCCAACCCGTCTGCCAAGAGTGGTGATTACGGCAAACTCCTTCCACAACGTTTGTCCTTGTGGTAATCTGTGGGACAGACCTATGTCCAGCAGTAGACGTCTATGGGTTGTAATGATAAATAGATCTATAATTAATTTGATTAATTCCTCTTGTAGCTCTATAGTAGCAGCACTCCGTATTGACTCTATTACTTAAATAATAATAATAACATATCATAATAATAACGCATCACACTCAGAACCCCTAACTAGGAAGAACCTGTATCTAGGGTACCCGAAACATATACAGAGACGAACATTACACCCAGACCGGAAGCAAACATCGATATTCATCATACCAATGTTCGCCCCGCCGGGAATCGAACCCAGGTGCACATGCTTACTCAGTACTCGTACCGTCAGCATCACAATACGCTTCGAGTAGAGTCAGCATCATCTTCTGAACTTCTTCGCCAACCATTTGCATTTGTATGCCAGGTAGCGATGGCAGAATAATGAAAATTATCCCCTCAACCGCTAGAACTATCGAGTAACTTGATATACCCTGGAATCAATCGATCAAATAGAACAAAACGGTTACGGTATTATTAAAGAACTAGCTTTTGCCCGCAGCTTCGCACGCGCTTTTTCATTAAAAACGTTAATAACTGGTTGATTTACTACTCAGAATTTTGGTGACATCATTTCTGATCGCACCTATACCCCCTCAAAATATCTACCTATTTACAGTAGTAATATTTTGTTTATTTCAGTTCCCGTGGCAACTCCAGAAATTCCTTTCTACACTCCACCATTCAGACACTGAAACTCATATTTCTAACATTTAAGTATATAAGCTGGTTCGGTGAAATATTAGCTCGGTAGTTGGATTATGTATATACCTACGCGAGTAATTTTTCTTTAGGCGCTTTATATTTTTGGGAATGTTCCGTCACCATGTGAATTTTGGTGAATCTTTTCTTAATATGACTCTGAATCTAATTACACCCACTGAAGAACCCATTTTCCTATTTTTACGTCAAAATAAAGAAATATACATTGATTTCATACTAACTAAAGAGTCCCGTTTTACATTCCCGTGGGAAATTAGTATATTTCTTTCTTCCAACTACTACTACTACCACAGAGACACTTGTAGACCAAATTCCACGTTGACATATTCAAGAAAATCAATTTTTCATACAAAATAATTAGTCCGGTAATCCCCGTTCCCATGGGAATTTAGTTAATTCCTTTCTTTCAACACACTTTCATCAACTGAGGAACCTGTACACAAATTTCACGTCAATACACTCAAGAAAGTCGATATTTCATTACCACAAAAAAAGTCCCGTTATTCCCGTTCCCGTGGGAATTTTGTAAATTACTTTCATTCAACATTCCTACATTTACTAAGGAACCTATACACTAAATTTCACGTCGATACACTCAATAATGTAGATTTTTCATACTAACTAAACAATCCCGTAATTCCCGTTCCTGAGGGAATTTCGGGAAATCCTTTCTTAGCGGATGCTTACGTCATAACATCTACCTGCATGCCAAATTTCAGCCCGATCCGTCGAGTGGTTTGGGCTGTGCGTTGATAGATCACTATGTCAGTCAGTCAGTCAGTCAGTCAGTCAGTCAGTCAGTCACCTTTGAGTTTTATATATATAGAAAACATATTATATGTTGGAGCTGTACCACATAATGTTATTTTTGTAATAGAAACATTTCCGATTTCAATATAAAATGGCTCAGCAGCAAGAAATTCGCAACTTTAACTTAATTTGTTATTTTTACTCGTTTTATATTTTTTACTGACCTGTAATTGATGTTGAATCATAGCAGAATAGGAAACACACATCATCTTGAGAATTGCGCAAACGAGACTTGTACATAGCTGAAAGTTTAATATAATTTATATAATCTTAACTGAAAGACATCCACATACGCGCCGCCAAAAATCATAATAATGACTAATCGTAATAGTGGAAATAGTGAATTTAATGATAACTAGTCGACCTGGCGAACTTCGTACCGCCTAACCTTTAACTATATTGTGCATGAATTATACTAATAAACCTTCCTCTTGAATCACTGTATTTATTTAAAAAATAAGCATCAAAATCCGTTGCATCGTTTTAAAGATTTAAGCATACATAGGGACAGACGCGGGAAGCGACTTTATTTTATACTATGTATTGATGATATTGATTAAAATAAATAAATTGAGAAGTATATAAGTATATATCTATTCATTATATGGTTAAAAAATACTTACAAAAGGATTTAAAGCTTGAAGCAACTTATGAATTTGATTCAAATACAAACTGTAAATGACTTGCAATTTCAAAACATCACCAGCTTTTAACTTTCTATAGTTAACGAGCATTTTACACTTTTTTTCTACATTCCCCTTCAACTTTACAATAACCAAATAATTGTAGTAAAACACAATAAACATAATTTGGTAATGAGAAAAGATGCCAATATTCATTAACCAGTTCGAAAAAATATCAACTGGATTCAATCGACAAAATTCAGCGTTATTTAAACAAAATAAAACTTGGTAGATAACACGCAAAACAACTAATAAAACAGATGTTACCAATTCAAAAATTCTCAATCTTCGAAATTCTGGACCCAACTGTACGTCTACTGAATTCATATAATCTGGTAAAAGAGATCTAAAAGACATCGGAGGAAAATACAAGAGCAAGAAATTCAATGTATATTCAATTGCAACTAGAATAAGAAGAATATCACTCGTTTGTGATAATAGTTTAGACGATTCCATCAAGAAATGGTTTACTGTGACAGTCGTAACGAATGACATCACAAAAAGGCAGCATAGATTTGTTAATATGAATGTTAACTTCGGTAGTTTTCTTGGTAGATAATTGTAGCCGAGGGCAAGACGAATCCAGATTGCGAATTTCAGAAAGGAGTAGAGAGTAGTTGTTTGCAATAGCTGTACTTTAGTCTTCGATTTGAACGAAGGCATTTTGAAAAACACACGAGTTGCTTAGCTGCGTTTATTGCTGAACATTGCCAGTGTTTGTGTTGGATAGCTTTATACGATGTTGTATGATCAATATTTTGTTAGATAAACAATGAAGTTTTTTGTTTGTTATTATACAAACACAGAAGGTTTTTAGGTATTTCCAACGCTAATTATCCCTTGACGAAACCTGAGGTTAGTATAAAATTACCAGACAGACTTTCAAATTTTATAGATTTTTATCTTTATTATTCAGTGAGTTGTGTGTTATTATAGTTTTAATATTCGACTTTCAATGGAATTTAATTAATAAAAATATCAGCCCCCAATATTTGAAAAAAAATGCACTTTTATAAATGTGATAAAAAAAAAACTTAAAAACATAAATCTTAAGATAAGAGAATTCCTTAATGCAATCAAAATAAAACATAAAAGTACATAAAACAAGTTACAAATATCAATGCAAATGGCGGCCTTATCACTGAAAGTCTAGTACTTATTTCGCATGCTTCAAATATCTTCACCTTGATATCAATGAAGTTTTACTTTCCTACTTTTTTTTTGTATAAGTATGTATTGCTGCTTGTAAACCCTCTTATTAGACGTCCACTACTGGACATAGGCCTCCCCACATATCATCCTGATAAAGAAAAAATTATGTTTTCATATAGGTAAGCTTTTATTTTACACGATCATAATTAACTCTATAACTACAACTGAGCGATGACAATAAAATAAGTGGTACAGAAGCTTAGCAAGTTGACAGGCAAGGATAGATCAGCTGCAAAAAGACGCATTATAACAAACTTATAAGGCCTTAATTCAAGGAACTCCAGAAACTCGTCTATGCAGGTTTTGTATCTTCTATCTGAAACAATAACTTCAAAGTTTACCGTATTATTCATAAAGATACAGTAGGTTTCAAATAACTTTACTGGTGGTCTACTTTTCTGGTTTCTTGTCTGGTAAATACGTGACATCCAGTCTTAATTGACATGCGTCAAATAACTAAAATGCTCTAACTTTTTATGAATAACAGAACAAAGCAAAAGAATAGAGAACAAAATAAAGTCTCAAGATTCGACTACAATTTGACAACATTCGAAATCAACTGCTGCTTTTTAAGGATATGTAGGAACCTTATAAACAGCAATGGTTTTCCGATGGGGTTCGGTTCTGGAAGAAATGATTATCATCAACATGATCTCAACCCAACACGTTCACTGCTAAACTTAGACCTCCCCGACTGACGAAGTATAATTTCAAAGTAATAATTCCTTTTGAAAAGAATTTATTCTTATTGATGATATTAGGGTATCATGAGTATCACTTTAGTACTGTTTTTTTACAGTATTTCCTTAAACTTTTGTAGTATTATTCTAAATCACTAGGAGACCAGAACCTTTAGTCCGTATCCGTTCTTCCATCAAGTCTTCTCTGATGCCGTCTACTTCACGAGCTACCAGCTCCGACACCACGCTTGGTAGACTCAGCTGAATGTAGCTCTGAAGGATATCGATGCCTTTAATAACACTCAGGAACGATCCTTTCTGAAATTATTGACGTTATTTTAAAGCTGTCAAATTAAATAACATCAAAAATATGTATTAAAAAATTTATTTAAACAAAATTCTGCCAAACCCACATTTGGGTGTGTCTGCTATGGAGCAGTGGTAGTACCTACAACGACTTAGATTTGGGATTGGCGATTTAGTTTCATTTCAAAGGGTTTGAGAGCCAGAGCCCAAATCCTTATAACTAATATATATAGCTTAGCTAAGAGCCTTACCGTCTTATTCATAAAGATATAGTAGATTTTAAGTGGCGTTACTGGAGGTCTACTTCTCTGGTTTGTTGTATGGTAAATACGTGACATCCAGTCTAAATAGACATACGTCAAATAACTAAAATGCTCTTTAACTTTTTTTGAATAAGAGGGTTACTGTGCAAACTCCCTCCACAAGACAAACTGCCTCCAAAGAGCAAATTCCCTTCACAATGTTTATCCTTGTGGCAATCTGTGGGGCAGATATGTCCACAAGTAATAATAATAACACCGAGCCCCTAACTAGGAAGAACCTGTATCTGGGGTGCCCGAACACATACAGAGTCGAACATTACACCCAGACCGGAAACAAACATCGTTATTCATCATACCAATGTTCTCCGCGCCGGGAATCGAACCCAGGTGCACACGCTTACTAAGTTCACATCACTAGCTGCCAACTGAGCCACGAAGCAGTCAAAAGTGTGGTTGTAAAGATGAAAACATGGTTAATATCAAACATGATCGTGATCCTGTCATCAGATTATCATGCTCAGTAAATGAATGAGTAACCGATTATTTCCCAAAGTGGAAACTTTTGGAAACAAAAATATGACTAGGGTAAAACGTCCTATTACCGCGGTAGTCAAAATCACGTCCTATTACGGCTCTATTTTATCTTTTTCAATTTATGATTCGTTGTGACTGTGTATGGTAAAGGTGACTACATAGTGTCCAAGGGAAACTAACAAGTAACTTATTACCCAGCACTCGTGCGTTTAAAATCGTTTAATATGACTTAAATTAATTATTTTTTGTAACGTCAGCGAAGCGAGAAGCTGTTTCATACAAACGCAGACTGACTCGAGGTAGAACATTGAATTTTCAGACTTCGTTTTTAGTTCAAACAAACACTTTAAGATTATGTTTCTATATTGGAATACTTTTTACATTCAAGAAGTCTTAGTTAATCAAGTTGATTGCCGTTTAAAATCAAATAAAACAAGTAAATATGAGTAAACAAAAGTCCGCCGTGTTAGGAAGGCTATTTGAGGGTTCCGCCTATTACGGAGGGTACCATCGGTAATAGGAAAAACGCAGTGTCGGTAATTTTTAAATTTAGTGGTATAATAAATATAATTTATGAACATTTCGTTATTTAAGTGTAATTTTCATTAGTTCTCAAGTATAAAACCAATTTTGGAGGTTCATGTTTTTTAACTAAAATCCTTGTTTTTGACGCTTAAAGTTGACAGTAAAATTTAGGTTTGTTAGAATACTGTGAAACCTAACGTTTGAGTTTTAATGAAGAAAAATAGTCTAATACAACGATTATACTAACGATTTGAGAGATTTATGGTAAAGTCAGAGTGCTCTTATGTGTAAGTAATAACTTACATTACCGAAATATCTTAACATTATATTTCAGAATTAGGATATAAAAACTCATTAGATATTTTAGTACCTACCGTATTAGGCTGTAAGGAATCCTAACACGGTGTATGGAAATTACAGAGCTAATAATTTAACCGTATTATTCATAAAGGTACCGTACATTTTAAAAAGCTTTACTGCAGGTCTACTTATTTGGTTTGTTGTATGGTAAATACGTGACATCCTATCTAAATTGACATACGTCAAATAACTAAAATGCACTTTACAGGGTTAGTAAATAATTAAAAAACCTACAGAAAAATGTAAACTAAGGTTAGATTTATCGTATTTTCCCATCAATATAATAATTAAATACTAGATTTTACCGCAACTTTGACACAGCATACAAAACTGATTATGATTCGTTGGTTGTTTTATTTATTACTAGATAAATATTCCGTTTTTTCCCGTTCCCGTGGGAATTTCGGGAAATCCCTTCTTAGTGCTCACCTATACTCCCTAAGGAACCTACATGCAAAATTTCAGCCCGTACGCCCAGTAGTTTGGGCTCTGCGTTGTCTGTCAGTCAGTCAGTCAGTCAGTCAGTCAGTCAGTCAGTAACGAAAGAGTTTTATATATATTGATTGTATTTTGGTTTACTGTTTTGTTGTTGTTTTTTTTTGTGTTCCATTTTTGCATGTTTGTGTCAACGTTGTTGTAAAAAAATGAATATTATTTTTTTTAACTTTCTCCTCTTGGGTAGATATCCATTTTCCATCTTTTTTACCGTTTAACTTAACCTTCACTGACTGCACTCTGCTGCTTCGCCAGTTAAATTTTCCTTCAAATATGTTTTATTTGTAAGTTTTCATTAAATCTATTTCGTAGTTTTTACGTGAAAGAGTTACAGACATCCGTAAACTTTGTTGTTTAGAATATTAGTAGGATTATTAAAACCCTCAGGCCTTTTTCAAATTAAAGTTTTATAACGAAAAAAAAAATGGTTAAGGAGGTTGTCAATTCGATCTGTATGTATGTTTGTATGCATGTTTGTCCGTGATTATTTCGATTTTGTCAAAACCAATTTTTACAAAAGTATTTTTTTAATTCAGAAGAAGTGTTTTAGTACCTATTTTTGACCGATTTTAAAAAAGAGGAAGTTCTTAGTTTAGGTTGTATTAGTTTATTTATTAAGGTTTCGGGTACACGTCCCGGGACCTTATTAATATGTCTTTTCCATCCGTCCGTCTGTCTGTCTGCCAAAGGCACTAATTTCCGAAACGGCTTGATTAATTTAATGAAAAAAATTCACGATATTTTATTTGTCGTCAAAAGAATACTAAAAAATATTAAAAACTTCAAAAAATTATGGAAATTTAGAGAAAATTTCAAAAATTGTGCCAAAATCTTCCTTTTTTGAACAAAATTTTGTCGAGCCTCTACTGAGATATTGACCTGGTCAACAGATATTAAATAATGATCATTTGTAACTTCACTTCACTTCACTTGCACTTCTTCGTTGGTAATAAAGCATAAAATCGGCTAAACGTGGGTCCGGCTCTTAAGCTGGTACCTCTGCCTAACCCTTCGGCGTGATATTATGTTTATGTAACTTCACTTAATGTAGATTAACAACAAATATTAAAAATTATGTTAAGAAGCTAGCCAAATTCACACCAATTACGCTTTTATGAGTATAACCTGCGCACATAAAGAAACGATCTCAAAATGGCGGCCGTTGTATGGGCTGTCTCGCTTCTCAACTCTTCCCTCATACTAATATACGCGAGATAGCATTCGTTCGGCCGCCATTTTCAAATCCTTTCTTTATCAGCGCGGTTTATAAAAAAAAACGTCCGCATATTTAATTCATTCCTTTACGTTGTGCAGAGAGATGGGAGAACGTTACGATGCCGTAGATTGTTTTTGTTATTCGCCCTTTCAGGTCAGGCAAAGGAACATAATTGCCCATACAGCCAAATATCTAAACTAATGATATTACTGGAAACTTCTTAGCGCGAGGCCGTTTATTTAATAGTTGATACACAAAATATTTTCAAAATAGCCCCTTACTAGGAAGAACCTGTATCAGTGCCAGTAACAATTACAGCCATTGCATACCATTTTCTGATTGCACGGAACCGTGAGCTGAGATGAAAATGTTTCATCGTGCGTGTGTTGGCATCCCATACTCCGTAATAGGCAGTGCTTACCGCCGTAATGGGCTTCAAACTTTTTTTTGCCGCCGTAATAGGAATTCCGAATTGTCAGAAAAAATATTTATTTAAAATTAATTATCACTCTAGAATAAATAAAACTACAACTGAAATAGAAAATATAATTATCATGAGTGTCAAAAAAAAATTCAAATATCTGCTAACATATTTAGAAATGCTTAATTTCTTACCCTACTTTAAAATGTCGTCAAAACGCGCCGTAATAGGGCATGTTACCCCACAGAACAAGGAGTTGCTCTCTCTCTCTAAATAGAAATCGCGAGTAGGCGGAGCCCGCGTGCCTATCATTAGCTCTGCAGTGCCTATTCGTAGTTTTTGACAGATTTGATAAGCTCAGTTGCTTTAAGCTTCTTGTAAACAAACCACCAGGAAAAATATGAAAAAAAAACCCACTAAAATGCCATATTGTGCTGTGTTGGAATGCAAAAATTAAAGTCGGGGACTTAAAAGTACTAATTATGCCGTATCATTACATCGTTAAGTAATATTTCACTGTATTTTTAAATAAATTTGAAATTATACATGAACAAGAAAACAAAACCATAAGTGAGAAAATGAAAACACCCTAATTACGGAGCAGTAAAATTGAATTTTCATTGAAGCCTGTGAGTCCTGTGACTGTGACTGTACCTTCATAGCGTTCTTCTTTATCTATGGTATTAGACTCTATGACTTTTTCTAGAACATTTTGACAACAGTTTAATGGAAATCAGTTAGAGATTGCTCAACATGATGAAAATCTATCGATAATTTTCTATGATAAAAATCTATCGATAATAATAATTTTCAGTGTAAAAAAAAATAGGTATTCGCTTCGACTTGAAAACCTCTACCTTTTTTCGGTTTAAAATGTGATTTACTTTAAAGTTAATTTCTTGAATACGAATGAAATTATATGAATCTTTCAACTTAGACTCTTGCGTATCAATGAAATTATATTAGCATCATCATCATATTACAATAATGTTGTAATATGTAAAAAATAAAGTCGCTTTCCGCATCAGTCCTTAGGTATGTTTTTAATCTTTAAAAATACAGCGGATTTTAATGCGGATTTTTTTAATAGATAGAGTGATTCAAGAGGAAGGTTTATAAGTATAAAACATGCACGTTCTAATAATAGGTTAGGCGGTACGAAGTTTGCCGGGTCGACTAGTATTGTATAAAGACAAGTCGTCACTCTTATAGTGTGCTATATTTTATTTTTCTTTTCATTTATTTACAGCCTGTGTTACTGGATCACCTTGGGCCAAGCTCAGAACCTAATACACTTAAGCATAAACTTGAAGATGGAGCCATCATGAAAGCTTCTTAAGCTAAGAGGAGTTTCAATAAACAATACCTAGAGAAGAAAAAATGCTAAATATTATGTATTAAAAAAACCAAGATTAGTTAAGAGTTTAAGGCAAGTAATAAATAAGCAAGTACTTCGATATTAAATAAGATAATATAAATATAAAACCCATCTTGTTTTATTGGTCTATCTACCCATCCACCTAAATTGTTTACTTTGGTTAAAATAAAGCTTCATTTAAAGTACAGTACTTACTCCAAAATTAATAATGCGCATGCAGATTCGCTAATTGTCGATTTCACGGAAACACCTGAATCAAAAATCATAATTCTACTAAATTACGCATGCAGAAAATGCACTTAACCTCCTTAAATACATATCGTCTTACGTCGCTTGGGAATACGACCGTTGTCGAACAGTGACGAAGATTTCTATACGCATTATAACTTTTGCAGTACTGTAGGTATATAACAATTTTATAACTAAACACATTTTTATTTCTGAATCTCTATATATGCGAAGCATAACTGTTGAATAAAAAACGACATTGGAAATAAATAAAAATTAAACTGTACACTAAAATAAACTTTGTTCTATGAGCGACTGGTTTTTTCATATGATAATCACAATACATCGCCAATCACCAAGAAGGCCGTTTGCGTAGAATACACATAGATTTTCGTAAAAAAAAAGTAATTGTTACCTGAAGCCATATGAAAGAAAGTTGTATATCGATAGGTTTTTCTCATCGACAAACTTTCTCCCGCAATATGTACATCCCTAGCTTAGTTTTTCATTTTTCGACGTAGCCACCTAGTGTTTAGTAGCGGTAGTACAAAAGCTGTAGTTCCATCTAGCGTCGAATAGTAAAACTAGGAACAATGCGTGAGGATTTTAAAGCAAAGAGGATGTATAGCTTTCTACCATGTCTTTGGAAAAACCTAATTTCATTCTTTTATCATATGTATGTCATCATTATCTTAAGTATTTCATAATTGTTATTTGATTTTGATCTTTGTTTATTTGTAAAAAAGGTTCATAGTCTACTTCAAAGTTTTGTGATGTAGATCTTTTCGGCTTTGTCGTTAATCACCAATGGTAGCTTGGATTTCATAGTGAGCGTTTGGTTTATATGTGTGAGTTTGGACACACTGGTTTTAGTACTAAAATCTCATGATGCTATTTCTATTGTATTCTCTTGTTCTGTGTGTTACCCTACATTGAATATTTTAGTTAGTTTAGCAAAAAAGAATTTCAAACTTACCTCGCCGTTTAAACCATGTGTGACGTCATTAAAGCATAGCATTGTTTTAGGGATAAACCAAATCATACTTTGGAGATACTGTAATTATATTTGAATTCAATTAAAAATGTACCCTTTATTTAGTTTAATTAATAAATTATCAGTAAAGCTACAAAAAAAGAACTAACCAGATGACCAAATATATTACGAAACTCATCAACGTAATCCAAAAGTTTTTTGTAGACTTTCCGGTATTTAATCATTTCACATCCTTTAAAAAACATCGATGACTTCTCATCATTAAAGACCTTCTCAACGGCAATCTTCAGCCTATTCATTCTATGAAAAACTAAGAGAATCAAAAGCGTAAACGGCATCATGCTGATACTAGAACCCAGTATGATCAACTGGAACGCGCTTGTGACCCAGAGTTCCTCAATGCAGATATCAAAACTAAGAAATGTGCAAAACCATATAAGCATGCAGATTCGAATAATAACAATGATCATTCCGACGATGATTGAGTATATTCTGACTTTACTAAAAAAGCTATGACTAAGGCCTAGAATAGGGTCGACACCATCAACATTTTTGAAGAGTAAAGCTCCAAGCGGAATACGGCAGAAGGAAAGATACATCGCAGTCACTGCATACTCTTGTGTATGAATGACCATGTCAATCATTTGCGATATGTGGACTTTGTACTCCAAATATACAAATGGGCTAATAGACGCGAAGAGACAATAGATATTTATAATAAAACGCTTGTATTTTGGCATTTGGTTCCTGTAAGGCATGTAGTTCATGCCGATTACTAGGCAAGCATATACCGGTGTACGGAAGTACTTGTAAATATCCAATGTTGAATGATCTGTTGACTTCCTTTTCTCATATAGTTTCGGATACATTTTTTTACTTTAAATATCGCACTATCTTTGACAGAGGTTAAAGTAAAAATGTGTTAATAGTTTTAGTTTCCACAAACTTTTGTTTGTCAAAAGCCAATATTCAGTACAATTATCGCACTTTTGTCTGTTTTCCGACGCACCTTATATTTACTGTAAAACAGTAAAAATTACATACCTACCTAGTTTCTAGGTAATCCAAACAAATGTTATATTGACCTTTAAATACTTTGAAATAGATGTTGGTATGTTGAGCGATATGGATTATGCAACAGGCATACAAAAACCGATTTTGTATAAGAAAAATTTTCATGAAACGAAAATCAAAGCTACAGTACAGGGGTTTTCCAAAAGCAACCTTTTTTAAGATTTGACCGATGTTTCTCTAGTAAAGTTCTTGGGTATGATGAGATAAATCAATATTTTTGCTCTATTATCTAAGTAGTTGTTCAAAATGTGCATTTTTATCCAAAAACAATATGATCAAGATTCAAAGTCAAAGTCAAAGTCAAAGTGAAAGTCAAAGTCAAAGTCAATGTCAATGTCAAAGTCAAAGTCAAAGTCAAAGTCAAATTCTTTATTCAAAATACAAGATATCACTTTTTGAAAGTCAATTAGACTACATCTAATCTAATCGCTATTGATACCTTATTTGGTAAAGTATCCTATACTGTGAGAGGCGAAGTAGTTCAGGGTGCCCACCAATTTGCTCAGGTAAACAAATGTTTGCCTTGCCTTACGACAATAGTCGCCTGGAGAGGCCCCCAAACGAGCCCTCCTCTGTCAAATGATTCTACTCCCTTTCGCAATGATTTTACAGCGTAGAGAAGAAAGGGGTAACAAACTCTACTTTACAATTTATCTCTCTTTTTTTTTTTTTTTTTTCTTTTTGTTTTGTGATATTACAATATTTACAATACAATTAAGTGACAATACTATGAACATTATACAGATAAATAAAAATGAAATTACATGAAATAATGAAAAATATCTTAAGTGCAGAGCTAGACTACTTCCATGCGTCTTTGTCGTTTACATAATAATCAATATTGTAATAAGCTTTCTTAATCAGAACTTTTTTGATACGAGTTTTAAACTCATTATCATTCAGGATCAAAATTTCTTCTGGGATCTTCTTATAGAATCTTACTTCGTTTCCTATAAAGCATTTGTTTGTCCGTTTTAGTCTGTTTTGTGGAATACTGAGTTTGTTTTTGCTACGCGTTCTAAGTTCCTTAATTTTATCACATTTTTTATCAAACATATGTATGTTTCTACGAGTATACATAATAATTTCGAAAATGTACTGGGAAGGAAGAGTCAAAATATCTATTTCTTTGAATTTTTCTCTGAGGGACTCGCGAGCTTTAAGCTGATAAATGTTTCTGATTGCGCGTTTTTGTAGTATAAAAATGACGTTAAGATCTGCAGCTCTTCCCCATAGAAGCAAGCCATAGGTCATTAAGCTATGAAAGTAACTAAAATACACAAGTCTCGCGGTAGACACATCAGTTAATTTTCTGATTTTCCAGATTGCGTACGCAGCCGAACTGAGCCTTGCCGCAAGATTTGAGATATGGGGGCCCCACTGAAGATCGATACCGTCATGTACTTACATAACATATTTTCGATTGATATGTCATTAATTATCTCTAATTTAATGCAGTCTAAATCTTATCACACGGTGAATGCTCATATTTGACTAATTAATTAATTCATGTGATACCTATTTGAAGCTTAATTGATTATAGTGGCCCGCGGCATATCTTTGGACGGTGAATATCATTTGATTAATTTGGCGTGTAATGCAAGCGTCTATGTCCGCGCAGGTATTTTCTATACATTTTTCGAACAGGCGCCAATAAGCGCTTGTTATCAGCTTTGTACGTAAATACGCCCTTAGACTATGATTCACATCGACAAAGCTAAAACTGCTGCCTATACACCTAAAACGTAACTCATCGTTCAAACTGAAGAGACAATACGCAGGACGAATGGGAGCCATCAATTCCCTTCCACTCAGAATGGGATATGAACGCCTAATGTCGTATCATCACATTTGCAAATGCGGACTGAGCTCTGAACAAATATACAACGGTTGGAAGAGAGAAATACTGGATGTTAGTAAGCATTTTTTAAGGCACGATTACTAACATATATTAATGTACTAGCTAATCAATCAATATATATAAAACTCTTCCGTTACTGACTGACTGACTGACAGACAACGCAGAGCCGAAACTACTGGGCGTAGAAAGCTGAAAATTGGAACGTAGGTTCCTTGGGGAGTGTAGGTGAGCACTAAGACGGGTTTTCCCGAAATTCCCACGGGAACGGGAAAAAACGGGATTTTTGTGTTTATGAGAAATCTGCGCGGGAAATACCGCGGGGCAGCCTCTAGTCAATATATATACAACTCTTCCGTTACTGACTGACTGACTGAGTGACTGACAGACAATGCAGAGCCAAAACTACTGGGCGTAGCGGGCTGAAATTTTGCATGTAGGTTCCTAGGGAGTGTAGGTGAGCACTAAGAAGGGATTTCCCGAAATGCCTACGGGAACGGGAATAAACGGGATTTTTGTGTTTATGAGAAATCTGCACGAGTGAAACCGCGCAGTGAAATGCGGTTAGTTTAATAAAATGGTAGAATTCTAATGGCAAAACAATTGTTTAAATCGGTCTAGTTAATTCAGAGCCTTTTCAATTCAAACAAAGAAAACTTACATTTTGTAATTACATGTTCTATTATATACCTTGAATGTGATGCGTTAATAATATTTTTTTGTTTCAAATATTACCTCCTCCAACCCGATGTGTTAGTAGCTCCAAAACCTATTTATGCCAAACAAATTACGTTCAATATCTCATACGTGTTTGTCAATATTATTTATACTCCCAAGAGACTCTCATCATCATTTTCAACATTCTTCCCTCTCTCGATTTGATCATTTACATATTTAGATGATTTACCTATTTACGTAAGTGTAGATTCGCCAAGTACTTATTTCGTCAAGCTTACTCCATACACGGAGTGTATTTTTGTTGAGTGGTCAAAATTAATACAATTTGCACAGTGGCGTTAATTTTAGGTTTAAGAGTTTGTCTTAATTTGGCCTTATTACAGGGGCAGAACGGACTAGGCTAGAGGCTAAATATCGATTAGATGCCTATTTAGGTCTATATAAACTTGTTTTGTTATTTCGATCTTTCAGTTATATATACCACTTAATTTAAGTCTATTTCCATCTTTCAATTATGCCCGTATTATCTACTACTAAATCACTTCTTGTAAGTACATATTAAAATCAAGGTTATTATCAATCAATACATAGTATAAAACAAAGTCGCTTTCCGCGTCTGTCCCTATGTATGCTTAAATCTTTAAAACTATGCAACGGATTTTGATGGGGTTTTTTTTTATAGATAGAGTGATTTAAGAGGAAGGTTTATAAGTAAAATACATGCACAAAATAGTAATAGGTTAGGCGGTACGAAGTACGCCGGGTCGACTAGTTTTGTATAAAATGTACCGACTTATCAAAGCAATACAAACATGCAAGAGCGAGCGAGTATATTATTCATTTCGACTTTTCTACTTCATAAATTATTTATTGTATTTTCGCTTTTTTTTACCTGTTCTCGAATGGAAATACGAACATTATCATTTGTAATGTGTTGTGCTTACATGAATCCATTAATATTGGAACAAGTGTCACTGAGTAAAATGATATATCGTTGGATTTCTATTAAAATTCGAAAGATTTACATACGCTACGCACAAAAGGCATTCTTCATTGATCTTTTCAAAGAGAAAATAAAGAAGAGGTTTTTTTCGTGTTATGAATGTGCATAATTTAGAAATTACGGAACACGATCTGTCATAATCATAAAATTAAACATTAGTGGATCCAGTCCTGTGCTACAAAAATAATTTAAAGCGTAGTGCTTGTTTGTTTGCTACGGCGCTGCTACGCCGTAGTCCGTAGCAGCTACTGTATAACACTATCAACTACGTAAAATCTCGCAAATATTCATGAATTTGGAAGACATTTAAATACGAACTGAATTTTAAATTTTATAACCGCCATGTGGTTAGTTTATTATCACAGATTATTTTCAAACGATTAAGTTAATCTTTTAAACAGACAGGTACTGGTAGTAAAACAATCATAAAAACTCTATTTTAAAATTCATCCAAATCGTAAAATAGGTTTCTATTCTTCTCGAGTGTTTTACGGTTTCGCCAAACGATGCGTGTCGTGTTTGGTTGTAAAATATTGATGGACGTGTTTATATATTTTATTGATATGATACCTATAATATTTATTAATCTTGGAAAACATATTTTTACTTGACGAAGATTATATGTAATGTTCAGTAAGTATATCAAATATTACACGTACCATAACATAATTAACAAGCTGCATGGTGTATCATATAGAAATGGTAGGTAGAGTAAGAAGAACAGATGGTTGCTGTGGCCAAAAAATTCTTAAATGGCGACCGCGCAATATTATTTTTTAACAGATCTGCTTTCCCGCCAACGCCAAACAAAACCAAAATGGCGGTGGGGCCGAAGCATTAATATTAAAATTAGTTTTAATTTAAACTCGGGTTCGCGTCGGTTTGACGTTGAAATATTATTGCAGCTCAACCCGTCGTATCCATTTTAGTTTTTAAAATTTTATTTCTGAAAAGAAATCTTGAATAAACGTAATGTTATGTGAAATTGTGACGAGTAAGGGATTTCAACTGTTTTATCAGTTAGGTATATGTACTTACTTTCTCTTGTACATTAAAACCATTCACAAATATACTTCTAAAAATCTTGTTTATAAGTATTTGAAAAAATTGTGAGTTTTCCTTTTATGTTACCCATGTGATATGCAAAAAAAAAAAATGTTTAAAATGAAACATTTATTTTGACACCAAACTATACAATGTAAAATAGCCATTTTTGTATTAAAAAATATACATATTTCAACTACTTACCTAAAGAAGCTACAAATTAACAGACTTTTCTACTTAGAAACAACTATTTCATGTGAATAAAATTAAAAAAACTTCTAATACTATAAACTCACCCCCAAATACTCAAAACTATTTTTAACCGACTTAAAAAAAGAGGTTATCAGTTTGACCTGTATGTATGTTTGTCCGCGATTATCCGCGTTTGGCTGAACCTATTTTGACGCGGTTTTCAGATAAGTATTTTATTTGTTACATTCAGGAGAAGATTTTAGTAATTACCTATTTTAACCGACTTCGCAAAACAGTTTATTCAGATTATGTATGTGTCAGCTTATAGAAGGCTTAAAAAAAAAAAAAAAAATTGATATTTGCCATAATTTAGAAGATTACTTTTTTCGCAATTGGACCTAGTATCAGTAAATGGGGCTCACAAAACTAAAATTCACACATAACCAATAGCTTGTAAAGCCCAGATGAACACATTATTCTTAATTATATTATATTCATACATAAGTCCACTTATTTGTAGAAAGAAATAACAGCAATAACTAGTGGCGATAAGGGTCAATTTGCTTTTTGACTCTCCGCAAACTAATAAACAAAGCTATAAGGTATTATACAATAAAACAATTACATAACCTAGTGGAAGATAAAAATAAAGCTGCCAAAGGAATCACAGTACTTTAATAGTAGAAATGTTATATTCATCAGAGTTAAAAAAAAACTTAATTTCGAGGAACGAAAATTGAGGTAATATTTAAAAATGATAATGTACAGTATCTATTTGATAAAATTATGAATTATTATTTTGTATATGTCTTAAACAAGTTATACTTTTGATTTAATTTTGTAATATAAAACTATGAAAATGTTTTCCTACTTACATACATGTTATATTCACATTATACAACATTTATTACATAGCGTAAAGCCTATAGGATATAGAAACCTTAGTTTTTATAGCAACTCTAGAAAATAAAATTCATTATAAATGTTGTGCACATGAAGAAAAAAAATCTGAATATGGGGCCGAACGCATGCCGCTTAACTCTTCCTTCATACTAGTAAACGCGAGATAGCATGCGTTCCGCCGCCATATTTAGATATTTTTTTTAAAGTGCGCAGGTTATAGTGAATTACGAGGCATATAAAATTAGGCAACGACAATACTGGCGCACTTTTTCTCCGCTAATAAAATTATGTCTATGATTATACTTTTATTATACAAAACTCAAAAACACAATTATTGTGATACATAACTAAAAAAAGAATATTTTTATTTTTTATATATTTCCCATGTTTCTTAGAAAATGGGTATAATTGGCTACTTTTCTACAGCTGTTTCAAAGAGCTCTTACAGCAAGCAACTTGTTACAGCAAGCATGTTACCTATCAAAACCGCCTTACATATCGTACCGCAAATTTACCACATTACCATCGTTCGAATCGGAATTACCACTACGATTTTCTGGAAAAGGTAAGACCCTAAAACCACCGTCCGAACCGCTGGAAGACGAAGAACCAGGGCTCGGTTCCTGCCCGGCTGGTTGTAACCTTGGCATTCTGAGTGCTATAGCTCTTATACGGGATGGTTCGTGCTGTTCGTTCCTCTCAGTTCGTTCAGTTCGTTCGGGTTCGTTCCGCGGTTGGTCCGGCACGAAGTTCTGCAGCGCGGAGGAGAGGTCGGCGGCGGCGCGGCGCGTGGCCGCCGCGGGCGGGCCGCGCGGGGCGAGCGAGAACATGTGCTTGTACCTGGCAATACGTAAATTATGTAGTTTTTAAAGAGAGAAAAAAATGGGTTTAGTAGACATAATTCACTAATGGTCTAGTGAAGTATGTCGTAGGAAGATTTGATAATTAGTTTTTTTTTTGCAAAAATAACTAGGAATTTTGCGAAAACACGGATTATTTGATATAAGAATGAATGCATTTACCATCATTCATATATCCATCCATCCATCCATCCATCGATCCATCAATTCATTCATTCATCGATCCAAGCATCCATTCATCCATCCATGCATCCATTCATCTATCAATACAATTCATTCATTCATTCATTCACCGACAGGAGCGAAACTCATGTTATAACAAGAAGAAAAAGATTATCATCTGGCAATCTCCTGCGGCGTCAGAGTCATAAATAAATTAATGAATTAATCCTGACCTGAAAAAGTGCATAACCATCACTTATAACTTCTAAGTTAAATCATTAATGTTACCTGGCAATCTCCTACGGCCACGACCACGGAGCCTCCACCTCCAGTACCTCTAGATACTTCATTCATTCATTCGTTCGTTCATTCATTCGTTTGTTCTTTCGTTCATTACTTCATTAATTTTTTTCCTCCACTCATTCAATCATTAAATAATGTCATTTATTCTTTCTTTAAGAGCCAGGTTATAGCGATGCTAGCGCCATTCGCGAAAAAAATTCATATCTTCTAAACTAAGGCAAATATCAAAAAATGTGGCACAGTATGACACTGGATAATGTAGCCTAGTATTTTTTAAGCACAGTAAAGTAGTCCTAAGTAAAAAGAACAAAAAAAACATAGATTGTTGCCAAAAGTGGCCACTTTTGGTAACACTTTGTAGCTTTCTTTGGTCTTCAACCTAAAAGCTGTACAGAAGTGCCCTAAAAATACTAGGCTACATTATCTAGTGTCACACAGTGTTACATTTTTCATATTTGCCTTAGTTTAGAAGATATTAATTTTTTTCGCGAATGGTGCTAGCATCGCTGTAAACTGGCTCTTAATCATTCATTCACTGACAAAAAAACTATTAATGAAGACTATTGAATAATAATAAGAAGAAGAAAGTTACCTGGCAATCTCCTGCGGCGTGAGCCCGCGCGCGTCCTGCCCCACGCGCTGCACGGCCAGCACTCTCCGCGGGGAGCTCCCGTTCCCGCGGGAACTGCCCCCACCTCCCACCACAGAATTTCCAGTCACAGTCCCGGCCCCCTCTTCCCCTCCGTTGGTTCTTGAATCGGCGCCGTAGAACGCTATCTCGTTGCCAGCTGGACCGACTGTACTACCTAGAGAAGTACATATACATACATTTGATCGGTCCAGCAAAAGACATATTTTACGCTAAGAAGAAAGAAAAAGTACATTTGACTGCCCAGCTCAGTTGGCAGTGATGTGGACTGAGGCGCGGGTGCACCGGATTCGATTCCCGGCGGGGCGAACATTGTTATGATGAATATCGATGTTTGTTTCCTGGTCGAGGTATAATGTTGTCTCTGTATTTGTTTCGGGCGACCAATATACAGGTTCTTCCTAGCTAGAAGCTTTTGTGATGTGTTATTTAATTATTTATCATACCTAAGAAAGCGATGTCATTAGCGAGCTCCCTCGCCCCTGAAGCCCCTATAACGGGGCTCGTACTCCTCAAGTTGGGCTTTACTAGTGTTGGCGATAATATGACCTAAGTCCAGCAGTAGTCCTCTTTTATGCCTGGGCTGGGATACACGAAACTAGTTTTTTTAAACTAAGATACCAAGTTTGTATTTTACAAAACTTTCCCAGCTTGTAAACTAGTTTACTAGCTTATAAATTACTAGTCAACCCGGCGAACTTCGTACCGCCGAACCTATTACTATCTTGTGCATGTAATAAACTTATAAACCTTCCTCTTGAATCACTCTATCTAATAAAAAAACCTCATCAAAATCCGTTGCATAGTTTTAAAGATATAAGCATACATAGGGACAGACGCGAGAAGCGACTTTGTTTTATACTATGTTTTGAAGATAGTTACACAAAGCCAGAAGTACTAGCTTGGTAACTTACTAACACTAGTTTGCTCTACTGTGGCTTGAAAAACTAGCCTCGTGTAGGCTAAGAAGAAAGAAAAAAAAATACAAATTACCTAAGAAGGCGATGCCATTAGCTCGAGTTGGGGCTGCAGCTCCATTTCCGTCCCCTGAAGCCCCTATAACGGGGCTAGTGCTTCTCAAGTTGGGCTTCACTAGTGTCGGCGATGATATGTTTAAAGCTAGAAAGTCGTGAAGCGGCACGCAGTAGACGCCCATGTCGTCCTGTAAAAAAATATAATAATTTGAATTTTTGTTGTATTTGGGTAAATTTTCGGACAGACAAAGAAATTTATTCCATACAGGCAAGTCTTTTTGTTTTTTTTTTGGAGTTTTCAATTTTTAAACAAGGAATTCGGGTTCCTCTGCAGCAGACAGAACAAGTAAGTATACTACTAATAATAAGAAAGGAGACGCCAATAACACGTCCGGAACAACGTGTAATTTCTCGGGGGAACGCGCTACCATGGCGGCAGCCAGGTAATCTATCTATTACCAGGGTAACAGGAACGACAAAATATTCTTATATCACTAAGAATACTGACCGTAGCAGAAGCGGAAAGCGTCTGCGGCAGCAAGCACAATGATAGCTATAAGTACCAGGGTATAAGGAACAAAGAGAGATGTATAAACTAAGAACAGACCCTAGAAGAAGCGGGAAAGCGTCCTCGTCAGCAAGCACAATGATAGCTATAAGTACCAGGGTATAAGGAACAAAGAGAAATGTATAAACTAAGAACATACCCTATAAGAAGCGGGGAAGCGTCCTCGTCAGCAAGCACAATGATAGCTATAAGTACCAGGGTATAAGGAACAAAGAGAGATGTATAAACTAAGAACAGACCCTAGAAGAAGCGGGGAAGCGTCCTCGTCAGCAAGCACAATGATAGCTATAAGTACCAGGGTATAAGGAACAAAGAGAGATGTATAAACTAAGAACAGACCCTAGAAGAAGCGGGGAAGCGTCCTCGTCAGCAAGCACAATGATAGCTATAAGTACCAGGGTATAAGGAACAAAGAGAAATGTATAAACTAAAAACAGACCCTAGAAGAAGCGGGGAAGCGTCCTCGTCAGCAAGCACAATGATAGCTATAATACCAGGGTATAAGGAACAAAGAGAGATGTATAAACTAAGAACAGACCCTAGAAGAAGCGGGGAAGCGTCCTCGTCAACAAGCACAATGATAGCTATAAGTACCAGGGTATAAGGAACAAAGAGAGATGTATAAACTAAGAACAGACCCTAGAAGAAGCGGGGAAGCGTCCTCGTCAACAAGCACAATGATAGCTATAAGTACCAGGGTATAAGGAACAAAGAGAGATGTATAAACTAAGAACAGACCCTAGAAGAAGCGGGGAAGCGTCCTCGTCAACAAGCACAATGATAGCTATAAGTACCAGGGTATAAGGAACAAAGAGAGATGTATAAACTAAGAACAGACCCTAGAAGAAGCGGGGAAGCGTCCTCGTCAACAAGCACAATGATAGCTATAAGTACCAGGGTATAAGGAACAAAGAGAGATGTATTAACTAACAACAGACCCTAGAAGAAGCGGAAAGCTTCCTCGGCATCGGCAGCAAGCAGCATGATAGCTTAGGGTATAAGGAACAATAAGATTTAGAAAACTAAGAACTGAACATGGAAGAAGCGAAGGAGGCATCCCATCATCCTAGCACCTCTAATATCTAAAACCATAATAGGCACGAGGAAATATGCATAACTACCAGGGTAATAGGAAGGACAAGAGGTTGCGGAAGTAAGAGTGGACCTGTGAGCAAGGCGCGGCGGCGGCGGCGGCGCGCGGCGCGAGCGGCACGTCGGGCACCACCTGCAGCTCCTCGGCCGGCGCGCCGCCCGCCAGGAGAAGCACCATTATTGAGGTCAGGTGGTCTAGTACCTGGGGAGAACATTTGTCAATTTATTAAACTTTCGAGCCCCTCGGAAAATGGCTTTAAAACCGCGGCGACAAGGCGGTAATAAATCAAAGGAATGATTCAGCTCACCATACCTAACAACTTTCCCAAAGCAACATGGGACGAAATCTCAAAACAAAATTCAGCTGTCCCGTACATTGACCCCGTCAGCTGATCGAACCAATTTATGGAGCAGCTGTAATTTTTTTGAGATTTCGACCTATGTTGCTTTGGGAAAGTTGTTAGTTATGGTGAGCAGAAGCCCTCCTTTGATTTATTACCGCCTTGTCAGAAACACCCGGTATATTAACTGACAGGACGAGAACTCTAATAACGGCAAGGAAGAATTAGCTGAAATTGTTTTTTTGTAAATGTTCGTAGTAGGTAGTTCAGGGAAAGTTAACAAGGTGAGAAAATATGAAAAAATTGAGAGTAAAAACATTTTTTTTTTCCATACAAAATGTTCAATCCATTTTCCTGTCAAACATTTGACGTTGTTATTTTTTTAAATTGCCCATTCTGGACGGGTAAAGTAACAAAGTACATACAGCCAATGTTTTTAGTAACTAAGTAGTATAATAATAATAGTAGTGTATGTAATAAACTAAGGCGATACGGAGTTTGCCGGGTCAGCTTAATTCGAATTAACTCTCTGGTGTGCACTTCTTCTCAGCCTTAGAACTTTCCACAGTTAATACTACGAACGAACATTATGAGAGGATTTTCTCGTATCGCCAAGCTTGGCAGGCTGGTTGATACTTCTAGGGCCAAAATACAAAAAAAAATATTTTTTTTCGCTATAAATCTTATCGGCAGTACTCAGATATATCAGCCCGCGCATCATGAACGACCATTTGTCGCATCTTTCTGTCACTTTTAATCGCTTTTGACATTTCGATGCGGGAAAATGTATGGAGATGATCGACAAAATTGACAGATAGATACGACAAATTGATAGATAGATAGATAGATAGATAATAAATTTATTTCAGAAGTAATACACAACACATTTTTAAGATTAATTACCAAAAACACAGTATGATTACAAAAAAACACGATTGTACATCTTGCATTACAAAATTCAACAAATTTACACACAGTGTAAGGAACAGGGGCGCATATCACATCCGAAATAGGCTGAATTGTCGTCATGCTACCGCCGCAGTTTAAGAAAACATTTTATCTCTATGACAGGCCAAGCTCAGAATTCTGAAGCAAAACAAAACATTTGATATTCAAATAGCTAGAAATCTTAGCGAGAGTACATTACATGCAACCAAGAGTACATTACCTGATTAGCTCTTAATCTGTGCCTAGGATCTTTAACGAGCAGTCTTTGGATGAGGAACACCGTGTTATCAGTCACCTGCACTGTGTTGCCATCACTGAAAATAAATGGAAAAAAAAAATTAAAATCAGGGGGTCAAGTTTCTTAAATAAAGATCAACTCGTAATTGTCTTGTTAGCGACTTCGTTAACCATTGCTGTTTTCTTTGGGCGTGCAACAGAAATTGCCTTTGTTAAAGCGGCAATGGTTAACTATTGAGGTTTTAATTGAATATATTAAAAAGAATTTAGAATAACATGAACTTGACTAGTTTGATATCTTTGGTTACTGTCATTATTAGAAAACATGGAGTCTTGTTGTGTGGTGCTAAATAAATATAAGAAAGTGAATCTTGCTTATTACTCAATTCCCAAGTTTAATGAAGTCGCTAACAAGGCAATTACGAATCGCTCGTTTTTAGTTATTAAACTTAAAACCCAGTTCTTTTTTTAATTATTAAATAATATAAATCAAACTAGAAGTTGTCCCGCGGTTTCACTCGCGCAGATTTCTCAGAAAATAAAAAATCCAGTTTTTTCCCGTTCCCATGGGAATTTCGGGAAATCCTTTCTTAGTGCTCACCTACACTCCATAAGGAACCTACATGCAAAATTTCAGCCCGCTATGCCCAGTAGCTTTGGCTCTGCGTTGTCTGTCAGTCAGTCAGTCAGTCAGTCAGTCAGTAACGGAAGAATTTTATATATATAGATTTATTAACTAAAGCTACAAAAATTATAAATGGTTTATTTGCAGTTTAAAAACAAGTTTTGCACTAAGTTTTTAAACTTAGACAGTGGTCCGACCGCCGGCGAGAAAACAATATCAGCGATTTTCTAGCTCAAAAAAGCACAATAAATACACATTCCTTGTAAATGAAAGATATTCATGTATTAATAGTTATAACCGCGGCGACAAGCTGGCCCCTTGTCACGTTGGTAATAAAAGCATAAACTCGGCTAAATGTGGGTCCGGTTCTTGAGCTGTTACCTCTGCCTAACCCTCCGGGGAATAAAAGGCGTGAGATTATGTATGTAATAGTTCTACTCGGATATCGTTCATCGTCGGCGGTGGGACTACTGCTTTATGTTAGTACTGATAAGTTTTATAGTTAACGAGCAGTCCCGGCTTACTTCGTTACGCCATAGAATATAAAATACTACTAAAGACTTGGCTCTATAGACTATGTTCTTTTGACTGCCCAGAATGGCCGAATAAAAAACAAACAACAACAACAAACCACCTGTCAAAATATGTAAACAACGGAAAAAATATTGCACCTTGGGTTATATTATTTGAGTTTAGGTAAGGATCCCTATTTTTTTTGAAAATCTTATATAGCATATAACACTCGGGGTTAATGTAGCTTTCTACCAGTGAAAGAATTTTTCAAATCGGTTCAGTATTACCGGAGCCTATTCGTTACAAAAAAACAAACAAACAAACAAATCTTTCCCCTTTATAATATTGGTATAGATATCTAATAGTTAATACAAGGTAGGTGACTTAATAAAATTAAAATACTCACGGAGGTATATTATAACTGGCAGCCTGAATTCTGGAGAAGAGTTGTGCCAGACTAGCGTCACAGAATGGAAACTGCCCATACAGCATTGTGTAAAGAATAATTCCTAGAGCCCACATATCACATGGTTTCGCTGCATACGGCTTGCATTGCAAAACGTCCGGAGATATGTAGGCGGGGGAACCTGTTAACAAGATCATCAATTTAATAATGTAAATTTTAATGTCTTTGTCTACGATCTGTTTGGTGAACCTAAAATAAATAAATAAATACATAGTATAAAACAAAGTTGCTTCTCTTGTCTGTCCGTTTATATGCTTAAAATTTATAAAACTTTGCAACGGATTGTAATGCGTTTTTTTTAATAAATAGAGTGATACAAGAGGAAGGTTTCTAAGTAGGTATTATACATGCACTAAATAGTAAAAGGTTATGCGGTACGAAGTTCGCCGGGTCGACTAGTACATAGTGTGGGACAAAAAGGCGACATAAGGAACAGTTAGGAACGAGCAGCAGCATCCTTTGTTGTAATACTTTCTGTGATTGTCTACCTGCATGCCCAGCGTGGCGATTACGTAAAAATCCCCAAAAAATTTTTTGTATTTGTAATTTGTGGCAATCTGTGTGGAATATAATTTGTGTCATGAAGAAATAATCAATATATTATTGACGAGCTACCCGGCTTCTTCGTTACGCCATTGAATATAGATACTTCTAAAGACTTGGCTCTATAGACTTTGTTCCTTAGACTCCCCAGAATGGGCGAATAAAAAAACAAACAACAACAAACCACCTGTCAAATTATGTAAACAACGGAAAAAATATTGCACCTTGGGTTACATTATTTGAGTTTAAGTAAGGATCCCTAATTTTTTTGAAAATCTAATATAGCCCATGTCACTCGGGGATAGTGTAGCTTCCTACCAGTGAAAGATTTTTTTAAATCGGTTCAGTATTTCCGGAGCCTATTCGTTACAAACAAATCTTTCCTCTTTATAATATTGGTATAGATAATTTTTTTGCCAAAAAAAAATGTTCCCTAAGTCGCATTAGATGACACCCATGGCAGTAGATAGAAAGAGTAGTATGATGGTGGTTTTCTGTGTGTTCTCCACAGATAACAGAGATATACTATAAAAGAAATATACCTCAGCATGAAAGGTCTATAATAATAATAAAAAGTGTTGTAATTACCTCTTTGGTCTTTTAAAAGGTCTCTCTCGCTGCCCAAATGAGTTCCGAGGCAGAAATTAGTGATAGTTATTCTTCCAGTTCGCTGGTTGAACACAATATTTCCTAGTTTCAAATCTCTGTGCACTATGTTCCTCTGAAATTTTATACATTTAAATTTAATAAATAATGATAAATAATGCTTGTTCGCCTTAAAACAAAAAACAAGAAATAAATAACAAAACAATTAGTTACAGTTAATTTTGAATAAGACAAAGGCAATGGGCGGCCTTATCGCTAAAAGCACCTATTTCCGGCAACCCAGAATAACCCATCAATGGAGAACTTGCAATATAATTTATGAGAATAGGTATTAATTCATCCAGTCAAGAGCTTTTTAATTAAAGGACACTTTATAAGCTGACCTGTCAGTCAGTCATCTGACCAAGAAACTCCATAACCACTTAAGTAAGTACACAGGATATCCCAAAAGGTTAATGCGTGATCACAAGGGTCACCAGAAAAATTTAAAAAAAATCCCCTCTGGGTATTAAAAAAATAAATGTAATTTTTATTAAAACTAAAAATTTTGCACCTTGTGGTGATTTTGCTACAATTTTTTTTTCGTTTAGTCTGTATTTGACAGATTCTGCTTTTGACACCATGGTCTTGTATGGACAGATTCTACATATGACAGATTCTTCTTATGACAGATTCTAGGTAATGCAGATTTTACTTAAGACAGATTCTACATATGATGGATTCTGTTTTTGACAGAATTTCCCACAAAAAAAATATATTTTAAAGTTTAGTTGTTTAATATTGTTGTCTCTACTGTCATGTGAAAAATCATTGTGGAAAAAGTGGGACAAATTTTGTTTAACTAAACAATGGATTTACTTTTTTATATGTAATGAAGCTTATTATTGATTTCAGTATTTTCACAATTTTTAAGCTTCCTTACTTATAAAGAAGTTAAATAATTGTTCCATTAAACAACATTGATCTCACTATCACATGACAGTAGTTAACAAAAATGTTAAACAACTAAATTAATTAATTAGTTTTTTTAAATGGGAAGCAAATCTGTCAAAAACAGAATCCGTCATATGTAGAATCTGTTGTATGTAGAATCTGTCCATACTAAACCATGGTGTCAAAAGCAGAATCTGTCAAATGTAGACCAAATGTTTTTTTTTTTTGTTGTCTGGTGACCCTTGTGATTCCCTTATCACCCCTCTTCCTAGCTACGTAACATGTTGGGACACCCTGCATAATTAAATTTTTTAAATTACCTTGTGCAACTCATAAACAACCCTCACAATATCAGCAAATATTATAATTGCTTCTTTTTCCGGAACTTTCTTCACTTTAGTGACATACTGTTGTAGATTGATCATTTCTTGGCCTCTCTCGCTGAACTGATGAGAACTGACGCAGTCCAGGACTAAGAAAAGACGTTGACGCACCCTGCCTGTATAGATGAACCCGTGGCCTGAGGGGTTTGGGATTTCTTCCAGTGCATAATCCTGAAAATTATTTTAATAAAATATTATTATTGTTATGTCTTTTGATTGATTTCGATTTCGGTTATTCCAACACACAGTTGAGTAACATTGGTTATTTTTGTCACCCATTCAACATCATGGATCATTATAATTTAATATACTAGTTGACACAGCAAACTTTGTACCACATTTTTTTGAGAATATTCTATAACCTATGTCAACCGGGGATAGTGTAGCTTCCCAACGTGACAGATTTTTTCAAATCTATTCAGTACTTTTGGAGTGTTTGCAAAACACTAACAATCAATCTCTTTAGAATATTATTATTAGGTTAGAAGTATTACAATTTCATAGTATCACATGTCTCATTTATACAAAAAAGTGTTGGATGCATCAATGTTTAAGTAATTTCACACAAATTGCACAATCAAATTCTTACTTTGAAAAGTCCATGATGGTGAATCACCCCATCTTGATCTTCCAACAGTGAAAGCAATGAGTATTCTGTATGCAGTAACATCTTGCCTTGACGGTCATCCTGAGTCTCTGCCTGACCTTCATCACAAAGTGTTAGAATCTTGATCTGATAATATTCATCCGTCTTCTCCTTCCGAGCTAGACATTGAACAATACTTTTCACTGGACTGGGCCCTAATTTTGGACCCAGAAGATAGGGCCCAGCTTTGCGGATCAGCCGTTCAGGTACTGGGGTACCATAGGCTGGTACATCCTCAATGTTATAAGTAAGTTTGGCAGAAGTAGGCATTGATGCAGGCCCGCTTTTTCTGGAGGCACGCAGCCCTGAAATAGAAACATCGAGAGCAGAGGACAATCGTGGAACCTTCGCGTTGGACTGAAGTAGCAAAGGTCGTGTACGCTTTCCATTTGTCGAGACAAGGAAAGGTCGTTCTGGGTCCATCGTTAGTACACTTTTTCTATCACTGCCACTATAAGATTACAAAGAAAGAATGAGTAAGAACGTTTTGTAGGGTTTGTCAGATGTAATTCCAACGCTAAGAAGCGTTTTTGACTTGTAAAAAGACTTTATTTCTTTCAAAAATCCTAGCTAATCCATTTTTTTTTATTCACAACATCCAGAACAAGAAAATGTCAGCACACCACAGCACAAGTAGCAGAAGACAGTATAGTCAATCATCTGACTGACTGGGGCTGACTGACAGTGAGATGATTGATTGATAAGAATATGACTACACCTCAGAATAATAATAACACAAGAACAAGCTTAAACAGTCAATCACTCAGTGCGCAGTGTAGACAGATAAGCTATACATACCTATAGAGATATGTGTATGACAGCTAGGGATGTTAATCAACTACTTACGTACCAATTAACGAGATGTCGATAAGTTATTTGCATTGGGTGCATAAGTATACTTACCGGTTTTATTTTGCATCTAATACTTTACGCAGAAGAAATCTTGCGGGAAAGCTAGTTGATTTATTAAATAAAAAACAACGTTTTGTTTATGTTTTTTTTATTAACAATTTATGTTTTTTAAAAGCATTTATTTAAATTGCATTGCAATGTATGTATAAATGATTGTTCGGATGAAATCTTACAACTCAATTTTGAAGCAGATATCTTTAAGGTGGTAAGTAACTCTCGGCATGGCACGAAACTCAAATTTTCTAACTTAATAAAAAATAAATACTTTTGCCAGAATAATTAAAAAATGCGAAAAAATTTGAATTTCACGATTAAGATGAAATTTTGTTCAAAATTTTGTTTATTGTTGATGAAAGATTGTTCTTCATCAGTACCTACTGATAGTTTAGCTCTCTCTTCTTCCGCGTAGGTATGTAAAAAAGTTTAAAAGAATTCGCGCATGTAAAAAACCAGCTCCCACATACTAATCGTTATTATCACATATTATCGTTTTTGAAAGACAGAGTCACCGATTTTGTGTATATATAAGAAACTTGATTTGGTCTTTCACCCTATACAATACATACACAAAATCAGTAGGTCTGTCTTCCAAAACCGTTGCAACGTTCCAATGTGGGAAACGGCTTTTTTAGATACGCAAAGTCATTCAAATTTTCAAAATATATAAAACTCTTCCGTTACTGACTGACTGACTGACTGACAGACAACGCAGAGCCAAAACTACTGGGCGTAGCGGCCTGAAATTTTGCATGTAGGTTCCTTAGGGAGTGTAGGTGAGCACTAAGAAGGGATTTCCCGAAATTCCCACGGGAACGGGAAAAAACGGGAATTTTGTATTTATGAGAAATCTGCGCGGGAAAAACCGCGGGGCTGCCTCTAATTATTAATAATTTCCTTTTTACAAAAAGAGACCCCTGCCTTTAATAAAATAGGTACAGTCACGGACTAGGAGGCCGTAACAGATTTGTCTATGGTTTCATCACTGTATTACCAAAGAACAAGAGCTATTTTGCAATACAGAAATAACGCAAGTGTCCGCCACTGTACTAAAACCTTTTCCTGAATGTAACAAATACTTTTGTGAAAACCACATCAAAATCGGTTCAGCCAAACTCGAGACAATCGCGGACAAACACACATACATACATACAAGTCAAACTGATAACCTCCTTTTCTGAAGTCTGTTAAAAACGAATACTTTCGTCATAATAAATAAAAAACACAAAAATTTATGAATTTTGCGCCATACCGAGAGTTTCCACCTTAAATCCGCCCGGCCGGCTAGCGTTTTAGCGAGAAAACAAACCCCGATTGATTTTTATATCTTATAGTAGATAAAAGCTAGAAGATTATCATAAGATTTTAGTGATACAGTTACATTACTATACTCTGCAGATTATAAACATTTGATAAAAAAACATCGACTCTAACGTTGGTCGCGGCACATCACTAAAATCTCGAGTGGGGAGCAAGTGGGGAGTGTGGTTAGGTGCGGTGTGGAGGCGGGCTTGTGCGTACCCGCCTCTCGCGTCTCCTTCAACCCCGCGATTATTGAATTGTTTTTATAAAAATAAGTATGAAAATCGACTTACCGGTGAAATGTAACACTTGATTTCGATTTGGTGTGTTTTCTGTTATCATTTTTGCAACAATCAACTGCACATTTCACCATAGTGACGGCGAAATACGAACAAAATCTCTCCAGGACCGCACGGTACAAGCAATCATCACAGACTATACACGCTCGCGGCGGGAACGCCTTTTTGTTCTCACCTGTGTCTACTGTTCCCACTTGGATGTACTCCCTCTATAGCTGTA
Source organism: Euspilapteryx auroguttella (assembly GCA_951802225.1). Lineage (NCBI taxonomy): Eukaryota > Metazoa > Arthropoda > Insecta > Lepidoptera > Gracillariidae > Euspilapteryx > Euspilapteryx auroguttella. The sequence goes on along the minus strand of OX637660.1, from coordinate 7,076,039 downwards.
ATGTATACTCTAAGGACTACACTGTAAGGCTACGAACGCACAGGCGCTTTTTTGCCGCGCGGATTTTATGTAACATACTGAAAATCCTATGGAAGTGTGCGCACCAGCGGATAAAAAACCGTAAAAACACGCTTGTGCGTTCGGGGGCCTATGAATAAGGTTGAAAATTAAATAGCAAACTTTGACACCGCGCGGAAATAAAACCGCCTGTGCGTTCGTAGTCTAAAGCCCCGGCCCCGAACGCAAGGCGGTTTTTTTCCGGTGTAATGTAAACTAGGTGTAAATGAAACTAGCGTTTCATTCTCAGAGAAAGGAAAAAGCCGCTATTAGTCTTTCATTAATCTGAGGTTTCCTTTCCCCAGTTTCCCCACCTCAGCTCACTGTGTAAACCCGAACAAAGAGGTAGGAAAGTGCCGACAACATCACATGTCACAGATAGGATAAGGCACTTTGTAAACCATCAGACCATCATCGGACGCATTCCACGAAGATGGTGCTTGTAAAACAATTATTCTCAAATAAGAACGTTCGCAAAGAGCTTTAATCAAAGTTATACATTTTAAAAGGTTTACGTAGGTTTATTGGAAAGCTTAAGTATTGCATTGCATGATGTTGTAATTTTTCAATCACAATTTAAACTTAATTCTTACTATTTAAAACTTATTCTCTATTCCATTAAAACTATCCTTTACAAATATCTAAATCTTTACTATCTAAATCTAAATCTAATCTATATATCAAATCGTAAGTTATAATTTAAATCTGTAAACTATATTTTATAGTAAAACCCCTTGTCTGTGACGTGGTCGGATGCCGACCAAAATGGCGGGAAACTGTCGCACCCAGTCTGTGACGTGGTCGGCTGCCGACCACCCGCCATTTTGTTTTTCTTAATTTTCCTTTTTTTTATTTTTTTTTTTCGGTTATTTTTAGGCGTTTTGGACTGGTTGCCTTTGCCTCATCCCATAAATACCAGAAAACACGATTTAAAAAAAAAAATTAAAAAAAAAATATTCCTTATTTTTTTTTTTTTTAAGAAAAACGTTTTATCGGATAGCCCATGTGAGCGTGTCCGCCGGGCGGCTCACTGAAAGTGCAAATCAAAACAAAATGGCGGATTTTCTCTCACACACCAAAGGATAAAATTATTATTATATTGCATTTATATACTTGTGAATGTCTATAGAAAGAAAAAATAAATCTTTATGTAAATAACTTGTAAGATTAGTTCCGCTGCGGGAAGGTTTGGGCCTGTTTTTGGGTTTAAATGCCTCGCCTCAAATGAGGGGTCCTCGTGAGGACCTCATTTAGCCAAATGAGATATATATATATATAGATATATATGTATGCATATAAAAAAATAATAAATATAACAAAAATAAGTTTGCCAGGATGCTGAAGAGCTTTCTCCTGGACAAGGTATAAGATTTAAAAAAATAAATCATCAGTTATCAAAATTATAGTGTATAAGCCATAAAATTGTATTTAATTATTTTGTATAATTGGTGAGACTCATTCGATCCCGCAGACAAACCGTTTAAACGGTTTTGCGGGACTATGTATAGCTTATGGTAGGTAATAAGAAATGTTTAATAAAATATATATAAAATAAAAATAAAATAGCGCTTGCGCGGCGTTCGACATATCGAGATCCCTAGCATGACTGTTTGAGTTTGATTGACTGACTGTGTGACTGACATTGACTGACGAAATTTACCAACAACAAAGTCATTTTCTTTCACTTCACACAAAAATCCTAAAAATTTTATAACCATGTTCACAACTCTGACATTCTTGTGATACAATTTTCGATAACATTGTGAAACAAATACAGTTTACTGTTCTTACGAAAGTCTATTCAAAACAGACCAAACAATGTGGAAGGGTCTAAGGCTAACCCAGTCTCAGTTATCAAAATTACATTTCAATGGTTCAAGACTGCAGCCAGTTGGAGTGCCCGCTCTTGATTCGGTGCTGAACCAGTGGTACGAGTTCTGCAAGAAGCCACCCAAGGGGTTCGAGAAGTACTTTCAGCCTGAAACTAGTCAAAAACAGGAAAAACAGCCAGGCAAAGATGGTCCGGCGCCGTCGAAAACTCCGTCCCCACCGCCCAAACCATCATCCCAGGATAAATGGAATATGAATATGTTTGGCCCGGCCACAGGAGGCAGCCGGGGAAGCGGCCGTGGTCCTTACGATGACCAGAACAGAGAAAAATGGATGATGTTTGGAGCAATGGGTGTCATAACCCTAATAGCCTCAATAGCTTACTTTGAACTGAGATACAAAGAAATAAGTTGGCGGGACTTCCTAAACATGTACCTAAATAAAGGCGCAGTTGAAAAACTTGAGGTTATTAACAAAAAATGGGTCAGAGTTAAACTAACCCCTGGATCGTCAATTGAAGGCAAAGTTATATGGTTTGCAATTGGTAGTGTAGACTCTTTTGAGCGTAATCTTGAAAATGCACAGTTGGAGATGCATGTCGACCCGCCAAATTTTATTCCTGTCATCTATAAGACAGAAGTAGAAGCTTCAAGTCTGACAGGCATCCTTCCTACTTTACTAATAATTGGATTCCTCATATACATGATGAGACGATCAGCAAACATGATGGGGGGTGGCGGTAAGAAAGGTGGAGGCCTGTTTGGAGGAGTCATGGAATCAACAGCAAAGCTGATAAACCCTACAGACATTGGGGTTAAGTTCCAAGATGTAGCTGGTTGTGAAGAAGCAAAAATTGAAATTATGGAGTTTGTCAACTTTCTGAAAAACCCTCAGCAGTACATAGACTTGGGGGCTAAGATCCCCAAAGGAGCCTTGCTGACGGGTCCACCTGGTACCGGAAAAACCTTGCTAGCCAAAGCAACTGCTGGAGAAGCCAATGTTCCTTTCATCACAGTCTCAGGTTCTGAGTTTCTTGAAATGTTCGTCGGTGTCGGTCCATCAAGAGTGCGAGACATGTTTCAAATGGCTCGCAAACATGCGCCTTGCATCCTGTTCATTGATGAAATTGACGCAGTTGGTAGAAAGCGAGGCGGTAGAAGTTTTGGTGGACACTCCGAGCAAGAAAACACTTTAAACCAGCTTCTTGTAGAAATGGATGGGTTTAACACTACAACTAATGTTGTAGTGCTAGCTGCAACTAACAGAGTGGATATCCTAGATAAGGCTCTGCTCAGACCTGGCAGATTTGACAGACAAATATTTGTCTCAGCACCAGATATTAAGGGAAGAGCATCCATCTTCAAAGTACATTTGCAGCCTTTGAAAACAACAATCAATAAGGAGAACTTGGCACGTAAAATGGCAGCGTTGACTCCAGGTATGTTTTTTCTTGTTAGGGTGAACTCACACTAGAACTTACTGAATTATATGCCCCACATGAACCTTGGTTTTAAAAAATACTAACTCGATTCTTATTGGTTTAAAATTATTAGAGTTAACCTTATTCATTATATCTTTAGCTTTTAAGTATGTATTCTATGTATTTAGTATAGTTTTTTAGATAACTTTTTTGTTTTCTGGGGATTAATACTTTTTCTTTTCTATTTAATTTCAGGTTTTACTGGCGCGGACATCGCGAACGTTTGTAACGAAGCAGCCCTCATTGCGGCTCGGGAACTCCTCGACGACATTACTATGAAAAACTTCGAGCAAGCCATAGAGCGTGTTGTCGCTGGAATGGAGAAGAAATCAAATGTTCTCCAGCCAGAAGAGAGGAAGATTGTGGCCTACCATGAGGCAGGGCACGCGGTTGCCGGCTGGTTCCTACAACACGCCGATCCCTTGCTTAAAGTTTCCATAATACCAAGAGGAAAGGGTCTAGGTTACGCGCAGTATCTTCCAAAAGAGCAATACTTGTATAGCAAAGAACAGCTTTTCGATAGAATGTGCATGACTCTAGGTGGTAGAGTCAGTGAGGAATTATTCTTTGGTAGGATAACAACAGGGGCACAGGACGATTTGAAGAAAATAACACAAAGCGCATACGCACAAATAGTTCACTACGGTATGAATGCTAAAGTTGGTAATGTGTCCTTTGAAATGCCACAGCCAGGTGAAATGGTAATTGATAAACCATACTCTGAAAAGACTGCAGAATTAATCGATTCTGAAGTGAGAAGTCTAATCGGTACAGCGCATAAAGAAACAACTGAACTTTTGACTAAACACAAGGAAAATATAATTAAAGTAGCAGAAAGGTTACTGAAGCAGGAGATTTTGAGTAGGGACGATATGATTGAGCTGTTAGGGCCAAGGCCGTTCCCTGAAAAGAGTACATATGAAGAGTTTGTAGAAGGTACAGGGTCGTTTGAGGAAGATACTTCTTTGCCTGAAGGATTAAAAAATTGGAACAAGGAGAAAACACCAGCTACGCCGCCACCCAAAAGCGTGCCTACTGAAGCAGCTAAATGAAAGTGTTTGTAGTAGATTTGTGGCATGCATCTGGCTTGGCTAATATAAGTAAGGGTGACTAACAAATGTCAAATGTTATAATGACAGTAAAATCATAGTCCAATGCATTTCAAAGAAGACATTTTCACACTGTAATACAAATACAACATGAATTTTATGCCCATAAAAACTAAAACTTTTTTTAAAGATTTATTTTAACCTTGCTGAACTATAGTTTTCCTTTTAAATTTGAATACGAATTAAAATAAGAGCATTAATAACTGGGAAATTATTAAAAGAAAATCTATGCTCATTCAGTACATACAACCTACAAAACATTTTGAACCAAAAATATGTTAAAAATTAATTCCTGATTTGTTTGTCACTCTTTTGTTTCAAATGCTTGTTGTGTTGCAGGAATTTTGAATGATATGGCCATAAAATGACTTTACTTATTTGGCGACGTCATCATCGGTGCGCTCGCCTTGTCGATGCGCGTTCACCTTTAGAAACAATGCTTTTCATTGCGTTTCTTTGGTGCGTTAAGTTCGCTAACGATCAGTGGACACGTGCCTTTATTGAGTTGTTAATCTGTTTTTATTACAATTTAAGACTAATTTTATTCATACTGTGTGATATGAAAAAGTAATAACAAGTTTTTATCTTCACAAACAATTGTTTTGTAGAACAGTATTTATTTAATTTTGTTTTTTGTAATTTCATTTCATTGTATGATATGAAAATTGTCAACGCATTTTCTGTAGAAAGTATGACTGTAGTGTAGATGTTTAGTATGTGTTGTGCTTATTTTGTAAAATAAATAAATTCTCGTTACATTACAAATTATGTTTCCATTCGTACACAAAGTGCCTCGTTTATTGCCACAAAATATAATTAAGTAGGTACAGTGGCGGTCTAGGAGGGCTTAAAAGAATTGTCTATGGTCTCGTGTGCCCTAGACTGTAGGTATTACCAAAGAACAAGAGCTATTTTGAAATACAGAAAAACCGGAAGTTTTAGCCTTCCTAGACCGCCACTGTTGTAATTGTACTCAAGTCTGAAACTAAGTGCTTATTTTTTCTCTGTTTAATACCACAGAACAAGGAAGAATAATATACCGTCATATAAAATAATAATAATAATAACGCATATTACACTCAGAGCCGCCTCCGTAGCTCAGTGGCGTAGCGCGTCGCGCCTTTGATTAGGGCACGGAAGGTTGTGGGTTCGATCCCCGCAGAAAACACCACATATTGATTTCTCACAAAAATCACGTTGTGGTTGTTTTCGGTTGGATAGGACATTGCAGGCTTGAATCACCTGATTGTCTGAAAAGTAAGATGATTCCGTGCTTCGGAAGACACGTTAAGCCGTTGGTCCCGGCCGCAGTAGTGGTCGTTATAACCGCGGCGACAAGCTGGCCCCTTGTCACGTTGGTAATAAAAGCATAAACTCGGCTAAACGTGGGTTCCGGCTCTTGAGCTGGTACCTCTGCCTAACCCTTCGGGGAATAAAAGGCGTGAGATTATGTATGTATGTACACTCAGAGCTCCTTACTAACTAAGTGGAAGTAGAACCTAGTATCTAGGGTGCCCGAAACATATACAGAGACAAACAATACACCCAGACCGGAAACAAACATCGATATTCATCATAACAATGTTCGCTCATAATAGGCAATAAATCAAAGGAGGGCTTCTGCTCGCCATAACTAACAACTTTCCCATAGGAACATAGTTTTGTAAGCCTTTACCTATTAAGTTTTTAATTAAGTACTTACTTATTAACAAACGAGCTTTCCCGGCTTACTTCGTTACGCCATAGAATATAAGATAAGTAATACAAAAGGCGCTATAGACTATGTTCTTTTGACTGCCCAGAATGGCCGAATAAAAAACAAACAACAACAACAAACCACCTGTCAAAATATGTAAACAACGGAAAAAATATTGCACCTTGGGTTACATTATTTGAGTTTAGGTAAGGATCCCTAATTTTATTGAAAATCTAATATAGCCTATGACACTCGGGGTTAATGTAGCTTCCTACCAGTGAAAGAATTTTTCAAATCGGTTCAGTATTTCCGGAGCCTATTCGTTACAAACAAACAAACAAACATACAAACAAACAAATCTTTCCTCTTTATAATATTGGTATAGATATTATGGAATGTTTTTTTTCCGAAAATAAAGAATTATTATTATTATAAGTCTAAATCTCAAAAAAAAAACAGCTGTTCCATATATTGGTTTAATCAGATGGCGGGGTCAATGTACGGGACAGCTGATTTTTGTTTTGAGATTTCGACTCATTTTGCTTTGGGAAAGTTATTAGGTATGGTGAGCTGAAGCCCTCCTTTGATTTATTACCGACTTGTTAGAAACACCCAGTATATGAACGCCCGAATAGTTCAATGACTTCACTATTAGGGTTCCGTACCTAGGTTAGGTTTTTTAGAACTTATTTATTTTGTTTGCAACTTTGGAGGTAGACAAACTTTATGAATTTCTTTACTTAATGTAATATTTTGATTTGACTCCAATTTTATTATTTATTTAAGAAGGGTGAAGGTTCCCAACCATCGGCAGTGAAACAGAGGTGTTGTTTTGACTATGGTTTAATAGCAATTAACTCATAAGTGGTTAACGTGTTCGGTTACAGCTGAGGGTTACAGATCGAGTTGACAAAGAGTATATTAAACAGAGGTTGCTTAACATCATAGGTACCTACATCGTACAGAGGCTACAGTTAGTATCTCTAGTTGGTCTGTGGTTTAGATTGTCGCATTCATCGGCGTTGGTTGAATATCTACTCGAAAAAATATATATCCCACTTCTGATCCGTGGTTGGTCACTCTGTTTTTTACGTAGGTATATGTGTGGCGGTCTAGGACGGCGTAACACTTCCGGTTTTTCTATATTTCAAAATAGCTGTTGTTCTTTGGTAGTCTAGGCCTCGACTAGAGAGTAAACATTTTCTATGGTCTTGGCCGCACGAGACCATAGACAAATATGTTACGCCGTCCTAGACCGCCACTATACAGTATAAGGATCACGTTTTTGATATTGGTAATGGGTGGTTAAGAATATATATTTTTTTTCGTGATTGGCCCTAGTATCCGTTTTATTGCCCTCCTAAGATAAGAAACGCGGTTTCCAAACTCTCTGTAAGAAACCCTTCCCAAGACTAGGTATAATCGGGAGTCGAACCCCGAACCACCTCGGTTAAAGAAACACTTATTTTAAAGGGCGATAAATAATTTAATGCAGTTTCAAGTACCAATAAATTTAATTGGCCACTGGCTGTAATCAAAAACTATACAATAGTCTCCGAATTCAGTGTAAAATCAACAATTATACACGAATTAAGAGAAACATTCAACAAAAGAAAAGAAAAAAAAACAAGGTTATATTAAAATTATATGAAAATATTATTCAAATATCAGCTGAAAAATACATCCAGCCATATTTCTGTTTAATTAAATAGCAACTAGGTACATTACTTTATACATCACCAATTTCTTAAGTAAATTCAGTTTTTGTACAATATAAAAAAGAATCTTATATTTATAATAACCTTATAAGCTTATTTCACGCGAGAAATGTATTAACACGCGTCCTGCCGGCGCGGAAAAATTAAGACAAAATCTAACAAAAATATTTAAAAATTATGGTAATTACGAGTAACTACACTATTTATGTTCAACATTTTATGTCAATATTTATTTAATTATTACCCTAAACTTAGCTCTAGCTTACGAAATAACATTATAAAATGATGAAAAACATCCTCTCATGATATTCGCTCAACAAATTTTTATCGATAACAAGTAGCTTATCCCTAATCTCATTTTTTATAGTATTTTTTATCAGTCCCTGATCTTTTCGCCTTTCGCTTTCCTGCCTCTCTTTTTCGAGGGCATCCCAGCGAAGACCATAGCCGCTCGTTTGGCAGTGCAGGATTTGCAGAACCAATCCTCTGTGGCGCCTGGTTCTTCGGTTATGCCCACGCAGACCCAATGATACCAGCCGTCACAACCATCACAACCTATCATCGGAGACCCGTTGTCTGGTTTCCCGCAGGCAGGGCACACCCAAATCTGGTTCCCATGTTCGTCTACATAGTATGGCGTTGGCAAAGGCCTGGTCGGTTTCTCCGCGGGAGGGGGCGCTTGTTCTACCTGCTCAGCCTCCATTTCTTCGTCCAAGTTCTCAATGTGACCTTTTTTCAGTGATTTAAAGAGTATTCTCTTAAATTTGTGCCCTGATGGAGGTCTGTTCTTGCGAGGAGGCGAACTCGTTGTAGCTGAGGGTGATTTTGGTTCGTCCAAGTGGTTGTGTTTCGATTGTTTGGGTTTGGGAGGCCTAGTGACTAAAGCTGAGAACTGTGCCAATTCAGGTGAACGACTGTGCTCCCTTGAAACCGGATCATCTTTAACGGAAGAATCTTCTTCTTCCTCTTTTTTAACAACTGGTTTAATGTTCAGCTTGAAAACGTCCGGCGAACTAGGGGGCATAGGTGATCCTGAACCAAGCTTCAAAGTCAATTTGGGAACTAAACCATCTATCGTTTTATCCTTTTTCTTTTCTTTCTTCTCTTTCTTGATCTTATCCTTTATCTCTTTAACTTCAGTCTTGTCTTCTTTCTTTTTCTCTGACTTATCTTTGTTTTTATCCTTTTTGTCTTTCTTCTTTTTTAGTTTGATGCCATCTTTGTCCTTTTTCTCTTTTTTGTGTGACTTATCTTTCTTTTTATCGGATTTATCGGAGTCTTTCCCTTCAGAGAGGATTGGGGAGGGCGTTGCTATGGGAACAGGGGCTGGCGAAGGCTCCTGGATCGGTGCAGGGCTAGGGCTCCGCGCATGAACAAGAGGCTCCCGCGGCGGCTCTGCCCGCTCGGGCTCCATCTGCTTTGGTGGATTCAACTCTATCGTTACATCAGGGTGTATCGGCGGCATCTTCAGCATGTTCTTACTATGCTCCTTATGAGATTTTTTATGCTTCTGCAAGATATTTGGAATGGTCTGTGTTTTGTTCTTCTCGTGCCGTTCTCTCGGCGACTTGTGTCCTCTGTCGTCATCATCGTTGTCGACAGCTATGACTTCTAAACTCGGTCGACGCAACATTTGAGGGAATTTGCTTGACGACGAACGAGATGAGTGACCGAAATTGCCCATCTGCATCAGAGGGCTTGGTACACCAGGGCCTAAAGCGTTCGGCATTAGCCCGGGTATTAACCCCGGCCCGCCGGCCATTGCGAACGGGTTATTCAATAAATTGGGAGGCGCCAGACCACGCAACGCAGGGTTATTAGCCAGATTTGATAAGAAATCACCAGGGAGCAAACCGTGGTTCGGAATCAGGCCGGGCCCGGGCATCAGCCCACTGCCAGGCATGTTCGGAAAGAACGGAAACCCGGGAGGAAGTTGCGACATTTTCGCGTTATTCTTTGGCCTTTTCGCTTTTGGAGGGTTCGCCATTTTTAAGCTCTGCTTCTGTGCCTGCGCCATTTCGAAAGCTAATTGCTGCTGCTGCTTCTTTAACAGTTTCGCTTCCGATTTTGCGATTTTATCTTTCTTGTCTTTGTGTTTCTTTTCTTTTTTAATTTTTGGACTGACGCCAGGGATTGGGACATCTTTGGGATAAGGCATTTCTAAGGATCTGTTGATAGCTAGCGGGTTCGGCCGCTGGTCCAACCGCATTGGCACCGGGCTCATATCAAACGAGTCATCGTCTAAGCTGATCACTTCATTTGTCGTTAAATCCATCACATCTAACTGATCACTATCATTATTATTAACAACTGAGTTTTCAGGTTTAAATTTAACATGTTCATTTGACTTTGGGCTGTTGTATTCATCTACCCTCGAAATAGAAGGGTTCTGAGATTTATCCGCTAAATCCATTGAATTTTTGTCCTCTTTCGATTTGTTCGATATTCTTTTGAAAATGTTTACTTTAGATCTGTCAGGTTGAGAAGCTAGTTTCCCTTCTTCATCTACTTCTTTCTTAATCGCCGATGGCGGTAATATTGTATGTTTAGTAACAGCTGTTGCAACAAGAGGCGACTTTGATATTGGTATCTTTCTCGGAACTGGAATGGAATCTTCTCTGAGTGGCTGGCTTTTTCTGATTGGAGGAGGCGGCAGGTCAGGTGGCTCCTGCTTTATCACTGGCTTCAATATATCCATTGGGGGAGGGACTAGTGGAGGCAGTATAGGCTTGCTAGGCGGCATAGCCTTAGGCACTGGCATTGGTACATGATTATGAACTCCAGGATCTAATGCTTTGCCCTTCGATGGATGGCCAAGACCTTTCTCCCTTCCTTCTTTGATTTTACTATCACCTTTATGACTCTTGTCTCTTCTTTTACTCTTCATAATTTTACCATTAACAAGTTTGCTAGATTTCTTAGATTTTTTATCACTTTTCTCTAATGATGGATGTGTTGGGACTTTCATAAGATTAGGATGGAAATTTGATTTGTGTTTGTCGTGATGTCTCTCTGATACTATGGTTGGTGGCTTGGCTTCGGGAAGCTTGCCTTCCCGAGCTGGGGATAGGAACCCTGACATGGTCATCATGACACTGCTGATTTCTCTAGTTCTCTCCTCCTCATCCAGTCGTAATCTCGGCTTTTTACTGGCTGGTAATGAGACAGGGTCAATAGGTCTTTTGAATGGGTCCTTAGGTTTCTCTGGACTATCCGTAACTGATATTTCAGGGCTATTGCATGTACTAACAGTATCAATACCATTTTGACGAATTTCAATTGTGTCTGCCACAACTGGTGTTTCCCGCTCTTTTTCAGGGTACATGGGCGGTAAATGCTCGTGAACATGCATAGGTCTAGTGACGACTTCATGGCTGCCAGGTTTGAGGAAATTGAGATGTGATTCCTTAGGTTTGGGAAACCTTTCAACCGTGACAGGTGGGGGTATGGGTGGTACGCTGCGTGTATACTCTGCTAGCTCGGGCAATTGTATGTGTAGATCACGAAATACTAATCCTAGGTCATTAAGATTTGGTTCAGTCCTTTCAAATTGTTCAGCATATCTACTGGCTTGTGTGCCAAGTGTTCTAATGTATTTTTCTAAGACATGGACAAGGATATCCAGGGGCGTCGAGTTGATGCCGTTCCATCCTATCGTCTGGCAGATCTGCGCGACGTTCCTTCGCAATATCTCTCGGGCGTACGCCTCTGACATAATGACACCAACAAAGTTATCTGGAACAATCAGCATTTTGTTATTATTTGACAATAAAGCACATAACCTATCACTGATATAGCTAAAGGACACCAGCAAGCTCATACTCAGCGTAATTCAACACGGTTACGATTGTCCAGATAGCAAAAACAGCAAATCTAATGATATTTTGTACCTGCAAGTGTCCAGTAGTACAGAGACGATGTTGGTTATCGAAGAAGATTCCTTGTTTGGGTGACACATGTATGCTTTTTTACAATCCTGCAAACTTACGGACAATTTGTAAAGCACATTGATCTGTTATAAATCAAAATAACGGAGTATTTACGTAAAAACTTCTCAGCATTCTAAATACACAAGTGCCCCGTGCGCCATGATTGCATTTTGGATTGTCAATGGCGGTGTTGCCGATAAAATAATTTACAAATGGCGGTCAAATACGACTGCGTTCATAATATTTTAATTCAATGTTGGCCATGCTTGTCACAATTTTGGCTCACAAATTCGAAGATTCGCAACAGTATGTCATGAGCATTGTATTTTTACTACTAGCTACACTTGATTTGATTCGTTCTTCACCATTCTTCTCGTCGTTCTTTTTCATTCATCTATCAATCAGTATTCTTTTCAGTCTTGTCAGTTTTGAGGAATCCGTGGATTTGGTCGTGCGTTCGGTTGAAAACGTTTTAGATTTTTATCACGTTTTATTCGTAAACAAAGTGCTTTTACACCAAAATCACTAATAATTAGCGTCAAGAAATAATATTCTAACATATTCAATTCGATTGCAAGTGGTTTTAACATGTGGCAATCAGACAGATACAAAGTACAAGTGCATAAAAAATAACTAATAAAATCTTATTTTTTACGATTCAAATCCTGGTAAACCTTTGCTCGGAGCAAGTAGTATTGTTAGTATAAAATGACGACGTCGTCAGAGGACGTACTGCTAAGCGTAGGCCACGTGAGGTACAAGAAAGGTGATGGGACCCTTTACGTTATGAACCAACGGTTGGCATGGATGCTTGAGCATAGAGACACAGTTGCAGTGTCCCATAAGTATGCTGATATTAAAAGTAAGTGAATTCAGTGTCTCTTGTCACGATGGTAAAAATATGAACTCTGCGAAACATGGGTCCAGCTTGATGCACTGATGTCTCATGTATTCTCAGTTAATAAGCTGGTGCCTTTGCCTTCCCTGATCGGCGTGAGATTATTTTATGTGAAATCCAGTAGTCTTTAACATAAACTGAAGAATAATGAACTGACAAATATTGAGAGCTATAGAGTGGCAAGTGTCTGTCAAATCCATTTTTTGCTGTAATTTTGTAGCCCTTTTGACTTTATTATAATTGGCTGCAGGTGGCTTTGAGCTGGTCATCATAGAGTAAGATACAATGTATCTGAAGAAGTAGAGCACAAATTGATCTGACAAAAAACAAAAGATTTAAGTACAACAAAAGATTTGAATGATTATCAAGTTTAGTTTTTAGCTGATGTTCTTAGTTGATAAATAAAAATTAAGTAACTGCTTATTATTTCACTTGTTTTATTTAATATAAAAGAAAACAACATGATACAACCAACAATTTCAGCCCAAAAAATCTCTCCCGCTGGCAAACCAAAAGTCCAATTACAAGTGGTTCTACATGATGGTACCTGTTCAACATTCCACTTTGTTAACCCGGCTGGGGCGGATGCTCAGGCCAAAGACAGAGACAAAGTGAAAGGTCTGCTTCAGGATCTTCTGCCAAAGTTTAAACGGCAAATCGATGGAGAGTTGGAAATGAAATCTAAGTAAGTCTTATTTTCCTATATAATTATGATAATGAGTCCTCTTGGAACATTAGGATGTAAATAAAGCTTTATAGTAAAGTGTACTTTACTATAAATTAAGGAATCTTTATTTCAGTATATTTAGATTGGAGCTGAACAAGATTACATAGCATCACAGACCACCTTTCAAAATAGACTACATGCCCCTTGAAATTAGGGCCACTTGTCATAATTGTTGAAGCCAGTGTGTGTTTTAGTCACCATAAAAACAGTATCTGTATTTAGGAGTGACTTTTAAAGCAAATTCCATTACAACAAATTTTCTATAACAGCTATTAAATTTTTATTGAAAAACTTACAATTTGTTGGCCTAAATATTATAATGTTTAATGTCTATTACCTAGTGGTGAAAACTGGATTGGCTTAATTTAAAACTTTTGAGTAAAAAAGCTAAGTTTTTTTTGTTCATAAAATTAGTGAGCATGCATTTTCAGCCTATAAAAAAAAAATCTTTTCAGGTTATTATCAACGCATCCTACCCTGAAGCATTTGTACGAAGACCTGGTGATATCGAAAGTGATCAACAGCGAGGAGTACTGGAATACTCCTACGCTGAGGCAGTACACGGAGTCTACTAATGATAAACAGGATGTTGGTAAGTGGACGGTACATGAAAAGTGACAAAAGAGAGTTGTTCAATTTTAGGTAGCTGCAATGCAACGCACAAACAGCTACATACATAGTTTGAGTTGTTAAAGTTATAAAAGCCCTTTATTTGTCCTAGCTGACATGGCAAACTTTGTCCCCCCTCAAAATAGATGTTTTCACAATAATATTTATTAATTTGGCCAACATGCTATTCTAAATTTTTGAAAATTTTCTTTATAATAAATAATAATAAATTTTCTTTATTCAGATAACAAAGATCCATTTCTCTATAACTAAAATAATCCTATTCTAAACTATTTACAAGCTTTGCACACACTGGCAAAGGATGATGCTGCTGCTGGCGTTTATTCGGCGAGAGATGGAGGCGTCCTTTTACGCATAATAGCGTAAAAGTCGTCCGTATGCATTTCCGCGAACATGGCCGACACACTACAAAACCGTGAACGCCCCAGCAGCATCCTCATTATATTTATGTAGCCTATGTTCATGAGGAATAATGTAGGATTGTAATAGTGAAAGAACTTTTCAAACCATTCCAGTAGTTAAGAAGCCTATTTCATAAGCCTATTCAGAAAAACTTGTTCCTATATCATATTTGTGTACATAAAGTAATATTTATTAATTTGTCAATTTTTTTTTAGGTGTATCTGGAGCCTTCTTAGCAGATATACAACCTCAAACGGACGGGTGTAACGGCCTTAAATACAACCTAACGCAAGATATAATAGACGCTATATTCAAAACCTATCCAGCTGTTAGGAAGAAACACGTAGATTACGTTCCCAAGAAGATGACAGAAGCTGAGTTCTGGACTAAGTTCTTTCAGTCACATTATTTTCATAGGTGAGTGGGTTCTTTAATTTCTGTCGGTATACAGTGTGAGTGTGAGACAGTGTTGTATTTTAATACGACATAATCTCCTTCACAATTATATATTTATCTAAGTACTAGTGTTAGTGTGCAGTGCACCCCTATGCTTTGTAAGCGCAATTGCCCTTCAAACCTCTATTCGTAAAATTTGGGAATATTGGCATAAAAAGTATGCCATGTTGTCTCATTATTCTAAATTACTTATCTACACGCAATGAAAAAGCTGCCTAATTACTAAAACCGATTTCTTCCATGATAGTATGGATGGCTTGTTTATTTTTTGCAATTTAAATTTTCATAATTTTCAGGGATCGCATAGCGTCTTCCTCAAGTAAAGATCTGTTTGGCGAATGTGCTAAGATGGACGACCAGGCTATAGCCTCGGCCATGAGGCACACCACTGTCGATATGACGGTAATTTTTTTTTTTTTTTGGTTTTATTTTTATTTTAGTTAGGTACATAATACTACCATATGTGTTATTATTAACTGCTCCGCTAACTTATGACTGGTCCGTGGCTAAGTTGGCAGTGATGTCATGTGGCCTGGTAAATGTGTGCACCTGAGTTCGATTCCCGGGCGGGGCGAATATTCATATGATGAATATCGACGTTCGTTTCCGGTCTGGGTGTAATGTTCGTCTCTGTGTGTGTTTCGGGTACCCTAGATACAGGATCTTCCTAGTTAGGGGCTCTTGAGTGTGATGTGTGTTATTAATAACATTACTTAGGTGTATTAGGCAGGTATTGAAAGTAGATAACAAGAAAAAATATTTAAAAAAAATCTTTGAACTTAGCAGGTCATCGCCCTCCGGTCGTTGACCCGTAAAAAGTTTACTGACTCAAAATTGATGATGTTATTAAGTTTATTTCGTTAACTTA
The DNA here is from genome assembly GCA_951802225.1 of Euspilapteryx auroguttella. Classification (NCBI taxonomy): domain Eukaryota; kingdom Metazoa; phylum Arthropoda; class Insecta; order Lepidoptera; family Gracillariidae; genus Euspilapteryx; species Euspilapteryx auroguttella. The sequence continues at coordinate 7,060,239 of OX637660.1, read as the reverse complement.
GATGCTAAAGAAGTAAGTTTTTACTTAAGTGTGATAGCCACAAGATAAAATATAGTATGGGTGGCCGCAAAGAAATTTAGGTCTCTAAGGACCTTAAAACAGTGCCCTAAAAAAACTAGGCTATAAGCTACCTATTTATTTTGTCTCCTAAAGCATTACAATTGGCATATTTATCATGGTTTGGAAGATTTATTTTGTTGCGCACTTGGTCTAGTGCAGTGGCGGCGGTCTAGGTCGCCGTAACACTTCCGGTTTTTCTGTATTGTAAAATAGCTCTTGTTCTTTGACAATACAGTCTAAATCTGACGAAACCATAGACAAATCTGTTACTGCCTAAACCGCCACTGTACCATTGTAAAAAGCCTTTTAGTTAATCAAATCAAATATCAAATCAAATAATTCTTTATTCAATATAGGATACAAGATATCACTTATTGAAAGTCAATTAGACTACATCTAATCTAATCGCTATTGATACCTTATTTGGTAAAGTATCCTATACTGTGAGAGGCGAGGTAGTTCAGGGTGCCCACCAATTGGCTCAGGTAAACAAAGGTTTGCCTTGCCTTACGACAATAGTCGCCTGGAGAGGCCCCCAAAGGAGGTCTCGCCTCTGTCAAATGATTCTACTCTTTCTATTAAAATAATTATATTTCTCGGTAGGTGGATCTTCCACAATTTCACGAGTCAATTCCACTCCTGCCGACCGACGAGGACGACAAGGAGCCGAAATCTAAACACAAAGGAGAAAGTGCCCATGTACACAGAAATATGATTAAGAGATTCAATCAGCACTCTATTATGGTGAGTCAGTGTGACTGAGCCCTTAAAAACTTGTTTTTTATAATTTAATCAAAATCTCAGATGTATATATACAGGTTGTTTCTGACAAGGCTGTAAGAAATAAGGAGGGATTCAGCTCACCATACCTAAAAATTCCCCGTACTGCTTGCCCGTACATTAACCCTGTCAGCTTATCCATCATATGTTTGGAACATCAGTTTTTATTGAGATTTCGTCCCATGTTACTTAAGGTATGGTGAGCTAGATCACTCTTTTCAGTTTTCGGAAACATACTCACACACTCTTTTTTCAGGTACTAAATGCTAGTCAACAACCAACAACAAGCACAACAACAAATACAAACAACAACACTAGCGAAAACAACAATAAAAATGGCAAACTAGAAAACGGTGTAAATGGTGTAAAAAGAGATAGCGAACCGCCGGAGAAAAAACGAAGAATATTAGAAAAAATACATTATGAGGACTTAGAAGATTCCGTAAAGACTGAGGAGGTGCAGGAATTAAAGTTATCAAAGGTGGGTAAATCATAGTCTATCTATTACAAATATTAATATTTCCACTAATGCATATCGAATTGGGTACTTTTCATTTACTACTTTAAAGTGTGAAGACCTTTTTTTACCCTTAATTTTTATTTTTTTTACCATGAAAACCTATTTAAAATGATTGTTTTGTTTTATTTATCATACGTATGCTAAATTAAGGAATAACAAATAGTTATTACTTTAAAATAATGGATAATTTATACTGAAATGTCACGGAACATGGTCTGTGAGAAATCCGTTTTTTGACATATTTTAATTTTTTAATTTTTTTCAATTCATTATTTTGTCAAACTAATCAAACATTCACAACTAGAAATAGTTTATCGACAAAACTACGCAAAATATAAACTAACATAATGATTATAAATAAGTTTTTTTGATATAAAGATTTTGTGAGAATTTTTTTTGTCACGCACATGCAGGCATCTGGCCATGTCTGCTGACGTTCATAAATTGTGTTTCGTTGGTTTGGTAAAATTGGCAACACTTTGTTTTAAAAGAATAAGATTGTGCATTTACTTTTCTTCATTCAATGTGCAGTGCAAAAGTGATTTTGTAAAGATATGTTATTTTTTATTCTTAGATACCTTATTTTGTCGAGCATGTCTCATCACAAACATGAATTAAGTTGTATTCACTGAGGTTATGTAAATTTAATGGCTATCAATTTTTTAGGTGGATTATTGTACCAAATTATTGTGAATGAAATCCCACGCCGCTAGAGTCGTTTCTATGCCAGGTTTTGGCATAGAAACGTTCAAAAAATGTCACAGACATGGCTTCGCATGAGTGTCACAAACATGGATTTTTAGAAGCATGTTTGTGACATTCAACCATGTTCGTGACATTTTACATCCAAATTGTTATACATTAGTTAGTTTTCATAGATAATTTCATAATAAAATACGTAATATTTGCGTTTAATCATTATAATTATATTATGAAGATAAAATAACTATATTTCAGATAAAACCTTACTATATTTCAGATAAAACCTTCATTTGTTTGTATATAGCGAGGATATAATCCTATAGAAGCAATAATGTACTGACTGATATAAGCGAATTGCTTAAAGTTAGTAGCTGTCTTAATTTGATAATTTTTTTTAAATTATATTATACATTTTCGGACAGAATTGAGAAAAAAATCATAAAAATTCTAATATAAAAGAATATAAAACCTACACCTCAATATAAAAGAGTAATTTGATTTGTGCATCGTTAGTAAGACTTCATATATTGTGATATTTTTTCTTGAAGTTTATTGTTAAAGTTAATTTTTAATCAAAAAGAAAAAAAAAATCATTCATATGATAATTTTTTGTATGAAAAAATCACAAACATGGGCTAAATGTCACTAAACATGTCTTTTTTAGCTAATAATTATCCAGTAGTCACACACATGTATGCTTGTGTCACACACATGTCCGTATTATTTTTCAAATATTTATTTTTCGCCTCCTAGACATTTCCAAGCTCAGCCACATATATAGCAAGACTTATTTAATCCAAAAGAACATTAAAAAAAATAAAAACAATTTTTTGGAGATAACACCCTCTTCTACAAACTTGGTGAAAATGACCCAATTATACAACATTATAATCCTAAGCTACCTATTGTCATTGCATTATGCTTTTTATTAGTGTTAAATAGAGTATGGAGCGTGGACTGTGCCCATATTTTTTTTTTGAAACCCAATGGGGTCTGGGGATTTAATTAATTGTACAATAATATCTGTGCTGTACCCCTACCATACAATTGTAGCAAGCAAAATAAACTGTATATTGAGTACCTATTGAGTGTTATAAAATATACAGAATGATTTTTTTTTTAAGAAAAATTCTACCTGTATAATTTTTCGTTAAAAACGGTTCCTAATGATTTTTGCAAACTTTTACTTTTCTAATTTCAGGTAGAAAGATATTTACTAGGTCCAACGTCACAAATCAACCAGACTAGCACAAAAGCAACGAATCCGCCACCGCTGTCCGCATTAGCATCAATATGTCAGGTAAAGTAATATAAAAATTTTGAGGGTAGTTTGTAAATTCATATGTATAACCTTCATGGTTCAGCTTTAAGTGATGTCAGGGACTGGACTGGGTTGATTCCCGGGGAGGCTAACATTGTTATGAATGATATCGATGTTTGTGTGTTTGTATATCTGTGTTATGTGTATCAGGCACCCTAGATACGGGTTCTACCTAGTTGCGGGTGGGATTTTCGTAAGTTCTAACGCACGAGTAAGAATACAACAAAGTAACATTATAGTATTAAAACTTAGTAAACACGCATATTTGGGTCACTGAATTATTTACAGGGTCAATGGCCGGAGGTCAATGACAGGAGAGGTCAATATCGTTGATTTTATTAAATATTTTCGTGATCTACCGTCAATGCCAATATTGTTTGTCTAATTTCGTCATCATCAGCTTAGCCAAAAGACGTAAACAGCTGACGAAAAAAGAATCCGACTTTTTCTAAAATAATAAATTTGACGGTAAAAACTGACGTCATTTAAAAAATGTCGAATATCAAAAACGGTTGGGTTTTGTCTTATAGTTCAACTAAAGGCTGCCCCGCGGTTTTTCCCGCGCAGATTTCTCATAAACACAAAAATCCCGTTTTTTCCCGTTCCCGTGGGAATATCGGGAAATCCTTTCTTAGTGCTCACCTACACTCCTTAGGTAACCTACATGCAAAATTTCAGCCCGCTACGCCCAGTAGTTTCGGCTCTACGTTGTCTGTCAGTCAGTCAGTCAGTAACGGAAGAGTTTTATATATATTGATTGATTAGTCAGAAACAATGTATACTACATGCCCTTGATCTAGGTCGACTTAAGGGGTTCAAGAATTTATTTTGTGGCGTGAAATTTAAAAAAATTCGTGCTTTTTATTTATTCTGGCGAAAGTATTCGTTTTTAATAAAGTTTGAATTACTTCCCGACGCTAAATAACCGTCTCTCACATTGTTATACATCGTTTATGCAGGACAGAGTTACTGACTTTGTGTGTTTTTTTCAAAATTTTGATTTTTGGCCAAACAAATGTGGAATATCTGTCTTGCAAAAATGATATATCACAATGTGGGAGATGGTTTTTTACATACGCAAATTCATTTAAACTTTATTAAAAAACGAACACTTTCGCCAGAATAAATAAAATCCGCAAAAAAAAATTGAATTTCGCGCCACACCCTGCCGATTCCCCTAAAGCAGTAGGTAACGCTGTATAAATTGTCACACCAGGCCTGGAGCTCGGGCCAGCTGGGCGGGCGGGCGCAGGGCGCGCGGCCCGGGCCGGCGGCGGCGGTGGCGGCGCTCGGCGAGCTCTCGCCCGGCGGACTGCTCATGACGCACCACAGCGCCTCGGGGCTCGCGCGTCAGTCTCTCATACCCACCCTCCACGTTCATTCATTCGTTTATACATTCACTTACTCACTCATTCACTGTTCATTTCTTTAACTCACTCATTCACTGTTTATTTCACTCACTTATTTACTGTCTATTTCTTTAACTCACTCATTCAATAACTTATTTTCTGACTATTTCTTTAACTCATTCATTCACTGTTCATTTCTTTAACTCACTCATCCACTGTTCATTTCACTGACTCACTCATTCACTATTTATTTCACTGACTACTCATTCTCTGACTGACTTATTTACTGATCAATTCACTCACTCACTAACTCATTCAATGAACGTTTCATTCACACACTTATTTACTGACTAGATGCTGCCCCGCGGTATTTCCCGCGCATATTTCTCATAAACATAAAAATCCCGTTTTTTCCCGTTCCCGTGGGAATTTTGGGAAATCCTTTCTTAGTGCTCACCTACACTCCCTAAGGAACCTACATGCAAAATTTCAGCCCGCTACGCCCAGTAGTTTCGGCTCTGCGTTGTCTGTCAGTCAGTCAGTCAGTCAGTCAGTCAGTAACGGAAGAGTTTTATATATATTGATAATTTCACTCACTCTTTCTTTTATTGATATATTCGCTGTGATAATTTCACTAATTCACTGATCATTTCTCAAACTCACACATTCACTGATCCTTTCACTCACTCTTTCAATCACTAATAATTTCACCTATCTATTCTTCTTATACTTGATCACTTCACTTCACTCACTCATTAACGATCACTTCACTTCACTCACTCATTAACGATCACTTCACTTGACTCAATCATTCACTATGCAATTAATTATTTTTTTTTTTTCAAAAATAAAACCTTTTTTTTCTCCCAACCCCATACAGAACTAATACCAGCAGAAGTTAAAGCAGAGTTAAGTCGTCTGTACTTGTCGGCGGGCGAGCTGCTGCGGGAGCTGTGGCGCTGCTTCCCGCGGCCCGGCGGCGGCGGCGGCGGCGGCGGCGCGGGCGACGTGGAGAAGGCGACACATTACTATCAAGCCCTTTTGAGGTATAGGACCGCTAGGCTGAGGCCTTTTGAGGTAAGAATTGTATACCGGGTGTTTCTGACGAGGCGGTAATAAATCAAAGGAGGGCTTCTGCTCACCTTAACTAACAACTTTCCCAAAGCAACATAGGTCGAAATCTCAAAAAAAATAACAGCTGTTCCATACATTGGTTCGATGAGCTGGCGGGGTCAATGTACGGGACAGCTGATTTTTGTTGCTTTGGGAAAGTTGTTAGGTATGGTGAGCTGAGTCCTTCCTTTGATTTATTACCGCTTTGTCAGTAACACCCGGTATATGTACACACGCAAATATTCAGAATTATATTTGTTAACTTGTCGACCCGGCGAACTTCGTACCGCCTAACATAGGTTAGGTATAATACTTGCACAACATAGTAATAGTACTATGTTGTGCAAGTATTATACCTAAAAACATCCTCTTGAATCACTCTATCTCTTTAAAAAACGCATCTTAAAAAACAGGTTACCTGGAAGAAATCGCTTAAAGCGATAAGGTCGCCTTTTGTTACCTCACTTATATATTTTGTTTCTTGTTTTGTGTTAATTTGAACAATAAAGAGATAAATCATTCATTCGTCTACAACCGTCCCATAGTTTTAAAATATTTAAGCATAGCGACAGACAGACAGCGGAAGGGACTTTGTTTTGTTGGTGACTTTACACGATTTGAAAACGTAGGGAAACTCTGAGCATAGCCCTTTTATAGTTAGCCATATAATAATAGTTAACCTTTAAACCTCACCGCGTCGTGCGCACATAAATTGTGCATAGTTTTAATTTTAATGTGTTTGAGGGTATGTAAACGTTCGACGGAACTGAAATTAGACTAAAAATTAGACATAATTATAAAATTTGTTCTTATCTATACCAATATTACAAAGAGGAAAGATTTGTTTGTTTGTTTGTAACGAATAGGCTCCGGAAATACTGAACCGATTTGAAAAATTCTTTCACTGGTAGGAAGCTACATTAACCCCGAGTGTCATAGGCTATATTAGATTTTCAAAAAAAATTAGGGATCCTTACCTAAACTCAAATAATATAACCCAAGGTGCAATATTTTTTCCGTTGTTTACATATTTTGACAGGTAGTTTGTTGTTGTTGTTTGTTTTTTATTCGGCCATTCTGGGCAGTCAAAAGAACATAGTCTATAGAGCCAAGTCTTTTGTAGTATCTTATATTCTATGGCGTAACGAAGTAAGCCGGGAAAGCTCGTAAATTATAAACAAAACATTGTTGTTTGGAAAATAAGCTAAAAAAAACATCCGTTTCAAAATGAAAATAATTGTTTTTTTTTTGTTTTACAGGATAGAATGCTTCGAGACCTGACACCACTAGCGACATCTCTGACGAAACACCTGAACCAAATGATAGAGACTGCCTGCTCCAAATACGCGCTGTGGCAACAGAGGCAAGCAAAACTGCGGTAGTAATTAATAAATAATAAGATAGGAATATTATAATGAGCTTTGATTACAATTTTATACTGGATGTTTCTCACAAAGCAGTAAAACATTTGAGGGAATCAGCTCACCGTGTCTAACAACTTTCCCAAATCAACAAGGGTCGAAGTCTCAAAAAAAAGGCCGACTGACAGTCGACGAAGCCACTGCCCGTAGGGAGGGAGCGAGTACTGCGAGCGAGCGAGCGAGAGAGATATATAGTTCTCGGTCTCTTTTATTGTCTACTTCGCTGTAACGCTTTTGTGTCTCACTTCAGCCGTAACGTTGCACATTTTTCTTGTCTAGGTCCCCACCGCAACCCGAGATAAGGAGCTTCGTTCCAAAAAAAAACAGCTGTTCCATAAATTGGTTTGATCAGCTGAGGGGTTCAATGTACGGGACAGCTGATTTTTGTTTTCAGATTTTGACCTATGTCGCTTTGGGAAAGTTTTTAGGTATTGCCAGTTGAATCCCTTTTTTGATTTGTTGCGATTTTCAGAAACACTTTGTAGAATGCAATAAGGTATAAAAAAAAAAACTATACTTGATTCCCGTTTTTTTTCCATTCCCGTAGGAACTTTGGGAATTTATTCCTTATTGCACCCCTTTATGCTCTAAGGAAACTTTTATCCTTATGTCAAGTATCTCAAGCAGTTTAGGCTGTATGTTGTATGTCAGTCAGTAACGGAATTGTTTTTAGATAGGTTGTTAGTTTTGTAAAAACTGCATTTTTATTTAACCAAATCATCAAAGTTAACTCTTAGCAATAGTTTATAATATTGTTTGTAAAGGTGAACTTACACTAAAGTCTTGCGTCTCAGTAATGTTTTTTGTTTGAGACAAATAATTTTGAAATCTCTCTTATATCACTCTCTAAAGAGGCTGCTATGATAAAAAGACAGAAAATAAAAAGGAGTCATTCAGCTCACCAAACATAACAACAAAAGAAAAAATCTGCCGCACCGTTTAACTTACCCTGATGAGCTTGATAGACTCGCTTAGAGGAAATTGTTAGGTGTATGGTGAACTTAATCACTTTTATTTATTGCCAACTTTTCATAAACATAAACTCGGCTAAACGTTGGTCCGGCTCATGAGCTGGTGCCTCTGCCTAACCTAAAAGGCGTGAGGTTATGTTATGTTATGTTCAGAAATATCTGTGTCGGTGTATGAGCCATAGCCAAAATAATGGCTGAGTGAAAGAATTGCGCGGCAGAATATGTTTTTGATTTTAAACCTTATTATCTTAAGCTAAATAATTATTTTAAAGAGATAAGCTTGCTACGGGATTTCATGGTTCTAAATCAGATAATTTCTTTTTTACTAAAAAGGAACCCGCCTCCAATAAACTGACACATGTATCAACTGAGCACTTCCTCTTTCTCGAAGTCGGTTAAAATAGGTACTAAAACCTTCTTCTGAATGTAACAAATACAATACTTATCTGAAAACCGCATCAAGATCTGTTTAGCCAAACGCGAGATAATCGCGGACAAACATACATACATACATACAGGTCAAACTGATAACCTCCTTTTTTGAAGTCGGTTTAAAATACTCTGCCGCACCTTTCCTTTGGCTTTAAGTTTTAAAGTGACTTAAATTAAATCCCATGGACGATCCCATAGCTTCCCAGTATTTATTTTTGTACTAAAGGTGGCAAACAACTATGCGTTTAGCCTTTAGCCGCACGGTTGGCATTAAATATGCAACTGTGACTGTACACACCTAACTGCTATATAAATTCATAATTAAGTGGTACAGCTAAAGTAGCGCGTAGTAGTGTGTATATGCCTTTAGCAGCAACGATTAACTTGTTTTTCTTAACATTATTTAAATCTTTAAGTAGGTATGTACTGTTATTATTATAAAAAAATTTGTTTGTAAGAAAAGGCGACAATAACTCTTTAGTGTTAAATTTGTAAGTTACCAATTCCGGCTTAGTTATCTTGAAGTGTTTTATGGCTGTTCCATCACTATCGTCTCATCCGAAAGACGTCCACTGCTGGACACATACCTCCCCCACGAATCGCCACTGCAAGGTCTTGAGCAACCCTCCATCCAGTCTACTCCCACAACTCTTCCCTAGGTCGTCTGACCACTGACTGTTTTTTTTAATGACTAGCTGTGCCGGAGAACTTCGTATCGCACCTTAAAATTTTATATCGATTTTACTAAACTAAGTTCCCCTTATTTTTTCCAATTTTCTCACCTTTTCAACCTTCCCTGAACTTGTACGAACATTTTAAAACCAAATTTAGCTAAATCGGCCTGGCTGTTCTCGAGTTTTAGCGAGACTAACGAACCACTATTCATTTTTATTTAAAGTAGATTATATAAAAAGATAATGTTTTGTAGCCGAAAACTGGCTAATTCTGTTTTAATGAATCGCGTCCGTTGTTGTTAAGAGTATGGCTTTATATTGTAAATTTAAACGAGAAATCATGAACATTTTACGCCAAATTAACTAGTCGACCCGGCGAACTTCTTACCGCCTACCCTATTACTATTTTGCTCATATATTATACTTATAAACCTTCCTCTTGAATCACTCTATCTAATATAAAAAAACGCATCAAAATCCGTTGCATAGTTTTAAAGATGAAGCCGTAAGCGACTTTGTTTAATACTATGTACTGATATTGATGATGATTTAACGTTTAAAAGTTAAAGTTACGCAATTGAGTTAAACTCATAATAAAAATTGCAAGATATAGCAACAAATTGAGAGAACCTTAACAAAATTAAACAACTTTGTTAATACCTAACCTCAAACTCATTTAAAATATGCACAATTTATGTGCGTACGACGCGGTGAGGTTTAATCCGCCAGACCATGACTTTGCACCTCAACTTAATAGTCACTTCTTCATCTTAACAAGAGCTGTGCTCTTGCCAGTGGAGCCTTCTCCATTCACTCAGTGTTGTAAAATAAATAACGTCTTGTAATTTTGTAAATACTCTAAACTGGCTTAAGAGCCAGTTTACAGCGATGCTAGCGCCATTCTTAAAAAAAAAGTATGTCTTCTAAACTAAGGCAAATATCAAAAATGTGGCACAGTATGACACTAAATAATCTTTCTTCTTTTGAGCACAGTAAAGTGCTCCTAACTAAAAAGAACTAAATAATCCACTGATTGTTGCTAAATGTTGCCAAAAGTGGCAACTTTTAGCAACACTGTAGCTTTCTTTGGTCATTTACCTATAAGCTATACAACAGTGCCCTAAAAATACTAGGCTACATTATCTAGTGTCATACTGTGCCACATTTTTGATATTTGCCTTAGTTTAGAAGATATATTTTTTTTTCGCGATAGCGCTAGCATCGCTTTAAACGGGCTCTTAAGGGACCTTTTCCACGAGCAATGAAATCGCCGCGATAGCGCTCAAAGAGACGACGTTTGAGCGCATATAATCGCCGTGTGTAGTCTCACATTCTAGGAGTGTATAGAAAGAAATACGTGGCATAACGATATCATAACGCGGCGATTCTCTCGCTCATGGAGATGATCTTTAAGGGGCGTTACGGTGCGAATCTAGCGCCACTTCGATAAATAATTGACATGTTCTAAACCACGGCCGAAATAAAAAAATATGCGCCTGACTCCCTAGATATAATGAAACTAAAGTGGCCGCATAGGCAACAAACGGGTTTTCTTTGATTTTGAACCTGAAAGCTACACAACAGAACCTTAAAAATTCTAAGCAAGATTATCTAGGGAGATAAGGGCGCATATTTTTGATTTCGGCCATGGTTTAGTTTAGAAGATATTAATTATAATTAATTATCCGGAGTGGCGCTAGCTTCGCCCCTTCACGAGACCGATATAGGTAAATGTATTTTTTAAATGAGATAGTTTCTTACTTATGTTTTTGTAGTTTCAACTTTCATATTGAAAACTCGATTAGAAACTTAATTCGCATTTGGAAGGCCCAGTAACTATCTCTGGCCCTCATGTTAAACGAATAATGTTTTGTATATATTTATTTATTAAAACAAAACATTAGGGTAGCTTTTCGTTCGTTAATTTCTTCTTACTTTTATATATTAAGTATATCGGTTGGTGCAAAATTAAAAAGTGTTTTTATTTAGATTTTGTGTAAAAAGATGAAAGGATACTAAAAGGATAATAAAAGATTTGAATTTTTTATATTTTTGTTTTTCTTTTTTTCATAGGTTTAAAAAAACAATGAAAATTGAGTAAGTATATAGAGGTAGGTACAGTGGCGGTCTAGGACGGCGTAACAGATTTGTCTATGGTCTCGTGCGCCCTAGACTGTATTACCAGAGAACAAGAGATATTTTGCAATATAAAAACCGGAAGTGTTAAGCCATCCTAGACCGCCACTTAGCTTATATTTCATTTATTTATTGACCAAATCTAAACAGTTTATTTAAAAAGCAATAACATAACGAAAAGTAATAAATTAATAAGTAAACCTTTATGATAAAAAATTTTGTTCCGACTTTTAACAAAAAAAAAAAAATGTGGGTTACATAATCGAAACAAATATATATTTTTCGGAATGTTTGGTTTTTTTAATCGATATTCATAGTTTTACAAAAAATAATACGCTGGCATTTGTTTTCTTTAGACACTGAGTAAAACGCCTCGACCACAAAAAGAGTTGAACCTGGGGATCTATTTCGGTTAGCATTTTATGGCTATTAAAAAATGAGACAGCGCTATATAATGTTGTGTATAGCGCCGTCTTTCTTTATCATATCCATTGTCAACCGCAATCTAAAACAACCGCGGTCTAAATCAATAGACTAGGTAAAAATTAAGGTGTAACTTTGTGGTAAGGGGGAAAGACGTTTACAAAACGGTGCTTTATTTGCCCCGTAGTTTTGTTAAATGTGCATCTAACGAATATTTAATCCAAAAGAAGATGTTCTTCACCAAAAGTATGTTACAAATTTTATAATGCAGTGCTAAGCTAGCACATATTAATTTAATGATAACAAAATTACGACTTCTATACTTTACAATCCTAACTACAAAATACAATATATTAAATAGTACTTAATTAAACAACAATTACATAGAGGTAAATAGAATTCTCCTATAGCAATTGGATAATTTGAAACGCCTATAATATTTTTAAAGTTTCAAATATTATAAGCGAGAGTGTTTCGATTGATTTTTATTATTTTATTATTGCATAGGAGAATCTTTACAAGGCGTTTATACACAGCAATGTATATTATAACCACTATATTATAATACTTTTTAATTAACAACAAATTTAAAGAACGTATATTATTCTGTGAGGTAAAGTGTTAAAGTATTTATACTAAAATAAGATTACAGTTTAAAAAAAAAGTATAAATAGTTTATTTTATAGGTAGAGAAGATAATAAACAAACAACTGATGACTTGTGTTATTTGAAATTTCTTATATTTACACGGTTACATAAGTTACATGCTTGTGATGAATTAATAATAATTTATACATTCAGTCCGAATTTAGTTTCTACATAAAATAAATAGAAAAAGATTATATATTTTTTAAATTAAAAGTTTTTTAGTCCCTTTCCGATTGTTAACTAAAGTGGGCACCAGATAAGTATGCTTGCGACCACCAGATAAGTATGGTATACGTACTCCACCCGCCATTTTAAAACAACTTAACTGGCTGATTAGTAATTGGTTCATATTTTGCCTACGCGCAGATTTATCTAACGTGCACTTTATAGCAAAAATCTTGCCAAAATAATTTGATTGATTGATGCACTAATAAGCGCATCGCTATATCAAACAAAAAGTTTCATTTCATTAGGTACAAAAATTACTTCTCTTGATTGTGCTGAAGAAAGGAATTGCAAAACTTTTGTAAAATATACTTTCACAAAATATCAACCAAGCAATAGGGCAGACAATGATGGTTTTCATTTTTAACAATTCTACTAGTTCCAGAAAAATGCCGATAGATGGCACTGCATAGCCAATGTATAAAGGTAATATGCTAACATCAAACAAAAACTTCGACTGACCAGTCTGATCGAATTCAAATAGAATTTGACATATTACTTGATGCTAGTGCCATCACGTGGCAGTCTCTGTAACTAAAAGTGACAGTTCGAAAACCGCTCGTTCCGCAAGAAATCATAGACAAACCTAAAACCCGACAACCGCACTATCTAAAAGCCTTAACAATCCATACAATAAAAACAATAGCCAAAATGACCCCTATTAGTATGAGAATAAACATCTTTCTCCTGTAGCGGCGCTGGTACTCGGCAGCCTTCGCCAGCTGGTCCCGCCCCTCCTCTACATCCGCTACTGCGTTTTCGATATGAGTTTCTACTGAATCTGAAATTTCAGAGGACATTATAGCAATGAAAAAATATAAAAAAAAACTCATGTTGTCACCCCCCAAATGGCAACTATGCGACAGAGAGAGAGCAAATTTTTTGATGAAATTTGCATTTCGAGGGAAAACGTTTTTCACTACCTAAAATCTTAGCAAATCACAATGATTTTGATGTCCATCGCTTCAGCATTAAGTTATCTGGGTTTATAAGCATTCCTTTCCTTTTTTAGTGGTCGTTATAACCACGGCGACAAGCTGGCCCCTTGTCACGTTGGTAATAAAGCATAAACTCGGCTAAACGTGGGTCCGGCTCTCAAGCTGGTGCCTCTGCCTAACGACCAATTTTGTATAACAAATCAGCCTGCAAGCCTGAATCTATAGATTTCAAAAAAAAAGGAAAACGTACAGTGACAGTCTAGGTCGGCGTAACACTTCCGGTTTTTCTGTATTGCAAAATAGCTCTTGTTCTTTAGTAATACAGTCTAGGGCTGACGAAACCATAGACAAATCTGTTACGGCCTCCTAGTCCGCCACTGTACGTCTATCAGTTGCAATAAAATAAGAAATTACTTATATATTTTTTTATTGAGAAAACAGCCCTGTAGCTCATGTTTTTGCCCTAAATCACATCACAGCCTAATAAAGAATACTACGTACAGTCTGGGGGGTTATTACGGCCGCTTTTGCAATATTGTTTTGCGTCGTCGATACGTTTTTTTTTATTGACACTGGAATACGCAAAGCTGCAAAAGCGGCCGTAATAGGCCCTCTGGACACTCCCTGCCTCCCTCAGCAAGTGCGGCCCCGCGCGCGGCCACCTCTCAGTACAAGTACAGTCACGGACTAGGAGGACTATTGACTGCTCCGTGGCTCAGTTGGCAGTGATGCGGACTAATAAACGTGTGCACCCGGGTTCGATTCCCGGGCGGGGCGAATATTGATATGATGAATATCGATGTTTGTTTCCGGTCTGGGTGTGATGTTCGTCTCTGTGTGTGTTTCGGGCACCCTAGATACAGGTTCTTCCTAGTCAGGGGCTCTGAGTGTGATGCGTTATTATGATTATTATTATTTTGTAAAAAAACACTTGACCGCCGTCTAGTAGCGATAATAATAATATGTACCAGCCAAAAGCAGGGAGGCTAGCTCGCTGCTTTGTCGACAGACGCGCGCGAAGCGGCCAATAGCGTGCAAGCTTGTCTATGAGAATGTGTGAGTGTTGGTTGCAATAGGAGTTACTGTGTGTGCGTAAGTGGAACCCAAATAGAAGCGGTTTTGTAGGAGAGTTACGCTTCCTGAGTATTGTTGTTCTTAGTAAAAGAGCAATTAATATACAAACTCACCGACGGCCTGCGCCTGCGCACCGACCATGTCGGCCAGGTCCTGCATGATCTGGCTCACGTCGAGGACGTCCGCTTCTATCTTGTTGATGTAGGCCTCCTTCTCTAACAGCATGCTCGTCTCAAACTGGATTAGACGTGCCTGTAATATAATATTAAAAAAAAAGAATAAAATAAGGCTAGTTAGGTTAGTTCCACAAATAACCTGGTTTCAGTGTAGTGTGGTTCCACAATAATCTAGTTTCAGTGTAGAGTAATCCTATAAATAATCAAGTTTTAGTGTACAGTAAGTAGTTTCAAAATTAATCAAGTTTCAGCGTAGAGTATTTCCAGTAATAATCTAATTTCACTAAGGAGTAAGTAGTTCCAAAAATAATCTTGTTTTAGTATGGTGTACTTCCACAAATAATTTCAGTGTAAAGTAGTTCCACAAATATTCTAGTTTCAGTAGAGTATTTCCACAAATAACCTGGTTTCAGTGAAGTGACTTCCACAAATAGTTTCAGTGTTGAGTAGTTCCACCAATAATCAACTTTCAGTGTAATGTACTTCCACAAATAGTTTCAGTGTTGAGTAGTTCCACCGATAATCAACTTTCAGTGTAATGTACTTTCTCAAATAGTTTTAGTGTAAAGTAGTTCTACCAATAATCTAGTTTCAGTGTAATGTATTTCCACAAATACTTTTATAATTTCAGTGTGGAGTATTTCCACCAATAATCTAATTTCAGTGTAGTCTAGTTCCATAAATAACCCAGTTTCGGGCAACTCACCTGAGCCTGCTGGTTGGCCACGAGGCTCGCCTCCTCATCATCAGCGATGGCCTGCTGCTCTGTCAAATTGGGATCCATCTTCGGCCGGGGCTGCTTCGGCATGTTGGCTGCCATTTTCTCTGATAATTGCTGTTGGAAAAAGGTTTTTTTTTGGGTTCTGTCACACCTCGGACACTTCATAGAAAAAAGCGCGTTGCTTCGCGCACAGCCAAAACTCGGTGTACGTGCACGCGTATCAAGCTTGTGTGAGTGAGGTGAGACGTGCGACGCTGCTTTATTTGTACTGAGAGGTAACCGAGCGCGGGGCCGCACTTTTTGAGGGAAGCAGGGAGTGCCTATAGTATAGTATACTGTATGTAGTACTATTTATTATACTGTGGTTTTGTTGGCTGTATGTAAAACAAAACAAAACTTACAAGCTGGTCTGTTCTGTGGATAGTTCATTTAAATTCGCTTGCCTGGAGCCGGAAAGGCGTCTTTGAACCACATCACCTTTTTCAGTAGTATAGGATACTATGTTTTTAATTTAAATATTCTAGTTACCTAGATGTGCAATGAGTGATATCATAGTTACCTTCTGCACTGAGCTATATTTAGCCAAAGCCTCTTTAAAAGCCTGCGTGAGTCTTTCAACCTGGAGCTTCTGAGGGCGCGGGCCGCGGCGCACGACCACGCCGAGCCGCTGGCAATCCCGCGCCGTCGCCGCCACGCGCGCGTTCACTGACTGCTGAGTGCTGTGACTGTAGACAACCATATTTACGTCACTAGAGCTTCTAACTAGGTAGAATCTGTATCTATCTAGACTCATAACTAGCTATAGTAACTTCTGCGGGCGCGGCGCACGACCACGCCGAGCCGCTGGCAATCCCGCGCCGTCGCGCACGTTTACCGACTGATGCGTGCTGTGACTGTACACGGAATAATATTAATAATAATGCATAATGGCAGACGCAAACGTGGAAGACAAAGGAGGAGATGGCGGGACGATCTCGATTCCCATCTGGAGAACTGGCCGGAGTTTGCTCAGGATCGGAAGGCTTGAACGCCCTGCAGTACCGGGCCGAAGAATAGGACTGAGGTATCCCCTGCCTGTCGTAAGAGGCGACTAAGAGGGGACCCCGGGGTCGTTGGGTGCACGAGGCGGGGGCCTCGTGTAGTCATATAACGGCCCCGAGAAGGATGGCGGAACGCGGTGTCCCGTTTCCGCCGTCGAGCGTAGGAAGAGCCATCCGCGCTCAAGGGGGGACTACCTTCACCTGTCCCCCCGTGAAGAGGCTACACAGCCAATGCTGGGAGGGGGGGGGGTCGCGGAGAATTCCACAGGCTTACCCGCGACCCTCCTGCTATCAGCCGAGAAGGACACCGGCGGGGTTTTAATGGGTGCGAACCCCACATAACCCTGCGGCTCCCCCCGGGGCTGCAGGGTACTCGTTAGGAGTTTCCCCGCCTTAAACAAAAAAAGG
The DNA here is from genome assembly GCA_951802225.1 of Euspilapteryx auroguttella. Classification (NCBI taxonomy): domain Eukaryota; kingdom Metazoa; phylum Arthropoda; class Insecta; order Lepidoptera; family Gracillariidae; genus Euspilapteryx; species Euspilapteryx auroguttella. The sequence continues at coordinate 7,043,107 of OX637660.1, read as the reverse complement.
ATCGGAAGGCTTGGAGAACTAAGGGGGAGGCCTTTGCCCAGCAGTGGGACACTACAGGCTAAATAAAAATAAAATGCATAATAATAATAACGCATCACACTCAGACCCCCTGAACTAGGAAGAACCTGTATCTAGGGTGCCCGAAACATATAAAGAGAATAACATTAAACCCAGAACGGAAAAAACATCGATATTCATCATAAAAATGTTCGCCCCGCCGGGAATCGAACCTAGGTGCACACGCATTTCAGTCCACATCACTGCCAACTGAGCTACGGAGCAGTCAAAAGTAGTGGGTAGTCAGTAAGTAGCGTCTTTAATAAGTAGACCCTAAATCTAGGGTGCCCGAAGCAGCCTACAATCAGCATAAACGCTGCGCAGTTCTCACGTAACTGAGAGGTAACCGAAGGGCCGCACTCACTGCGGGAGGCAGCGAGTGTCTTTACTGTACGTAGTACTCTTTATATGATATGGTGGTGACTGTTGCCAACCATATAGCAAGACTAGAGCTTCCTTACTAGGTAGAACCTGTATCTAGGAAGCACAAAGTTAGCGCCAAGACGTTCCTTGCCTACTTAACTAGCTGACACGCCAAATGCCCCCGAACTAGGTAAAACATAGATCTAGGGTGCCCAAAGAACCAAAATAAGCGCCTAGGCTCCGTAGGTCGCGCGCCATGGACAGTGAGTGAGAGTGTTGTTCAACAGTAAAATTTGGATACCAGCAGAAATTCTTTCTTTACATTTCAAATCAGAAATGATATATCTGCTGAAGTACTAAGGTCACCGACATAGATAGACCAACTTGCAAAACTTAAGTAACAAGGGGGGAAGGGCACATAGCTCGAAGAACAGATGGTCTCTGGGGCCGAAAAGTTCTCAAGTGGTGATCGCACACCGGAAGACGAAAAAGACTGCGAAAGTTACACTAGATGAGGGTCGCATAAGACCGGTCTTTGTGGCGATTTGTGGGGCAGGCCTATGTCCAGTAGTGGACGTCTTTCGGCTGAAATGAAGATGATGATGACTAGCAGTAATGAACAATGTTATTATTATGCATGCGCAAGAAGCACGCGCCTCGCAGTCGTAACGATAAATTTTATACTAAAAACATTATGCAAGATAACTATCCATATTGCATATCAAATGCATGGTTGTGGTTTTACTAATTGCATAATGTACCCAGTTTAGTAACTTTGTGTTTAATTAAAATTGTTAACAAATTACTAAATTATCCATCCCAAAAGCATTACTATGTTCGTTTTTTGTTTCTATAATTATTTATTTTGTAATAAAAAAACTGTATCTTCTCCTTTTAGAATATAATAAGGACTAAAATTGTTAACCTATGCTATAATGAAATTGAATAAACATTTATTTATTTAACTATTTAAATCAAACTTAAGTAATTAAATCGTATTAAAAAAAACTGTCACTAATTAGTCAGCACTTGGGACAATTTAAATAAGACCATACACATTGTATAATATCTAAAAAATATCATGGGCTTTCCAGCCCCGGATCTTCAATTTTTTTTAAGGCGGGGCAAAACTGAAAAATGGCGCCCCCCCCTGCCCAGTTATATTGAATTTTAATTTTTTTAATGCCTATAATTTCACCTATAAGCGGCCGTAGCATGACCGACCATTTGTCGAGTTTTTCTGTCATTTTTGACCTCTTTTGACATAATCTCAATACATTTTATATGTCAAAAGTGACAAGGATTGGACAAATGGTCGGTCATGCTCAATGATTCTGAGTAGCAATCTCCCATCTCTCTGGTCATGCTACGGCCGCAGATGTCCACTTATTGATCGACATTTGAACATGCCTACCTATAGGATAGGTATTTGAACATACCTAATCCTGGAAATAATGTTATAAACACAGCAGAAATGGGCATGGATATTATTTAACTCGATTTCGCGGAGAATTCACCCAAATGCTTTGTCACCCAGGCTTTGTCAATCAGATGACGCTATAGCGTCGCGCTGGAGCGCCGGCGTTACGCGCCGCTAGAGCGCTCTTTGATATCACACACACTCCTTTATGCAACGTACCGACGCATTTAACACGCAGTGAGTGCAGCAGATCGCTTAGTCTTCGGAAAGTTCATTCGATATTGAGATTTCGAGTAAGTTAGATGTGGAGGAATTGTTACCTACCTACTTTTATACGCTTTATCACGATCACAGAGAAAAAGAGTATGGGTTCACGACATCAATAAATGGAGAAAGGAATAAGAAGAATATCAACGTTCAGTCTAACTGAAATAGCATTACATTATGAGCCATTTTTAATAGAATCTTAAAAAGGAAATAAACAAAGTGCCATAAGAAGGTTTATTTCCACTTTAATTGTTTGTCTCACTCACGAAATAGTTCAGCGTATAGCTTAAATTCCAAGAATTACAAAAATTTTGGTAGTAAACGGCAAGACCAACATAAGTGGGAGTAAGAAATGGACCACTTTTTGACCGACGAAAAAAAAGGAGGAGGTACTCAATTCGACACGTATATTTTCTTTTTTTTTTTTAATGTATGATCACGCATAACTTTTTACAAAGTAGTCCAATTTTGATAATTCTTTTTTTAATCGACAGGGCATATCTTGAAGTAGGTCCCATAAAAATTCTGAAATAAAATTCCCACTCTAAGGGTGGGAAAATAGGGGTGACTTTTTGGTCGGCGGGTCGATTTATCCACTCACAGGTTGCATTTCCGTGTTACATTATAACTTTTGATACCTACTTACAATATCTTTTGAAATTAAATAAAATCAGCCGAAAGACGTCCACTGCTGGACATAGGCCTCCTCCACAAATCGCCATAGCGACCGGTCTTGTCGTCCCTGTAAACCATGTCGTCTGATCACCTTATGCGGTGTGACCACTAAACACCTTGTGGGAGAAAATAATAAAACCCTAAAAGAACTAAAAAGCATAAAATAAAACTTTTTATCAAAAAATAAAACCGCCGAAAAAAAACTGAAAAGCATAAAATAATAATCGAATTACTAAGTTCTTAAAGTAATGTAGGGTATACCAAGTAATTTTGAGTCGGCGCCACATCTGTCCTCGTACAAAGATCACTAAATTAGGTACCTTAAATTTAAAGAAATAACCAAAATTCGTGCGCTGCCGCGCATCAATCTTTACTTTAAGGAATTTGCTTGTGTGGCGCGCCGACTTAAAATTACTTGGTATACCGTACATTACTTTAAGAACTTAGTAATTCGATTATTATTTTATGCTTTTCAGTTTTTTTTCGGCGGTTTTATTTTTTGATAAAAAGTTTTATTGCATGTTGGTTTCGCTTGAAGTAGTCAAGTAAGTATCGTGAGTTTCAGGCCGACGCTAAAACAAATTCTGTACGCCCGGCGACAGAGCGTCCTAGCGCGGCGCTAGAATTACGCGGTGCTCTAGCGCGCATCGCTCCGGCCGCTCTGTGTGACAGAGTAAAACTATCATAGTACCTACATTACAAGTCAACGCTCTAGCGCCGCGTAAGACTCTAGCGCGATGATAGCACTGCGCAAGGCTGGCGCCCCAGCGCGACACTACAGCCACTTCAGCGCCGTCTGTTTGACAAAGCCTTAAGGTTCCGGGCATGATGAGGCAGAATGACCTGAATTAGAACTAACCGACGCATGCTGCTGCGATCTGCGATTCCTGCGCGCGAGTGGCGCGTAAATTTAACTTTGCGTACGCGCCCTGCGAAAAAAAGTTTGTGCAGAACGTCGTCAGCGCCGCGCCCTTTGGGTATCGATCGAGTTGATAAGGCAATAATATTACTTAATCCGTGCTTGGTCAAGTTTAAGTAAATGATGTGTTGAATGATGAACCATTATTACGTCTCCAGGCGACCATTGTCGTAAGGCATGGCAAACAAATTGCAACATTAAACATTTGTTTGCCTGAGCCTCTAGGTGGGCGCCCCTGCATCAACCTCGCCTCACACAGTATAGAAAACTTTACTAAATAAGGTATCAATACCAATTAGAATAATTATTCTTATTAACCTTCAATAAGTGATATATATTTCATCCTATATCGATTAAATAATTTTTGACCTTTTGACATTCGTCGGTAGTGTGAATTTGGCGCCCCCCTGATCTTGGCGCCCGGGGCACGGGCCCTTAGCAGCCCCCCCCCTAGATCCGGGGCTGGGGCTTTCTTTAAGGTTACATCTTTATTAGAATCAGGGGGACAAGTCTCTTAACTAAATTAACAATGACAGCGTTAGAAAACTATTGCTACTTTAATGACCATAACTGCAGTACTGCATAAAGCATAAACTTGGCTAAACGTGGGTCCAGCTCTTGAGCTGGTGCTTCTGCCTAACCCTTTGGGAAAAAAAAGGTGGGAGATTATGTATGTATTATGTAACTGCAGTACATGCCTAAAGAAATGAAGCAATGGCTTTTAAATTATGGCATTGTCATAAAGTTTTGATTTTTTTTTAGTTATTTAACACTCCAAATGAAAAGTGGGAGAGTACTTACATTTTATCCCTCAAGCGAACACTGTCATTCGGTCCACCGATCTGCTTCATCATTTTCTCCAAGCTCTTTAGCCCAGCATTTACTCCGCTCACATTATCCGCTATACCCTCACTGAGGTTGTACAGTTCTGTGGGGCTGAAGTCTGCAAAGGAAACCGTTGGGGGTGCAGCTGTAGCGCCGTAGTCTCGGCTTGAGCCGCTTATTGGGTCCCGTTCCGCCATTTTACTATCTGTAAACAATGAAATAACAATAAGATTTTTAAATATTACTTGAACATTATGTTTAAACTTTTGATGTGTTAAGAGGCATAGCACAGCTAAAGTAGCGCCACCCTAGAAAAAAAAAAAATATCTTATAAACTAAGGCAAATATCAAAAATGTGAAACAGTATTCCCCTAGATAATTCAGCCTAGTATTTTTAGGGCATTGTTGTATAGCTTTTAGGTTAAAGATCACAGAAAGAAAGTGATTGTTGCTAAAAACTGCCACTTTTCGTGGCTTTACTAACAACACCGCCCAAGTCATTTTTCTTAACTTTTCAGGAGGCAATAAAAACTTCATAATTTAGCTAATAACTGTCCAAATTATGTTTTTTTTTCACTAAAGTGATTATAAAAGAATAATGAATCCGAAAATGACACCTAAATTGTGATTTTTATGTATATTGTGCTTTAAAAATGACTTGGGCGGTGTTCATCGGTAAAAAATGTGGACTTACGCGGTGTTGATAGGAAAATAAGTTTTTTTATTATGAACGAAAAACTCTATTTAATATAAAGAAAAGCCGTTTTTACTTTAATTATTAACTCTACAGAGACTTAAACTCGTGTATGTATGTAGTTTGGACCAAAAATTGTGTAAGTATATATTTTAGACTTGCAGTAGTTAGTTAACGATTTTTCACTAGCGCCCACTAATAGGTGGGTTTGTCAATACTTACAAAGAAATTATAAAAAGATAGCTCAGTCTTCTTTATCATCATCTCAGCCGGGATACTTCCAATATTGGGCATAAGCCTCCCCCTCAGATTGCCACAAGGACAAACATTTCGAAGGGGAAGTTTTGCCTTAATCGCCACGCTTGGTAAGTGGGTTGGTGATCATATTATTATCCTTCTTTTTCTCCAGTTGTGGGGGTAGAGGAATGCCTGCACTTAGCTCGCGTGCTAGGAGCCATTGTGCATTTCCCCTCATTTATTGCAGCCATCCGAATTCATCAGAAAACTGCAGGTGGTCAGCTGGGCTATGGTTGGCTGCTATAAATTTTTGTGTTATTTTCCACTATCATTGCATACCGATGTGGTGTATTTTTCAGTGGCCTTTATTGCTACACTGGAGGGTGCATGAGATCCCGTGTAGACTCCAGCTGATGCATTAAAGCCAGGTGTGACCCGCGGGCGGAGTCCTTTTTGAGCCGTTACGTACCTTTAGCAGCTCCCTAGAGCCCACACAGACCTCCTGCGCAGTCACCAGATTGATGTAGTTATGTGGGTTTTTCATTCGTGGAAGCCTTTATTGCTTTGCTGGTGGGTGCTTTAGAGCCCGTGCAGACCCTAAGAGAAGCACCTTTCGGACCAGTAGGTTCTCTCAAGCCCGCATAGAACCCTGCCTCCGCATTGAAGCCCGATTGGTTCTGCATAGCCCTCCCTCGTGCCCACATTGAGTTTCAGCGCTATTACCAGCGATGCCAGATCGCTGGTAAAGGTGACAACGGCTCTGGCAGCTTTCTCAGCCCTTATGATAACCCTCTGGTCCCTGGTGATCGCAGTATGGCTTGTTAAGTTTTTCAAGAACTTCTGTCCAATCTTCCAATGTTCTCTTAGTCACATTTTATGATATCTATAGATTCGTTATTAGGCCACACAGATATTTTTAAAAAGAACCAAGAAGGAATGACACCTTTCATTTATGTTTTGAAGCACCAACTAAATTCATTCAAAGCACTGAAGATTAGACAGATAAATCAATATTTTCGACATCTGTACTTGTTTTTAGATGATTTTTATCCTTAGTTTATGCAAGGTGCACCTTTTTTTAACTATAGATTTTAACATTATTCTCAATCTCTTAAGAAACTCATTATAAAAGCCAGAAATCTGTATCGTCCGTCTGCAAACACATACAAAAACACCGCTCAAGTCGGTAGTTTTAATCTCCAAACACCGCTTAAGTCCAAGACCTTATTTTAGAACTGAAAAACTTCAATATTACTCAATGAAACATCAATACTGGTTATTTAATACAAAAACATACCATTTAGGTAGCTATTCACAAACTTTTCAGGTTTATTCAGCTAAAAAATCACACAATATCACTAAATAATGGAGCACAGTGTCGGCGCGTGCTGTTTTCCGTAGCGATTTGACAGACTTGGGCGGTGTTTCAAGACCAATCGACTTGAGCGGTGTCAGTATAATTTAAAATAAAGGCAGTTCTTGTTAAACAACTAACCAATCAGATGAGTTTAAAAGACGCGCGAAAAAAAGATCTATCCAATGGCATCAAAATGTCAAAACCGCCAAAAATCGACTTGGGCGGTGTTGTTAGTAAAGCCACGTTTTGGCAACAATCAGTAGCTTTCTGTAGTCTATAACCTAAAAGCTATACAACAATGCCCTAAAAATATAAGGCTGAATACTGTTCTAGGGGAATACTGTTTCACATTTTTGATATTTGCCTTAGTTTAGAAGATATTTTTTTTTTTTGGATGGCGCTACTTTAGCTGTGCTATGACTCTTAAAGTGTGATTAACAGATATTCATCAGGGTATTCTTGGGGGTGGAGTTAAATAGTTAGGAAAGCTAATAGCTAGGTACCACTCTATACCATTCTGTATAAACGATTTTATTCTAACATTAGGCTTAAGAGTATCCCCCAAATAAATAACCAAATATACTCACGAGCCATAACTAGCTAGATTCTGTGTCTAGGATGCCTGTAATACATGCCACAAAAACTTAAGAACACGAAAACCACCAAAAATACGAACACAAACAAATTATAATTAGGTACCTAATATAACTTTTAATTTAAGAACTCAACAAAGGAATGAGGGGAAGAGACAAAGAAAATGCCTTTTCACAACTAACCAGTGCAGTTGTTCAATTATTTTAATGACTACAAACGGGTTTAAAAAGAAAAACTTACTGGAACGGAATATTTATCCAAACAACAACGTAATTTACGATGACTAACAGAACGAGTACAAAAAAACTAAGTCAGGCGGGACAACGACCAAACCACCATTTCACTCGGTTTATTCGACTTTCCACTAACAAACTTAATGGAATTAAAGTTAATTATTAAGCTACATAGATAAGGGAACCGGTATTAGGGCAAACATTACCTTTTAATTTGATTTGGTAACTTAAAATCAGGTTTTCGTCTTCTTTTTCCGACGGACCGACGACTTTTTCTATGCCGACGACGAACGAACAAACAAAATCGACCAACTTTTTTATTGTCAGCTGTCATCTGTCAAAATCGGACGCAAGGTTTAGTGATGTAAAATCTCAGTGTAAGTAAATGCATTATTTTTAATCGATAGTGTAGCTTTGTAAACAATATTTAACCGGCAGCAGCGGCTTCGTCGTTTACTGAAACTTCGCTTATTACATTGTGTATGTTTGATTTAATATAAAAAGGTAAAAATTGATTTTCAATCTATAGTGGGGTTGTACACGGAAAACTTTTTGTAGATGATGCTCTATATGTTCGACCCATAATTGAAACATAAACATGTGAAATAGTTGAAATACAATAACAAGGTTTTTTTGTGGTTTTCGACGTTATTTTACACTGTATTGTATTGTATCGTATGGAACGTAGAAGAAAACATAGTTGCAAGAAGAAATAAATGAATGAGAAGGCTTTTTACGTGACAAAAACGCGAACTTCGTGAGCAGGTAAACATTGAATTTGGATTAACATAATTTAATGTTAGCTAGGACCATTTCCTTGTCATTATCTCAAGTTCACATTTAATTACTAGAGTGTATGGACACACAAATTCATACAATAAAACATTTTAAATAACTTTCGCAAGTAAAACCAAATATAACCTAAAAACAATCAAAGGTCATCTCAAGATGGGTCAGAAACCCTGTGCGAGAAAACCCACTAAACAGCCATAACATATATAATTAGGAATAAACCTGTAGTAAAACTAATACTTAGGTAGTATGAATCTTCAAAATGTCGAAAACATAACCTCGATCCGTTCGGTTACTTTGAAGTTTTTTAGCCTCAAAGCTTCCTAGCTGGGAATTGTTAGGAAACATAAGATTGTAATTTTTTTTACACCCAACAGCTACATAAAGAGGTCTTTTGATAAATAATTGGGCCACCAATGCAAATCACATACAAAACTTGTTTTTTATGGGTCGACTGAACAAACGACACTAGCGGGATAAATTGGCATTTTTCTTTCCCATTGATCGTCGGGCAGGCAGGGCGTTGGCGGAAGGTTACTTTACGATTATGATGGATGGAAGGAACTTGGAAGAAACAAAATCGAGAATAATAAGGGACGAACATCACTAGTACGTTTTATAAGTTATAATACCTGTCTAATAGATGTCACTAGTTTACGTTTTTTAACCTCTATAATATCAACAGCATATTATCTGTTCAATAGATGTCGCTAGCTAACATTTTATGTTTATTTTAAACTATATCAACAGATGGCGCTAGCTGCCCATTTGGTAAGATAAAATAAAAATAAAATGATAAATTCACTACCTTTTTGCAACACATATTTTTGAATGCTTCCAAAAACTTAAAAAGTATGTAGGGTATATATATTTTATTTAAATTGTAATTTTCATTATGTTTTAATTTTGTATAAATTTAAGTACAATAACGTAGCTCTACTAAGTAATATAGGTACACCTGTACAGTTGGCGGTCTAGGTCGCCGTCGCCGTAACACTTCCGGTTTTTCTGTATTGCAAAATAACCATTGTTCTTTGGCAATACAGTCTAGGGCTGACGAAACCATAGACAAATCTGTTACGGACTCCTAGACCGCCAATGTATGTACTACACTGTTGTATATAAGTATACCTACAGTAAGTAGGTTTGAAGTAGAGCTACGCTATTGCAGTAACTAGGTCCATAGAATTTTTACATTAGGCAAGACATTTTTATATCTATACCAATATTATAAAGAGGAAAGATTTGTTTGTTTGTTTATTTGTTTGTAACGAATAGGCTCCGGAAATACTGAACCGATTTGAAAAATTCTTTCACTGGTAGGAAGCTACATAACACTATCCCCGATTGACATAGGCAATAATATTAGTTTTTCAAAAAATTAGGGATCCTTACTTAAACTCAAATAATGTAGGTAACCCAAGGTGCAATATTTTTTCCGTTGTTTACATATTTTGGCAGGTGGTTTGTTGTTGTTGTTTGTTGCTTATTCGCCCATTCAGGGCAGTCAAAAGAACGAAGTCTATAGAGCCAAGTCTTTAGTAGTATCTTATATTCTATGGCGTAAAGAATTAAGCCGGGACCGCTCGTTATAGATAAGTAGATATTTTATCAAAAGCGGCGGTAAGTCTGCGACCTTCAAACATAAAATATTTTATGTAAAATAAAAATCGTGCGTTTTGCAGGACGCATAAAGCACGACACATTCCGTGCCTATTAAAACAAAGAGTTTACGAAGAAAAAAATAACCATGTGAACGGATACCTAGGCGTGGGCAGGAATAACATTAGGGAGTGTTTATTACTTACTAACTTGCGAATTGTTAATGTGCCAACACGTAGCTTAATTCTCACACGAAGAAATTCTGTTTTTTGCCATCTAGCGTAGCGTGCTTAGAAGTACCTAAGTACCTATAGTGCGACTCAAAAATGTAGAAATTAAAAAGTGGCAAGTGGCAACACTGTTTGGAATTTGTCGGATTTTCGAATTTTTCCATAGGTACTTAGATACAGTTTTGCCACTAATTTCTAGTTTTTTTAAGTCGCACTGTACAAACAAAATGACTAGGTAATTAAAAAAGGAAATACAAAAACCGTTCAACATTTTTAAAACCCTTGGTTTCCAATTCCATATTAAATTTAATCTTTGTTTTGTTTTTAAGGGTTTTTCGGTCACTCGTTGCGTGACCTTATTAAGACTTTTCTGTCCGTCCGTCCGTCTAGTGGTCTGTCAAAGACACTTAGCTTAGTAACGGCTCAATCATTTTAATGAAATGTTTACACGAGAATTTTCTTGTTGCCCAAAAAATACTAAAGCTTAAAAAAATTCGGAAATTTTGAGATAGGTACATACATGCATTTAACCGGAACCATCTAATCGCGAGCCCTCGCACTTGGCCGTCGAATATCTTGTACTTAGGCTTAGGTATCTTCCATAACTAAGCTGTAAATTTAATACTTACTTACCCAGCATTCCTAAGCACAAACCATAAATTCCCCACTTATTTCCAGATACTCAGCGAGTTTACAAATTGTTTCCCCACAGTGACGTATGCGTTTAAATCATACTGATTTACGGCAATATTTGTGTGACCGAAAAATTATAGCAAGTGGATTTATTGCGGTTCAACTCCAGAAATACTTACTTATGTGGCATAATGAGAAGTTCTTAATTGGGAATGCAAAGTTTAATACTATGATTGGAAGTAGAATCATGGGACTCCATTGTTGGCTATGCTGATGAGTCGACTCAGTCTGCGGCACGGCAGGTACAGTCTTTTTCGCGTGGTATAACAACGTCTACCTAGTGCCTACAGTGGTCTGCTATCCGAACTATAGTATGTATGTCTATCTGAAGACAGGTTGATTTCACATTCGTTTGTCTTAGTGAGACGTTTGATGCGCCCCTAAACTACCTCGCCTCTCACAGTTTATATTTATATTTAAGGTAGGTACCAACTAAATAGTATACCTTGAATTCTATATTGAATAAATCATTTTTCATTTTCATTATAATTGTGTTTTGTTTTGACAACCTAACTTCAGCCCTTTAGCATAGCAAGCTAGTGTAGTAGGTAAGCTAGTTCCTCTGGGTTTTTCGTAAGTACTTACACATATCTAGGCACAAAACCTTTACACGGAAAAGTAAGTAGGTTTTTATTGTCCGTTTCTTGAGCGAGAATATCTCGGATCTAGTCGTTATCTCGCCAACGGCGATCGGACCGTATACTGAGGCTCTACATACGGCCAAATTGGCAATATAATGGCTTTTCGTCCATCAAGAGCAAACAGTCAAAATCCATAAAAAAAAGCTGTATGTAGAGTCGCGGTCTAGGTTGGCGTAACACTTCCGGTTTTTTTGTACAACAAAATAGCTCTAGTTCGTTTTTTTATTAAAGTCTCGGGCGCACGAGCCCATAGACTAATCTGTAACACCGTCCTAGACCTTGACCACCACTGCACGAAAGGAGTTCCTCATTCTTCAATATATATAAAACTCTTCCGTTACTGACTGACTGACTGACTGACTGACTGACTGACTGACTGACAGACAACGCAGAGCCTAAACTACTGGGCGTAGCGGGCTGAAATTTTGCATGTAGGTTCCTTAGGGAGTGTAGGTGAGCACTAAGAAAGGATTTCCCGAAATTCCCATTGGAACGGGAAAAAAACTGGATTTTTGTGTTTATGAGAAATCTGCGCGTGTGAAACCGCGGGGCAGCCTCTAGTTATGTTCTATGGGAACTGGTCCTTTACTTTTAGGGCATTAAAGCATTTCTATAATTATTATTTCATTGTGAGGAGAAATCGTGTGCCGATTCTTACAATTTTCATTTGAAAAACTATTTGGAACCCTGCTCCAAACTACTTGGTGAACAGTTTAAATTGTTATCCTCTCGGTGCCTTCGCCACAAAACCGCCAGTGGTCCAGTCCAAGAGACAAATGATGCAAAAAAAGGCCACTCATACGCCTTAAATTGTAAATTGTGGCGGTCTAGGTCGCCGTAACACATCCAGTTTTTCTGTTTTGCAAAATAGGTCTTGTTCTCTGGCAATACAGTCTCTGACGAAACCATAGACAAATCTGTTACGGCCTCCTAGACCGCCAGTGCCTAGTTAGGTAGGTCGCACGCAGGAAGTTAGTTCAGCACGTAGCTAACATCCTCGAGTGCAGGATGTTTTGCGCTTGCGCCGATGCTGCTGCCGTTTTATATTTAGACTCCCCGTTATATAAACTACTACATAGTATTACAACGTATAGCTAGTCAATATTAGGGAACTGTGTAGTAAAATCAATATATATAAAACTCTTCCGTTACTGACTGACTGACTGACTGACTGACTGACTGACTGACTGACAGACAACGCAGAGCCGAAACTACTGGGCGTAGCGGGCTGAAATTTTCGATGTAGGTTCCTTAGGGAGTGTAGGTGAGCACTAAGAAGGGATTTCCCGAAATTCCGACGGGAACGGGAAAAAACGGGAATTTTGTGTTTATGAGAAATCTGCGCGGGAAAAACCGCGGGGCAGCCTCTAGTAGGATATATATATTTTTTAATTTTTTTTAAAATATCCATGTCCATCTGTTGCTGCTCATTTTCTGTTTTCAAAACTGTGTCTTTGATCAATATAGTCACTTGATTTCATAGTCTTGGGGAAAGAGAGAGGAGTTATTAGTAACAATTTTATGTAAGTAATAAGTTCCACTAGCGCCACTAACTTGGTTTTTACTATGTTCATGTTGTATCTCGGCTGGCATGACACAGGCCTAGTATGCCAGCCATTTTGCTATCCAAAGGTGTGCTTTAAAACGTGTTTTGTTCAATGAATGTTTTTTTTTTTATTTATTTTTTTTTTTTATAATGGAATAGGAAAACTCTACAACGATTGTTCTTCTTCATTTTTAATTTTCTTGTTGTTTTATAATTTACTAGTCGACCCGGCGAACTTCGTAGGTACCGCATAATCTTTAACTATGTTGTGCATGTGTATATATAAAATTCCCCTTGAATCACTAATGCATGAGACGAGGTAGTGGCGCTAATTTTCTATTAATCTATACCAATATTATAAAGAGGAAAGATTTGTTTGTTTGTTTGTTTGTAACGAATAGGCTCCGGAAATACTGAACCGATTTGAAAAATTCTTTCACTGGTAGGAAGCTACACTATCCCCGAGTGTCATAGGCTATATAAGATTTTCAAAAAAATTAGGGATCCTTACTTAAACTCAAATAATGTAACCCAAGGTGCAATATTTTTTTCCGTTCTTTACATATTTTGACAGGTGGTTTGTTGTTGTTGTTTGTTTTTTTATTCGCCCATTATGGGCAGTCAAAAGAGAGAGCCAAGAGCCAAGTCTTTAGTAGTATCTTATATTCTATGGCGTAACGAAGTAAGCCGGGACAGCTCGTAGGCTATATACTGATTTAAAAAAAAATAGGAATCCTTACTTAAACTTTTGTTTCATTGTTTACATATTTTGACAGGTGGTTTGTTGTTACTTTATCCACCCATTCTGGGTAGTCTAAGAAACAAAGTCTATAGAGCCAAGTCCTAAGTAGTTTCTTATATATTCTACGGCGTAACGAAGTTAGCCGGGACAGGTCGTGGTGAATAAATCGCTTGTGATAAATATAGAAATAAATTTCTTTAAGTCCCAGTGATGCCTTAACATGTAGATAAAAATTAATTGTGTTTGGTACGGACACCGAATAATGTTAATTGTGGTTGTTTGAAAATGATAACATTTTATTCTATAGATGTACACTTTTGAAACTGATATCACTTTTATTGAGGATTAAGATTTTTTTTATCTTATACGACAAGTTTGTAATGTTAGTTTATTAATTTTATTACTATGTACTTACTTATTTATTAATTACATTATAATTTTGTAAATATATAGGTACTAAGAATGATAAACAAATTCTGCTAAAGATGTTATGTAAATAAGTTTTTTTTTGTTAAATAATTGTAATGTGCACGTGTCGTATTTATATATAAATAAAAACTTTTTATAAAAAAATTAAACCGCCGAAAAAACTGAAAAGCATTAAATAATAGGGAAACATTTTCTATTAGGCCTTAATTTACTCACTTCTTAAAGTAATTTTGGATTAACAAGAAATTTTAAGTCGGCGCCACACCACACAAGCAAATTCATTATCTATGTAAAGCGCGATGCGCAGCGGCATACGTTTTGCGGTTATTTCTTTGAATTTCAGGTAATTTAGTGATCTTTATTCGTTGATTCTGTGGCACCGACTCAAAATTTCTTGTTAATCCAAAATTACTTTAAGAAGTGAGTAAATTAAGGCCTAATAGAAAATGTTTCCCTATTATTTAATGCTTTTCAGTTTTTTCGGCGGTTTAATTTTTTTATAAAAAGTTTTTATTTTTTGCTTTTCAGTTTTTTTGGGCTAATTTTTTGACCCCAGCTAATCATACTTCACCGGGTGGTCGCACCCCACAAGGTGGCCACACAACCTGGTGAAGGTTGAGGGACTAACAGGATGAGGTTCGATCACGACCGGTCGGTGAGGCGATTTGTGAGGTAGGCCTATGTCCAGCAGTGGACGTCTTTTGGCTGATTTTATTTCATTTCCAAAGATATTGTAGGTAGGTATCAAAAGTTATAATGTAACACGGAAATGCAACCTGTGAGTGGATAAATCGACCCGCCGACCAAAAAGTCACCCCTATTTTCCCACCCTTAGGGTGGAAATTTTATTTCCAAATTTTTATGGGACCAACTTCAAGGTATACCCTGTCGATTAAAAAAAGAATTATCAAAATCGGTCCACACAGTAAAAAGTTATGCGTGATCATACATAAAAAAAAAAAAAAAAAAATATACGCGACGAATTGAGAACCTCCTCCTTTTTGTTTTTTCGTCGGTTAAAAAATGTGTTTTAATGTTCAAAAAAAGGCACAAAATTTTGATTTAGAGTTTCAGGTGTTGCTGGACAGTAAAATCATCGAAAGTTTAAAAATATTAAAGGTAAAGAAAGAATTATTCCTGTTTTTAACACTTACCTTATTAAAATAAACAAACACAAGTGTATTTATAAGTAATTTTTTCTTAAAATCATGAAAGGCTCTATCTATTTTGTGTCCTTTTCTAATACAAACACACATGAAGGTAAAGGGTTAGTGAGTTTAAAAATAAGACCGTTTAACACGAAGCTTAAACGATTTGTTATACACATACTGAAATTATAAACATGTGGTTAAAAATTATTTTGAAAAAAAAACTTTCTTTCGGTTCAATGATTTTATTCAGTGTTAATCTGCCTCGCTAGCACCTAGCACAATCATTACTACTAAGCACTAAAATCATTTGACACTTGGTTAAGCGTACACCTTATAATAGAAAAACTTTTTATCAAAAAATAAAACCGCCGAAAAAAAAACTGAAAAGCATAAAATAATAATCGAATTACTAAGTTCTTAAAGTAATGTAGGGTATATACCAAGTAATTTTAAGTCGGCGCGCCACACAAGCAAATTCCATAATTACGTAAAGATTGATGCGCGGCAGCGCACGAATTTTTGTTATTTCTTTAAATTTAAGGTACCTAATTTAATGATCTTTGTACAAGGAATCTGTGGCGCCGACTCAAAATTACTTGGTATATACCCTACATTACTTTAAGAACTTAGTAATTCGATTATTATTTTATGCTTTTCAGTTTTTTTTTCGGCGGTTTTATTTTTTGATAAAAAGTTTTATTTTATGCTTTTCAGTTCTTTCAGGGTTTTATTATTTTCTTCTCCCACAAGGTGGTCAGTGGTCACACCGCATAAGGTGATCAGACGACATGGTTGACAGGGACGACAAGACCGGTCGGTATGGCGATTTGTGGGGGAGGCCTATGTCCAGCAGTGGACGTCTTTCGGCTGATTTTATTTCATTTCAAAAGATATTGTTAGTAGATATCAAAATGTATAGTGTTACACGTAAAATGCAACTTGTGAGTTGATAAATCCACCCGCCGACCAAAAAGTCACCCCTATTTTCCCACCCTTAGGGTGGGAATTTTATTTCCAAATTTTTATGGGACCAACTTCAAGGTATGCCCTGTCGATTAAAAAAAGAATTATCAAAATTGAACTACTCTGTAAAAAGTTATGCGTGATCATACATTAAAAAAAAAAAAAAAAAATATATACGTGTCGAATTGAGTACCTCCTCCTTTTTTTTTCGTCGGTCAAAAATATAAGGTACCTAGTCAGGTTGTTAGAAAACTTTTTATGAAAAAGTATGCGGAGTTTACACCGTTAAAACTCTATTTCCGGTTTGGTTAAACTCAGAAAGATATTAAGAGGTTTTGTAAACAAATTTTGATTAGGCTTATTACAATCGGATATCGCTTTTAGGTGATAATTTATTATTATTTTAATTGAATGGACTTGACACCACAGACCAACTAGAGATACTTGACACCACTTCTGCCAAATTTCTGCCGTATTTTGCCAATGTCAAGTTCACAAATTATTAAAGTTGAACGGTTATTATAAGTTTATTGGATTAATGTTTTAAAAACAAAACACGTGGTTTCGGAACCAACGTTAAAACAACAATCCTTTAGTTGATCATATTGAGTTTTTTTTCTTTTATAAAACAGAAGCCTTTTGAATTACAGTACGTATGTTTTTATTCCCTACATCAAAAAGTTGATCAAGGTAAAGTATCAATAAACAAAGCAGAGAACTACCAGAATGACTTTGAAGTCGATTGCAAGATTGATTTTTACATACGAACGTCCGTCGAATTGACGAATGGTCAACTGCATTGAACAACGAGCAAATTGTGATCACATCCGGTCAGTTTTAATGATTAGTTAAATGTTACGGGTTCCCTATAGTATAGGTTTATCGTCGCTGTTATTGCAAAATGTCACATGTCACCGAAAATCGATTTTCGTTTTTTTCTTTTAATTTATAATTATGATTCCTTAAGGCAATTTCAAAAAGAAAAAATAATACTACAGCATAACCGTCTTTCGGTCAAAAATTATGGTCAATCCGCCTTTTTTTTTTTGTAACGAGGGGAAATGCCTATCGCATTTCCCGACGCTCGGGGGAGCGTCGGGGGTATGTGGGGCTCGCACCCACTAAAACCCCCCGGCGGCCGTCTTGGCGCTTTTGGAAGAACCCCGGGCACCACACATTATAGCGTCCGAAGTCTTCCCACATGGCCAAACCGCCTGCCTAAGTGCCGGTTGTGGTCATCTGTGGGGGAGGCCTATGTCCAACAATGGACATTTCTTACTCTAAGAAGAAGAAGATACTGCAGAATAGATAAATCTGGAAATTCCTCCTAAGTGCCACCCACAAGGCAAGGTGGCATAAAAGGAACGACGCTGCTGCCCTTTAGACACACCCATTGGTCACCAATGGGAGGAGATGCAGTGAGTGACTCTATGCAGCCACCACACGACCTAGAAAAATTGCATAGCTTAAGCTAAAAAAAAAATACAAAACATGTTTGTTAAATAATTTCGTTCTTTAGTTTAGTTGAATATATTACTTGAACTTTAAGTTCCAAAGTTTATGATCTGATCGAAGTGGCTCCTATTCACTGCCAGTAAGTACTACATACTTTCTTTATTTGTCGTTCAGTCTTTCAAATTAACATAGCATCTAAGCTACAACTGCCTCGATCTAATTGAAACAGCGTCATCGCAGAACCATGCGCCGGAGTTGAAATAAATTATTGCATTGCTATATGCATCGTGCGAATGTTCGGTCGTGGTGTCGTATCTTTATCTTAGAACAGTATGTTTCATTTGCGTTACTTTGGTTTTAACTTTACGAATTGGTAAAGGCTTTTTTAACCGACTTCAAAAAATGAGGTTGTCAGTTTGACCTATATGTATGTTTGTCCGCAATTATCTCGAGTTTGGCTGATGCTGTTTTTACGAAAGTATTTGCTAAATTCAGGAGAAGGTTTTAGTACCTATTTTAACCGACTTCAGAAAAGAGGGAGTTCTCAGTTTTATGTACCTATGTGTAAATTTATTGAAGGTGGGACTCTTTATTTTTAAAAAGAAATTATTATTATTATTAAACATAATAATAATCATCCACTAAAGTCCATGTTCGACAAAGGCCTTTTTTTAAGGCGGGGAAACCCCTAACGAGTACCCTGCGGCCCCGGTGGGAGCCACCGGGTCAAGGGGGTCACGGAAGATCTTCCAAATGTCCAACTACGCGACGTTGGAAATAAGCCTGCTCCACAGATCGTTACAAGAAATCATTTTGAGGGTTTTCCATGTTTTCCACGTAGGTGGGTTGGCAATCGAAGAAGTTTCTGTAAGTTTTTCAACGAAGGACCCTGCTGCCCGTCCTTCTGTTGCTTTATTAGTCGCCTTTAACGACTGATGAT
Organism: Euspilapteryx auroguttella; assembly: GCA_951802225.1. Taxonomy (NCBI): domain Eukaryota; kingdom Metazoa; phylum Arthropoda; class Insecta; order Lepidoptera; family Gracillariidae; genus Euspilapteryx; species Euspilapteryx auroguttella. The sequence continues at coordinate 7,024,282 of OX637660.1, read as the reverse complement.
TCTATATGTCGTGACGTATGACCTCGTCCCGGCCGCAGTAGTGGTCGTAATAACCGCGGCGACAAGCTGGCCCCTTGTCACGTTGGTAATAAAGCATAAACTCGGCTAAACGTGGGTCCGGCTCTTGAGCTGGTGCCTCTGCCTAACCCTTCAGGGAATAAAAGGCGTGATATTATGTTTATGATTATGTTTGATGTGACCACGCGGCGGCCCTTAGCTTCTTACCCTACCCTATTGTATGATTATTAAAATACATAATTAGGTGCAATGGGAACTGCTCTGCACTTTCGCCCTCTGATACATAATAATTAAGACCGCACTCAATTCATTTGATACTGAAACAGTTGGTGATAAATCTTGGATTCAGAAATTATTGTGTTGGTATAGGACTAAACCTAATCTATTAGTAAGGTTGTGGACGATTTGAGTTCTTATAATAATGTACATTTATATACTAACCAATAAAATAATTTTAATTTACATTACTTTATGAACTTAGTCCTTATTTTGAGGTCGTCTGTTAAAATAAAAAAAAAATCGAGTCAAAATCTATACCAATATTATAAAGAGGAAAGATTTGTTTGTTTGTTTGTAACAATAGGCTCCGGAAATGCTGAACCGATTTGAAAAATTCTTTCACTGGTAGGAAGCTATACTATCCCCGATTGACATAGGCTATATTAGATTTAAAAAAAATAGGGATCCTTACTTAAACTCAAATAATGTAACCCAAGCTGCAATATTTTTTCCGTTGTTTACATATTTTGTCAGGTGGTTTGTAGTTGTTGTTTATTTTTTGATTCGCCCATTCTGAGCAGTCAAAAGAACTTAGTCTATAGTGCCAAGTCTTAGTATCTTATATTCTATGGCGCAACGAAGTAAGCCGGGACTGCTCGTAAATTAATAAAAAACAACGGAATCGAAAATCTCATTTTTCATTGGTTTAAATGTTCTATAAATTTTCTTTGTAGCTACAATGTGTAATGTAGTTGGCTAACTATCGAAATTCCACTAAAAAACAATACCAATTAACTTAACGCTAATTAATGCTAACAGGACGAAACAACGGATCTCTACATTTTGTTTAACTAATTGCAACTCTGAGTATTTTCCTATTAACGGATAACTGTATTTTAATAACAGTTTTGAAAAATAATAATAGAAAACATGTTTCAGCAAGATTTTTAGCAGTTTAACAATAGTAATAAGAACATACTTTTTATCTGTTTTACTCCATTCAACAAGCATTTCGTAACTACTAGTCGACCCGGCGAATTTTTTTTTGTTGCTCATGCAAATGCATGAATGTAAATACATACAAACCTTCCTTATACTATATCTATTAAAAAAAAAAGCATCAAAATCCGCTGCAAAATAAAGTTTTAATGATTTAAGTATCATAGGGACAGACGCGGGAAGTGACTTTGTTTTATACTATGTATTGATAATTGATATTAAGGTTTGCTGCTTCAAAAATTTGTATTTTTGAGATTTTTTTAAACAATCTGAGACATACAAAATTGATGTCTTCATTCTGAAAAAAATATATGTGTTAGTTAAGGATCTAATCTAGTCATCATACTAATGGGAAACAGGATCAAATTAATTTTAGTTGATAGAAAAAAATCTCAAAGTTACCCCTTTTTGTTCCGTTTTTTCCATTTTATTTTTAAACCGCTGATTGTGTTTATTTGATTTTTGGAATGAAAATCATCTCGATTTAACTTCGGCTTGTATGAAAAGTAATAAAATTTAAAACTGCCGCGACATTTCGCATTTCGACGCGCGCATGACACAGCTGCGAGGGTGGGGGACCCTCATACCTAATTAGGTAAGAAGCTTCAAAGTACAGGGTCTTAAAGCTTAGTAAATAGCAGTAGTTTATTTATTTGCATTCGTTTTCAGGATTAATAATTACATATCGATACAAGGGCAATACAATTAAAAGTCATTGATGATCATTGCCGGTCAATTATCGATTCGGTAAACTACTTGTCTGCCTTTAAATGCAGTGAACGAGCTTTTTATTTAAGAGGCATAGCACAGCTAAAGTAGCGCCACCCGAGAAAAAAATAAATATCTTCTAAACTAAGGCAAATACCAAAAATGTGAAACAGCATTCCCCTAGATAATTCAACCTAGTATTTTTAGGGCATTGTTGTATAGCTTTTAGGTTAAAGACCACAGAAAGAAACTGATTGTTGCTAAAAACGGCCGCTTTTGGCAACAATCAGTTTTGATATTTGCCTTAGTTTAGAAGATATTTATTATTTTCTCGAGTGGCGCTACTTTAGCTGTGCTATGGCTCGCTAAAATGCGATCGCCGCCCTCCTGCCAAGTGTGGCGATTATGCCAAACCACTTCCAAAGTGTTATCTTGTCTGGCAGGGGCTGAGATGATAAATAAAATGTTTTAGATGATAAAAAAAAGCTATCCTAAGGCTTAGCACGCCCTGCGGTTAAACGCACGCATATGTCTGAAACCGCAAAAAAATGTTACAACATTACTTTGTATTATGTCGTAGAAAGATTTGATAATTAGTTTTTTTTGCAAAAAAAACTAAGGATTTTGCGCAAAATTCGGATAATTTTATATAAGGATTACTTATTTTCAATCATCCTGACAAAAAGCTGTTTTTTCGCAAAAAATCTAGTATAATTGAAAATTTTAAAGCCTTCCGTAACTCTGATTGGCTCGATTATTGCTGGTCAATTCTTATTCTGTTTGGTTCGTTAAAATACCTTTGACGCTATCAAATTATCCGGGTTTTCGCAAAATCCCTAGTTTTTTATGCAAAAAAAAAACAAATTAATCAAATCTTCCTACGACATATACAAGCGCATTAGCAATTAGCATTTGCGATACTAATATGCGGTTTGTCGTTTTCAGTCATTTTAAAACCGCCGCGTTTAAACGCAGTGCGTGATCAGCCTAAGATCCCCTGTCCGGTACATAGGTAAGGTACAGATTAAAATAGTTATTCAATTGTTGCCGTAATCTCGCATCGTGAATTGCTCACATCTCAATGAAACACTGATTGTTTGAGTTGTTGCAGTGCTATGCTAATACCTACATGCAGGATGTTTCTGACAAGGCGGTAATAAATCAAAGGAGGGATCCTGCTCACCATACTTAACAACTTTCCCAAAGCAACATGGGTCGAAATCTCAAAACAAATATCTGCCATCCCGTACATTGACCCCGTCAGCTGATAGAACCAATGAATGATAGAACAGCTGTTATTTTTTTTGAACCCCTCTTTTGATTTATTACCAACTTGTCGGAAACACCCAGTATACCTAGGTACTTTAGATTTTGTCTATCTTTAAGAAAATCTAAATCACAAATATTAATGCACTTTTCTTTCTTGAAACCAATCTTGCATTTCCCAGCGAAAGAAACATAATAAGTTTAGTAAGTATAAGTCTATGTTTTATACCTTTAACGAGTACTTTATGTAAAAAATTACAAATCCATCCGTCCATCTAGGCCCTATTGAGTGTGACACAATCTTAGTTTCGTAATTTATCAAATTAAACAAGCTCCTGAAAAATTTTCACAGTTTATATCCTTTATGATTTTGCTTCAGACAGTTATTAACGTTTTGGAAATGTCACTACGTTGTCACATTTAAAAAAAGTTACAACAAAAATGTTGCGGTGAGGTGAACTGGCGTTCGGCGTAGGAATGCGATATTTATATTTATAACAGAAGATTGAGGAAGGAACACTAACCGGGTCGTGGCAGGGCTATCATTGACACCCAACTATTAAAACCAAATGCATGAAAAAACATGAAGGTATTCAAGTTCATAATTTCAGCCGAATTGATGAATTCATTCCATCGCTAGACATAGGCCTCCCCCACAGAACGCCACAACGACCGATCTTGAGCGACTCTAATTCAGTGCGTTCCCGCAGCCTTCACCAGGTCGTCTGACCTGTGAAGTTGCAAATTTGAGTTTAAATTCCAGTTTAGGGGGAAAATATAAAAAAAATGATTGAATGAAAAAAAAAAAAAAATTTTGCTCTGCGAAAGACGGAAATTTCAATGAGAAATTGGGGTTGGATTGGCCACTATTACGGCCGGTTTTGCAATATTGATTTGCGTCCTCTTTGCGTTTTTTTTGTATTGACTTTGACGGCGGCCTCTGGGCTTCTGCTTCTGCTACCAGAGCTTGCCATGTCAAAACCTGTGTGGAGTTCAACTAAAGTTTAGTTTTCACAGCCCTAAAATAACAGTTGAAACGCCTCTCTCTCAGTAAATTTAGATAAATCGCCAACATCCAAACAAAGTTATTTGTCTATTAATTGACTGCGTAACAGTTTAGATGACAACATCTGTCTTAAATGAGGTTTAAAGGATTTATACGGAGATCTTTATTAGGAGAGAGTTAGTTATTGATATGTTTTTTTTTTAAAGGTTTTCCTGTGAACGCCGCTATCTTCTACTATTAGGTATACCAAGTCAGCTCACTTTCAATAGTCTCAACAAAAAGAGATGTACAGCTTGGCACAAGAGTCTAGAAAATAACTACTGTACTGTACGGTACTTATAGTAATTTATAGTCACTTTCACCATAACTAAAGCCACCATTTAAGCCCTAATTTAGTCCAAATCAAAAATGAACAAATCCTAGATCTGTTTCTTTACAAGAAGTGATTTTTTATGGTATCCAATTCAAAATAAAATGGTTCCGTTTCAAGTCACTCTTGCCAAGCTGTTAATACGGTTGTTGTTACCTACCTAATTAAATTCTTTGAGGAGATTATATTGAGACATCACAAACATTTTCGGATTGCTGAAAAGTGTAAAATGGCAGCCTTCGACGATAAGTGGTATTCAAAATTGAACAACCGAAACATTACTAAGAATTTTCATATGTACTTAATGTAAGTACCAAATAAGTCAGAAAATTTAATACCAGTTTTATATCTAGTGTTATGCACACTGACGCACCAAATATCAAACCAGGAAACACATCCGAATAAGGCCCACCCCGCTGCAGTTAGTAATCAAGGCCGGGCCATATTAGAAGCTTTGCTTGATGCATACAAATGCATTGTTTTTGGACTGCGATCCTGTTTACTTGTTACATAAGCAATGTTTGTTTAGGGAACAAGTAAAAAACTGTTTTGTAATGGTCATACAAATGTTAAACTGTCAGTTACTAAGGAATATACAACTAAAAAACAGATTTTTCAGTTCACCCTTTAAATGCAACTTATCTATGATTTAAGTATTTTTAACATGACCCAATTTCCTATTATTTCCAGTAAGTATACAGATACTAGTGATACTGTGATGATAATGATAACCTGTTGTTCCTCATCAGGGGCAAGGCAAAGGGCTCTTAGTAAAGATCGCAATTAAGTTATGTCCTGGAAAGGTACTGGACGAAGACACTTAATAACTGTAGGAAGATTTACAATTTTATTTATGTAGCCAAGTTAATGTCCTACTGCTGGGCAAAGGCCTCCCCCCATTTCTCCAAGCCTTCCGATCTTGGTGCCACCGCCGCCCAGTTCTCGAGGTGAGAATCGAGATCATACCGCCATCTTCTTCTTAGTTTTTTAGATTTACATTAAACTATGAAAATTATTACCGGTTATTATCGCTATCTGTGGCCTATTCAGCACGTTTTTCGTCTGAAATAAGGATAATGATAATAGTTAACAAATCTTCTATTATCCTAAGAATAGAATAAAACAAAATATATTTCGAGAGTTCCGTCAGTAACGGAAATCCAATTAGGGAAGTGAGTTCGTCCGCCCAACCATAAGATTTTGACATTTCTTCAGAGTCTTCAGAATTACAGGAAATAGCCGAATAATTTATGATTATATTAGCCTAGATTATCACTTTTGATTTTTGTTTTAAAAACGCAAAGAACAAAACCTTCCGGATATAGAAGATTTAAGTTTATGATGAGGGTCGCTCAATACCATTCGGTGTGGCGATTTTTAGACAAGACCTTTGTCCAGCAGTGGACGTCTCTCGGCTGAGATAATGATGATAATCAATATATATAAAACTCTTCCGTTACTGACTGACTGACAGACAACGCAGAGCCTAAACTACTGGGCGTAGAAAGCTGAAAATTAGCACGTGGGTTCCTTGGGGAGTGTAGGTGAGCACTAAGAAGGGATTTCCCGAAATTCCCAAGTGAACGGGAAAAAAACTGGAATTTTGTGTTTATGAGAAATCTGCGCGGGAAAAACCGTGGGGCAGCCTCTAGTGAACAATATGAAACTAGACTATATGCCACCCTCACAGAACATAATAGTTCTGTGGCCGCTCCGTTACACTGGGAATGACTCTTCTTAAGTGAGCTCTTACGTCTTTTAATGGTCCTTTCGTTCCAAATTTTAAGTCACTCAATCAAGCAGTTGAAACAAAAAAAAATAAAAACTTTTTATCAAAAAATTAAACCGCCGAAAAAACTGAAAAGCATTAAATAATTGGGAAACATTTTCTATTAGGACTTAATTTACTCACTTCTTAAAGTAATTTTGGTTAACCAAGAAATTTTATGTCGGTGCCACACCACACAAGCAAATTCCTTAACTACCTATAGCGCGATGCGCGGCGGCACACGTTTTTCGGTTATTTCTTTGAATTTCAGGTAATTTAGTGATCGTTATTCGTTGATTCTGTGGCACCGACTCAAAATTTCTTGGTTAACCAAAATTACTTTAAGAAGTGAGTAAATTAAGTCCTAATAGAAAATGTTTCCCAATTATTTAATGCTTTTCAGTTTTTTCGGCGGTTTAATTTTTTGATAAAAAGTTTTTATTTTTTGCTTTTCAGTTTTTTTTGGGCTAATTTTTTTGACCCCGGCCAATCACCCTCCACAGGGTGGTCGCACCCCACAAGGTGGCCACACAACCTGGTTAAGGTTTAGGGACTAACAGAATGAGTTTCGATCACGACCGGTCGGTGAGGCGATTTTTGAGGGAGGCCTATGTCCAGCAGTGGACGTCTATCGGCTGAGATTATGATTATTAACATTCATATAAAAAAGACTCATAATTATACCTAGCAGTTATCATGTAAATCACAACACGGCAATACAATCTGTGAGTGAACAATAAAGTCACCCCTATTTTTCCACCCTTAGGGTTGGAATTTTATTTTCAAATTTTTATGGGACCAACTTCAAGGTATACCCTGTCGATTAAAAAAGGAATTATCAAAATCGGTCCACACAGTAAAAATTTATGCGTGATCATACATAAAAAAAAAAAAAAAAAATATACGCGACGAATTGAGAACCTCCTCCTTTTTGTTTTTTCGTCGGTTAATAAAAGGGCAAAAATACAACAATTCACCCCTTGCGGAAATCGAATCCGGCCATGCGAAGTCACTGTAAAGATAACTCGCCACTGAACCTGATGAATTTATTCAGGTGCAGTGCCAGTGCTTGCAGGTGCTAAACAATGGTAATAGTAGAAACCCCATACAAAGAGTATCTTAAATGTATTTCCCTATTTAGTACCTATAAGTAATTTGAATTTGAATTGAATTCGCCATAAAGCCAGCCTACAGTTTTGACATTTTATCAGATTTCTATTTTATTTGCATAAAGACTGTCGAGTCGTAAACTGCTCGACAATTGCCGATGAAATCTGCATTGTTATAACTCTTGTTTATGACTAGCTTAATACAATACACTGTATGAATATGTAATTCCTATTAGAATTGCTATATTTTACAGTTATTATTGTTTAGCTTTTGAAATGTTTTGAGAACAGAACGAATCTTGTTACTCCTCAAGGCAACTAAGGAAATTTTCAATCCGAATCTGTGTCCTTCATTGAAAATATTAAAACAGCCATACTGCGATCGCCAATCCACCTGCCAAGCTTGGCGATTAATGGCTACCCACCCTTCCACAGACTATTTTACAGATATAAATTTTGATCAAGTCTCGATTGCACTCAATGGGTTTTATCTTAATTTTAAAATTACACTTCTTGATTACACACAAAATGTTTGCTATTGGTAGAGAGGGAGCAGTCTTCCTGGTTCAGAAATCAATAAATTTCAGTGTCTCTCTTAGTGGTGTAATGCCGCGGTGTGCCGCTCCAGCTGCAAAATGGCACTAGCTCAGCATGTCCTGAATGCAGTGCAAACAGTGCAGATTTTCAAATAATATTCCTACATGTAAAAAAACTTTTGAAATCAGCACCCTTAGGAAATAAGCCTTAAAATAAAGGATTAAAAAGTAAACATTTCTAAACCCTACGAAAATAAAACTAGACGCGACCGGAACATCGTTGTATCCGTCACAAATCGGACATCCAAACTATAAATTTAACAAAAACTAATACTATAAGCGGACTAGACATACAAAATCGTACATATCCGTCGGACGTTGTCGTATCTATTTTTCGTTACTTTTTTCCCGTTGTGTGACCGTTTTAGAATGCGTTTTTTGACTGTCGCTAAGGGTGGTTGGTTTCCGATAGTTAATGATCAGCGCACGCGCCCAATGTCTAGTGTGGAGAGAGATTTTTTTACTTAGGTATTTAATTTAGGTTATTATAGTCGAAATCTCCTATTTTGGAATTAAAAGCCGAATGCGATGTCATGGTCGTGTCGAATGCGCTGATGATAAGTCTTCAGATAGGGGTAAGTAAGTTGCTTAACAAACAATTAACATTCAATGACAGTGAGAGAATTTAAAAACATTCAAAAAGAAAGGTTCATGATTCAGCACATGCTGAGTCAGTGCCTTTTTACGGCGGCTGCAACACGCATACAACTTGTTTTCTTTTATTTTATTTTTGTTGTGTTTTTAATTTAGTTATTATTACCAATTTATGTTTATTTTATTTTGTATTTAAATGTGTGTTTTATTGATGTATGTGTGTCACAGCATGTTCTGTAAATAAATAATTTCTTTCTTTCTTTCTTTCTTTCTATTCGTTTCAATAAGAGAAACCATATCCATTGGCCTCGGTACTGGTAAACTAAAGAAAAGTTATATAAAAAAGTACACTTCTCCATACAACTCGGCTCTTGTCGACCCAACCAATACGATATGACAGACAAGAAAGAAGGCACGTTAGGAAATAATTAGTCACAGCACTGGCCAGTTAGGTAAGAAAAAAAAAACTGCATCGCTTTTTTTAGATACCGGAGAAGGACCAGCTTATTGACCGCACTCACTCAATCAAGTTCGCGAATATAGGTAAAAGGTGTGTTACCTTTTCTAAACCAATATCGAATTAATTTTTTTTTATTTTTTATTTACAATACAACAAATTTTTAAACTTATTAACAAAAAAAAAAAAAATGGCCTCAAAATCGCTGCCACCGGAAGGTACATTGCCTAAGTGCCGAGCAGGCTGGCTGCGTTACCCCTCTGAATGGCCAGACTTATTCTCTCGCCAAATCTTAATTATTTTTCAGTTTTTCTTTTGTTGTGTCTATATGATATGTTATTTTACATTATTATATATAATGTGAGTCAACAATAATGCTGTAAGTAGCTTGAAACTGTCAATTTTATAAGAATTAGACAATTTTCGACCGGCTTTTAGACAACTCCCTAAAAATCGAACTTTAACACTGTGCCCGTGACTACCCCTCCCACCACATGATTTACTAAATTAATTATGCATTGCAAACACACGTGTGGACTCAGTTTTCATTGCAATTACTAAACAAAATCTTATTTTAGCCAAAACTGCAGTCTGTTTGTACATTGTACGATCAATCACAGGAAATTCTAGAATTAGCCGCGAGCTCGCTTCCCCTTGTTGTTCAACAAGAAACAATTACTAGATGCACTGAAATAGTTACCTATGTTCATGTGTGAATAGAATCAGAGTAATGTGTTATCATTGGAGTTTAGTAAGGTAATTTAAGTTATGTTAAATAGTATTACTTTGTAGTTATAAATTTCTAATGAAATCAGGATTGTAAAAAAAATAATAGCTTCCAGATTAATATGTATGATTCTGTGCTTCGATTTTAATTAGCTAATAAAAATAAATAATTAAGAAAAATAAAATAATCTAAACTTATTTGAATTTGAACAACAATTTTGTATGAAAATAGAGGTAAAGTAATCGATTTGTTTTGGCCTACGTTTTGGCCCTTGGATCTCCAGCGGAGATTGGGCATTGTTAGTATAGTAAGTACATAAGACATAAGTGTCTGGTAGGTAGGTAATAAGGGGCGCCCCTGAAATACCCCGGCTCTTGCAGTATAGGTTTTGAAGGTATTCTAGTTTAGTTTACTAGACGTGCTTTTTATTTAACTTAATTACTGACACCTTCTTAAGGATCATTCATTGTTTGTTGAATTTCCTTATATTAATGGCTAAACAAACTCACCACACTTCATTGAACGGAAAGGGCAAAGGCAAACTATAATAGTTGGCTCTAAAATTAGTTTGATTCATGAATGAATCGAATGCAATACGACTGTGGGGCAGCAGCAATTTATAGAGTGCTTTGCCACAATGTAAAGTTTTAGGCCCATCTGACGAGGTAAGGCGAAGATCTTCTTCTTCTTCTTTATCCCTAATCATAGTGAACCGTGTGGTAGTGGTATAGAATACTTCCACCCCATCTCATCCTGTGGGTGCATTCCGAATATATGAGAAATTCCGAAGGTCGTGCAGGAGGCGGCCTTCGTTGAAGCATTTAAACAACCATACTGCGATCGCCAACCCGCCTGCCAAGCGTGGCGATTACGGCAAATTCAACAATTTGTGTCTGAGGGGTAGACCTTTGTCCAGCAGTGGACGTCTACTGGTTTTAATGATGATCCCTAATCAGAGACATAGTAAGGCTCGAACTATAGCCTTGCAGCTTGACCGGCCTCGCGCCTGCCAGTTTATTTGAAGAGTATTTTTACACCTAAATGTGCCTTTATTCCTAACTTCCCTCTAAGTAAGAGTTATTATACGAACATTTACTTTAGAGTTAAAATTAATTATTTTGTTATTGGCTACCATACCAGCAACAGGTTTTATTGTCTGTCAATAGCTTATCTCTTTTGATTCTTGAACAGTTTAAAATACAATTAACGGCATGTAGATAACGCTACCACTAACAATCTACTGGCGCCGTTTTTATAAAAGTGAATAATATGTCCCTAAAAATACTAGGCTACATTATCTAGTGTCATACTGTGCCACATTTTTGATATTTGCCTTAGTTAGAAGATTTTTTTTTTCGCGAATGGCGCTAGCATTGCTGTAAACTGGCTCTTAAACGAAGCACAACGTTACTTTCCCGCCCTCGTATTCCTCAACGCAGCAAGACAGGCAGGCAGCAAGCTTTAAACTTCACCAGCAGCATTTATAAGGCAATTCATTAATTTTACTTAATCCGGCTGTTAAATAAATTTTCTTTCCTAAATTGTCAAACCTATTTTATAAAATTACTAGTCGACCCGACGAACTTTGTACCGTATAACTATTTACTATTTTGTGCATCTTGAATAACTTTCTATTTAATAATTTATTTTTTAGAAAAAAGTTACCCGCCTTCAATAAATACACATATGTAAATTGGAAAATAAAAAAAGGTCTAAATCCTTCTCCAGAATGTAACAAATACTTCTGTGAAAACCGCATCAAAATCGATTCAGCCAAACTCGCGATAATCACGGACAAATTTACATACATACAGGTCAAACTGATGAAAAAAAAAACGCATCAAAAACCGATGCATATTTTTAAAGATTTAAGCATACATAGGGACAGACGTGGGAAGCAAATTTGTTGTAATTGATTGATTTGAAAAAATAATAAAAAAAGCGGTACCTAGTGTAGTAAACTTTCGGCGCTATACAGGGGGATGTACTCTCAAAGACTACTGCCTGTGATTCATAAAAAGTTAAAGAGCATTTTAGTAATTTGAAGTATGTCAATTTAGACTGGATGTCACGTATTTACCATACAACAAACCACAGAAGTAGACCTCCAGTAAAGCTACCTAAAATGTACTTTATCTTTATGAATATCACTGTACCTATATAATTAATTATATTCATTCAATATTGCATTTTCTTCAATAAAATGATGATAGAAACTATTATATTTTATTAAACTGAAGTTTAACAGCAGAGGTTTATAGCTCGATATAAGGATTACGAGATATAACAAGGTAAGAGAACTAAACTAACACGAAAATCCCTCCATCCTCGGAAGTAAAGACTTCCGCCTAAATTCAAGTGACAAAAAAACGTATCAGTCGCACCATCAATCAATGGGACTATCAATCAGTCAATCCGAGGGCATGGCCCGAATTTGTTGGTGCTTCTCAACGAGGGTTACGTTTCCGGCGAGGAGCGCGTGCCGAGAAAATACTTTGTTTGATGGATTTGAAATCGAAATAGTGTTTTTAAAGGCCAGCGTACACTGTTGGGAGGGACTATCTTTTGTGTAGATGCTGTATTCTAGAGTTTCCAGAAACACATACAAAGAACATACAAATAAATTCATCCTGACCGGAAAACAAACATCGGATATTCTTCTTAACATGTTCGCATCCGCTGGGAAACGAACCCAGTAGTCTCTCGTCACAGTCGACTCTCTGCCAATGGAGGTAATGTTTCTGGCATCTAAATCTCAAAAAAAATATTTGCCCGTACATTAAAACCGTTAGCTGATCGAAAATGTTGACCCGAAATAGGACATCTGATTTAAAATTGTTAAAAAAAAAACTCGGATAAACGTAGGCCCGGCTCTTGAGCTGGTGCCTCTGCCTAACCCGTCGGGGTATAAAAGGCGTGAGATTATGTTGTGTTATGTTTTTTTTTATAGCGGATTTCGAGACATGTTGCTTTAGGAAAGTTGCTGTAGATCTGAATCACTCTCATTATAATTTACTAGCTGTCCCGGCGAGTTTCGTATCGCGCCTTATAATTTGTATGGGAAAAAGAAATTGTTAGTTTTGCTAACTGCCTCACAATATTTCCATATTTTCTAACCTTTTAAACCTTCCCTGAACTACTATGAATATTTCAAAACCAAAATCAGCTAAATCGGCCCGGCCGTTCTCGAGTTGTAGCAAGACTAACGAACCACGATTCATTTTAATATATATAGTAGATAAGAGGCTGCCCCACGGTGTTTCCCGCACAGATTTTTTATAAACACAAAAATCCCGTTTTTTCCCGTTCCCGTGGGAATTTTACGCTCAGTAATTTCGGCTCTGCGTTGTCAGTCAGTCAGTCAGTCAGTAACGGAAGAGTTTTATATATATTGATTACCGCCCTGTCAGAATCAATCAGTATGAAGTATACCTATTTATTTAAATCTCTCTTCAATTTCCCCGATTCCTAATAAAATTGGAAATCAGAACGGATATTGTGCGAGCAAGCAATAATATTCATTTCCCATGGGCTGTCCTTCGACGAAAATCGGCCGTTTCAATACACGGAAGATGTGGCAAATGCTGTATAATAATATTTATTATAGTTCTGAGAAATACACACTTGTCTGTCTGTCAGTCGAAGACTGCACGGCACCGACCCGCTGCCTATTTTAATAGTTGCTTATAATGTAAGTTAATTTATGATATCGTAAATTAAGAGAAGAAAAATCACACTTATATTCTAAATGCAAAAGTTGGTTAGTTTGTGAGTGTGTATGTTTGTTACTGCTTACGTCCAAACTGCTGGTGTGATTTTAATAACATTTGGTACTAATTTAGGTGAGACTCTGGATTAACTCATGGGCTATTTATTTATATATTATTTTTCCCTGATAAGCCGCGGGTAAGAACCTGTAAATTGAATGCCTGTACATAACATAGTGTTTAACATATTACATCAAAATAGAATAGCAACCTTAGGCAAATAAATCTTAGTATAAATTGACTAAACAGCTCTGAGATTATAATTCAAATTGAATAATTACTCCGCAGTCCGAATTTGAAACAACTAACGCATTATAGAACAAGCAGACGTTACACTGAAAACAAAATACAAGAAAACTATCAATCAAACCAGGAATAAATCATAATTAACTGCGTTTATTACGCAACGTCGCTATACCTACTGAACGATATGCGTTTTCATTTTCCTGTAGCCGAGCGAACCGGCTGAGCATTTCCACAATTTTTCTACGTATGTTAGAAAGAGATCGCAGTTGTATCTCGCACCCGTCTGCGAGGGAAGCGCGCACGCCGCGCAGTGCGTGCAAAAAAAAACTCAGCTAAACTTGGGCCCGGCTCTTGAGCCTGGTGCCTCTGCCTAACCCTTCGGAGAATAATAGGCGTGAGATTATGTTTTTTTATGTTTTTTTTATTGCGGATTTCGAGACAGTTGCTTTGGGAAAGTTGCTGTAGATCTGAATCATTCTCATTATAATTTACTAGCTGTCCCGGCGAATTTCGTATCGCTCCTTACAATTTGTATGGGAAAAAGAAATTGTTAGTTTTGCTAACTGCCTCACAATATTTCCATATTTCTAACCTTTTAAACCTTCCCTGGACTACTATGAATATTTCAAAACCAAAATCAGCTAATCGGCCCGGCCGTTCTCGAGTTGTAGCAAAACTAACGAACCACGATTAATTTTGATATATATAGTAGACTAGAGGCTGCCCCGCGGTTTCACTCGCGCAGATTTCTCGTAAACACAAAAACCCGTTTTTTCCCGTTCCCGTGGGAATTTCGGGAAATCCTTTCTTAGTGCTCACTTACACTCCCCATGGAACCCACGTGCCAATTTTCAGCTTTCTACGCCCAGTAGTTTCGGCTCTGCGTTGTCTGTCAGCCAGTCAGTCAGTAACGGAAGAGTTTTATATATATTGACTAGAGGCTGCCCCGCGGTTTTTCCCGCGCAGATTTCTCATAAACACAAAAAACCCGTTTTTTACCGTTCCCGTGGGAATTTCGGGAAATCCCTTCTTAGTGCTCACCTACACTCTGCAAGGAACCCACGTGCCAATTTTCAGCTTTCTACGCCCAGTAGTTTCGGCTCTGCGTTGTCTGTCAGCCAGTCAGTCAGTAACGGAAGAGTTTTATATATATTGACTAGAGGCTGCCCCGCGGTTTTTCCCGCGCAGATTTCTCATAAACACAAAAAACCCGTTTTTTACCGTTCCCGTGGGAATTTCGGGAAATCCCTTCTTAGTGAAAGAAAGAAAGAAAGAAAACACGTTTATTTACAAGCCACAACGACACAATAAAGAATAAAAAAACACACAAATAAAATAACAAAACATAGAAAAAACAAAATAAAAACTAAAAATAGAAAAAATACAATTAAAAATAAAAATACAGTGTCTCGGTGGTGCAATGCCGTGGAGTGTCGCTGCAGCTGCAAAATGGTACTAGCTCAGCATGTGCTGGTGGTTAGTACCATCAGCGCTGATTTTTAGCTAGTGCCAGAGTTTCTCACAAGCGTGCCACAAGTGCGCAACAATTTTATAAAAACAATGTACATACATATTATAAATTAATACAATAATACATACTTACATTTAAGTGCCTAAAAATAAAATAAAATAAATGAACTATTATTGATATTAATATTATATACCTTTCTAAATCAACATGAATTAAATGGAGGGATGCGATTACGTCATAGTCATAAGTCACTGAAGATAGCGCGGCAAAACTGGAAAGGGTTGGAAATTATAAGAGCCTCTGCTGATCAAGCAAATACACCTTGAGCTTGCGCCCAAAGGTATACCTACTTGCAGCTTCACGGACCGGTGGCGGGATATTATTCCAGCACTTGGACGCCGCATACCTGAAACTACCGCGGAAGGCCGCCAGCCGATGTGCAGGGACGAGCAGTCTAGTCCTGTGAACGTGTCGCTCTCGTGTCGAAAATTTTAGTTTTTCAAACAGGTAGCTAGGCTGCTGGGTGTGCACTACGCCAAACAGCAGCGTGGCGAGGTGCTCACCTACACTCTGCAAGGAACCCACATGGCAATTTTCAGCTTTCTACGCCCAGTAGTTTCTGCGTTGTCTGTCAGTCAGTCAGTAACGGAAGAGTTTTATATATATTGATTGATTGATTACCGCCCTGTCAGAATCAACCAATATAAAGTATATCTATTTATTTAAATCTCTCTTCAATTTCCCCGATTCCTAATAAAATTGGAAATCAGAACGGATATTGTGCGAGCAAGCAATAATATTCATTTCCCATGGGCTGTCCTTCGACGAAAATCGGCCGTTTCAATACACGGAAGATGTTGCGAATGCTGTTTAATAATATTTATTATAGTTCTCAGAAATACACACTTGTCTGTCTGTCAGTCGAAGACTGCACGGCACCGACCCGCTTGCCTATTTTAATAGTTGCTTATAATGTAAGTTAATTTATGATATCTTAAATTAAGAAAAGAAAAATCACATCATCAATATCATCAATCAATACATAGTATAAAACAAAGTCGCTCCCCGCATCTGTCCCTATGTATGCTTAAATCTTTAAAACGATGCAACGGATTTTGATGCGGTTTTTTTTAATAGATAAAGTGATTGAAGAGAAAGGTTTATAAGTATAATACATGAGCAAAGTAGTAATAGTTTAGGCGGTACGAAGTTCGCCGGGTCGACTAGTTAATATTATAAATACAAATGTTGGTGAGTGTATGAGTGTCATGTATGTTTGTTACTGCTTCACGTCTAAACGGCTGGACAGATTTTAATAAAATTTGGTACGGAGTTAGCTGTAACCCTGGATTAACAGATAGGCTATTTATTTTCCCTAATAAGCCGCGGGTAACACCGCGGGGCACTGCTAGTTAATTATATAAATGGTTTGGAAGAGGCTTGAATTTGAAAAGGAGTGAAATATGTTTGTATTGTATGTCTGAAATGTATACCGTACTCTAGTAATGTTAAATTTAATTTCGTGCGTTATATGCTTACTACTTATATTAACTTTACTGCTTACTTATATGAAAAATCATTATAAGCCCCAACTAGGAAGAACCTGAAAATTGAATGCCTGTACATAACATAATGTTTAACATATTACATCAAAATAGAATAGAAACCTTAGGCAAATAAATCTGAGTAAGTATAAATTGACTAAACAGCTCTGAGATTATAATTCAAATTGAATTAATCCACAGTCCGAATTTGAAACAACTAACGCATTATAGAACAAGCAGACGTTACACTGAAAACAAAATACAAGAAAACTATCAATCAAACCAGGAATAAATCATAATTAACTGCGTTTATTACGCAACGTCGCTATACCTACTGAACGATATGCGTTTTCATTTTCCTGTAGCCGAGCGAACCGGCTGAGCATTTCCACAATTTTTCTACGTATGTCAGAAAGAGATGGCAGCTGTTTCTCGCACCCGTCTGCGAGGGAAGCGCGCACGCACTGCGCGATCATCTGAAAAGCTTCAGTTTGTCTTATAAGCTCGTAGCGCGCGGTGTTGCTAGGGTGACAACGTCGTCGAGTTTTTTTTGTAGATTTTTTAAAACTTTTTCGCTTGTGAATTTAATAGTGAGTGCGTGTCACGGATTCGGTGCGTGATTGAACAGTGTCCGATTCGAATTGAAGTATTTAAAAGATAGCTCTCTCAGTGAAGTTTTCAGACAATTTTCAGTGGACATTTCACTCGCATACGCGAGATTGCAACGATTCCTCGAACCCGGTAAGCAGATTTCAGCTTCAGTTTATTTTCGTTATGTTTGCAATTAAATTTAGATGTTCGTAATGCAATTAGTTTCATATCGTCGTTCGTTTCGTTATTATTATGATTCAGAGGCATGTTTCCGGGAAATGTTTTTTTGATATGCTTTTGATCTCGTTCCTAGTAATGGCCCGTGGCGGGAAAAATAAAATACAAAATTTATGTGTAATTGCTTTGATTCGAGCTTTTATAATAGACAAGGTTTGTTTAATGGCTAGACAGACAAGCATAGGTATAAAAATAATATTTTGATAGCAGCGGAGTTGGCGCCAAAACACTCAAACAAACTTTTTATGTTTAGACTGTGGTTTGGAGATTCTGATGTTCCTTTACATTTCAATAATATTTTTTTTTATTGAATATATTAAAAATATTATTCTTTACAAACAAAAATGTAATCAATAATATTAGTACTGTTTCTGCCTTCATACCTAATGTACGTAATTGTAATAATCACCAACAATCGAACCAGCATTATCAATCCATTAAGTAAGAAAAAAACACAAATAATAGAGACCGTTATGACAATCGGTCACATTGAGTAAGTATTATTTACTTTAAACCATTGTAACAGCAATTACAGCTTTTTCCCCATTCCAATCTCTAAGGGACTAAAACCACTTGGATGTTTTTGTGCGAATTTAATTCGTAAGGAAACGTACGGAAACGCACGAAATTTATTCCCGAACTTCCAATCACTAACTATGCAAGCTCACAGAGTCTGAGTGACAACGTGCGAGCGTGCGTGCGTTCATATAACTTGTATAGTTCCTAAGTCAAAAAAAAATAACGATCTAGTTGAGATATAATGCGTACCTATTCGTGTGTTCAAACAATGGATGTAAGAAATATTGACTAATGTACGAAAATTTACGTACGATATAATTCGTTTCCAAGTGAGCGCGGCCTATAGAGCCCGCTGCGCCGGCGCAGCAGCGAACCCTGGTTCTTCTGCATTGGGCCGCCATAACGCGCAACACGTGTCAAACAATGTGTTTTTGTTGGTTTCAGAACAGGGGTGGTATGGAGTTTGGTTTTTGATATTTATTACTATTTTTAAGTATGGTTTCTGGTTTCTCATTAAAATACATACGATTATTAAAACGAAGACAATAACGGAGTTTCTAGGTAAAAACATGATAATTAAATTACTTTCGCAGTCAATCGACTAAATACATTTATGTTGTGAAAGTAAATCATGCAATTAAAATAATTTTAACAATACATAGTTGCAAAATACAACAATAAAAAAAATAAAATACAACAAAACTCTGACACAAAATTCATAAAATAAAATAAGAAGCAATTTTTGGTAACGATCGATTTTACAGCGGTACACTAATTGTTAGTGGGCGAATGTCTCTATTGCACCCTTGTCCTAACCGTGTGCCAAACACGTGGTGGTAAGGTAACAAAAAAAAACTATTTGGCTTCCAAAATGAAGATGGTCCTATCTCATTATTATTCCAGTCAAACATTTTTGTCTACACCCGGGAAGATTCGCATGACTTGATTTATAGCATTTTGTCATTTTTCGGTTAGTTTAAGTTTGGTTCACTTCCTATTCATTACTTCAATAATAGTTTTTGTGTTTGTTTTTAAATAAAAATTATTTACATTTTGAATTAATTAACAACACGTTCACGTAGGGTACCGCAAATTAGCTACACCAACCACTATATTTGCTTGTGTGGCAAAAAAAGATATTCCTTGTTCACTTTTTCAATGTGGGAAAAAATGATATTTTTAAAAAGTTGTAGACCACATGAAACTAGTTATAAATAAGCAAAAATTTTGTGTGTGATAGAAGGACGAATAGCAAGACATTTTGTCGAAGCTTCAAAAAAGGTATCTTGGAAAAACAGTTAAAAACTAATTCAAATTTCACGAATACAAAGAAATTATAACATATTATTACATAAAAAAGAGACGGTAATAAAAGGTGCAAACACTTTCAATATTTTTTTAAACGCCCATTTCTTATTTCAAATAAACATATCGTGATTGTTTTCTTCTTTTTTACTGTCACAAAGCCGCGATCTATTTCAGTCGAGGTATTTCTATACCACCAGTACGTTTCAACGCCCTCACGTCTTCAATCATAGTTCGATGATCACTATGTTAAGAATCAATATTATCCTTTTCGTCCATAAGTGAAAATTAAACATTATTTACGTATTATAATTAAATAAATCTGTTCCTCCGTTGTAGCACCGAGTTCGATACCCGGCGGTGGCAAACATTTTTGTGATGCATGTTGATGTTTGTTTGTGTTTTGTTCGTCTTTGTATTTGTTTCGGGTACCCTAGATAGAGCCTATCTAGTTAAGTGCTCTGAATATAATACGTTATTTATTTATTATAAAACATTATTTGAAATAAGTCCTTTAAAAAGCTTCAAACAAAGACAAAAATGGAAACAAAACATGTCTTTTTCATATACAAACGACAACTGTTCAAAGTTGAACTTTCAACGGTTATTAAAATCTATTTCTGTGAACCATAAAATCTTGTCGCGAGCACAGAAAATGTATGAAAATAATTTTATGATTTATATTCCTTACAACAAAATGGGGAGGTCAACGGATCTCCTTGATTTTATAAGCAGCCAATAATTCTGTTCGTTTGACTGCTTTTTTGTACATAGACGACAATAAAGTAAGTGTACACCTTTGGCAATAAAAAACAGAAATCTACCTATTTATGAGTCTTTGTTTAGCTTTCAACTTATTTTGGTGATCATTATTAGGCGCTTTGAAGTTATACATTCATTGCCATTATTTTTATTTATATCGTCCACCAAAAGTTAAACACAAAAACGAAGTTTAAAGGAGAAAATTTAGCAGAGCAAGACAGGCAACTATCTACGTATAATTTTGAAAAACTCAAACGCACGGTCACCCTACTTTAGTGAATTCAAATTGTACATACATATCATCAAACGTCATAAAATAGCATTTAGCCTAACTTTTCCGCCGTAGCTTAATAATAATGCAAGTATTTATTGATATTGAAGCGCAGCCATTTTGAGCTTAAGTTAGTAACTTTTCTTTAATCTGTTCTTTAGTGTTTAAACAGCTTCCTAGGGGCTTAGTTTGAGGGGCTGAACTTTATTTAGATTTTACTTGCATAAATTGTGAATTATAATGTTTAAAAACTATCACACTGGCAGGAGATTCTGTGTCTTGTCCAAAAAAACTTACAAACATTTTACATTATCATTTACTAGTGGACCGGGCGGAAATCGTACGGCCTAACCTATTTTACTGTGTTGCTTATGTATTATACATATAAACCTTACTTCCCCTTGAATCACTCTATTTATTTAAAAAAAACCGCATCAAAATCCGTTGTATAGTTTTAAAGATTAAAGCATACATAGGGACAGACGCGGGAAGCGACTTTGTTTTATACTTACTTTGTATTGATGATACCCCGAAACAAACATTTATTTAATCATAAATCGCATATTAACCTAGCTGAAAAAAAAAAATAACACATCACTCTCAGAACCCCACTATGAATAACCTGTATCTAGGGTACCCGAAACACACACACAGACGAAATTACACCCATTTTTTTATTTGGTATTATTCTCGAAAATGAAAACAAAGAAATAGTTCAAGAGCACAAAAACAAAAGATAATTTTGAAGTAAAAGTCCCAAAAATCCCAATAATTAAATGAAGTCAAGGTAAAAATCTTTCAGTCTTTACTCTAATTTGTATTAGAAATAGTGGTTCGTCTTCTGGCAGGTAAACATGTGACGTAGGTAATTGAAAGTCTGCCAAATCATTCAGTTTTCTTTCAAAATTTACTATAGATTTATTGTTTTAATTACTAGAGTTTAGTGTACTGTACTCGCAGTTTTTATTAAAAAATTTAAAGTGCCTTTGCCCATTCCGTGTAAAGTTAAAAAATTGTTAATTCATCTCTGAGAGCCTCAAGTTATCTATACTTACTCTGAATTTCAGAAACATGATTAGTTTATTTCGGCTCTACCACAAAAAGAGTAACAGTTAAACCTGGTTTTAATCACAAGACTAGGTTTAAATGGATTTAGACCGGTCTTTACTTTGTGCTGGTACCTCTGCCTAACCCTTCGGGGAATAAAAGGCGTGAGATTATGTATGTATGTATGTATGTATGTTTACTTTGTGGAAAGGGGGAAACCTTTAAGTTTATTTATTCCCAGTAGCTATAGATAGTTTACGCGCCCGATGACAACTATATTACCCAACAAAGCATTTACAATGTAATCTACACGACTATTTTAGTAATAGAAAACAAAAAAACCTCTAAAAACCACAAATGGGACAATAATGGAGTGTCCTTTTGAACCCGATAGACAATTTAAAATTGACTTTTATTGACTTGGAAATAAGAGCGGCCCACACGTGTTGTATATCGTTCATTTTCGGTAATGACTCGAGACGTCACGATTGTCGTAAATGGGACATTTAGTTTCTTTTCCCTAAACAAGAACAGGGACTTTAAGAAGGCCACTAGTCTTGATAGAATATCGTTGTTCGCTGTGTTATAAAAAAACGCTAGAAGACCGAAAGGAACTTCCTCTTTTGCGGCCTTATTACAGGATACTAAACTCCCTAAATGTTAAAACAATCGGTAGGGCTCGCTTGGGAACCTTTTTAGGAATAGTGATGTACGCGCGACGATAAAACGTTATGAACAATAACACGATTAACTAATTCAATAACGTAATCGTTTCAATTGTTGCCAACCATCAAATCACACGACTGCAGTTGGGAGCATTATCTTTGATTGTCCGCTACAATAAATCACATAAACAAAGATGCCCTTGCACTTTAATTGCCAACGCAATGAGCTGTATTGCAAAATGATAGAGTCTGAAATCGCTTGCATTATTTTCTTGAAACTGAAACTGTCCAACTTGCTTCTCAGTTTGGGTTGAGATGCGTAACGTCACGCGCGAGCTAGAATAATTCAATTCAAACAAGCTCTTGTCAGTAAGATGTTACGTCTGCTATTCGCGTGGGCGTGCGTCGGATTCTAGTGTCATTTTTCGTACCGAAATAAGGATGAGACTCAATAAATTTCAATTAATGTCGACGACAGGTTGCTAGTACGTTATTGTCTTTCAAAGAGATTTGGCTTAGCACTAATATTTCATATCGCAAAAAACTCTTGTTGTGTTAATCTATTTGCTGAGTTTTAGACACATGTTAAGCAGGTCCCAGGAGATTTGGTACTCGTTAATCTATTTGTTAAGTGTCATTGAATCTCTGAGCTCCAGATGGGAAAATTTTATTTAAATCGTTTCCAGTTATTATTTTCATTATTTGTCTCTAATGAAACATTTTTTTTCTTATGCAAATTTAGAAATGGTTTAGTTTCGGCGCTTGATTCTTAAAGCAGCCGATTTACTCTCGATTTATTTAATATTAAAATACCTAATAATAACGCAGAGCCCCTAACTAGGTAGAACCTGTATCTCTATCAAGGGCGCCTGAAACACTATTTATCATGACAATGTTTACCTCTGCCAGGAATAGAACCACAAATAGAACGGACCTACAGTCACAGTCGATATCCCTGCACACTGAACCACAGAAGGGTCTTGTCTTGTGGATATTGAGGTCACATTCTGTTTGATGTTTGGACATTCAGCAGGAACTTCCGTTGCTACCGAGATCGCAGTTAGGGAAATGTGAAAAAACATTCTTTTGATGATCTTTCTAATATTGCTTGTGGTACCTACCTTAATTTATATCCAGTATAAACTGTTACTTTTAGTCTAGTGTCATTGACTTGATGTTATTTTTTATATTAAAAAAAACTTGGAGATAAGCCAAAAATTAAATCAACAAATCCCTTTTAATTTTATAACAGCTCTGAAATTTGCCTCTTTCAAACTTTTTTTTTTGCAAAACGCTAAACCTAAGTTTTCTTTTGATGTATTTTTTTATAAATCTTAAGCGCCGGTATTAGATCTTTTCTAAATTTTTTAATTATGACTAACTAAGACATCTCTAAGTCTAAAATAGCTAAGCTTTAAAAAACCAAACGACTAAAGTAACCAGCCAACTTGCAATAAGCGAAATTCACAATGTACGATCAACTTCTCCATTTACAAGTAAATTTTCTTATTTTAATAACAAATATCCTATGTCATGCTGTGTTGTTGTCTATTGCCAGTTAGAAGCACATAAACTTCACCCGAAGCATTGTTTGTTAATATTAAATTATGTAAAGATGTTATTTAAATAAGAAAACGTTGTTAAAATGCTAAAAATATATATGTGCAAAGCATGGTTATGCTTAATTGCTTGTATAGTGGCGGTTTAGGACGGCGTACAACTCCCGGTTTTTCTGTATTGCAAAATAGCTCGTGTGCTTCGGTAATACAGTCTAGGGCGCACGAGACCTTAGACGAATTTGTTACGCCGTCCTAGACCGCCACTGTACCATTGACGTTAAGGAGCTAGAAACTAAAGGGTAGGTTTGTGGTCAGCGCAGCTGCTGTCCCGCTATATTTCAATGCATGTGACAACATGACCATATCGTCCATAATGTCGATAGTAACATAGTAACCGTTGTCGAATATGACAGTTCTTTATTAATGTTTATATAAATAAATGACATACTTAAATATAAATAAATGACATGATAGAAATAAGTGTTGTAAATTTTATATCTAAAAATAACACTGTTACATAACATACAGGAAACCAGAAACGAATAACAATTACGAATTTAAAATAGCTAAAAGAGATAATAAACATTTTGAAGTAATAGATTTTTAAATCAACAATGAACAAATCAACACTTCATTCTTCAGAAATTCGTTACCGAACATGAAAAAAAATCAACGCCCATCACATTTAAAAACCGAAACGCATCCGATTAATGTTTCTGGAGGAGTGATTCCCGCTTCCTTGTACGTGGAGTGCATCTAATTTATGACCCTCTGTCTCTTTCTCTGCTTCCTTTTTCGGCTAAGTGCGAAGGAGATGGCTAGCCGTCTAGTCCCATTACAGCCAATCATCTATATTCGTGGTGGATAGAAAATATTATCGAAGCTTCCGGTGTCGAGTCGTTGACTTGAAGAAAGGCTCGTCTTGTTAATTTTTAATTTCACAATCATTTTGGAAGACACTGAATAACGTGTGTTGTTCTTGTTTGAAATAAACTTAATTTGATTGAGGTGAGGTCGTTTGGGGGTGTGTTCTGGCATGTAGCTATTTGCGTCGTGGATGGGTCTCATTTACAGAATGCCACAAGAGTGTGTTATCTGGTTCGAGTGACATGACGGCTGTCTCTGTACAGCGTTCGGTTGTTCGCACTGGCTGTGCTCTTTCTTTGGACTGTTGGTTTCTTATTTAGTTATCTGGAGCTGCATGGGGTACGGTACGACCCAAAACAACCTCACCTCGGTTGATATAGGTTACAGGTCATACTGAACTTGAGGATGGATAGAGGCATTTCTCATAAACACCAAAATTCAATTATTTTACCGTTCCCATGGGAGTTTCAGGATAATATTCCTTAGTGCTCCCCTACACTCCCCAAGGAACCCAAGTGCAAAATTTCAGCCCGTTACGCCAAGTAGTTTTGGATCAGCGTTGTCTGTCAAGTTTTATAATGTTGATAAATGCTTCGTATAGTATTTGTATAAAACAATCAGTCGAGTGTCCTCATGCAACGAATAAGTCTTCATATTGCGTGTTCCAGTTTCTGTAAGGACAATTGGCCCATCTCTTGCCAATAAATCTTCTGGTGATACTTGTTGAATGAAGAACAGGAATGCAGTGGACAAAATTATTAATTTTTTAATAATGTTAGCTTTTCTTTAAGACAACAGAGCTAGGATAAGACTTATCACAAGTTTTGTGAGTTTTATTGTAAAATTTGCTGATTCAATATGCCTTTATTGCATTTATTAGTTGGTTGGTACCGATTTTAGTCAGTTTATAACATTTGTATGTTTAAGCAGCGTTTTTTTTTTGTCATAGGGTGTCTTGGATGGAATGGACGAAAAAATGTAAATAATAAAGTTGTTTAAATATAAAATACTTAGTAAAAGACATAGTTATAAAAAAAGTTTTTTTTTATAACTATGTCTTATGCCAAAACCACCACGGATCACGAGACCACGGATCGGCAAGCGCAGCGTAGGGCGTCCACCGACCAGATGGACGGATGATCTGCGCAAGGCTGCGGGTCCACGCTGGATGCAGGCCACCTGCGATCGGTACAGATGGAGAGCCTTGAGGGAGGCCTATGTCCAGCAGTGGACGTCTTGCGGCTGATGATGATGCCAAAAATAACTATTGGTATTATCGGTTAACTGGTCATCAGTGGACTACGTATATTTTTTGTACAAAAGTGCATTATCCAGTATCATTAATCTAAAGTGTTTTCACATAAGTCACTGCTTCTGTCAAGTCAATTGCTTAAGCTTCTGTCACTTGAAGATCTTATCTCAATGTTATAAGGTTTATGATAGTTGCAGTAAAAGCTAATTTATGTACTCCTTGTGTATTATGCTCAGAATTATTGATCTTCGACACGAGTGGTAAGGTTAAGTGGTGCGTCTTAAACAATAAATTGATCGGAATATGAATGCAAGTTTGGTCCAAGCGATTGGTTTACATCGTTGGAAATAAATTGCACCTTATTTGTTTTGGTAAGGTCAATTCAATGAGTTTTATTTTCACATTTCTTTGTTTATGAAGTTTTTTTTACGTTTGTTTCTACACTGCAATTTTTATAAACGTTATTTGCTGTTAAAAATGTCAGTAAATCAGTGTCAATTACAAGTTTTCCTAAAACACAATTTTTTAGCGTAAGTTATACAAAGTTATTTAAATATGTTAATAAAGAATTTAATAATGTACTTACTTTTGTATCTTACTTCGTATGCAATAAAGTGTTTACTATTCTATTCTCTGTTTGTTTATTTTAAATCAAAACCTTTTATGGCCGCTTAACATAAAGTTTAAAAAAAATAACGATTAATCCTTTATCTCCGTTATCCGGTATATAAAAAATCAATTTCACGTCACAACCAAGGTATCGCAAAAGCCCATCACTAGATTACCTTGCGCGAAATTAATTGAATCCCAACTCAAAATCAATTTGCGGCAACGCAGCTAGCTAAAAGAACTATTTATTTCATCGACAGGCTATAATGAAAGTAAAAAATCGCCAATGCAGCCGATAAATAAAATTTATGTCGACATTGAGTGATGATATGGGCAGAATGATAACATTAACCATACTGAACGTGAGCGTGAGTTACTGTTACTGTATTAATATGCTATATTAGTACCATGTATGGCATTTCGTATATGATTTCAGCGCACTTTATAGTTTAGTTCGAAGAGGATGGAGGTTTGATGTTAATTTAATATGACTTGACTGTAAGTCCTTTCTATTTAAGGATTTCTTTAAATGGTAAACTAGCCGTTTCATTTTGGATACAACCACCCCATCTCCTTCCAAGTAAGGGCGTTGTAAAGTTGACAAAGGTAAAAAAGAGGAAAGTTGAGGCAGAGAGGCCGTTCGAAATAAATGAATAAAGGGCCATACTGCAATCGCCAAACTGCTTATCAATCAACCGTGCCGATTATGACAATACCCCCTACAACGTTTGAGTTATTCCGGACCAATCCCTTAATCTGATCCCCGACTTATTATTATTATTAATTTAATCCGGACTTATCCCTTATAACTTTTGCTAGTCCGAATGGATTTCTTTTTTTTCCAGTGAAGGTAAAGTACAGTCAGAGTTTAAACAAATGTTCATGAAAATAATAAAATTTATAAGTGGAAAAATTATAAGTATTAAGCATTTAAAACAGTCATTTGTCCTTATGGCGATCAGTGGAAGTCTTTCAAATCGATATACCTAGGTCCTAAGTAAACTATGAGAATCGAAATTTGGTTTAAATTTCAAAAACCCGCGGGCAAAGTTAGTTTTCCTAGTAGGTTTATTTTTTATTCATTTATATACTGAAGCGGTCACAATTACATGCTGAATTTCGCAGTTATCATAAAACCTAACGATGGAATTAATTGGCATCGCTTATGAAGCTGCAGTTAAAGTAACTATACCGGCGACTTAGCTAATTAAAGAAACGTATTAAATATTGCAACGTATAACGTAACGTTCGGTTATCGACACAGCGCAACACTATTTTGATGGCGCGTATCGTTGCTTATTAATTAGTAGGATGCGCGCCCCGCAATTTCGTCTGCAGCATTATATTAATAATATAATAATAATAATTACGCATCACACTCAGAGCTCCTAACTAGGAAGAACCTGTATCTAGGGTGCCCAAAACATATAGAAAAATGTTTCTCCGCCGGGAATCGAACCGCATCTCAGTCCACATTACTGCCAACTGAGCTACGAAGCAGTCAAAATGCCTACAAAACGCAAAAACCCATTTTTCCCTTATACGTGGGTTTTTTATTATGTCCGTGTCGTGGTTCTAAGCTACCTAACCTACAGTTTTTCACACGATAGGCATTACATGAGGATACGACGAGTCTTTGGGGCGAACCCTGGGGGTGCCCTATATCCAGCAGTAGACGTTTTTCGGCTGAGATGATGATGATGATCCAATACAATACCTGGAAGAAATCGCTTTTAACGATAAGGCCCCCCATGGCATGCAAATTTAATTATGTATATCGTAAATTAAATAATGTTCTTTTGTATATTTTGAGTTTAATAAAGTGTTTTTTAACTTTAACTTAACTTTTACAATACGTATATTTAAGTCAAAATCACAACTTTACCCATTTTCCAAGTTTCTCAGTAACATTTGCAAGTAATTAAAAAGTTAATTGAATCTCTGCTATCTCTGTGCAGCGGTGAAATAACTCAGCATCCTCCGTTCTTGGCGATAAAAACGGAATTAATAAGTATTGGTTAATTAATTAATATAGCTTTTAAAATTTCCAGTCGAAAGGCCGCAGAACACTTATTATCGATATTATGATAAATTTGTATAAAGTACACATTTGTATAATATAATTTTGATGAGCTTTTTTTTTAATAGATAGAGCGATCAAAAGGAAGGTACTACAAGAGTAATATAGGTACTTACAATACATGCACAATAAAGTAAAAGGTTAGGCGTTTCGAAGTTCGCCGGTTCGACTAGTTAATAATAAATTCAACCTTATTTTAACAACAAGTTATTGTAACAAAATAACAATAGAGTCGGTAAGTCTTCAGAACTACGTCTTACAAGAATCGGGTTGTACAAGAATTTGTAGTAACCACGTAGAATTTTAATGTACAGCTATCTCTTCATTAATTTCTACCAAACATTTATAGACCTTAAGTTTATTTACCTAAGGGCTAACTGGTCCAATGTTTACTTTAGTCAATTGTACGAGCGTAACGAAAACAACTCATTTGTAAAACGATGTCGATTCGAAACTACTGATTCCTGAGAGTATGTTAAATTTTGTTAGGGTTGACACAAATTATCTTAGTTTAAAAAAATCTTATGGTGTAACAGTATCTAACTAATAATAATATATTCATGTAATATAGTCATGGAATAGAACGTGAGAAAAAAAAAGACTTCTTCTTGCTTGCAACTAACAAAAATACAATTTACCTTTATCCAAATTTACATCTAACGGTGTAATAGGTAGGTCCGATGACCTGGTAAATAATTCTGGATACCCTGGATGGCTGAGGGTCTCGCAAGACCGGTCGTTAAGGCTATCTGAGGGGGAGGCCTAAGTCCAGAAGTGTACGTCTTTAGGTAACTGAGGTGACAACCCTAAACATACAAAACTAAGAAGTGCAGATTGACATGCCAGTCAAAGCAACATGCTAATGCGTACACATGCCGTGTTTGCTTCTAATTACAGTTCCTTAACTTAATTACCGAAAAATAGGCCCATGGACGCTAAAACATGCTAAACTATGAGTTTTGTGTTCTGTTGTTTTTTTATGGTTAAAAAAAAGTTAGCAATATGTTTTGAAGAATTAAGTTCTTGGTTTTATTATTAATTTACTTTGTGCTTTACTGATTGTTTAAAAAAATATATGTTTTATAACATGTCGATCCGGAAAACTTCGTACTGCCTACCTATTACTATATTTTGCATGTTTTATAGGTACACATAAACCTTTCTCTTGTATTACTTTATCAATTAAAAAAACCCCATCAAAATCCGTTGCATAGTTTTAAGATTTAATCATATAGGGACAGACAGCGGAAGCTACTTTTTTTTTTAAATTTTTGATGTTACTTTATAAAAAGTAATATATTTTTGCAAACTCTACGTATTAAATTTCTACGTACACAAACGTAAGGTTAGGTGTCGGCTAATCAACACACTCAGTCACACTGTCACACCTATTGTCTTCTGAAGATTTTATCTCAAAAATATTTGTCATTCAAAGTCTGTAACAACCTCCGTTGAAGCGTGTGTAGAATAGAATAGTGTAGGGGGAGGCTTTACTTGGAAATGATGAAAAAAAATGTAGCTGTTCGATTTTAGAATTTGTTACTGGCTGGTTGAAAAATTTATGGATTAAAAATTAAAATACATGGTTTTGTCTAAAAATGCCGTTACTTAATTTTCAACGATCGAAAATTGAATTAAAAAAACAAAACACTTTCCCAAAAAGTGGCATCATGTAGCATGGTGGCACCTCTGACTTTAAAAAGATGAAGCTTAAATGTTATATCTATAGGGATATTTGGGCTGGTAGTCCCGATAAGATTACTAGCGATTGACATTTTAAATGTTGTATCTTGCCCTTTATTCTGGGCTCACACGGTGCGACACTAGCGCCACTTTCGGCCATGGTTTAGTTAGAAGATCACTATAGAGTCACTTGGTATATAGAATCACAGCAACACTCTTCCTTTAATCAAATTACACTAAACAACTGACTCTAATCCCGTCCTACTTGAGCCGTACTCGCGGTACTTAACCAATTGATTTTTAAGCCCTGGCCCACATATTGTGCAGACAATGTACTTATTGTACTGTAACCAAATGGACATAGGGTACTGTGTTGCTAACAAAACATATTATTATCGACTAGAGGCTGTCCCGCGGTATCACCCGCGCAGATTTCTCTTAAACACAAAAATCCCATTTTCTCCCGTTCCCATGGGAATTTCGGGAAATTCTCTCTTAGTGCTCACCTACACTCCCTAAGGAACCTATATGCAAAATTTCAGCCCGCTACGCCCAGTAGTTTCGGCTCTGCGTTGTCTGTCAGTCAGTCAGTCAGTAACGGAAAAGTTTTATATATATTGATAAATAACTAATTACTTTACTGACTTCAATTCAATTTTTTTTAATTTATTTATTTATACTTACTTCAATTCCATCAAATTAATCTAATCATCTTCAAAACTGTTGCCTCTTGGTGCCGATTTTAAAAGTTTAAAAAGACTTGTTCAGCATTTAATCAAACTATACATCGTGACAAACCCTTTCGTTCTTTAAGAATGTTACAAAATTATCAAAGAAGCGCCTTATAAGTGACTTAAACTTTATAGTACGCATTTTTGAATGTATCTGGTGCTTATCATAAACATATACAGATATTTATTTGCGCACAAAAACATGCAATAATAAGTTACATCTAACTCTATTCCCATACCCTAACGACTGCTTACACTACTTTGTGCACCCGGTATAATATAGGTCAACATTGCCTAGACAAAGTCTGAAAAAAAAATCGTATTTGGTCTCATTTTATTAACGGATTTTAATTTAATAGTTTTAGGATTTTATAGGACAGACAATGGTGATTTTAACCACTTTTTAGACATTTTATATAATATACTGACCAAATTAACATTTAATAACATGAATATTCTCTTAATTGGTGACTGGAACGTTGATTTCTTGTCTGATGGTATAAGACAAAGGAAGCTTATTGACATCTTAACCTGTTTTAATTTGAGAAACATAATTGACTTTCCAACTCGTGTATGTAAGGGGTCCAGTACGTCAATTGAAGCGGCAGTGACGAACTTAAGTGCTGATAAAGTATTGGCAAAATCGCTGACTAGTGGAATAAGCGATCACCTTGCACAGTTAGTTTCATACAAAGTATCGCATCAGAATAAAAATATTAAACCACAATATGAGTACAAACGTAATTTAAGTGCTGAAAATAAACTCAACTTCCGCCGTTCTCTAGAATACTATGAGTGGGCAAAACTTAATTCTAACTGTTTGAGTACTGACGAAAGAATTCAGAAATTATTTAATATAATTGTCAATTTTTATGACATTCATTTCCCTTTTAAATTATTTAAGATAAAAAATAAATCATCGCAACCTAGTTGGTTAACAGCAGAGATAGTAAAATGCCAACACGACATGATAGGAATTTGTGAACTGTTACAGGATTATCCGCATGATGAGATTTTAAAAATTAGTTTAACTAACCACAAAAAATCTTTTAATAATTTAGTTATTCAATCTAAAAAGAGAACAATATCAGAGCGAATAGAAAATAGTAATAACATGAAAAAGGAGGTGTGGAACGTTATAAAAGAGGAGAGTAATAAAACAACACATAATAAAAATAATATCATACAATTAAAACAACATAACATTGTTATTGATGCAAATAAAACTGCGGATACATTTAACGAATACTTTCTAAGTATTAGTAAAATATTTTCGGAGTTATACCCACCGCACGAGACTGAAGCCTTAGAATTTTTAAGTAATGACCTTAAGACTAGGTATGAACTTCCTGTGGTAAACCCTTTAATGGTACTTAAAACAATAAGGCAAAAGTTAGCAAGCAAAAATACCAAAGACATATTTGGCATATAAGGTAATATTATTGCTGAAAATCATGATATTTTGTTGCCCACCATATGTCAAATTATCCACGAGATATTTGAATCTGGCGAGTATCCCGTTATACTAAAACAATCACGAGTATGCCCAATATAAAAAGGAGTTGGTGAAAAATACGACCCCAATGGTTATCGTCCCATCACAATAGTTCCTACTCTGTCAAAGATAACCGAATCAATTCTGGCTAATTCTATTAATTACTATTTGGAGAGTAACAATATTTTATCAGATAATTAATATGCATATAGAAAAGAGCGCTCAACAACGTCTGCCTCGCTCAAATTGATCAATAAAATTATATGTTCAGTTGATCAAAAGCTCAAGGTTGCCGTCGTATTTTGCGATCTATCAAAAGCTTTTGATTCAGTAAACCATAACCTACTTACTAAAAAGCTAAATAGAATAGGTTTTACAGGCAAGTCACATGAACTTTTAAAATCATTTCTACAAGATAGGAGTCAGACAGTAGAAATTCAAAGTATTGAAGGGGGACAACGATCGAGTCCAGGACAAATACACGTAGGTATACCACAAGGATCCGCACTTGGAAATGTCCTCTTTTCAGTCTTTGTGAATGATTTGCCAAAAGCCATTGATGTCGGCGACGTCATCCTCTTTGCGGATGACACCAGTGTTGTAATCTCTGGGGACACATATAAGGAACTAGAATGCAAAATTAACACTGTGATCGACAAGTTGCAACATTGGTTCAAATTAAATGGCCTTAAACTGAATACGGACAAGACCAAGTGTATGTTATTCAGTGGGCGAAGTGTAAATCACACGCATTTGGAATTGTCTAGTAATATACAGTTTACACAGATAATCAGGTTTCTTGGTTTCCAGCTTGATAGTACACTGTCGTGGAAGCCGCATGTGGATTACGTGTGCAATAAATTAGCATCATCCATATATGCCCTAAGGGAACTAACGAAAATAGTGTCGAGACAAACCCTGTGGCAAGTATACTATGCCTACGTTCAGTCAATCATCGCATACGGTGTAATCCTCTGGGGTGATTCAACTGATGTGGAAAGGGTCTTAATCCTGCAAAAAAGGGCGTTACGAACTATTACCGGGGCATCAAAAAGAACATCATGCAGGCCTATATTTAAGGAGCACTGCATACAGACTGTCTGCTCCCTTTACATACACGAAACAATTATGTTTACAAAAAGTAATATTGACCAATTTACACGTGGCACTGACATTCACTCTATTAACACGCGCCACGCAAATCGACTTCAAACTGTTCCAAGAAGACTTGTTTACTCAAATAAGGATCCAAAGGTAATAGGACCTAAATTGTATGAGAAATTGCCTAAAGACTTAAAAGCTATTAATGACATAAACATATTCAAAACTCGACTAAAAAAATTGCTGACGGAAAATGTATTTTATAAAGTGAGCGAGTTTATGTCTTATAACATTGAATTTATTTTATAATGGGACCTTCCATCTAATGTAATTTAATTACTATTTATATTTTATTTTAATTTTAATTTGACGTGTCGTTTGTGACCATTGTAATGATCTACACTTTGTAGTAATTTATAAATGTAATGAATTTGATGAATAAATATTATCTTATCTTATCTTATCATAGATTATCTGATAAAGTATCCCCGTTACCACAAAATAGTAAGATGTAAGACCAATTTTAATCGCCAATTTGTATAACGAATTAGTAATCTAAACCTATTATATTGATACAGGCCAGGTTTAAGAGCCAGTTTACAGCGATGCTAGCGCCATTCGCGAAAAAAAATTATATCTTCTAAACAAAGGCAAGTATCAAAAATGTGGCAAAGTATGACACTAGATAATGCAGCCTAGTATTTTTAATCTGTAGGACTGTGCTCACAAAATACTAAGCAAGATTATCTTGTGTCATACTGTGCCACATTTTTGATATTTGCCTTAGTTTAGAAGATATATATTTTTTCGAGAATGGCGCTAGCATCGCAGTAAACTGGCTTCTAACTCTTCTTAAGGTAAAGCCGTTTATGTCTAGGTATTGGATATAATACCGGATTACACATTGCCTATAACATAAAAATGCATATAAGTACATAGTGTTGGTATTAAAAGTATTGCCGACCACTAGACCACTCTTGATGTTGCAGCTGTAAACCGGGGATATCCGCTGCTATTTTGGTGGTTCCCGCTTCGCTACAAAGTTATGTCCTTTCATTTTTTAATAGCCCGCAGATAGGAAATGGTATGCCACAAGCGGTTTTTTATACCTATCTCTAAATATTTTTTCGATGTTTGAACAGTATTGTAATTTTTGATCATCATGCATCATGTCATAATAATATAGATACGTGAAATAGGTAGAAAATGTGCCCGAAGCACATATAAATGTAGAGACCGACCGAATGTTCGGTTTCGGTTTCGGCCAGATTCGGCCAAAAAATCTAGTTTCGCCAAACTGCCAAACCTTTGGCCGAAAACACATCGCTCAGCTCATCTCGGAAGAAATCGGCGATACGAGCGCGGAGCTCGCTCGCACGAGCTGCCCCGCGCTCCCAATTTTTAAGGCCACGTGAGTTTCGTTTTCGGTTTCGGTTTCGGCTGTTGGTTCGTTTTCGGTTTACACATACAGAACCAGTAAACAAACATCGATATCTATGCTAACACTGTTCACATTTACATTCCGCCGGGCATCGACTAACCCACGAAGTTTACTAAAAACAAGTCAACAATTAAAATTAATACTAAGACCTCTTACCCGGCAGACGACAAACCTAATTGGCATTCATCTCAATGCAAAGATAACCCGTAGTTAAAGTTAAAGCCCCCCGAATTCGGTTCATACAAACGTACAATTCGCTTGTCATTTGTTATTCATGATACAACGCGCGCCCAAAATGTCATGGAACAATACTACTGTGGCATTCGGGTCGGGTACTAAATACTTAAATCTGTTACTATGGAAATAGGTATACTTACTTACTGCTGTTACAGCGGCAATCGCTAAAAAAATATTATTTTCTAATCTAAAAACTAAAGGTGGTCGCTCTGTTGTGTAGCTACAAACGGCTCTATCACAAAAAGAGGTAAGTCTATATCAATATATATAAAACTCTTCCGTTACTGACTGACTGACTGACTGACAGACAACGCAGAGCCGAAACTACTGGGTGTAGCGGGCTGAAATTTTGCATGTAGGTTTCTTAGGGAGTGTAGGTGAGCACTAAGAAAGGATTTCCCTAAATTCCCACGGGAACGGGAAAAAACGGGAATTTTGTTTTTAAGAGAAATCAGCGCGGGTGATACCGCGGGGCAGCCTCTAGTTGTTAAATAAGATTTAAATAACTAATTCTACAAATTGGCGATTTACACCGGTCTAACTTTGCTTAAAGTAACTACTCTAACTAGGCAATTATCAGTAGATTATTTAGATTTTCAAACTTCGGAGTGCCCTTAAAATATTAAGCAAGGATATATGTGTCATATAATAATATGTCTTGATCACATTTAATACTATTTGCCATGTTTTAGAAGACATAATATTTTTTGCGACAGGCACTAAATATCGATTTTATAGGCATTTTAAGTAACTTACTAGTAACTATAATAGTCTCGTAAACAGTTCTTCTGAATGTAAAAACTAATAGGTTCATATAGACTCCCCTAAACACGAGGGGAATTTGATCCTATTGTCACTGTGATTTGTAAGTCGTCTTTAAGTAGCCCGTTATTTGTTAAGTTGGAAGCTTTACTACGTTATCGATATCGATTAAAAACTATATTGTATTTATGAGTTATCTAAAACATTAAGTGATATTAATAGGAGCGTTACGAAATTATTTTACTATCAAGTCAAGAGACAAAAGTCAAAAATGATTTATTCAATATGGGATACAAGATATCACTTATTGAAAGTCAATTAGACTAATCTTACTTGTATTGATACCTTATTTGGTAAAGTATCATGAACTCCGAGAGGCGAGGTAGTTCAGGGTACCCACCAATTGGCTCAGGCAAACAAACGTTTGCCTTGCCTTACGACAATGGTCGAAGTCGACTGTCAAATCTCGATTTTACTCCCTTTCGCAATGATTTAAAGCGTGAAGAAAAATATAATATAGCAATTAGAAATAGGCCCTATTCCTATTACATTAGTATTTCATTTAGACAATCATTTAACGTATCTACGAATAATTTAATTTCCTCAATCGTTTTTTTTATATATTTAAAATAATTGTCGCTTTGAAACTCTATGGCATGTAAAACAGTAAAGTAACAGAAGAAAAGAACAATAATTCAGGGGTAACTCTTGTTTCCATCGATAAGTTAGTCTAATGATCTAGTCCCATCACTATAGAAGAAGCGGGTACCAAATCGTTATTCAATTGATCACACACAACCGCAGACCATAATGGCTGCTACTACCGAAATACGGACCTCGTGATTTGAATACTACTGCGTAAAAGAATACTACTTACGTTACTAATTGTTAGTTTATTCACTGTACTGTACACCTATCAGTTTCTGAAGAGTAACCTCCGTTTTGAACGTTTTTTTAGGCTACGAAGTCAACAAGAAACCCTTCTTATATTAAAAACTAGCTGTTTCGGCGAATTTCGTATCGCGTCTTACAATTACTTAAAAAAACACTCACCCATTTTTCTATATATTTTCTCACCTTTTAAACCTTCCCTGGACTTCTACAAACATTTAAACACCAAAATCAGCTAATTCGGACCGGCCGTTCTCGAGTTTTAGCGAGACTAACGAACCACGATTCATTTTTATATACATAAGTAGATAGGATATGTGGTCAATAAAAGAACATAGGTCACTTGGTTGCGAAAAAACTTTTTAGTTCAGCTTTCTGTCTCTCTTTTCGCGGCTTTGCGTGCGTTCTACGCTGAAATGTAGCGTCTTAAAATAATAGTTTTTTTAAATTATTAGGTACACTTAGGTTTTTCTTTTGTCGTTGACGGATATCCAAAAGTTCAGACTCGAGGTTGCGTGGAGCATGGAGGGCAGCATTTTAGGCATTATTAGTGGACAGACCGAGTCCGTAACACCGAAATGCGCTCCAGGACTCAAATACTGGACGTAGCTCGGAAGGCGGCGAAACTCAAGTGGGACTGGGCTGGCCACGTAGCTCACAATGCAGCCGGATCGTTGGGCCAAAAGGACCACGAGTGGTTCCTATAGATGGCAAGGAAGAGGCGACGTGGTCGAAGTAAATCTCGTTACATAAATCTAGTCTCTATCCCTTTGCTGAATTTATGGAAATTCTATTTTCTGTGGTTAAATTAAAAAGTGGATTAAAATCATTGTAAGTCTGGGGTAAATTTAGAATTAGTCTCAAGTCGATGCATTCTTTAATCCTTTTCAATCCAGTCCCTGCGTCTGCGCCGCAGTTCACTTTGAAGTACAGGATTTTTAAGGGCCCACTCCATAAATAAAGCGATTTATTTATAAACACTATGTAAAGAAAGCATTTTTGTTTTAAGTTCAATCCTTATTATTATCCCATGCTTTAGGCATGCATGTTAGTATTACTTTGTATATTTTCAGTATGTTTGACTTTGACTTGCAAGACTTTTTGTTTAATATTAAACATATTTTGGTGTATAACTTTTAAAATGTTTTGAGATTGAAATCAGCGCAATATCTTTCACACGATCGATCGGTCAAGCCAAGCCAAAACTGAAAATTACTATTTCTGTATTTTGTGTACGTTATGCCTCGTTTGGACATGGCAAGCAAGTATGTTAAATAATTAACTAGAACGTCAGCATGCTAGTAACTATCAGATTTCTGAACCTATGTAAAACCTTGCAAGTTGTAGGAGCTACCCACTAACCTATACTAGGAAATTAACTATTCTATTTCTTTCTCTTTTTTTTTGTTTTTATTATCAAATGTTCCCAGCACACAACTTAGCCGTGCTTCGCCTCGCCACATGAGCGGTCGAACAATATTTAGGACGGTGCGAAAAATTAGATTTTAAAATGCATTCATGATAAATTTTGAAATAAAGGTATACCAATCTAATCCTATTTCAACGATTATACTCACAAATGACTAGAACAGACCTAACTACGGACAGATTGCAAAAAAAATGCAAACAACAAAAACTACAAGCTATAAAAAAATGGTCAGCTAAAGCAGCATACAAACGAGGCACCACAGGTATTATTTGAGCGCCTGTTTTCTGTCTATCTCCAGGCTACTGATATCTGCAAAATCTTAGCCAAATTGTGTTACCTATATTTGAGTTTCAACCCAAATTTAATTGATTAAGGTGCGATTGAAGTTTAACAGAGAGCGTTTTGATCTATAACATACAAAACTTCATGCACAAACAACGTATAAACTAGGTTAACTGGATTAGCTATAAACAAAATATGAAATTAGGGTCTGATAGATCACAAAAAAGTGCCTCCGATTGACTAGAATTTATAATCTTGATATTTTTCATT
Organism: Euspilapteryx auroguttella; assembly: GCA_951802225.1. Taxonomy (NCBI): domain Eukaryota; kingdom Metazoa; phylum Arthropoda; class Insecta; order Lepidoptera; family Gracillariidae; genus Euspilapteryx; species Euspilapteryx auroguttella. The sequence continues at coordinate 6,985,331 of OX637660.1, read as the reverse complement.
TAGTTTAGATTTTATGGTTTTGTAACTACTTATAATACTACCTTAAGTAATCTCAACTAATGATGGCGTCTAAATCTAAAACATTTCAAACTCAAATTATCTCTCCCTCAAAAAATTTCTCAAAAAATATAACAGAGTCTATTAGTTTTCATATCATTCTTACAGCATTGTGCGTTCCTTTTCACCTACACACATTTTTATGGTTCCATTCTGTAGGTCCGGCCGTCCGTCCGTCTGTAAAAAGCTCTTTTTTATATAATTTTTATATGACATAGCAATGCAGGCGGTTTGGAGATCGCAGTGTGGCTCTTCATGTTAGTGAAGAGTAACGGCCTCTATCTATTGAACATTTCACAGTACATTAAACCCCTGACTGCACTTGAATCTATTTTGAACAGTCACAGGTATTGGTTTTACGTTTATGTTAGACTAACAGACAGATGTTGCTCGGAGAAGGTTGAACTATTTTATTTTGATACGATTCAAATTTTAAATTAACAATTTCAGAAGTATAAAATCATTATACTTTGTGTTTAACTATTAGTTATGTATTGAGCAATATTTTAGTTACCTTTAGTTACAAAGGCCTAATTAAAAAATTGGATCCCTTAGCCGTAGGGCCGTTCGAGTTCAAGAGTTCGTTCTAAACGTCCTCACCACCTAGGTTATTGTGATTTGATACATTTTAAAGAAAATAAACAACAACAAGTACTAAGTGGAAGATTCATAACAAAAACTCTTTTGCCAGTTTTTAAGCACACAGTTTTAAGGATTGATTAAAAAAGTAGCGTCCTTCGTTTTTCCCTCCTTCGGCTGCATCCTCGAAGTGGATTATGGAACCAAATCCTACTTAAAACAATGAAGAATGACTTTCAGTGACTAGTATACTTTCAGGTAGAAATCTGTCCAGCATTAAGGTACAGCAGACGCCCTGCGCAGGAAGTACAGTTTACTTACGACGCACGTGCGCGTGCGCATACAGGATGTTTGAAAATCGAACGACTCGAATACGTTGACTCGATCGATTATATTACAGTTTACGAGCTTTGTTTTGTGTGCGAAATTATTTAGTTTTTTCATTTTATTTTGTTTGATGAGGACATACATAATACGTTCAATCTCTAACTGAGATATCATCATCAGTGCAGTCTATAAGACCACTGCTAGACACAGGCCTCCCCCATAGATCATCACAAGGAAAAACCTTGGCGGGTTGCCATAATCACCACGCTTCGCAGGCGGATCGCCGTTTTGTTGTTTTGAATTTTTTTAATAAAGGACGCTGCTTTGCTGTTTGTCAGTGAAAATTCGCATTTTACTATACCCAAGGAAGTAATGCCAAAGATTACTAAATCGTTACTAGTGGTAATATTCTATGCCACCACCACCTCAAAAATAAGATGTACTTACTTAGAAAAAACTAAAACCTTAGTTTTATATTTAAAACATTATTTAAAATGCAATATGGCAATTCTGTAGCGTCTTACAATAGCAATTCACACAATCAATACATGGTATAAAATAAAGTCGCTTCCCGTGTCTGTCCATATTATATATTTAAATCTACGCAACGGATTTTGATGCGGTTTTTTTTTCAAGTAGATAGAGTGATTCAAGAGGAAGGTTTAAAAGTTTAAGAACGAAGTTCGCCGGGTCTACTAGTTTCATTATGAAACCTATGTGCTCTAATTTATTGAATAAAAAATCCATTCAGTAGTTTTTGCGTAGAGGAGGAAATATCAATTAAAAAAGTTGGTTTTGTAATGGGTAAATTACATAGTATAGGATTATGAAATCAATAAAAGGATCATCCTGTAAAAAAAGGGCTGCTCATAGGTTGGTGCGCGCGCGCTGCGCCCAATAATAATAAAAACATAAAAACGCCGCGCGCGCCATCTGGCGGCCGGTTATACAATTATTTATTTGACTTATAGATAAACTCGGTGTTATGATGTAAACAAACTAACACCTCATAGATAACTTAGGATTGAAAATGAATGAGTTGGAATTTGGTAAAAAAGTTGCAAAAAAAAAATTTAGATCAATTTCGTTATAACCGCGGCGACAAGCTGGCCCCTTGCCACGTCGTCGGTAATAAAACATAAGCTTGGCTAAACGTGGGTCCCGGCTCTTGAGCTGATGCCTCTGCCTAATCCTTCGGGGAATAAAAGGAGTGTGATTATGTTTTATGTTAAGTAGTAGTAAAAGCAAATTAGCGAATCTATCGCGAAAACTGCTGATAAAACTTAAATACATGTAATGTAATGTATAATTAGAGACAGACTTTCATATTATATTATAATGTATCCTACATGGTTCAGTTGGCAGTAAAGTTGACTGCGACTTCAGTGCTATACGTTATTATCACTATATATAAAACTCTTCCGTTACTGACTGACTGACTGACTGACTGATTGACTGACTGACTGACTGACTGACAGGCAACGCAGAGCCTAAAGTACTGGGCTTAGCGGGCTGAAATTTTGCATGTAGGTTCCTTAGGGAGTGTAGGTGAGCACTAAGAAAGGATTTCCCGAAATTCCCACGGGAACGGGAAAAACGGGATTTTTGTGTTTAAGAGAAATCTACGCGGGTGATACCGCGGGGCAGCCTCTAGTTATTAAATAAAATAAAAAACACAGTGACAATGATAACTACTCAACATCGATACAAAGAAATAAAACAATTTAAACGCTCCCCTTCAGAACAGATTCTAAATTTAAAAACTTGTTTTGTTTCTGTCGTCACAATTATAATTTAATACCGGAATTTAAAAAAAAAAAACACCCAATCCAGGGGTTAATGATTATACGAAAAGAACAAATACGTAAAGGTTTAACACTGCGTGGTTTAACCACTACCACTGCATTAAAACCGAAAAATATTATTCATCATCATCATCATCATTTCAGCCGTAGGACGTCCACTGCTGGACATAGGCCTCCCTCAAGGCTCTCCATCTGTACCGATCGCAGGTGGCCTGCATCCAGCGTGGACCCGCAGCCTTGCGCAGATCGTCCGTCCAATTGTTTTAAGTACCTACGTTAAACATATAAAGGACTAACTCGCTTTAAACGACAAGGCCGCCTTAGTACCTATTTTTTTCAATTAAGATTAGGATTTCTTAAAAAAAACTGTTAGCAGCATCGTGGTTTTTAAATAAAATATTATAACATACATACTAAGGGGTTTCTTACGAGGCGGTTAAAACAAAAGAGTGATTCGGCTTACCATAACCTACAAAATTCCAAAAACGAGGGACGAAACCTGGAAAATCGATCAGCTGCTGCCAATGTTGTTACCCGTGGAAAGGGTTGGTCCCATCGACTCCAAAAAATGGACTTTGACCTGTCTCATTTGACTACAAAGAAAAGTTTATAAAAATTTATAATTACAAAACCATGTCTCAAATGACAACAAAACGTTCGCTGACTACGGTGAGCTAAATTACTCCTTAAATTTATTACCGCCTTATAAGAAACACCCTGTATAGTTATAAAAAATAATAAAAAAACAATAAATTTCATTGCTACCATTACCATAATAGAATAAAATAAAAAATTTTAAGCCTTCGGTAGCTGATGTATCCGTTTTTAAATATCCTAACCTGAAATAACCCTTCAACGCTCGTGATATACGAGGTATCGTCGCATGCTATGGAATTCGACTTTAAAAAGAGAGTAAAGAGAGACTCGTATAAAATATGCCCCTTCTGTGGACTGTGGGTTTTTGTCTGATTTCCTGGCCTGAAGTCGCATGAGGGAAAACCCTGGCAAGGAGGCAAAGGTGGACCTCATGCTATCTAAGATAAGATGTTTTTATTCAATTTTAGTTTCAGCTTTTCATTCAATAATTAATGAATGACCTTTGTCTTGTATTGAATACTTAATGCTTTTTGATTTGATTGATTTTTTAATATTAAACTTACTGATAATGTTCATAAACTTTTTTTAAAGCAAAAGCTACAAAAATAGTTTTTTTTATTCAAACTGATTTGATTATTATAATAAATACATGAAGTGCATTTTAAATAATTTTTTCATTAGAAATATTATGATCCTTTACTTATGTTTTTTTTTGTTCATAATTGAGAATCAGTGAGATTAGTCAATCACATTTGGTCACGAAACTGATGCCTATCCCTTTCAGACGGCTCAACTTAACCCTTAACTAGCAAAGTTAATTGGGCAAATAGAAAATAGAATGCAACTCCCTATACACTATACGTAACTTCATATTTGGCACTTAACCAGAGTGGAAGGGTTAAATAGCCCGACCATCTGCCAGCCAGTGCCAAAAATAGTGAACACTCAAGAAATACTATAAAACTCTATACGTAATGTATGTAGGTACGTGCGAAGCTGTAACGCAGTATGGAGGGTGCGTGAAAACTAATAAATGTCAAAATATATTGACCGCAATAAATAATTCTTCGTGCTTTTAAAGTTAGTGAAGGTGTTTCTTTTAATACCAACTAGCCGACCTAGCGAACTTCGTACCGCCTCACCTATTACTATTTTGTTCCTCCTCTTGAAACCTTCCTCTTGAACCACTCTATCAATCGTAAAAAACGCATCAAAAGCCGTTGCGTTGTTTTAAAGATTTGAGCATACATAAGGACAGACGCCAAAAGCGTCTTTATTTTATACTATGTATTGATGACATTCCATGGTATTGACATGGACTAATGTGTTAATAAATAATGCATCACATTCGAGAGATAGCATCTTCCTTGTTCTGTGCTCGGAGCCCTGTACTAGGTAGAATCCGTATCTCAGCTGCCTTCAGGCATCTTTGCATGTGTTTCAACACATGTAAAGATGCATACCGAAAATTTTGCTTATTATTTGCTAGGATAGTTCACTTACTAAGCCCCCATATTTCTTAACACTGAAAGAGAGACATCTTTTACCTTAAACTAATACCTCAGTTTTTTTTATTATCCCAAAAAAAAAAACATGATAAGTTAATGCTTGCTTGTTAGCAGCACGACAGACAGACTCGTCGCCCCCCTGGGGGGGGGGGGGGGGGGCACGAGGAGTTCGCCTTTTGCTCGTGCCCCCCTCCCCCCCAAACTTGCACTTGACCGTCGAATGCGTGTTTTGCTTCTTATTAGTTTGGTAGTTTTAAGTAAAAAGTACCAGGTTAACATGAATTAGTAGAAGGTTATAGAACTAGTGGTCCCGAGTCTGTCGTGGTTGGCAGCTGTAATCTGCACCGTATTTATGGCACAAGCATTGCGTTGTGAGTTATCGTTTTAAAACAGGGCAGTATAAGTTTTTAGCGTCGTCGCCTGAAGGGAATCTTTTTTATGCATTTCCAACGACCGTTATTTAATGGACACGAAAATAATTTTCAGCTTTACCTTTGCTCAGAGTTCGTTGCCGTCGTACGAAATTAAACATTAAAATAAACAAGATCACTCACACACATTTGATTTCCCAGGCACACGTTAATGAAATGAGGTGAATTAAGTAAATAATGCTCGATGACTGATGCGAATCTGAGTATTAATCTTCGGCTTCTGAAAAAAAAAATCTCAGTGAAAATAGAAATGGCAAATAAAAGCATTTTGTTACAACACAAATTTGTTTTACATACATACATAACGTTACGCCTGTATCCCATCGGGGTAGGCAGAGACAATTGATTTCCCCTTGCTACGATCCTGACATACTTCTTTCGCTTCTTCTACAGTCATAAGCCTTCTTATACACGCACGTCGGTTACGTGAAGTACTTTTAGTAAGTTCAATTTCATATTTTCATATTATACATTTTATTTACTTAGTGCAGTTTTAACACTATGATGTTACTTCTTGCAATTGCTTATGCTTACGTATGTTATTTTTGTAAATTGAATAGCAAAAACAACAACTAATTACAAATAAGTTGCCATTAAACTGCTATATTACATTACCTTACTTTACTTAAATTACATACTATTATCTCTACATGTCTAAGTAGATTTCTAATGAAAATTTAAATTTGTTTAGTAACTTTATTATGATAAACTAAGTAAAAGCAAAGTTAAAAGCAAAAGTAAAAATGATTTATTTAATATAGGATACAAGATATCACTCATTGAAAGTAAATTAGACTAATCTAATTAATATTGATATCTTCTTTGGTAAAGTATCCTATACTGCTAGAGGCGAGGTAGTTCAGGGTGCCCACCAATTGGCCCAGGCAAACAAATGTTTGCCTTGCCTTACGACAATGGTCGCCTGTAAGACTACCTTGAAGTGGTAACGGCATAAAATACCATCCCATTCTGGCAAAGGACGGACAGCAGCAGCGTCCTTCGTTAAAATACTAGAAGAGCCATAGTGCCATGCTGCGATTGCCAATCGTGGCGATTATGGTTAATTTCCTATATAATTTGCCCTTGTGACATTCCGTGGGGATAGATCTATAATGAACTGAAGACAAAATTTATTAAATTTTTATTAATGAAAGCAAATAAATAAGGAACGAATAATGAAACGAAATTAATTTAGGCAACAAAATCACACAAAATTTCGTTACCTACTTAAACTTTATACAATTACCCTTATAAAGTTACCGTTCCTAGTAATTTTCAGTCATAATATATAATTATACATTTTGTTTTGCCTTTAATACAACTTGTATGGCTAGTATAAATTTTATTAATACTAATGTTCCAATATTTTTTGTTTCAGAAAACTTTAACATGGATCCGTTCGCGTGAGATACAGTGTGAAACATGAAGCGTCAGAGCTTTCCCGCCATTTTGCGGCGTCAGCTGCCAATCCTTGTCGCCCTGGCGTGGGCAGCGGCAGTTTCAGCGAGGGATGTCGTTTTAGGTAAGTAAAAAAAAAATTCGTTACCTTCCCGCCATTTTAGTTTTTTTTTTAATCGACCCCTTAATTTTGCGTCGTATAATTGCGGTCGTATCTAGGGTATTTATTGACTTCGATATTTAAAAATTCAGTATGTGGCATTTTCTATTCTATTTTTAAGTCTGTGTCAATTCTTTAAAGCCTAAGTACTTACCTCCGAAACTAAAGTTAAGTTATTTGGTTTTTGTATTGTTTTGTATTTGCTGGTTATAAGTAGGTACGTTAAATGTGCCAAATGTAAGTTTCTTGTAGTAAAACAACATAAAACAAACAAAACAATAGGTCACGAATCACGATTGTCACATTTACCAGAAACCCTTTTCTGAATGTGTGAGGTCTACAAGCAGTAACCCAAGATAAATAAATAAATAAGAATAGTCAGTCACGTCACGACACGGCACGACACTGCATTTCAAAATAATCACGATTTTCTTAGCCAAATCAATGATTCTGTTTACGTGTAAGTAAGTCTTATTTTAAAGCAGACTTTAAAATTGTGTGTTTTTAAACATAAAAGAATTGCAGGATTGCCACTGTTGCCAGTGATTCAGAATTCAGAAGGTAAAAAGCGTGAATTTGATTTTATACCGTACGTAAAGCAGAAGGTAAAAGTATAATAGAAAGGAATACAATTACTCGAAATATAGGTGGCGGACACGGTCGGCGTAACACTTCCGGTTTTTCTGTATTGCAAAATAGTTCTTGTTCTTTGGTAATACAGTTTAGGGCTGACGAAACCATAGACAGATCTGTTACGGCCTCCTAGTCCGTGACTGTACGTATACTAGGAACAGTACAAAGTTCAAATCTATCGAATCACAGGGCGTGCGCCTTTTCTCAAAGTTTTTTAATGTTCCCTTAGGTTTTTAGGATAATATGTAAATATTCTACGCCCTTGGTTACCTTCTTCAATCTTTTCAACATTTAAGGCCTGAAAACTCACATGGAAAGAACAGAGTTACTTTGGCATTAAAAATAATAAGTAGGGATTAAAGATTTGTCCATTGTTTGGCAAAATAACATTTTGTTATGCTACGAAGGACCGCCCTTGTCCTTCCAAGATGGCAGCCGCACAACTCTGTAACTCGCCGACATCCGTTGCATTTATTAGTATTCATTGCGAATAGTTACTGGCTTTTAACGATACCGATTTGTAAATAAAAAGACATTCAAGTATCATCAATTGACATATGGATTTAAAAGTTGAGATGCGAGCGTGAATACAAAATTTTAATGCACTTTTTGTGTCTTTTATTTGCGATGTTGATAATATTGCTTACTTTTTTTTGTTATCAGTATTTTTTTTTAAATATTTTTATCAGTATCAAGTATTGAACTAAGAAAATCGATAGACTATCAATTGCAATATTATTGTGTGTTTAGGACAGCGCTGCATCAGCAAATATAGCATCAAAATAAATATTTACTTACTTGCGATATCGAGAGATACTTACTTTCTGACTTTTTTATTTTGTTACTAGAGGCTGCCCCGCGGTTTTTCCCGCGCAGATTTCTCATAAACACAAAATTCCCGTTTTTTCCCGTTCCCGTGGGAATTTCGGGAAATCCCTTCTTAGTGCTCACCTACACTCCCTAAGGAACCTACATGCAAAATTTCAGCCCGCTACGCCCAGTAGTTTCGGCTCTGCGTTGTCTGTCAGTCAGTCAGTCAGTCAGTAACGGAAGAGTTTTATATATATTGATAAAAACCTGGATGACATCTTCCTACAATCAAATTAACAGCAATTACCGTGTCAACTGAACAACCATTTCATAAAGAACTGTGATGATGATGATGATGATCTCCTTTTATCCCTCGTCAGGGACATAGGGCTCTCAGTAAAGCTCGCCACTTGCTCCTATCCTGGGCGACTTCCTCCATTTCATTCCACGGTGCTCCAAGTATAGGGGCCTCTTGCTCCACCGTGCGGCGCCAGGTTTGTTTAGGGCGACCGGCTTTGCGACGTCCTTGGGGGCACCATTTTAGGGCTATCTTGGGCGGATGGTCGTCCGGCCTCCTCAGCGTGTGGCCGATCCAACGCCACTTCCTCAGCTTGATCTCCAAGTCTACGGGTTTCTGGTCGGTGAGTCTCCACAGCAGCGTGTTTCTGATTGTCTTGGGCCAAAATATTCTAAGAATCTGACGCAGGCATTTGTTAATGAAAACCTGCAGCCTAGCAGACAGATCCTTTCTGACAAACCAGGTTTCACTGCCATAGAGGAGGACTGACTTCACGTTCGACTCGAAGATCCTGACTTTTGTTCGGCGCGTGATAATCGAGGACTTCCATACTGGCTTGAGTTGAGCGAAGGCTGCTCGAGCCTTGTTTATGCGAGCCTCTATGTCAGCTTCCGCTCCTCCGGTTGGATTCACAACGCTCCCCAGGTAGGTGAACTTTTCCACACGCTCTACAACTTCGCCGTTGACACTAATGGGAGTGGTGTCTGTGGTATTGTGGCGCATTTCTTTAGTTTTGGCGGAATTGATGCGTAAACCTTCTTTCAGTGCCTGTTGCTGTAAATCGTACACCTTGGACTGGAGATCACCAACGTTGGCAGAGAGAAAGCACAAGTCGTCGGCAAAGTCAATGTCCTCTATCTGCGACCTCTGAGTCCACGGTAGACCTCTTTTACTTTCGTATGTCACTCTGCGCATGATATCATCCAGTACAATGAGGAAAAGAAGTGGAGACAATAAACAACCCTGTTTGACCCCTGCCGTGACTGGCATGGCCTCGGTGAGTTGACCGTCGTGTAGTATGCGGCATTGGGATCCTTCATACAAACATTGTATTATTTGTACAATTTTGTCGGGTATTCCCCTCTTCTTCAGGATGCGCCAGATGCTGGACCATCTCACTCTGTCAAATGCCTTCTCGAAATCTATAAAAAGAGCGAATACTTCGCACTGCATTTCGTTACAAGATTCGAGAATTATCCTTAACAGGTTAATTTGGTCCGTACAAGAACGGCCCTTTCTAAACCCAGCTTGTTCGTTTCTCAGCTTTTGGTCGATTTCCTTCGCCATGCGCTGCAACAGTATTTTGCACAAAACTTTGGAGCAGGTTGGCAATACATTTATGCCTCTCCAGTTATTGCACTCGGAAAGATCACCCTTCTTGGGAAGTTTGGTAATGATACCTTCTTTCCAGCTTTTTGGAACTTCCCCAGTTTCCCAGATCTTTACCAAGAGAGGTAGCAGTATATCGGCTGATGCGTCCACGTTGGCTTTCAACGCTTCGATAGGGATTCCATCATTGCCGGGGGCTTTTCCACTTTTCAGTGCTAGAATGGCCTTGCTAATCTCTTGTTTGGTTGGAGGATTGATGTCGATATCAAGATGGTCCGATATTTGCACATCCGTGTTGAGATCCTCTTGCATTTCTGGGGCGCTGAATACCTCAGTGAAATGCTGGTGCCAGCGGGCAATAAAGAACTGTACTTCAAGTAAAACAAATGAGCATCAGGACACCCGTCCCTTACATCTCTATAATGGAGGAAAGGAGGTTTGTCGCTTAGTGCAATAACATTTTCCGCTTTGTGATTTTTATTTCGGTATCTTTTGTCTTGGTCTTGGTTAGCTCTAAAGGGGTGCTAGTCAGATAACCTCCACGCGGTGCACCCCGGGCAACAGCGGACGATCACACTTTTCGTTTCCCGTTTGGTGTGATCGTCCGGTGGCTGATAATCTGGCGGGAGTGGCACTCCACATGCTCTCTGCCCTATCAGAGAGCATAGTGTGAGTTGAGAAGGCGAGCGGGGCTTGAGACTTCCACCACGGCGTACTCCTCGGCGCCGTGGGGGGACTAACAAGCCCTGCTGAACGAGGAGGCAGAAGAGGGGAGGAAGAAGTTAGGAAGAGAGAAGTGGAGATGGCGGCGAGATGGGTGCGGGAGTTGGGAGCCCCCCAATGGCGCGCCCACGTGGAGATTGATGGCTCGGCTGATGAGAAACTCTGCGCTAGTAAATGCCGGGAATGGCCTGCCCTCGGTCGGCTTGATGACTACGTCGCCGACCGTTGGGATCACAGATCCACCCGGCTGATCTGAAGACGCAGGGGAGTAGATGCCGGGCTGTCACTTCTCCACGCTTTGCGGTCGGCTTGATGTCGCCGTCGCTGCCGCAATGGGCGTGCCGATGGGGCGCTCACAATGCCCCGTAGGAGAGGGTGGCAGTGTCCTACCTAGGGCACTGTCACACACGATCGCTGGGTGCTGCGGCCAAGGCGGAACGGCTGGTAGCACCTGGCGGTCGAGGAGGAAGGAGCGGGGACTTGCAACTGCCACCACGGTGTAAACGCTAACCACCGTGGGGGGAGTGACAAGCCCTGCTCCCGCTCGACTGCCGGATGGGGCGGTCGAGGAGGAGAGCGGGCGGGGCCTCGGTCCCGCCACGGTGGATTCACATACGCCGTGGCGGGGCCGACGAGCACCCCGATCCGCCATGCAGCACCGCTGCAGAACCCCGGGGTCGTTGGGTGCACGAGGCGGGGGCCTCGTGTAGTCATATAACGGCCCCGAGAAGGACGACGGAACGAGGTGTCCAGTTCCGTCGTCGGGCGTAGGAAGAGCCATCCGCGCTCAGGGGGGACTATTACCACCTGTCCCCCCGCGAAGAGGCTTCACAGCCGATGCTGGAGGGGGTCGCGGAGTTGAACATAACGATCGAAAGATCTCCCGTGACCCCCTTGCTAACAGCCGAGGAGGACACCGGCGGGGTTTTAGTGGGTGCGAACCCCACATAACCCTGCGGCTCCCCCCGGGGCTGCAGGGTACTCGTTAGGAGTTTCCCCGCCTTAAAAAAAAAAAAAAAAAAGGTTAGCTCTAAAGACTTATGGTAGCCTGGTATATTGTTGTACATTTGTGACAAGAATGTTTATAGAAAATAATAATAATTTGAACTCATATGTAGGGCGTACGGTACATACTTCAAGCCATACCATATCATCCCATCTTCATTCTAAGTACAACCTACCTCATATTGTATTTGGGTGCAAAGGAAGGTATTTGTCTATACAAATATTAGAGAAAATATTTATTGTTTGTGTGTTTGTTTGCATTGAGTAGGCTCAGAACGTACTGAACCGATTTCAAAACTCATTCACTGCTGGGAAACTACACTAAACCCAGGTGATATGTACAGTGGTGGACACGATCGGCGTAACACTTCCGGTTTTTCTGTATTGTAAAATAATTCTTGTTCTCTGGTAATACAGTCTTGGGCTGACGAAACCATATACGAATCTGTTACGGCCTAGTCCGTGACTGTACGAAGTTCGCAGTGTAAAATAAAAACTTCCAAAGTATGAAAAAAAAACAACGGAAATCGTCTTCATTATGATTGATAATAACAAGGAGACAAAAGAAATCACATCCGGTGCCAAAATTGGCTTCCGATTTGTATGCGGAGCGATGTATCGATAAGCATTCAAATTCCAGGTACAGAAGCAAGATTTCGTTAATATACCTGCCATGGATGATAGTGGAATATTCAATGAGCAGAATTATTTTTAAGTAGAGCCTACACTTATATTTTACTAGTCGACCCGGCAAACTTCGTACCGCCTAACCTATTACTATTTTGTGCATGTATTATACTTATAAACCTTCCTCTTGAATCACTCTATCTAATAAAAAAAACCTCATCAAAATCCGTTGCATAGTTTTAAAGATATAAGCATACATAGGGACAGACGCGGGAAGCGAATTTATTTTATACTATGTATTGGTACAGTCACGGTCTAGGAGGCAGTAACAGATTTGTCTATGGTTACGTCAGACCTAGACTGTATTACCAAAAAAACAAAAGCTATTTTGCAATACAGAAAAACCGGAAGTGTTACGCCGATCGTGTCCACCACTGTACTAGCTGCCGTCACGGCGGGGCGTAACTGTTATCACAGTGAATGTTTCGAGTGCACTCGCTCGAGTTTGAGTTCGGAGAAGTCGTTATATCTTTGCTCGAGCCGTCTCATACTCCTTCGAGTGTCTCGCAGTCGGAACTCGACTATTTATAATTGTGATGTCTTCCTAAGCTGGTAACAAGCGCTTGTTGGCGCTGGTTTGAAAAATGTTTAGAAAATACTTGCGCGCACATAGACGCTTGTTCCAGCGCGAATGTCAGCGCAGGTTTTTTGTACCTATACATTTTTCGAACCAGCGCCAACAAGCGCTTGTTTCCAGCTTTGTACAGTGGCGGCCTAGGTCGACGTAACACTTCCGATTTTTCTGTATTCCAAAATAGCTGTTGTACTATGGTAATACAATCTAGGGTGCACGAGACCATAGAACAATCTGTTACACCTTCCTAGACCGCCACTGTACGTGAATGGACCCTTAGCCTCTTTGTCGTTCATCGTGAAGTTCCCCTCTAGATAGACTGATAATACACGGATACAATGGGCATAGTATGTTATATCCATTTAGGTGTAAAAAAACATTTTTATTAGACTAAATTAATTTTAAACTTAGTAGTGACCTACCTACACTAGCCGTAATAGTGAAACTGTCACGCAACATGCCTCATAATGTCATTAATGCTAAGTGTAAGAGGTGCTTTTAAAGCTGTAAAATTTTTACAGCCGTCCTGAAAACAAAAGTGATTGTTGGTTCGATGACAAGTTTATTGTTTTAGAAATTCGTCAAACTGTTTTATCTTTTTACTGATTTAGGGTTTAAGAGTCGACTCTTTCGCTTTTCATAGTTTTTTGGAAAACAAAGATCCTATTGAATGTTTCAAAACGATGAAAGCCATAGTGGCACATATAACCATTATTTTTGCACAAAATAACAGTTGTACTAGTTTTTTCGTAAAACACTTTATCTCTTTTAAAAACACCAGATCGACGTATAGGCTTCTGGAGGAGAGGCTTTGTCTTTATTTATGAGGATGAGGCAAAATTTATGAATTAGACCAAATGTATGAATGCGACAAAACAAAATTAAACAGGCGAATCAATAAAAATAGGAATGAATACAAAAAAAACACGTAAACAACGAAAAACAGAATGGTCAAGAAAACAAAATTTAAACATTACTCTTCCGAAGCCAAAATAAGCAGGAACCACAAATCTTGGAGAAATTTGTCAGTTAGCATGTAAACTCACTAATGTAAGCATATAAGCCATAAATTATTCTGGTGGGTTGTATTTTCATACTAAATTATGCTGCATCAAGGTTTTAGCTTTAAAGGAAACTCGTCTTTATTACAACGTCCTAGTTCTTAGAACACATTCATATGACTTCCAGTTTTATAGTATTCACTAAAACTTATATCTACTTAGTCAAATCAATATTAAATGCTGAAGGAACTCTCAAATTCTAGAACAACAACTAGATCGCATCATTTAGTCTAGCATCCCAGAACTGTGATCTCAAACGATCCGTGAACCATTCATCTATTTCACGATCTTGCTTTTCATTCAGTAATATCAACTGGCCTGAAACCACATTAGAACTGTCATTGATATATTAGATGTACTCTCAGCTGTGCTGAGTACTTGCCACTTTTGCTCTGCCAGCAGTTCATTGAGCTCAGGATCTATGTTTATCTCAGGAGAATCCGCGGCATTTGTTAATGTTGCTTGTTTTAGGATTGGCCTATCTGTTTCTTGGATTTGTTGTTCTAATTCGCTGCTAGAGTTGATCGTCTTGGCTGAAGATGTTTTATGTAAATTATCTTATGGCAGCTCTTCCGTTTTTATTAGACTCAACATTATTGATGGTCTATCGTCCAAGCATACGCTTTCAACATTTATCATTCCTTGACCATATATCCGTTTAGGTTTCCTAAAGAGAACATCCTTAATTCATTACCACACCATAAAGCCACCTATCACCACCATCCGGGGATAAGTAATGACAAATTATAAGATTTTTGAGACACATGGTATGTCATTTTACAGTCTAGTGACATTCTTAGAAATCAGTATGTATCGAGTATTTTAAGCGCAGGTGCCCAGATGTCTTGTGGCAGTTTTTTTTTTTTTTGCATAAAACTCTGTAAGGGATATACGCTGTTTGTCATCTTGTTTCGTTGGCGTGCATCTGTCTGGATTTATTAGTCGAGACGCCGTCGTTTTGCTTCGACTTTCAACCTATTTATGAGTGAACTTGATCCCAGTTATAGGGACTGACTAATTAATGATCGCTGTTGTTTATTTGTCTTCTGTACGCTTCGTGAATGTAACTATATTTCTGATAAAAGTTGTTAAGAACAAAGAAAAGGGATATTTGATTGTATAAATGCCAAAATATATTATGTTAATGATAGTTAATTTTGTATCTGATGATCACATGATCATAAATTTCATTGCATAAAAAATAGTATAAAAACAATCTCATTCAAGTTGAAAGTCGATTGAAATCCATTTGAAGTAGCATTAGCGAACTGTTAAAAGTAGTTCGGTAGATTAAAAAGGAACTTTGATCTTGAGCAGTTTTATCTTCTATCCTTGTGATGTGGATTATATGGTGTTGTTTATCTTTTTCTTCAAGCATCGGCTTTGCGGGGTCGGCAGGGTACAAAGAAATTCAGGAGCTATATTATGTTATTTCTCACGACTCACAGATGTTGGAGCAACGTTCTGCAGCAGCCTTTCAAAATAGCGAATGTAAACTTGCAAGTCATAATGTTTGTACTTACCTAGGTGATGTGTTCGTGATTAGTTGATAGGAATTTCCTTTTTCTGTTATTTATGTGATCGCTTTTAAAAACATTATTATGTGTTTATTCATTTTCTCTGATGATTGAATTCTACCATTTCTACATAACTCTGGGGTTTCATTTTTCTGTTATGCACTTCCAACTCTTTTTTTTTTAATAATATTCTTCAATCGTAATACTTACAAAAAAGTTTTCAGGCAAATTATGTCTCTTTGTTTTTTTGTTCGCAAGCTCTAAACTGTAGATTTATTGCTGCAAAGTTTTTGCTTCTGTTTAGGTTAAAAAGTCGTCGTATCAAGTTCCACCACAAAAAAAACCGTAACGAGGTTGACTTTCAAAATAACCTTTAGCCTTCCTGGATACATACAACTTCCAGATTTTTTTTTATAGTTTTCCATGAACTAAAACGCCTAGGTTTCGTATAGTAGGCATTCTAAGAAGTTGGTTTAACTCAATGTTCCGCTATTTGGTATTCAACAGAAATCCCAAATGGTCCGACTATGGAACCCTTGTTTTTATAGTGAACGATCGCGTATCGGGTTCCAGTATAAAATTGTAACTAATTTTGGTGTTCCTTTCAACAATAACAAGGGATTTGTGGGGATTTCTGTGTCGAAGTCACAATGAATGCTTTCAGAGAAAACAATATTCAGGAATTCTTGTTGTACTCCAAAATATTCTGTTTCAAGATTGATTTAGTGTCTGTGTAACATAATTACTCTAAACACAATATAATAGTTAATGTTTTCTCTTTAAGTCGGGTTTAACGTCGACATTTTATATTTGAGCCTTTTATGTTCTTTAGTTTATTTCTATCCATCAAGAAGTATCTGTAATTCCTTGCGTCTCTACACCACACTGCTCTAATTTGATAAAAGTAACAAAGGTAGTTTGTGTGTTGGGGTTCCTAAATATTAAAATAACAAACGAAGTTTACCTTTATTGGCATATCCAAGAGACGTCCTCCTCATTGTGCGAATGTATCTCTCAATTGAACACTTATTGAAACCATATTTTACACCAAACTTACAAAGCGCATCTCACACTGCTCTAAGCTCTTAATTTCTCATTTCTATTAATAAACCAATACAAAGCTTATGCTCTCTGCGAAACTGCGACTCTTAAAATAGTCCTCTGCTTTGGTGCTCCCGTTACTTCGAGCGATATTAAATTGAATTAATTATTAAACTAATTTGTTAACCTACAAAGAAGACCAAAAATTTAACCTTGCCATACTTGCCATAGTTAGTATATATTTTAAATATCAAGTTAGTAACTTTTAAATCGCCAATATTTTGGAAATATTAAATAGTATAGTGGCGGACACGGACGGCGTAGCACTTCTGGTTTTTCAGTATCGTATCGCAAAATAGCTCTTCTGCTTTGGTATTACAGTCTAGAGCGAATGAGACCATAGACAAACGTGCCGTCTGTGTCCGCCACTGTAATACAGTTGTTGCCGAATTTACAGCCTTTAAGTAATCTTTTTTTGAAAATCATACTCAATCGAAAGCATTACCAAAATCAAGGAAACACACCTACGGAAATGAGCTCTGGCATCATGCAACAAGTTTGGACAGTGGAGCTTCTTTGTAAACATTGCTAATCTGAAATCAGTTCTAAAAGAGGAGGTTACTGTATAAACATAACGAGATTAGGGTTATCAACCAATATGATAAAAATCAATACAATACAAATTTTAAAAAAAGTTTGAAGGGCTAAAAGTTTATTAGTCTTGACGTATTGCAACATACACATAAAAAAAAAACTGCATTTCCATTGGGTTTGGAGTTTGTTAACCCTATTGTTACAATTTTACTAAGCTTTACGCCCTTGAACTTACAGGAATGGGTTTGAACGAGGGTGCTATTGAATATAACGCGTTTCTCAAAATAGGTAAATTGAATTTAGTTTATTTATTGCATGTTTGGTTAGGTGAGAATGGTTGTAAGCAAGGCCAGAATACTGATCTACTATTGCTTACAGATGAGTTTGCTCAAGCGTGTGTATTTTTGAAAATAGATTCTTTTGGACTTTTCTATTACCGATTTTCCATAATATTATTGTTAAAGTATAGCTTGAGACAAAGAATAGATGGATACTGGTTTGCAATTTTATTTTAAAACCCTTTTTACGATATTATCTTTATGACAATGAAGTAAATTACGAAATAAATACAAAGGTATTCGTAATTTTTCAACTTACTTCCTAATGGCTTCCTTACTTTTCTTTAGTACACTTTTTGCACAAGTCTGACCACGACAATGGTCAATTGAGGTCAAAAACCATCTTCTTTCATGTTTACCTCGTATATAGAGTGCACTTGTTAAAAAGTTTCAAGGCATTCCTTTTTACAAAAACAATCGAGTTATAAAAATATTTTGAAGAGTATTTACACGCAAGTTGAATTAAGCATTTACTTTCATTACATCTTTTTTTGAAAGTATGCATTGATTTTTTATTAGTTATTTCAAGTCAAACAAACACTTACACAAAATACTTTAACTATCAAACAAGTTATTCATAAAGCTCCTATTAATCTCTGACCATCTCCTTCATAATTTCAAAATTTCATTTTTTTTATAAAACTTTAAGAGCAGCCTATAAAACTCTTTGTCCTATATCTTGGAGTAAGTACTTGCTTGATGTGTCTCGCGCCTGTCTCGACAGTGTCTGATTTAAGAGCCATGACTCAACATTTACTATCGAAGTGTGCGAAAATGATGTACGGTCTCTGTGATTTTTTAGTTGTTTTGGTTTCTATACGCTGCTGATATGAAAGGAAGTCTTAGGTTTTGAAACTTATTGTAGAAATTATAATATTATGTCCAGCTGAATGGAAGATACTGATTTTGATGTAAGCTTTTATTATAATATGATAAGGCCCAAAGACTCTGAGACTACCATATTTGCATTTATACTTTTCTTTCATCTAGCTAAGCAAAAAATCAATACAAATAAAATACATATTTTAAAACAGTCTGCAGATAAAGATTTAGTGATGTTTATTTATTTAAAGCTATTGTATCTTTACTAACTACTTCTTATGGTACTTATGAATCATTTTCTTAAACAAATTGTCTTTTAAGCTTTTAACTTTTTATCCTGATCAAGAGCTTCTAACTTTAGAAATAAAGCACCAAAGTACTTCAAATGATCTTGAAAGAGTTTTATTTACTTCACTCTAAAGCAAACGCTGTTTTTTATTTAAAAAAAACTCAAGAGCCATTACCTTAGGGCTTGTACTCGATTTGTTTAGTTTCCTAAAACAAATATAATTTTGTGTTTTACAACATCATCGTTAGCTCACTGAGTGGTGAACCAATATTTATTATTGTAGAAGTGTTCGTGGAAAATGCCTTTATTTCCTTTACTTACATTTGTTATGCAATACACCAATTTTTTGGTTCTCAATAGTGAAAATTCTAATAACTAAAGTATTTACTTTCAAGTTGAAAAAGTATTCCTCAATATTATTTCTACAAGTTTTGTTCTTACCATTTTAGATTCAAATGCATTAAACACACATTCCACTCGGTCAATATAGTATTTCACATTTCCTTTACAATCTTCAAAAAGGTAGGTAAGTACAGTATCTCACCCATTACTTTCATCTTTATGACTTCTATTATCAGAACCACAAGGTTGGATTTGGTATTAACTGGATGTACAGTCCAGACATATCCTCGGGACATGTGGTAAGTGCGAAGATAGTCTAATGCAAAGATTAGGAATTTCCGTTTTAAATCCTGTCTAAGGATTGCGGTACATGTGCGTTTAATGGCGTCGCATTGTTGTGTTAGTCACTAAAATATTTCCGAGAATAAATGTTTTTAATTAAATAGATTTTACGTAATTCGCATTGTAATCTAAACTTCTTGTGGAAGATAAGCAGTCGGTGCCCAATTCTCTAATATGACAGAATCGTTTGAAAACTATTGCCTGTACCAAAATCTGCAATAGACATGAATATATTCTGTCAGATTTACCAGAGACATTGCGGAGTGATCGATTTTCAAGACAATTTGGCACCAGCGCTACCATCTGAAGGTCTATGCTACCCTAAAATCCTACAAGAATATCAACTGCATGACTCAGAAACTTGTGGTAAATTCACATTATTTTGATGACGCCTGTTTTTTTAGGACTGTAATTGGACACGATTGTAGGTCAGTTGCAGACTGAAGGATGTGAAATTATATCAAAATTTATATCAAATGACTCATTTGCAAGTACTTTTGATTGAAATTATACTCTTGTATGGTTTTATATTGTTTTGTTTGTACGTTCTTATTTAAATGAGTTCTTTATTATGATAAAGACTAAAAAGAAAATTTTGTTTACGTGATCCTGTTTATATATTTAATGCCAAATCTAATCTAAGAACAATTTGAACTACTAAGACGGTGAAGGACTACAAGAAGCCCTTATCCATTATCTCTAGATATTGAAGCTAGAATAAAGTAAAAGGCAATAACCGAATAAGGACAAAATATTGCACTTGTTATAGAATAAATCTGTTCCTATCGCAAAACAATTTTAATTGGCCAACCAAAGCCAAATGCAGTGACTACCGAATAAGGGACGAGACGATGGAAACGAACCATGATGCGCGTGATTCTGATACTGAACAATAGCTTACAGTTAGTTGCTTTATAAGACCTAGGAATTGAGTTGGTAACGATTACGATAACTGTCTTTAGAACTGTTGCTATTTGCATATTGAACCTGTTTTTGGGTTCGTTGTCACAATCACAATACTAACTCTCTTAAAGATGGGCTAGTCATCTTCAGCTATTTTTTTAAAGTTTACAAATGGAAGTGCCACTGCCGCTTGTGTTCTGCACCTAATATTAATAAAATGTTTATGTTAACAAGTTTATATTAGATTCTTTTATGCATATTGTTGAATATTTCTGTATTTGAGTACAATAAATTGTATATTTATTTATTCAATCTTCTTTCAATTTTTTAAATCTTATCTGACGATGAATAATGTAAAACACAAAATTTGCACTTGTCTATGTGTATATTTTGATAGTTTCCCTGTTCTTGAAACCTTAATGGTTACCGCGAATTGATAAATAAAACCGTTGTTTGGTAAACATGGAAAATTCGTGGCGATTATCCAAAAATAATATTTACTGCGCAGTTGCTAAAACATAATTTATTAAACTAATTTTGATAATACACATTTTAATATTTAGCAATTATTAAGTTAATCTCTTTTTTGTAAGTAATTTTAAAACATTTCTGTAATGAAACTTAACTATTTTTAACCGACTTCAAAAAAGGAGGTTATAAGTTTGACCTGTAATGTATGTATGTATGTATGTTTGTCCGCGATTATCTCGAGTTTGGCTGAACCGATTTTGATGCGGTTTTCACCAAAGTATTTGTTACATTCAGGAGAAGGTTTTAGTACCTATTAACCGACTTTAGAAAAGAGGGAGTTCTCAGTTATGTATGTGCCAATTTTGAAGGCGGGTCTCTTTTTTAAAAAAAAAAATTATTTACTAAATATATAATAATAAATAAACGTAGTTCCTATCAAATAACTGATAAAATACTTCTGAAATTGTGTTTTTTTTTTTTTCAACTCACATTATCTTCAAAAATAACTAAAATTATACTGCTTTCAAGCAGCAAAAACGTATTTTCAATGCGTTCTACGAAAGAAAATATTTAATTACTATTAATTAGCTTTCGCTTAAGTTTATGGCTTAGTACCATTTTGTCTAACACCATCAGTTGTGGGCTGATGCAGTTCATAAACTTGAAGAGAAATTTTCTGTAGATTCCATAAATGCAAAGTACCTAATTATTTATTTTCTCTTACTGTAAATAGCACGTTATTTTGTTTGATAAACAACGTAAAGCTTGTAAATTGCGGTGGACTAGCGGTCCAGCATCGCAGTTATTTTAAACGCAACATTTATCTTCATTCCATTTCATAACTTAAGTAAATAGTTAAGTGCGAATAACTGCGAATGTTATCTCAAGGCTTGGGTCTCGTTTTCACCTAACTCTTACTATTTACTTACATACTTTAATGCAAAATAATATATGCCTGTTCTTCACAATTTTTTCAATAAACAGTTTAAATCTGTCTACCCCAGGTCGCCTTTTGTCAACTGACGGAATTTTCTTATTTTAAAATTAGTCAACCATACAACAACACAACGATCCCAAACAGCTATTCCATGAATTAGTAGTAATTTTCTGTAAAAACTTGAAATTAAACAATTGTCGAATAGAATAATAATATTTAAAATAAGAGAATACGGCCCTTAGGTATGTATTATGTTTCTTGTTTATGTGTGTTTTGTACAATAAAGTAAATCATTCATTCATTCACAGTACTGATACAAACTCGTATTCCTTTGCATTCTATTGAATAAAAATTAAACTCATGGCTCCAATCTACCGTATTTTCATGTTGCACCCACGTTGCACCACGCATCCGGGCGAAGACAGCTAAATTAACGTGAACCGAATATTCCGGGATTCGCCGGTTTTCGGCCGGTAAATGGAACGTCTTTCAGTTATTTCAGGAATCATCTATAAATCCTGACCAGCCACCAGCTGCAAAACAGCTTTTACTGCATTTCTTATTTATTATATTTTTATACTTATTACCTATTTTCCATGCAAAATAATAACTTTTTGCAAAAAGTCAAGCTTTTTTTCACTTTCAGCGCTTTCTGCATCTGTAAAATGAACCTAATTTTATGAAAATAAACCCTAAATAACAAGAGTGTAAATTCCAAGCAAACTTTGAATCCATCATCCATCATCCATCCTAGCTGTTGTGGTCAACTTAAGAGGGTTGAGGGATGCGACCCCAAAAAGTGGAGGGTTTTGTCGATGAACTTCAATCTACTGGTAAAATTAATTTGCCTCGAACATATAAACACTGTAGATGTATTATACATCGTTGATTATAATGGATCAAACTCACCCTTGTCCAGTTATTTCTGTAATCTGCCGCCTAATTACATTTTGCAAACGCCCGTGTGGGCGCTTTATTATAACCTACAGTTCGTTTCATTAAAGCGCAACTTCTCTTTCAATCATTTTTTTTTACCAACTCCATGGTTCAGTTGGAAGTAACTGTGACTTTGATAATACAGGTACTATTCCCGGTGGGCGTTAACGTTGTTATGATGTATATCGATGGTTTTTTTTCATTGGTCTGAGACTGTGTCTTTTTTATGTTTTCGGAAACCCTAGAGACTTCTTCTTGACAGAGATTCTTGGTTTATTATTATTATTTGTTCTATCGTGAATTTTCTAGTATTTTTATTAACGTTTTTTTTTTGTCACGAGTTTTAGTCACATTTTTGCTTTTAAACATCAAAACTAAAGCATCTAGTTTCAAGTATTAATATCATGTTTTTTTTTGAGAAAACTCTCATTCATTATTTGTTTTTCGTGATACGAACTTTAAATTCACGCTGGTGTTTTTCTGACCCATTTCTTTGAACTAGTGATTCGAATGTTTATTGCTCGACGAAGTCAGTTTATGACAGCTCCTGTCATTTCAGAGAGTAATTGGCGGGAAAATTCCAGAGAAAACAAATGAAATCTGCTGTATTACTATTATTTACTTACGAAATTATATCAAAGATTAATTTGCGACCAAAAATCGCATGATTAACAATTTCTTAACGCAAAATGTATTATTCTACAAAAAATAAAACATTTACGTACTTTTAAAAAAAATTAAAAATAAGTATACGCACTCTCTAAAATTTTGGATTCCGTATAATATAATCGTTCCAACACAAATCATACTAATAGAACGAGAGAAAGCGTGCGTGCCTGCCTTGTCTAAAAATAAATTTTAGAGACAAAAAAACTTTTTTTCATAAAAATCCATTATGGACACACGTTGCATATTAGCAGATATGCACCCAATTATTGGTTACTTTATGCTGCCGTTTGTGTTTAGTTTTTATACATTTAAATAATTGCAATGACTTTTAAAAATTTTAGAAGCGCTTTTAACTTTAAACAGATGTTTAATTAAACAGATGTTTAAACAAGTTTGTAGCAAGTAAATTTATGTAGGTGCCTAAATTTATGTATACAGAATTAAACCCCCGTACCACAAAAAAAATACCTATCTAAATTTCCAATTTTTATGTTGTTGTTAGACCATTTTTTTGTGGTAGAGCCGTTTTAGGCTAAAATAGTTGAAATAAGTCTGTAAATTTTTTAAGTATACTTAAAGACTAAGTATGATTTTTGCTTCTACTAAGTAAACTAACGGAAGAAGATTGCTATCTAAACATCTCAGTAAGCTGTCATTTTCTCTAGCAGTTTGCAAATAAGTAGGAAGTTAAATCTAGGCAGTTAGCGTCTGACAGGCCAATTACTAAAGGTACGGAAAGATACAATTTCTGCTACTAAAATTACGAATAACTTCGCGAAATACGTCAGCAAACATCAAAACTACAAACGCAAACTAATATCGTATCGTATTTCTTCCGGCAGCCATTTCGATTTAGGAAAAATCGCTGCGTTCGAAATTCGAATGCTGGGAGGAAACGGATGTGGCGGTGTCGCCTTTTTAAATGATGTCCTATTTTGTATTCGGCCAGTGTTACGTTTTGTTGGTATTAAAAGAATACGATATCTTTCATATTTTGAGCAAAGGATGATGTTTTTGTGTATGATGATTAGAAAGAAGGGAAAGTATATTATTTTATTTCAAACTAGTCGAACCGGCGAACTTCGTACCGCTTAGAATTTTTCTCGCCGTATAAACCATCCTTGGTCATTAACGAACATTTAAAACAAAACTTGGTAAAATTGTCCCAGGCGTTGTTGAGTTATGCGCTTACCAACACATTTTGCGATTAATTTTTATATTAGGATAGATATGTAGTAAATATAAAATTATGTTTGTATTAAAGCTTAAAGAATTCATGAATTACTTACTTGAAAAAAAAATTATATCTTCAAAAAGATAAAAATCCTTCAGTCCAAGATAAAATAAATAGATTTGCACCTAAGTGTAAAAAGTCGTCAGATTTCAAAAGAGGGTTCTATTTGACAGAAGCTTGTATCGGCATGAGAAAGAAAACATCAAAAACATGACACCACTTTAAGAAAAAAAAAATAAGGGTATCCGCACACAGCTGATTTTTGATACTATAGGAAATAAGCTAAAAAGTAGGGGTTTTATGTAATGAATTACCTACTACTATGAGTCGTAAGAACCAAATAGAGAACAAACTTGTTTTTCGCGATTTGCGCTATTATCGGTGCAATAAGCCTTTCAACGTAGTACAGTCACGGACACTCAGCTTAACACAACTGTTTTTGTGTATTGCAAAATAGCCCTTGCTGTAATTTTGAAACGAATCTTCCTTTACAAACCTATGGATTTTGACAGAGTTTTATAGGTTCTAATACAAGTGTGAATGCAGCCTAAGAAAGCTATTAAAAAACTGCACACGTGAAATATCCTCTGCGAGGCGTCAAGTATTGATGGCTGTTCTAAAAACATATCTTTCCCCTTAAAATCACTGCTACTCTATTTTGACTCTTGCTATTAAGACTTATGGTTTATTTTTATTTGGTCTTTGTACACCGTTAAATATTACCCATACTTAGGTACTAATAAATACAAAAAAAAATCAAGTATATAAAATATGAATAATATGTGAAGCGAAAGAAGTGTGTCAGGATCGTAGCAAGTGGAAATCAATTGTCTCTGCCTACCCCTCCGATGGGATACAGGCGTGACGTTATGTATGTATGTATGTATGTAATAATATGTTACCGGAAAATAATACTTTTCGTAAATTTATAAATAACCTAACCTAACCTACCTACGGTGATTTATTAAGTGACTACGTTATATTATAACCTAACGGATGTGCTATTATATGGTAACATAATACACTCAGAGACCATAACTAGGTACCACCAGTATCTAGCTAGAAGGATACCTGAAATACGTATTAAGAAATACACAATACACGCAGACACAGGGAATCCATCAGAATAATATTCGTCCCAGCCGAGAATCGAACCTGGATCTCTGTCACAGTCACGACCACTTAGGTGGTCAAAAAAAGAACAACAAGGTTACCATAAAAATTCACAAAAAGTTTAAAGTTCTACTATTAATTGTAATGGCGTATGAATTTTATTAATTTTGTCAAACTTATAAAATTTAATAGAACGCACAATTTATAATAATATCAGCACATAACAATATGGTGGTGCATCTAAAAATAACTCCTCAACACACCTGACCGCAATAAATTTTATTTCTATAGGTTTATCTTTGTTTTATGTCGACTTCAAATGAGAGCGCGCGCACGCATAGATCTTAGCTCATATGGTGCGAATAGAACCTGAATGTATTTTGTTTTGTAAAACAAAAGAACACAGATTGTGCCATCCTCAGGTGCCATCTCAGTCACTGTGAAAGTTATACTTTATTATTAGGTGCAAAAGTTTTAAAAAAAATAACAAAGAATCTGACACGGGGGAGCATGTACAGACATAAAGCGCAAATACATGTAGAGTTTACAATAAGTATGTATTGTATCCAGTGGTTATATTCGCTACGCTCACAGCTTTAGTATGTAATGTATGGAATTTTGGATATAGAATATACTAACCATATTTGTGGATATTTGGAACAGTGTTTTTAGTTTTATTGCAAGCTGTTATGGACATAACACCTTGGAATTTTGCAAGTTACTTTACCGCCGAGCGAATGCTTGAAATGTAACTTTTTAAGGACTTTCAGGTTCGAAATGCGAATAGTGCATAATAACTACCTACCAGATCCTATCCTTATCTGCATCTTTTGCATTTTTCGATATTTTTTTTGAAGTAAGGCTCGTCATTTGTACCAATTAAATGTCTGGGTCATTAACCTAAAAGCTACTAACACAACAGTGCAGTGCCCGAAAATACTATGCAAGATTATCTAGTGTCATAACCTACATAACCTTATAACGTAGGATCACTTTTTTTATATTTTACATCGATTAAAAGTTTTTTTTTCACGATTGGCGCTAGTATTGGTTTAAAAAGCCTGAGTATGTACAAAAATGTGTTCATTTGTTTTATTTTCTAAGATAAAGACGTTGCCAGAAATTATTTTCTTTGCATCTACATTATAGTACTATGCCGTAGTCAAAACTCAAAACTAAGGTCAAATCAAAGGTCATTATTTCAGCTACTCACAAAACTGTCAATAGCCTTCTTCCCTAGCTCGTTAGCGACGGATATCGGAAGCTATTAAACTGTTGGTTAGAGGCCACCCTGTTATTTCAAGTGCAGGGCAGAGTGCACTGTTTGTCTATTTTAATGATTTCGATGAGTGATCCCTGATTGAGTCTATTGCATTATTTTTTCGTTAGTTTGTGATTTTCATTTGTTTTTGAAGTATTTATTTATGAATCACTCTATCTATTAAAAAACTCGAATCAAAATCCGTTGCGTAGATTTAAAGATTTAATCATACATAGGGACAGACGCGGGAAGCGACTTTATATTATATACTATGTATTGATGATTTAGGAACAACAAAACATCTTACATTAAATTCTTATAATGGGCTTAATCTATCGCAGAGTAAACAAATATAAGATCCTTTCAAACCTTTTTATAATTATAAGCAGCAGACAGAATTTATAGAAGTATTAAAATTGCGAAGGTAACTCTACCTGTATGTTTGTTACGCTATCAAGCCTTAATTACTGGACCGATATGGCTTAAAGTTAGTTGGTGGATGGATAGCTTAGAACCACAAGACGGACATAGGATATTAACTTTTTATTCCGAAAAGCTTACGAGAACGGTAGATTTGATTTTGGCGGTTTAAAGTGATTTTGCGCTGGCGAAGCCACGGGACGCCGATAGTGTTAAATGTATAAAAAAATATGTTTTAGGCGCATGTAAGCCATCTTACAATCAAGTTTGAAAGGTCTTATTGTTAACGTGTACATCCTTGTAAGTCTAATCTATTCCAACGGAGTTCCCGAAAAGCAATGGACTCATTAAAATCTATTGTTTTGAGGTAGCTTAGTTAGTTCGGTGACTAGTACTACTTTTAACCGACTTAAAAAATGGAGGTTATCAGTTTGACCTGTATGTATGTATGTTTGTCCGCGATTATCTCGAGTTTAGCTAAACCGATTTTGTTGCGGTTTTCAGAAATGTATTTGCTACATTCAGGAGAAGGTTTTAGTAAACCTATTTTAACCGACTTCGAAAAAGAGGAAGTTCTCAGATTATATAATATGTCAGGTTGTTGAAGTCGGGTCTATTATTAAGACACTTGTCATACCGTCGTTTTTTTAGGTTTTTGACTGGCAAATTAATACTTTTAAATAAAAATTCTTTATTGTAAAATGCTTTAAGTATCTCTTACCCTTTAAGTAATTTTTATTCACAAACGTTATGGATTTTGACTGCTCATTTCTTAATCTTACATTGTCTTTACTAAGCTCCAGTTCAATATGAAACAAAGACGTTTAAGCTGTAAACTTTAGTGCCCAAAAAGGCACGTCCTTATAAGTGTTACAAATTTGGGGTTCTTGGTATAATAGTGAAGGAGGTGCGTAGCATTTCGGTAAAGTACTTGCACGGAATCCACATCGCGGTGGGTTGCAGTTTAGGTCAGTACGAATTGATTTGGTTCAGTAAAATTTTGTCCTATGTCGCTGCGTTTTCGCGTTACAGCGGATTGAACTTGTCAAAAAAAAAAACTATGCTAAATCATTTGCACGTGTCTGCCTTTGGGGTTCATGGTTACAATCATCTTGAAACTAAATAAAATAAAAAAGGCAGACAATTAGGGCTCTGTGTTTTCATGGGACGGAGTTGTAAAAATGTAAAAAAAAAAAACTATGCTAAATCATTAGCACGTGTCTGCCTTTGGGGTTCATGATTACAATCATCTTAAAAACCACGAAAATCGAAGAGGCAGACACTTAGAGCTCTGCGTTTTCATGGGACGGAGGTGCAAAAATGTAAAAAAAACACTCTACTAAATCATTTGCTCTCGATTCTAATTGTGATCATTCGATTCATTTGGACTCCCTGGATAAAAAAAACCATTTGGAAGACACTTTGCTCGCTGATTTTTAGTTGTACGACTTTTTGAAATTCACGGAATCAAAGCAATGCGTGTATTTTATCTGATAAATAGGATTCCTTATAGTTTTAATTCCGTCATACGTTTACAGGATGACTATATAATCATTAGCCCCAGAGGCAGACAATGTGCAAATGATTTAGTATAGTTTTTCATATTTTTACATTTTTGAAACGTTGTCAATTGAAAACGCAGGGCCACCATGTTGGCAGACTATTTTTCCGAGGTCCTTTTTATTGTTTTTATTCAAACTATACATGTCTGCCAAGCGTGCAAATATATATATTTTTTTTAAATAATAAAAATAAATTTAAAAATTAATAACTACAAAAGTCAGAGCCCTAGATGTCTGCCTCTTCGATTTTACGTGTTAACAGGATGGCTGTTATCATCAGTCCCAGAGGCAGACACGTGCAAATGATTTAGTAGAGTTTTTTTTTTTTACATTTTTGAAACCTTGTCAATTGAAAACGCAGGGCTACCATGGTGGCAGACGCGGTCCTTGATGTTTGTTAGGGTATTATTATCGCTATTAATAGCGTCTGCCAAGCGTGCAAATAATTTTTTTTTTTAAATCATAAAAAAAAAATCAAAAATTAATATCTACAAAAGTCAGCGCCCTAGATGTCTGCCTCTTCGATTTTACGTGTTGACAGGATGGTTGTTATCATCAGCCCCAGAGGCAGACACGTGCAAATGATTTAGTAGAGTTTTTTTTTTTTACTTTTTTGAAACCTTGACAAATGTAAACGCAGGGCTACTATATTAGCAGACGCGGTCATTAATGTTTGTTAGGGTATTATTATCGCTATTAATAGCGTCTGCCAAGCGTGCTTATTATTTAGAAATTTTGCTCGCCACCTCCCTAATTATAACTTCTTGGAATTCTTGGAAAATAATGGGGGCTCCACTTTGTATGTGGATGTAGAATAAGTAATAAGTGTGGAATAGTATTAAGCCAAAAGTTAATTAAAATAAAAAATCAAATAATTCATAATCTGTTTCTTTTAAAGTATTTTTTTTTAGGTTTTCCAACAAATTACTCCATTGCAGAACACTCTTGCCGAGCGGTATTCCTTTTCTTACTCTTTCCTATTTCACTCTTCTAGTCATTAAATATAACAGTGATTTCATTGTTCAGAGAACCCCCTAAAAACAGCTTTCATAAGTTTTAAAGCACTTTGGTTCAAACCGGAACGGTCATTGGGTTTTGTTTTGCAAGTTTTTATGGCCTTCGAGATTTGAGGTCACTTTTGTGTTGTTAGTTTGTCGATATCGATGATCCTTGCAACACTTGCTCGATCTTTTGTGTTGCTAAGTTATCGATATCGATGATTCCTATTACGCTCGCTTAGTATATTTTAGATTCTTTAATAGTCTTATAACAAGCTGCTTGTATAAAAAACACCAATCTTATTCAAAAATTAATTTTAGTTAGGAAGTAATAATTTTTTTACAAATAAGCCACCTTTTAAAATCAATGCATTTATTTTAAGAAAAATGTAAGTACTTACCTTTTCATTGCAAAACTATTTTTTAACCAAAAGTTTTCTTATTCTCATAATTGTAAACAAAACCACATATTCAGGATCACGTGAAATTATTGTCAATTATTCGAACATTTACCTGCTTTAGCAAAAAAAAACAACTTTATAAAATTTTAAACATTTTTATTCGATAACTACAAAAAAAATTGGACATCTCTTTTTTTAGACTTCTTTTGTAAGCTCCTCAAGTCAGAGTTTGTTGCACATGCAGAGCAGATGCAGAACTTGGGTCCACAAAATATACGGAGCAAAAAAAATCTTAGGGACTTTAATTTCATGTTCCGAGTGTTTTCAGAAACAATAGCTGCATGTGGGCGCGTGAGAATGCCCAAATTGTATTTGTTTTGCCGTTTCATGATTTATTAATAAGAATAAGAAAGATTACCAGAGTCAGAGTAAACAAACGCAAAGTATTAAAACTTGTGTGAGCCCCGCTGCTTCACTAGAACGAGGGAACTTAAAACTGAAAAATCCAAACAATATCTTTATAAATTGTAGCCTATGTGGTTATTATGATGTAAAAGCTATATTTTTGTAAGGTTTCATTAAAATCCATTCAGTATTTTTAACGTAAAAGAGTAACATTCATCCATACTTTCCAACTTTCGCGTCAATAATATTAGGTAGGAAGTAAAATGGATGTATATAATTGACTCAACTTAGTATACCTAAGTATAGTTAAAATTAAATTGAATAAACATTTATTCAATAAAGGATAAAGACTATAAATGACAGTTCACAAGTTCAGTCGCTTCATTATTTTAGAGTTCCTTACACAGGTAGTAAGACCGGGGGCGGATATAACTATAATATATATATCAATTCTTAATAATCTCAGCTGAGACACGTCCACTGTTGAACATAAGCCTCCCCTCAGATCGCCATAAGGACATTTTGGGGGGTGTTTGTCATGATCACAGAACAAGGAAGACTGCTTTCTCGTCATGATCGCCACCACGTTTTGCAGGCGGTTTAGCAATCGCAGTATGGCTCTTCAAATCTTTCCAACAAATGACGCTGCTGCCCGTCCCTCGGATGTTCCCTTAGTGGCCAATAAGACACCCATGGGAGGTGATGAGGTTTTTGTATTCTCTAATATACAGCCACCACACGGCACGATATAACAAACGTTTAGGTTTTTGGTTTCCAAGAAACAATCATTGAAAACAATACAGACGATCGACCTTAATGTTTTTAACGACACATCAACACCACAATCTTGCACCATTAGTCCAGTAAACATGGTATTAGGATATCGCATTCGGTAATGTTTATTGACAAAATGTATGGTAATTAGTGACTAAGGTGGTCCTCGAACGCACTTTCACTTCACTAGGACACAGCATAATAAATACTATTACCATACATCATGCATGGGCAATTGGGCACTCCCTGCCTCCCTCAGTAAAGTGTGGCCCCCCGCGCTCGGTGACCTCTCAGTTACCGCTCAGTACAAGCAGCACGCCTTATCTCACTCACACAAGCATGATACGCGTGCACGTACACAAGTTTCGGTGAAGCAACGCGTTTTTTTCTATGAAGTGTCCGAGGGGTGACTAGGAATAGGACATACAATGAATAATATAATGGTTATTCCTGAGAATTTGATAATAAATTATGGAATAGAGTTCACCTTACCATACCCAAGAAATATTTTTAAAGAACCATGGATCGAACATTCGACCCAATCAGCTGATCAAAGCAATGCAATGTTTTTTGAGCAGCTCGTTATAAATATTTTATAATTTAGACCTTGTTAATAAGGAAAATTTGTAATTAAGTACTGCATAAAATTATTAATAGGAACGGGACACCAGATTATTGAGATTTCGACTTATGTTAAGTTATTAGGTGTGGCGATCTTAAACCACCTCTTTAATGTTTTTTCCGAATCGTCAAAAACATTCTGTAAAAACAAAAAAGTCACTAAATACAAATTGAAATTAAGAGTCAAACTCACTAAACAAAACCAACTTCACATTACTGAGCCATTGAAATCAAAAGATCATGTTAACATTTGCGCAACTGAAATCAATACGCTTTTAAAAACCATCCCACGCCCTGGCATTGGCCCAAGAAATACAAAAAAAAACAATAGGCTCAATGCGCATGCGCATGCGCAGGTGTTTCACAAATTTCGGATGATACAAGGTGTTTGATACGACGAGGACTGGGTTTTAATAGACTGATGGTCAAAAGACAGCTAGATAAAGGCTCTCCCACGTAAGGTGCGTTATTATCGGTCGATCACAGGGTTGCTTACGTTGTATACCACCACCCCATCTCATCCCGTGGATGTCGTAAAAGGCGACTAAGGGAATTTCCGAAGGACGGGCAGCAGGGTCCTCCGTTGAAAAATTGAAACAGCCATTCTAAGAATGCCCTCCAAATGTGCCGATTAAGGCAAACCTCCCTCCAATGTGCATCTGTTGGCGAGACCTACGGACGTTTATCGGTTATAATAATGAAAAAAATAGGAAAGCTATGAAGTTACAAATTGTTGCGATAATAACTAGGTACGTAGAATTGAAAGTTTGCGTTACTTCATCATTCATTATGGGTTCTTAGATCATTTTGTATTGTGGGACGCATGCGATTCTACATTTTGTAGAGCCGTAAACATCATGTCAGCCGAGAGACGTCCACTATTGGACATAGGCCTCCACTTCAAATCGTCATAATAATATGGAAAAACATTTTCTGAGGGTTTGCCATACCACGCTTGGCAGGCTTGTTGGATATCGCAGTGTGGCTCTTCAGTTTGTCAACGAAGAACGCTGCTGTCGACTTTTACGACACTCGTCGGAGGAGATGGGATGCTAGTATTCTATGCTGCCGAAACACTGCAAAGGTTTTACTAATAGCCCTGTAAAACATAATAAATGTCAACAATTATTAGAAACTCCAAACATTTGAAGAGAACAGCAAATTGAACTCAGGATTGATATGAAAAGATATAAAACGTAACATAATTGGCATCGCTCCACACACGTTTAAACTAAACGACATTGCACAACAGGCAAAGCAAAAGATCTATTTGACGCTCTGTGATGGTTTCGAATATTTATTTTTGACTAAACATGTAACACTATTAAAACGCTTCTGTTGTTCACTTCAGATACCTATAAGGTTTAAAACTCTTTTGTTCGTTATTATTTGACAGACAACGCACAGTTTAAACTGCTTTAGATAGACTTACAATTTTAAACAGAAGTTCCTAAGAAGGGATTTAGTTGAGACGCACTAATGAAATAATTACCAAAATTTGCGTGTAACAGATTAAAAACATTTTGTTGCTAATTTGGACCTAGTAAATCAGGTACTAACCAATAAACATTCTCTTATTACAGACGATAACACAAGTACAATCGAAGCAGCTAATAACGAGAGACTGAGACTGATTTGCGGACTGAAGCCAAAGACTGAAGTGGTATCAGTAAGATGGTACAAGGATGGAGAATTGGTGGACAATAGTCAGGTGTCTCCGAAGTCGAGGATATCGCAGCAGAGGCATTTGTAAGTATACTGAATGAACACTATAATGCTATAAAAAATGTTACAATATTTTTAACAATTATTTAAGTAAAATTGGTGATCGAAGCCTATAATCAGCAGAAGGTAAATGAGAGGATGCTGATGATAATAATATGAATAAATTAATGAATATAAGCTCTATGTAAAATTCTTGAGAGAACAAAATTAAATAGCAATACGGTGGGTGACCTTATCCCAAAGATGAAGAGACGGGGATAATATTTAGGGTTCCGTAGTCAAACAAGATACCCATTGAGATTAGCTAAGTCTGTTTTTCCGCATTTCTGTCGTTTTCCTCAGAAAATTTTGTAGAGTTCCAGTTAACTTTGGAGGTTGTCAGTGTTGGCTTATAAATTATAGATATTCCAAATCTCGAAAGTGTTTGAATAGGTATCTACGCTTTACTTTAAACATGTTGTTTACCATTCAATTTTAGAATCTTCATAAATCATTGTTAGATCAGCTTCACCACTAAAACATTAGCCTTGTTTATCGCAAACATTATCCTATATATATTTAAGTACACCAACCATTACACTTGTTGGTATCGTTGTTGTAACTGCAACATCTCAATTCAAAACAAACCGATGAAAATAACTATGGATATTGATTTAAATTTACGCATTGCATTAGTTATAGGAGACTACACATTCTTGAGATACTGTTCTTTGATAACTATTTGATATAATGTAAAAAGTGGTTTTGTTTTAAATGATTGATAAAGTATGGATGTTTTCTTTTTAATGTGCGAAACAGACTTGCCCAGTTATTTATTATTAAAAAACACGGCCAACACAGTTAATCTAAGAACAATAAAAATGTCATTAATAAAAAAATTTAAAGTCCATTAAATAAAACACGTTTCAAAATTAATTTTCAGGCTAAGAATAAAGGGTTTCCGTTCGAGAGACGCGGGAATATACTCGTGCCAAATACAAGACGAGAGAAATGTTGAGGAAATGAGCGTCCTCATAACGCCAGCCGAGCCAAAGAAGATCCAAGAAGATGTAATTGAAGGTAGGAAACTCCCAGATTTCTGTAATCAAATTTATTGGCAGGGACTCGTAAACATGTTGCGGACGCATACCGATGTCTTGAATTCTAAATGTGTTTTCTATCCAAACGTTTTCGTTTTGCATGACAAGGTTGAGCGTCATTTGAAAAGTAAAGTATTTATCTTCTTTTCAGAATACCAGTCCGACGTTGCAGTGATGCCAGAAATCCTATCTCAACACAGAGCCGCTGCTCTAGTAGTAAATAACACGATCGATGATAAAGACATAGATAATAAATCTAAAACAAAGGAAAGTTACAAAGAACATGAAGATTTAAATGACGATTTGGATGATAAAAACGAAAGAGAACATCTTAACTATGGGCACTTAGATAATACGGCAAAAGAGTCTCCTCCCTCTTTTAAACATCCCTCAAAAATGTATGGAATGGACATGAAACCAGCTGGAAGTTCCATCAGACTAAAATGTGCTGCCGAAGGTAAGCAAAGCAAGCAATCTTAAAATAATTTTGATTGTTCTATAAAACTCATCATTCGCAGTCGCCTTGAATGCAAACCGCATGCCTGATCTAAAAACACGTTTTACTGTCTCATAAAACTGTGTATTATGTTACAGGGAATCCAACGCCAAATATAACTTGGTATAAAAATAAGGACTCTCCAATCGTTCGTAGTTACGGCCAACCTTCGTTTGGAAAATGGTCTATTTCGTTGGATGAGCTCACAAAAGCCGATGATGGCAACTACACTTGCGTTATTTGCAACCGGCTGGGTTGTATCAACCATACTGTTTCTCTTTATATTCAAGGTATGTGTTACTTATATAAAAGTTATTTACACAAAGTTTTTTAGCAACTTATTATTAATAGTTGATCGAAATCAGTAAATTTTGGTAATTTCTTTGAAAGTTTAGGAGAAATAGACATAGACAGATCTTTGTTTGCGCACACAAAACATACAATATTATGTAACAACTAGGTAAAAGAAACACAACAAACAAATAACGAAATAAAATAAACAAATGTATTGTAAGTGTTGTGGGCGCAAAATGGGCCCGACTCAGCTTATGTTGCAAGTTCTTATTGATGCAACGCTAATTGATTCTGCTAGAACCATAACAATAAACCAATGCCAATCAATTCACTTTATAGAACGCTATCCTTCAAAGCCATACGTAAAGGAGGGCTATCCTGGCAACGTAACAGTTGTACTAAACGACACAGTGCAGCTATCTTGCCCACCAGTATCCGACTTAGAGCCACATATGGTTTGGATGAAGCTGTCAAATTACTCATCGATTGACTCCAAAGTTGGGCCGAGCGATGCTCCGTTGCCTGTAGGAGATGTTATTGAGGTTGTTCTTTGATTAGGTGATGGACTATCTATGTTGGTGAAAGCGTTTCTCCATAGGAGTCAACTGTCACTTTCATTTCTATTTAGGATCAAGATCTTTCTATCTTACTAAGGTGAAGGATGAAGGAGGTAATTTGGTGATGGTTCACAAATTGTATCTAAGTTGTCGTGATTAACAATGTGAATTATTTTACTAATTTATAATTGGTCACAAGATTCATTTATTTGCGTTTGCGTTTGTTCTTCTTATTTTAGTGTTAAGTGCACATAACCTTTCGTGTTCACTTTCTGTTTAGGTTTAAGAGCTAAATCACTGAGTTTAGGTTATATTCCTAAAAAGCCTACTTACTACTATAATATCATCTCTAATTACCGTACTTGATTTATTAATGTGGTGATATAAGTTTAAGTAGGCGTTTCTTTACAGTTAGTTTAATTTGTATCTCATGCCCTCTTCAATGTCTTATCTAGGTATACAATATTATTACCAGCACCATAACACACAAAACTTAAATAACACAATTTTTATAGAGCGCCTATACTCCAAGCCAGTCCTGACGAAAGGCGCAGTGAACCAAACCAAACTTATTGGCGAGAATGCCACATTCTCGTGCGAGTTCCTTTCCGATCTACATCCAAATGTCTATTGGGTCTTCTTGACCAAGGACCAGTACTACGCCAAGGGTTCTAGCCTCTACAGCGACAGTAGAATGTTGATCTCGGTGAGGGTTGTGGACTAACGCATGTGTTTGAGTGTGGATTTTCCATTTTTAGGAAATGTTCTTGCACGTTCTTGTAGACGATATTGTGTTTCTTTGACAGAATTTTTTTTGAATGAATAGGCATAAGTAAGTATTTAGAAGCGCATGTTTATAATATGATAATGTAGGTTTTTAATAAGTATGTATGTTCAAGCATGTTCAAGGTAATGTTACTAACTAAATGTTCTGAATTGCATGTCTATATACGAGTATGTTCTTAGTCGTATTATTTATAGTTAAATGGGTATCGGTAATCGAAGTTAACATAGTTATAATTTGCTTGTACAAAATAAAATCTTATAATATAAAACTGAAAAAATGGTTCATAATTTCATAAATTATTGAATAATTTAAATATGCATGGAGATTATATTTTTTTGAACAGTGGCTTATTGTTGATTGAACTTTTTGTGTAAATTTTTGTTACCAACCAATACAGCTAAAGTAATTCAAGAAAATATTTCAGAGTCAAAACTCTCAGGACATGCCGGAGCAACTGACGTTATACAACGTGACAAAAGATGACGAAGGGTGGTACGTCTGTGTGGCCCTCAACTCTCTGGGAAACACCACTGCCAAAGGCTACCTTACTGTTCTGGAATGTAAGTCAACTTATAATAGTGGTTAGGTTAGAGTTGCGATTGATAGATATGCTACAGTTAACAATGACATAACGTTTGAGTAAATCAATACTTTCATACAATCCCATAATACTATTTCACGCCAAATTTTAAAGTTGCTGAAAGAGAAATAAGAGTAAGTTAATCTGATACTTATATTGTTCTTTCTATTCCAGCTCTACCGATTACCGAAGCCCTTGACCACGGAAAACACTCACTTTTCATAAACATCCTAACCGCTGTACTAGGAGCCATGTTTTTCGTCGCAGCTATTATAGTGATAATGATATTCAAGAAGCTAAAGAGAGAGAAGATAAAGAAGCAACTGGCGATAGAGACAGCAAGAGCAGTGATCGTTACTCATTGGACGAAAAAAGTGACGGTTGAGAAACCGCACGGAAACGGTTCACCAGCCACTGAAGCTTTGGTTAGTATTTTTTGAAACATGTACTGAGTGTTCGTCATCTTCATTAGAGCTGATAAACGTTCACGGCTGGACATAGGCCATATGTGCCTATGTGCCACAAGGTCAAACATTGCAGAAGGAGTTGCCACGCTTGGCAAGCGGTTGGGCGTTCGAAGTGTCTTCTAAGTATTTCAACGAAGTACGCTACTTTAGTGTTATTTTTATCATAAAGTTTTAAAACATAAGAAAATGACTGTAGGGGACCTGATTGGTATTGGGGATAAACAGTTAGGTAAAAGTCGAATTGATGGTACCTAATATAGCCAAACTCATGTGGATAGACCTACGGATTAAGAGACTTTTATCGTCGGTCGTTTTTTTATATTTGCAAGAAGTTTCATCTATAGATAGTTATTACCTACTATCACTTTTAAATCTAATCATGATTATGTTCAATTCGGTAAATCACAGTTTTGCCCGGTTGCTTCTGAAATTTTAAGTCAAAAACCGGATCACTAATCTAACTTAACTTTTGTTCCAGTTAATGCCAGTAGTGAAAATAGAGAAGCAGAAACTATCGCAAGTTCACGGTAACACAAGTGACTCCATGATGATGTCAGAGTACGAGCTCCCAGTGGATATAGACTGGGAGGTTCCAAGGGAAACGTTGGCGATTGGGAAGATTTTGGGCGAGGGCGAATTTGGGAAGGTGGTTAAAGCGGAATGCATCGGGATTCTGAAGCCTGGCATGAATTCTGTAGTTGCTGTTAAAATGTTGAAAGGTTAGTTTGATTTGATTTAAAGTTATTCTCCTTTTGTTTAATTAAGCATTAAAACTTTTGGCTGTGCTACAAGCTGGTCCCTTGTCACGGTGGTATTAAAACTAACTGGCCAACCGTGTGTCCAGCTCGGTGAACTGATGCCTCTCGTGGACTCAGTCAATGAGCTGGTGCTTCTGCCTATCCCTTCGGAGAATATAGGCGTGAGCTATTGTTATGTTATTTTACAACTTTTGATTTCGAACTAAGAATATTTTAGGCAATGTTACTCATATTCTTTTAAATCTTATTTAAATTCTTTCTTACAGAGGGTCACACGGATGCTGAGATGATGGCTTTAGTCTCCGAGATGGAGATGATGAAGATGATAGGCAAACACG
The DNA here is from genome assembly GCA_951802225.1 of Euspilapteryx auroguttella. NCBI lineage: Eukaryota > Metazoa > Arthropoda > Insecta > Lepidoptera > Gracillariidae > Euspilapteryx > Euspilapteryx auroguttella. Next base: position 6,946,278 of record OX637660.1, on the reverse strand, counting down.
TCAATATCATCAACCTTCTAGGCTGCTGCACACAGGACGGGCCACTGTACGTCATCGTCGAATATGCACCTAACGGAAACTTAAGGGAGTTTCTTAGAAGCCATAGGCCTGGAAATAGGTAAGATATTTGCAATTAAAGACTCGAGTTTTAACGTCATTTGAATTTACAGTTTCATAAACGCTAGAGAGACGAGTTGGTATTGGTACAGTCACGGATCAGCGTAACACTTCCGGTTTTTCTGTTTGCAAAAGAGCCCTTGTTCTCTGGTATTTCAGTCTAGCTCGCACGAGACCATAGACAAAAGTTTACGCTGAACGAGTCCGTGACTGTACCTGCAAAAATACATAAAAGGATGACTTCGTAAACCTAATTATTATCATTGCCCTAATCTTGCCTGTCGCATTCATTTTTAATGGCCACTTTTAAAAATACTTTGTATAGCTTTCTTTGGTATTTTACTTATAAGCTGAACAACAATGCCCTAAAAATATTTATTATTATATTATTAGCCATGGCTTAGTGGTTTTTTTTTCGTGATTGGTGTTAGTACCTATCGGTGCAAAAGGCCTCCAAACTACCTAATCTTATTTCACCCATTATTTATATTTGTAACCCACCTCAGAGGTCCTTCTAAATCAGTAAACGAATAAATCATTATTTTTAGGTACGAGACGCCAAACGAAGATCTAAAAGACAAAAAGACACTGACGCAGAAGGATCTGGTCTCCTTCTCGTACCAGGTCGCGCGGGGGATGGAGTACTTAGCGTCTAGAAGAGTAAGTGTAAATTACACAGATATAAGCCGCGTACATAAAGACACAATCTAAAGATGGCGGCTGGTATATAAGTATAAGGGAAGTGTTAAGACGAGAGACAGTCCATACAACAGCAGCCGTAAAAGGCGGGGGAACAGCCGAAAGACAGGCAACAGAATTCCCTCGTTAAAATACTTGAAGAGCCACACTGCGTGTCGATTACTGCCAACTCCCTCGTCAGTGTTTGTCGTTGTGGCAATCTGTGGAGGAGACCTAATGTCCGGCAAACAAAGAACAAAACAAGGACAAACCTTGTGAGTGCGTTTTTGCCATAATTGCCGCCACACTTCGCTTGGCAGGCGGGCTAGCGATCTCGGTCTCTTCAGGATTTAAAAAAAAGTACGCAGCTGCCTGTCCTTCGCCTATTTTGTTAGTAGCCTTCTACTACACCCACGGAAGAAGATGGGGTGATGGTATTCTATGTAGACCCCACACACACATCTAATCGCTAGTTTTCTTCAGTGTATCCACAGAGACTTGGCAGCTCGCAACGTCCTGGTGTCTGACGACTGCGTGCTCAAGATCGCTGACTTTGGACTCGCGAAGGATGTCCACAGCAACGATTACTACAGGAAAAAGACTGAAGGCAGATTGCCAGTCCGGTGGATGGCTCCTGAGTCTCTTTATCATAAGGTCTTCACGACGCAGACTGATGTGTGAGTATTTAATAAGTTTTTTTTATATAGTTTACACATAGTTTTTTCGTCTATACCTATAAGAAGCTTGATAACAATCGGATATCTATTCATTCTCATAAAAAACAGACTACAAAAGCGTTTTTTTACACTCTTAATTCCGTCTGTGGGGTGCCTTGATGCTTAGGTATTAGCGATAAGATTGAAAATAATTGCATTCAAATTAGGAAAACTTGAAAATACTTACTTATTGTTTGTCGTAAGTACATTATTGGGGTCCATATCTACAGAGGAAGCCGGTACGCATTACAGCCGGTCTAATTGAACCGTCCCCTTCAGATGACTACAACAGTACCTTGAGACAAAGAATTCAATGAAAAGAATTCAATTATTGTATTTTATTTCCTTGTAGGCGTATGGCGTCGTCGTCCTAATTGGCCAAGATCTATCATAATGTGTTTTCGTATTTGTATCATCGTACAGTGGCGGTCTTGGGCGGCGTAACACTTTCGGTTTTTTAGTATTGCAAAGTAGCTTTTCTTTGGTAACAAGACCATAGACAAATCTGTTACGCCCTCCTAGACCGTCACTGTACTAATAAGGACGACGCCTGAAGCAATAAGGTTGCCTTTTGTTTCTTACTCAACTCACAGATATTGTACAAGGTTTCTAGTTTTTTGTACAATGAAGACATCATTAATTAATTCCACAGCTGGTCTTTCGGTGTGCTCCTGTGGGAGATCATGACTTTGGGCGGGACTCCGTACCCCACGGTGCACGGCCAGTACATGTACCAACACCTCAGTGCGGGCAACAGGATGGAGAAGCCGCCGTGCTGCAGTCTTGAGATGTGAGTAATATTCCTTCGGCCTCAAATACGTCTACTGCCTGGAAAAGGTCTTTTTTATAACGTGGAGCTTTTCCCATCGCTCCGGGAGCGACGGGGATATTTGGGGCGCGCACCCACTAAAACCCCTCAACTCGGCGTTTTTTGAAAAACCCCGGGAACCATTGATGATCAGTGTCCTTTCCTCGACCAGCTGCTATCCAGCTTCGTTCTCGGGGAGTGCATGTTTTTCTCTCCTCTTCTCCTCTAAACACACAAGGATAAGAAATTGTGGGGCTGGTTTTGCCAATATTTAAACGGCAGGCGTTTTGTCGATCGCAGTATGACTGATTTTTTAAATTAAATTTTAACGAACGACGCTGCTGCTCAAATAAGTGCTTGCGAAGTTTTTTTTTGTTATTTTAACATAATTTTAATGTACTAAGTATATTGAAGCAAAAAAATAATTGAATTGAATTATTTCATTCATGTTTGGTATGATGACTCTCAAAGTAGATGAATACGACTAAACTAAACTTTTTTTTACAGTTACATGCTGATGCGAGAATGCTGGTCCTTCCAGCCAAACGACCGACCTTCCTTCACCGAACTGGTGGAAGATTTAGACAAGATCCTGACAGTGACTGCTAACCAGGAGTATCTGGACCTTGGTCTGCCACAGCTGGACACCCCACCTTCAAGTTACGATGGGTCCGGTGATGAAAGCGATAGTGAATTCCCGCCTTTTATTAACTCTAGTAATAGTTAGTTTTTTTTGTTTAAGAGTAAGTAGGTAGGTATGTTTACTTTGAGCGTTATTGATTTGATTGAGATGAGAGAGCTTTTAGTTTATTTACTAGATCAAGTCAGCAAAAAAAAAAAAATTACGTAAGTTCACTATGATAACTTTAATAAAGGAAAAACGTAGGTAATTCCTTAAACAAACAGTTAACTATTTAATAATAGGTCTGGAAAAACGTGTTAAATTGTAAATTTTGATTCATATATGTTTTTTTAATTTTACAGAAAACTTTGAAATTTTGAGCAGTTGCGATACTTGATAAGATTTGAGTTGGGTAAATGTAAATTTGTCATATGCGTATTTATTAAGTTACTTATTTTAGTCAGGTTAATAATTAGGTAGAAATTTCAAAAATTTAAATTTTATGGAAATTAGATTTCCTTTTGTATCGACTCAATTAAACTATAGTTTTGACTATTCACATTATTATAGGTAAAATCATCCATAATATTGGGTTATTAGGGTTAAAAATTGTTTAATAGATAGTACCACCTCAGTGCAAGGGCCAGCGCAGATTAGGGCTCATAACAATTTAAAGTGGTCTCTAATTTCTGTGGCGCAAGGTTGTAAATGGCTTATGTTACGTTTCTCATGGCTACTAAGAATAATTTTTGCTGCCTCCATACGCCGCGCCTCGCCATATGTGCGCTGAGCCTTATGTTTTTTGTTTATCCCACCAAAGTAGTAAAATTTAATAATTTATTATCATGATCTGTTTTTGTCTGAGTAATGTACTAATACTTTGTAAATCTTTTAAAAGTTTTGATCGTCTTTTATTTTCTTATTTGTTAAGTAAATATTTATTTTATTTTAACTACGAAAACTGCAATACTAAGTGCTGCATAATAATATTATAATAATTAGTTATAATGTAAATAAACCAAAGCCATTGTATTAAACGCAATGAGATAGTATTTTTAGAGAATTAAGTTGTATAATAAGTAAAACTTAGGATAGTGTAATTTTTCGTTTGTATATATTTCTAGTCGTCGTTTATTATTTTCCTAGGATACATTGTTGTTCGTAGGATATACGTTAGTATTTTTTTACTACGTAAGAGAACCTTGGTAGTATTGATTTAGAATAATACTTCCGTCATTAAACAATTCAAAAATCATGACATACTTTTAATAATTTTGTGAAAAATATTTTAAATTTATAATATGGGCCTCTGTTTATGTTATTTAACATCTACAAAATGTAAATATTGGCTGAATTAAATAAATATTATTATTATTATTTTCAAGAAGTACCTACACCGATCTTTTAACATAATACTCTTAGTACGTGCACCGATAGTTTTTGTACTTAATTCGTTTATTTAAGAACTCAAAATTATTTTGCTTTTCATTACAATTTGAAAGTTATAACTTTATATCGACGTTGATATGACATAAATATTTTGTAATAATAACCTACTTTTACCAGGTCTATAATTTTTGAACTTCAAGCATTAGTATATAATAATTTTATTATTTTTCCTTTTCGAAAGTTTTGGTTTAGTTGAAAATATTTCTACACACAAATTCTAGTAGGTAGATAGGTATATCTAATCTCTTATCTAGAAATAACTTGTAATTTTATTAAAACATCTAATACTTATTAATGTTTAATTCTTATACATGTGCCTTATATTCGAAATAAGTTTTTATTTCTTGTTTGTATATTTGATTTTGAATGCGATGTAAGTAACAAGGAAGATTGGTTGGTACTGTATGCTTCGTACATTATAATGTATAAGTAATTCTATTATTCAAATATAAGAGTATTATATAATTTTTGGTTTTAATTGAATTTAATTCGTTTGATGTGGAAATTTACTTTATCAAAAAAAAAAATGTTTTACTTTTTGTTAATTAGACACATTTATTTCACTAATGTATGAAATTACACAATACAATGCGATACAAATTACTAAAGAGTCTCTTAATCTAGAATACATTCTTACATTTTAATATTTTAAACGTTCTTGTAGAAGTTTCAAAAATTTTTAATCACAAATTTTTATTAAAACGACTTTTAAACATTTTATAAACAAAATTAACTAAATAAAAAAATATATAAGCAACAAACATTATCATAATAAAATACTAGGCATAATCCTTTTCTAGATTCACCTTACACTCATGTCACCTTTAGGTCAAATTTACCTTAATAAAATCTCAATAATGGAACATAAATGATTATCTTTGTCAATTTTAACATGACCTGCATGTCTTTTTAGTTTCATAAACTATAAAAGTAAAATGATGCACATAAAGAATTAATAAAATAAATAATATAAAAAAGATCGTTGCTCAGACAAAAGTTATGAAAATGAAATATAAAAAAATATTTACTTTTTAAATACCTTCCTCGAAATATTTTTCTAGTGACGAAGGCGTGCATAATTAATAAATATAAATTGATAGGACGAATACTTTATACAGTTGTTTTGCAACCGCAAGTTACTACTTAGGTATTTCTTTATTAAACAACTCATGTGTTAATAGTTTGTTTTCATTGCACAAGTCTCCGATGGGAAAACAAGTTCATTCACTTCGTATTGTGCTTTGAGAAAATATTTAATATTATAAAACAAAAACTCAATCACGTATCTATTACAATTATACAACTCACAGTAGTCAATCAATATATTATTATTATGTACAGTCACCTGCAAAATTGCATACCTTAGTATTAGGTCTAAAACAGCTTGTACGCAAAAAAATCCACAGCTGTTAAAATATTCCCCGCTGGCTCAAAAAAACGCTCTTCATAAGTTACATATAAACGAGGGATAAGATGACATCGATCATCATCACCATCACATACAAACGATTGATGTAATGTGATTACTTGATGCGATAGTTTTGGTTAACTCTGCATGCACTTTCACAACTGACTGTACACTGTTTATGTTCATAAGGCATTATAGTCAATTTAATTGACTCTTGCATGGAAATTTTAAAACCAATTAAATTCCTAAAGACAATAATAATAATAATCCATAATACAATAAAAAAAATAAAGCAACTAATATTTTTAATGCAGATGATAAAGCAAACAATTTGTACAAAACCAGTCATAACCTTCTAAAAGCCTCATTATTAAAGCTAAACGGAATCTCAGATATTCATAATCATAAAATCACATATTGACGCAACGCAATTTCTTTTCAGGAATTCTTGAAGCGTATTGAAAGCTTGATACCGCTCTCGATTCTTCCTTCTTCTCCGTCTCTTTTTCACAAGTTCCCATCATAGTTTTCAAACAGATCTTCATATCTGCTGCAAATTTCTTTACAAGCCTCTCCAAGGAGAAGAGATGTTCATCCAAAGCTTCTGGAACCTCCTCACGCATGAAGTCAGCTAGCCTCAAAAGGTATTCTACGTTCGATCCAGACGCACCTTTGCTTTCCAAGATCTGCTTAGCGATATCAGGTAAAGGCGCTGCACCAAGCCAGTGACGGTTCTCTGGTACAGCTATGTATAAAACTGCGATTTTCTTCTCTGCATCATCGGATGTGTAAGTGGGCTTTGGATGGAAGTTCACAGTGTAAACCTTGTAGCCACCTAAGTGGCATTCTCTTGTTGATAGGTACGGCAAGGCTGCTGTATTTTCGGCTGATACTAGAAACGCTTTGCCCCATGTTATACCCTGTAAACAAGGAAAAAGGATAATTTTAATCTAGGCTTTGAATTATTTAAAATGTTTTATTTTTTGACAGGATGACATTTTATTATTTAGTTGATAAAACTCTAGAGTGAATTCGGTCAGATTTTGGATTAAGAATCATAAAAATATAACAAGTATTTCCTTGTTGTTTTGTTTAGGCATAAATGTAAAATAAAACTTATGTATTTTTAAACCGCGGAAAATTTTACCAATAGCTACCCTTTGTTTGTTGCTCTTAGGTAATGTTAGTATGAGGAGCCAGTTTACAGCGATACTAGCGCCATTCGCGAAAAAAAAATATATCTTCTAAACTAGGCAAATATCAAAAATGTGGCACAGTATGACACTAGATATAGCCTAGTATTTTTAGGGCACTGTTGTATAGCTTTTAAGTTGAAGACCAAAGAAAGCTACAAAGTGTTGCTAAAAGTGGCCACTTTTGGCAATAATCTTCTTTTTACTTAGGACTACTTAAATGTGCTCAAAAATACTAAGCAAGATTATCTAGTGTAATACTGAGCCACATTTTGATATTTGCCTTAGTTTAGAAGATTTTTTTTTCCGAGAATGGCGCTAGCATCGCTGTAAACTGTCTGTTATTGATACGCATTTTGTGTTGGGTATAAGTTGGTGTGAGTAGGTATAGGTTAACGTGAGTTAAATAACGTAGGTTAAGAAATAAGATACGGTTTAGTGGTTTAGCATTATTTAAGTTAGTGCAAGGTTAATAATATCAAATTATAGATCATTGCGGTTAGTCAAGTAGCATTGTAACAATATAATATGAAGTAGAGGTATTTACTAATGGACATAGGCCTACATATTGCATCGATACTATAGCTCCAATCATTAAAACTGTTATCCTTAATTTTATGAGCTTAGCGAGTGGCGCGGCGGCGTAGTGAGAGAGCGATGATACAGGAATGATTCCACAACAGATATAATTGCTTAAAAAACTCGTAAGTGTTGCCAAAATGGCCACTTTTGGCAACAACCGGTAGATTATTTAGCACTCTAGTTGCCATGATTCATAAAAGATAAAAAAACGTGTCGTATCATACGTGTCGAATTGAGTACCTCCTCCCTTTTTTTTCGTCGGTCAAAAAAACGCAATTGACGCTAGAGTATCTCTTGTTATTGGTACCAATACAAAACGAGATAGAGTTTTTATTTATTGCACGTTAAGAACCTCATTATGAATCAATGATCTAATATTTATCAATTAATTGACACGTGTCTCGTCTTAAACAGTAATGATAAGTATTATCGTTCAAATGTTAAAAGGTTAACTTTATCATGTTATAAGAAAGTCTTGAGAAGCGTGATCTTAAGTTTCTTATTACCTAAGTAGTAAGAGTCATTTTCCTGATAATGATTGTATTTATTGAAAACACTTTTACTTTAACTGTATTATTTAACGTGTCTGTGAGTTTTATTAGTATAGCAACAGTAGGTATGTTAACAACAATACTATGATTTGTTATCTTAATGATATTATTATTAGGTATATTATGTTATCTAGACAGTATTGATTTATTTTTTAAACTTAGTAAAATGGCTGGTTTAGTTATAGTTATCAGTCGCTAAGTTATTTATAGAGATATAGAATGATTCTATATTTAAATAACAGAAAAAAACTCATACTCTATGAAAATACCGGCCAGTTACAATCAAAACAAAACATAACGCTCTGTTGCCAAAAATTTGGCTCAAGGAATTTCGCAGAGTGAGCTAAAATTAATATAGATTATACCTTTTATTTAATATATCACCCGTTGGCCCCAACTGGGTCACCCACGGTCGATAATAGAGTTGCGGATATGAAGACAAGACGAACGAATTCAGAATATTAAGGGGCTAGACGGTGCGAAACTAGCGCCACTTCGATAAATAGTTAATAAATCTTCTAAACCATGGCCGAAATAAAAAATACGCGCCTTTGACTCCCTAGATAATCATGATTAGAATATTTAAGGCTCTGTTGCGGTTGTGTAGCTTTAAGGTTTAAAAAGGTAAATAAAGTGGAGATAGTTTTTAAAAATTAATAAATATGTAGTGCGGTGCCATTTTTCGATAATACTGAGTTGCTTGGAAAATTGCCAGAGTTAAATTTGATGGAAAAATAAGGAGATGGTTTCAGAAAACAGTTTTAAACAGCACAGTTATAAGATTATACAAGAATTTCGACCATCGAAGTCTTGTTCGAAAGTTGATTGTACATCGGCTTTGTATTCGATGTATATTGTTAAACATGCAGCTTCTCCGAGTTGCTTGGCACCTTACGCGCTTTAAATCCTTCCCTATACTAAAAAAAAACTACAATATTGATTGTCTATGGTCTAGCTGTCAAACGTCATTCTTTGTGTTCGCGTGGTGCCGGCGCTTTGTTTTTTAGTAAAAAATAGTTTCGTTTTATAAATTAAGTGAAAATAACAGCAAAACTACACGAAAATGTGTACACAAACATAAGTCAAAGGACAGGAAACTCGAAATATATCGAAACAAGTTCCGAAAATTGTGAAATGCAGGGAAATAAAAAGCCTGCAACAAGGACGTTCGGAAATTTTCTGATCTGCAGGATGAGAATTCTTCAGGTATAATTAAAAATTACATTGGTTACGCACCAATATTACCTCATATGACACAATGTGGGCATGTCAAACAAGCCTTTTCTAATGACACGGGTGGTATACGCGATATACCGACGTGTTTGTTGGCGCATGCCTTTACAAACAAGCCCTTTCACATTGACACGGGTGGTATACGAGATATACCGACGTGCTCGTAGGCAAACATGCCGTTTTTTGGTTTGATATGGGCGTGGCACGCGCACGCTATGCGCAGACATTTTGGCGGCAAAATATTTTTTGTCTTCTGAACAAGACACAGGCTGTGTACGAGATACATGGATGTGCTCTACAATTTCTTAAGTGTCAAATCACAAAGATTTACTCAAATGAATCACAATCAACATGAGGCACAAATGCCAATAGAACAAAGGATGGAGATAACTTATCTTCTCCGTAGCAAGTTAATACTACCAATGTACTACCACACAGGTAGGCATAACATTCAGGTTCAATCAGTGACACTGAGGGAGATACCTACTTCCCCAACAACCTTAATTTGGCCCAAAGAAATAAGCTCAAACTTCACTTTTGGAAGAGCTTTTCCCAGAAAACCAAGTATACCTTGTGGATAAGGGAATTTAAACTAAACAAAATCAATTTGTTTTGGAACTCCATGCTATGGGAAAATTCTTGCAACACTAACAGCGAGTTAAAACATAGACCAGCTGAAACTTATATCCCCACTGCGATGCAGTCAGGATCTTTGCTGTCTTGCATTCTATTCAAACAAAAGCAAGAATAAATTTTACCATGTCTAATCTAGAGAAACCATTCTTTGAATCTAGTCAATGATGTACTGCGGGACGAGTTCCTTATTTTGGCCATGATCTTCAACAGAAGATTGCAACAATGACAATTTAGTCAACACAATGCAAAAAATCAATATGCAAAAAGCCACCTGCAAACCCTGAATGGAGAAACTTTATCAGGCCATCCCATTACTACCATACTGGTTTGCACTTTTGTATGGAGAAAACCCATGAAACCCCTGGTAGCCAGGAACTACCAATACTAGAACCACCATAGGGTTTTGCAGGCAACAGCCTAACGACCCAGACGCAGCCCTGTCTAAGCGGCATGCTCCTTCTGACAAATAGAGGTAAGCCATGGTGGCAAGCTTATTTCCACTTTTTTCCTAAGCTAAAGGAAAAACCTGTGTGATACTTTGTTTATTTTGGGTATTGTATGTTAAGGGTATAACTACACCTTCTCATTCAATAGAATCTTAAAATCTGTCCAAGAACTCAGTAATATGTTTAAATTTAAACCATTTAAAATATTTTAACGTTGCCCAGAGTACCATCAATACTCTGAAAATTTATTCAAGAACACAGTATTATGGTAAAATTAAAACAGTACCATCTTTAAATAAATTAAGTAATGGATATAGTCAAAAATTTAATCGGATTGTTAAAAGTGTGACTTAATCAAGCCAGTCAGTTATATAAAAATCATGTCTAAGTACCAAAAAGGGTGATCATGGTTTATTTTATTTGAAATATTTCATCAGTTTATAACAGTGGTATTTTTACACGTCGAATTTATACTTTTACCCTCAAACGCATAAAACTATGTACAGTTTATTGCGCAGGACATTTAGAGGTTTAAATCATTTAAGACTATGATTTTTACATTTACATGAGTTCCAGACACATTCTTATGGGTGTGTACAGTTTCACTTTAAATAAGAAAAGTGGTTTTTAGCTATCTTACATCAATAAAGCTTTTATTTTGTAAATTTTTAAATCTATTCTACAAATATATGAAAAAGTATAATTTTATGCAAATACATATTATGTACAGACAAATGCGAATGCATGAAGAGTTAACAAAAATTATCACATCTAATTATCACATTTACCCTCATATTTGCTACGCTCACAGCATTAGAATGTAATATATGGAATTTGTGTACAAATGTGTACCAAGTTTTTTGAGCCAGCAAGGGGTATTAGTAACAGTTGTGTGTTTTTTGAGTACTTACAAGCTGTTTAGACCAAACACTTTCTATAAATGTTCATATATGTACATTGATATGTACATACACACATACAAACATACTTATCGCTACGCCTGTTTCCATAGGGGTGGGCAGAGAGGATTGATTTCTACTTGCTATGATTCTGACAAACCTTTTCTTTTCGCTTCTTTAGATGCAAGTTTTTAATAACTCTTTTTCATTATTACAATGATTCAATTAGTCAAACATCTTGAATTCTTATGCCCAGCTAAACCAAAAAACTTTCGCAATTTACTTACTTTTGACACTTCATATGTAACATTAGTAGAAGCTTGTCCAGCTTCTTGCTATGCATGGGTGAATTTTGGAAACTGGAACAAAAATCCTGGAATGTTGATTTACTGTATCTAGTGTTAATTATGTTACCAGCATAATGATGGTCATCACAACTTTGGTTCTCTGTTATGGATTATTTTTTGGTTTTTTGCAACACCCTGAAAGAAACCTTTCTTAATTATTATCTTCACCTTTCAGAGACCTGCTTCATTGTCAGATAATATAGAAACAAGAGATATGCTCTAGCAATACCGGCTTAAAATATCAGTACTACTACTGTCATTTGTAGAAATTATAATTGAGTCCTCAGCGGTGAGCATTGAGCAAACTCAATACAATAATAAAAATAACAATGATCCATTTTTTGTTTTTTGTTCCATATATGGACATTCCTCCTAAGAATTTTAATTCAGGTGCTTCAAATTTTTATAAATTTGATTTTATGTTGAATGGTGGCTCTAAAATAGGGGATGATGATTGTATTATGAAGACCTACCACCATTGCCATATTAATGTCATTGTTTATTTATTTATAAATAAATATAATATTACATGAGATATGATTAAAGTATTGAATGTGAATGACAGTTAAAAGAATAGTATCCTAATGATAATTTAAACCAAAAAACATGTTACTAGCTTTAAGTAGCTACTGCTACACAGAACAAATATTGACTTACTAGTCATGTTACTAGCTCTAAGTAGTTACTGCTACACAGAACAAGTATTAACTTACTAGTCATGTTACTAGCTTTAAGTAGCTACTGCTACACAGAACAAGTATTAACTTACTAGTCATGTTACTAGCTTTAAGTAGTTACTGCTACACAGAACAAGTATTAACTTACTAGTCATGTTACTAGCTTTAAGTAGCTACTGCTTCACAGAACAAGTATTAAATTACTAGTCATGTTACAAGCTTTAAGTAGCTACTGCTACACAGAACAAGTATTCACTTTAAAAAAGTAAAGTACTAGAACTAAATAAATACAGACTTCAATATACATAAAGTTACACTGATATTGTTAAGACATTGAGTTTTAGTGTTTTTGTAAACCGAATTAAATTAATCAAAGCTTTTGAACGTGAAAAAACTTCTGTTCTGTAAAACTTCTGTGAGATTTTGAGAAAACATTCGTAAAAAACCCATTGTTAATTCTTTCAAAAAACGACACAAATCTGTGACCTCATCAACAATAGGACGCTGGACCAAAAATATTTTGCTATTTTGTGGTAAAAAGGGAGTAGAATCTTTTAAATAAGATGATATTTTTTTGAGTGCGTCTCCTGGCGGCTTCCATCATTGGCTTCGATGATGGGTCTGATCGAAGGCGTGCCGCGGCAGGGTGCTGCCTGGCTCGTGTAGCATGACGTAGCTACGTACAATGTTTTGCTATGCGGACTGGTCTGTCCTTTTGGGGACTGTTTTTTGCCTGCGCCTCTTGCGAATAGGATACTATATTAATAAATATAATGATATGAGACTTGAAATAAGAGATACCTTGTATCCTATGTAGAATAATTTAATTTTAAATTTGAAAGTTAAGGTGCTTGCAGGACAAACACAAGCTATCTAGCAACCACCAAAAAGGTGTGTCATTAGACAGACAGTTGACTAAACCAGTAGGTCTTGAACTATGTAGAGGTTCACATACAACTCTATTCATGTGATATCTTTTTGTTTTAGTTAAGAAGCGGTATTAATACGCCGTTTTGATACTAAATAGGTATTACATTTTAACTTTATTAAATTTTCTTTTAAGTTTTAATTAATTTTCATATTCCTTTACTAAGGATATATAAAACAACTTAATTAAGTTTTCAAACAAATCTGTTTGTCCTTTCCTATATTAGAAGGGGTTATCTTCGATAGAAGCCTCACAACTTTTATTTTAAGATATTATTATTGGCTCTGAACATCTGCATGTTTAACAATATACATCGAATACAAAGCCGATGTACAATAGGATGATCAAACGAGCTCACCTGAGTGAAGTTCGATCATTATTGTACGAAGGCTTTGTATGAAGATGTATATTGTCCCGCCCGCCCTTTACAATTTGTAAGTAACCCAAGTTGTGAGTCAAGCTCGTTATGGCTCTAAAGAATGACGTTTGACAGCTAGACCATAGACAATCAATATTGTAGTTTTTTTTTAGTATAGGGAAGGATTTAAAGCGCGTAAGGTGCCAAGCAACTCGGAGAAGCTGCATGTTTAACAATATACATCTTCATACAAAGCCTTCGTACAATAATGATCGAACTTCACTCAGGTGAGCTCGTTTGATCATCCTATTATTTTTTCTCATTGACTGCACTTATACAGCGTAAAGTAAATATAAAAGATAATGAGTTTTTAATGCCAACTACTGTTTGTAGGTCATTTTAAAACTCATTTTACTAGGTCATGATGAGATAGCGAGTAAACGCAGACATTTCTTGTTTATTATAGTAAATAAGAGAGTACAAATTTATAAAACAATGGTTGATAATGAATGATAATACAAAAATAAAACAGCACGATTCTATCACGTGTCTGATCGTGATAGCATTGTTTTCTTGATAAAAAATACATTTACTTTCATGAGTCGAGTGCCAATAAAAGTGCTGATTCGAACGAAATTAGTAGGTATACTAGACTATCAGACACATAATTACCTTCACATTAGAAACATGATAGGTATTGCAATGCTGTGCGTTCGAGCATCGAATACCCCCACGTCATATTTTCCCAAGGTGACGTAGCATGGCGGTCTACGACAGCGTAACACTTCCGGTTTTCTTGTATTGCAAGGCAGCTCTTGTTCTTTGGTAATACAGTCTAGGGCGCACAAGACCATAGACAAATGTGTTGCCCCCTCCTAGACCGCCACTGTACAAGGCGACTAAGAGAACAACCGAAGGACGCGGGAAGCAACGGCAAAAAACTGCGAAAAGTTCCATACTGCGATATCGCCAACCCGCCTGCCAAGCGTGGCGATTAGGCGCGGCAACCGCCATAATAAATGTTTGTCCTTGTGGTAATCTGTGGGGGATGCAGTCTAATTTCCTGTAGTGAACGTCTCTTGGCTAAGATAATAATGGTGATATGTAATGTAAGATAATTTCTTTATGATGACTTTTGAGTATTTAAATAGGAAGGGATGACATCGCACACCTAGATCAAAACAGTGTCAACTCGAAATAATCAATAATTGAGTTATTTATACCAGCGGATTGAGCATTTTTTTACGCATCGTGTAGTTTAATAGGTTTATTTTTATCTGCCATAGTTCCCGAAAGATGGCGCTAAAACACTGTTTTGTTGAAATTTGTCGGTAATTTACTCCCCAACAAAAGGGTTTCATTTTTAGTTTACACCTACACTTAAAGCGTGTGCACGTACAATTAATCTTTTAAAACAGTGTTATTTTGAGTTGATACTATTTTCGTTAATGATCGTTCAGAAAATAAAAGTGACATTTCGAGTTGGATCAGTTTTGATGGTTAGTATTGCTCAAATAAATGTGACTTTTCTAATTGAAACAGTCTTCGACGTTCAGATAAGAATTTTTTTTTAGAATATTTTGTGTTGCATCTGTTTTAGACAAAAACTTTTTAAATTTTGAGTTGTCTCTCTTTTGTTGGATCATTTGTTTTTCTCATTTATTTCAGTGAAATTTAAGCTTAAAAATTATTGAATAAGCTATAAATGTGGGGTTTTTTAAGTTGAAGCGATATTGGACGTAAAAGTAGCCGCAAAATTGCTTACTGTATGTTTTATTTACTGTTTTCGAGTTGACACTGTTTTGTTGGTATCGAAACCTGATAGATTTTTTTATCTTGTTTTCCAGAGTAATGTCGGGAATTTGACGACAATATTAGCAAACATGATTGGGGAACAAAATAAATAAAACCTCCTATCTTTCATTTCGTATTGAAATATGAATCAAAACGTTGACAATGCAGTAAATAAGTCAATTTTAGAAGAAAACTTAGCCCTGTCACGATCACCGCACACCGTTAGCTTGTCAAATCGGAAAAACTTCTCCTTTTTCATCACAATTAGCTATGCTTATTATAAAGACTAAATTATAATAAGCATTTTTTAAATGGGTGACAAAAATTAATATTATTTGGTAAATTTTCGTCGTTTTAGATAAGATTTCATGAAGATAAGTGCCAATTTCTCAAGAAAATTACCGTACTGTTGATTTTACTAAAAAAGTTTTTATGAATATTAAACTAGTCGACCTGGCGAACTTCGTATCGCCTACATTTATCACTATCTTGTGCACTCTTGATCAATATATTTGTTAAAAAAAACGCATTAAAATCTGTTGTATTATTTTAAAGATTTAAGCATACATAGGGACAGACGTGGGAAGCGGCTTTCTTTTATACTATGTATTGATTTAAATTTTAGTATTGATTTTATTACCAACTCAAAAATTTTTCGAGCCTTTGTCCATTTTCCCCTTATTTAAAAGTGTAACAATTCAAAAATATTTGTACAAAACAGCTTCAACTTTAATTGACACAAAAAAAAAAATTCATTGTCATAGTACAAAACAGTAACAATTCAAAAATTCAATATTATACCTCACTACATTTAGTTAAAAAAAAAGCAATAAAGCACTCGATGCTTACGTTTTTTTCTCCATTTTATTGAAATATTAGTGAACTTCTAGCTATCATAAAAAAAAAGAAATCAGTTTTTCGTGATTTCTGAAAAAAATGGTTTTTTGAGTTGACACTGTTTTGTACTAGGTGTGCGACATGGAAGTGTGGCAAGAACGCACACGGTGTTATCGACCATTAAACTTAAACAAAAATCACACGAAGATCGGGGTTGTTCCTGTTTCGACCCACGGACTTTCTACCCAAGATTATTTTTTCCGTTTTCAACCCATTTGTATGCCTGTTTCAACCCACAATCAACCCAACATAAAATAATCATTATTTTTGTCCGTTTTCTACCCATTCATAGTACTGTTTCAACCCGCTGTGCAATTTCTAATTTTGGAGAGTTTGCAAAACATGATCAAAATCATACTAATGTTAACTGCGATAGGTTTGTTTCACTTCACAAAACACTTACCTACTCGTACTAACCAAAATTTTGTGAAATTTCATAGTACGAAAGTAATTAAACATATCTGCGGTTTTCTGTGTTTTATTTTTAACTTAATTTTTTTGTTACATTTTTACCAAAAACAAAATCACTTTAATGCTAAAGGGGATACCGAAAATCTGAAAGAATTAAAGATATTTTTTTTAAATAGTGGAAAACAAAAGAATTCTCGTACTTCTTTGGCTTACCTTACAAATATATCTATTTTTTGACAACCTTACATATTACTTAAATGTATTTAATAGGTAGGTACTTATCGTGGGTCGAAACAATAATGACCATTTGTTGTGGGTTGAAACAAGAAAAAAAGGTGCGTGGGTAGAAAGACCGGGGGTCGAAACAGTAACAACCCGAAGATCGTAACATTGACCGTGACAGAACTAACACGGAGTGAGTGACGTAAGGTTGTGATGTAATGTGGAAAAGTTTATACATGTTGTAGGTACGAGAGAATCCTAAACCCGTTATTCTTACCTATATTCTTCGGATTAAGGTTATGTTGTTCAATTGTAAAAAGGTTATAGCTACAATTTGGTCATAGTTACCATATATCTATAGATAGTGGGATTTTTGCTATTTAGACCTAAACATTTTCATACATCACTTCAGTTAAGGCGCTAAAGCATAACAGACAGGAAGAATTACTTTCGCATTTATTATAATAGCAATAATTTCATAGAACAAAGCTAACATAATAACTAAACACGACTGCACATGCTCTAAACGTATTCAAAACGCATTGTTCTATTAATACATAGAACAATGCAAGAATATCTATCATACGACACTTTATAAATACAATATGCTTTCAATTACATAAACATAGATCAGTTTCTTTACACGTGGAATGATTGGCGTCCAAACACGAACCTTTAGTGAATCATCATCATCTCAGACGAGAGATGTCCATTGCTGGAAAAAGGCCTCCCCCAGAGAACGCCACAATAGCTAGTCTTGTGTGACCCTCATCCAGTGCACAACTTGTGGGGGGTTTGACTACTCTGCGTTTTTCGTATCGCGGTCGCCACTCGAGTACGATTCGAAACTTTATTAAAATAAATTTAATTATTTGGCCCTTTGATGAACATGGAAATGTTTATTAGTCATTTAATTTAAAATTTCTAGAAAAACTTGAAGAGCCAAAGTTATATCTTCTAAACTAAGACAAATATCAAAAATGTGACACAGTATGATACTAGATAATGTAGCCTAGTATTTTTAGGGCATTTCTGAATAGCTTTTAGGTTGCAGACCAAAGAAAGCTACAAAGTGTTGCTAAAAGTGGCCACTTTTGGCCACAATCTGTGGATTATTTTGTTCTTTTTACTAAGGACTACATTGCTATGCTCAAAACATACTAAGCAAGATTATCTAGTGTCATACTGTGCCACATTTTTGATATTTGCCTTAGTTTAGAAGTTTTTTTTTTTTTTTTGAGAATGACGCTATAAACTATCTCTTAATATTATACTTACTCAATTTACTTCTAAGAAAATATTACAAATGTAACAATTAATTATTATTATTGAAGCAACTTGCACGCATTTTAACAATTAGTCTCACTTAACGCTGTTGC
This sequence comes from Euspilapteryx auroguttella, assembly GCA_951802225.1. Lineage (NCBI taxonomy): Eukaryota > Metazoa > Arthropoda > Insecta > Lepidoptera > Gracillariidae > Euspilapteryx > Euspilapteryx auroguttella. Next base: position 6,927,927 of record OX637660.1, on the reverse strand, counting down.
TGTGTAATTCGTTACAAATACTTCAATAGTTATTTGTCAATACAATTTTAATTGGCTTGAAATTGATATTTTCATAAGAAATAATTTCACAGTTTTTTTTTCTCTTTCAACTTTATTTCATTTACAAATTTCAAAAACAGTTTTTTTTGTGTTCACGAGTTTACTACAAATACGTAAGTATGCTTAGTGAATAAACATTATTACAAAAAAAATATTGTTGAAATGTTTATACTTATTACTTACTTTTTGAATGTAAAACAGGGATTTGCTGCAAAAATTTAGTCCAAATAGGATGCTTGGCATTTTATTGCAATATTTTTCACATTACTTTTAATGGGAATTTGCGAAAAACACAATAGAACATTGAAAATAACTTTATGAAAAACATTTGTCATAAAGTAACAATTAAATAATACTTACAACAGATGAACACTTGAAAACATCGTTTATATGTCAATTTATGTCAATTAAACTTAAGTTTAATGAACACAATAATGTCTGTTTCTCTATTAACAATCGACTTTTAAGGATTTACGTCATGGTCCAGCGCGAATTTTTTTTTTTTTCGTTTTCTTTTGTTTATTCTGGCGAAAGTATTCGTTTTTAAACATTCGCTAGAATAAAGGCTTTAAGGATCTCCCACATAGGAACGTTTTTTTATTAAGCATTCAATAATACCAAACTACATTTTTTTCAATCACTGTTGTGTAGGTTTCTGGTTCAAAATCTAAGTAATAAATTAAGGTTTGTTGCCTAAAGTGGTCACTTTTAGCAACTTACCGTATATTTCTAAGATCTTTATCCTAAAAGCTAGTAACATCATTGATGCAAATTTTTGATTTCAGTCATAGTTTAGAAGATATTAATATTTTGAGATTGGCGCTAGTATAGCAGACGACACGAGTTTTGCAAAGTGCATTACTATTAATAATATTATTGTTAAAATACTACTCGTATCGTATAATTAATTACGTAACATTATTATTGTTCATAATAAATCTATGTATCTTCCATACATTACGTTACAGATAAGAGTGCAAAGAAAGAAAAAGATTAAAAACATAAATTTTTAAGAGCAAACTCGACATGACATTAGCTATTGATTCTCTCACTTTTCACGGCCCCTCAACGACAAATTAAAGTTCCGCTAATCATTAACCTAAAACAAGGAAATCTTAATAATGTCATCCTAAATACAGTGATGTTAAAAGAACAAGGCTGAATAATCCAGGCCAAGGAACTAATCAGTCTAAACTGGATCAATCGAAGTAGATTAGGTTTGCAAAATTACTTATTTCCGGAGAAGACCTTACAAATTACCTCCAGTGACAGTAGAAATAACAGATTATAGAAAATTTCAAAACATCGAAGGTTGAATGGGTACCTAACCCTAGTAGTTAGGTCTGCATTATTAATACATAGTATAAAACGAAGTCGCTTTCCACTAATGTCTGTCCCTATGTATGCTTATCTTTAAAACTATGCAATGGATTTTGATATTATGTTGTTCAAGATGAAGATTTATGTGTATAAGGTAAGGCGGTACGAAGTTCGCCGGGTCGACTAGTATATAATAAATGCTAGTAATTACCACCTTCGTGTTATTAATTGTAAATTTGTTTAAACTGTTGAGAAAGCCTTCGGAGAGATTGATGCTATAGGTACGCGTGATTAGCAATAATTTTCTTAAAATGTATTATTAAACTGATAAACGTTTTTCTGCCGTATTTTTACGCTTTATTTCTACATGAATACGTTTTGATTTTTGCTACTTATATAAAAGTAAAACGTTTTTATTAAACAACATAAAGGATTACTCACTTCTTTGTCCTCGACCAGAGTTGCCACCCTTCCAGGCTGAAACAAAGACATACGATTATAAATAACACTTCTGCTGAATATTTGTTTAAAACATTATGAGGATGCTGCTGGGGCGTTCATACTTCTATTCTACTATTACTGTTTTACGATTACGATTGGGTCAAAATAGCGAGTCTCGTAACTTTGATTCTGTAGAAATAGTATCATCATTCTTCTATTCCTACAGGATCAAAGTTACGAGACTCGCAATTTTTGACCCAATCGTAACAGAGTTATAGTAGTATAACAGTAATAGAATAGAAGTATAATCGTAAGTTTAAGAGATTAGCAGTCCAGGTCAAACATACCAGTACGTGCCAAACCTGTAACTACCTATATATAGTTTTTAGCATAGGATAAAGATAGTTAAGTTAAATGGATCCAAGTTATATGAATAAAAAGAATAATTATTATTATATAATCATTTGATTCATTTATTTATACATGTGGCAACCTGTGAAGCTGCTCTATTTTTATATTTATAGGGCACTGTTGTTTAGTTTTTAGGTTAACGACCAAAAATAATCTACTGGTGATTTTTGCCTAAAGTGACCACCTAAAGCAACAGTAATACTTGTATCTTTTTAATATTTTTAATTTAAAGGCGGTAACTCACGGTATGGCGCAAAATTCAAATTTTTTCACGTTTTTTAATTATTTTGGCGAAAGTATTGATTTTTCATAAAGTTTAAATGAATTCGCGTACGTAAAAAACTATCTCCCACGTTGTGATATATCGTTTTTGAAAGACAAATTTACCGATTTTGTGTATATTCAAGGAACTTGATTTTTGGCCTTTTACCCCTTAGACACAAAATCAGTAGGTCTATCATCCAAAAACGATGTATTACAATGTGAGAAATGGTTTTTTACATACGCGAATTCATTCAAACTTTAATAAAAATGGTATACTTTCGCCAGAATAAATAAAAAACACGAAAAAATTTGAATTTTGCGCCATACCGAGAGTTACCACCTTAATAACCTTATTTTGTCTCTAAAAACACTAAGCAAGATTATCTGGTGGTAAAAAATTGATTAAGCTACGCATTGACTGGACTGACATAATCCGCAATTTTTCATTTCCGCATTTTTCCTTGCAGATGAAAATACAAAGAGTTAAAAATCAAGAAACAGGTAATAGCGGCAGCCAATCGTTTGTTTGATTGAAAAAAATATATATAAAAAATTGTTTTGTAAAGTACTCAGGAACTTAATATTTTGTTTGTTTATAGGTAGGTACTTAAAAATAAATCTACTGAACCTACTCATATATAAAAATTAATCATGGTTTGTTAGTCTCGCTAAAACTCGAGAACGGCCGGGCCAATTTAGCTGATTTTGGTTTTGAAATGTTTGCAGTAGTCTAGGAAAGGTTTAAAAGGTGAAAAAATATGAAAAAAAATGTGATTCAGTATAAAAAAGTGACAATTTCTTTTTCCCATACAAATTGTAAAGCGCGATACGAAGTTCGCCGGGACAGCTAGTAATAATTTTATAAATAAAAATAAAAAAACTTCACAACACAACACTCTTTAAATTATTATTGTAAGCGTTAAATAAGTGGGTGGTTTAAAAACGTCCCTCATAAGAATGGCAAAAAAGAAACTTACCTTCGCTTCCGTGCCCCGGTGCGTCGTATTACCCTGCCAGAATTTCCTTGAGAATCCTTTCACATAACCCGTTACCGCCTCCTTGTAGACAAATCCTGGATTCCAGCACAAGGACCCATAACCAAAAACCCAAAAGGGCTCCGTCCTCACTTTTGTAGCCGCATCGTCGGATGACCGGCATGCGTTTTCCATTTCTTTCCACACCTTTCTAGCAAGTGAAATCAATGAAAGTGCGCTGCAGTTGAACTACCTACTTAATTTTATTATCACAGTTAAATTTCTTTATTCTATCTGCGTATCATCGTGTTGTTTTTGTGAACGCGCGAGTTTTACTAAGCAGCTAAAAGTAGATCGCGGCTTCTTCCATGACGATCGATTGGCAACTGATGTAAGCAAATTGTAAGGTTAACATTCCCTTCGAGTTTGAGAGACACGTTCATTCACCGATAGCAGCAGCTTCAGTGCGCATGGCCGGTTGGTAACCCTGTTTTACGTTCCGTTATAAACGACATTTTCGTTGAATTTACTTTATTTTTAACCGACTTCAAAAAAGGAGGTTATCAGTTTGACTTGTATGTATGTATGTATGTTTGTCCGCGATTACCTCGCGTTTGGCTGAACCGATTTTGATGCGGTTTTTAGTAATGTATTTGTTACATTCAGGAGAAGGTTTTGGTACTTATTTTAACCGACTTCGAAAAACAGGAAGGTCTCAGGTTATGTTTGTTTCAGTTCGTTGAAGGCGGGTCTCTTTTTGTAAAAAAGAAATTATGTTCAACTACTTTCTGTTGGTGGAGCCTCTTCTATTCCTTCCGTTTCCCCGCAAGCTGCTTGACCTTTTGATAAGACACGACACCTTTAGTTCCCTTAGGTTGGTCAAAGTAGTTTCGTCTTGGTCGTCCCCTTTCTTTTTGCCCTCATTCTTTCCTTCAATAATGTTTGTAGTGGTAAGGAAGTTGTGTCGTACGTATCAGATACCCAATAATCTTTCCCTGTCTGGTCTCAAATATTATTTTAAAGACCATTGAGGTCTATAAAAAAAATATTTCCCAAAAACTTTTAAGTATGAGCTTGTATAAGTCAGTACGGTTGGTAGGTTTTTATTTTCAACTATGTTTCACTAAGAAATTAGAATTTAATTTTTTAATTTGTTAATATGCGTAAAACGTAACGCAATGATCGCAATTTTTAAAGATGATATCCCTGAAGGTTTGCGCAAGCCAATCAAAATGACGCTCGGACAAAACAATGGAAACGACTGGTTAATATTTTGATGATGCAATTAATGTGAAAACTTGCACCATTTTCAATCCGCAACGTAATGGAGGTATGCTTTGTATTACTTACTGAAATTTAGGAAGCAAAACTTTTGAAATCTTTACAATTTTTTTTATACTTAGTGAAAAAATAATTTTGATAAGTAGACCAGTAGACTCAAAGTTTTTTTTTTGATTAATAATTATAAAACAAAAACATTTTTGCATTAATGGTCCATATATTTCGACAAGGGTAAATCACAAATTTATTTTGAATTCATTTTACACACACTTAACAATATTAGAGTATGTAAGTACCTAATTTAGTTAAAACACTGAAAAATACTTTCTACCAACTATTTATTACAGGTCTACGCAATTTTTTTTATGGTTACCTTGGGACCTTTGTCAGAATTATGAGATAATTTTATTTTTTAAATTAATTTGAAGTTATAAATTACAAAAAACACATAAAATTTGCTTTTGCTAAAAAATGCTTTCAAATGGAATGATTTGTTAATTATTTTACGAAATACATCTATCTATGTTCTTGTTAAATTAGTAATTAAAGTAGATTTGCACCAAATTTTAATTAAATAAGAGGTAACTAAAATAAATGTTACTAACAAAGGTTGAGATTACCACTGTCCATTTATTAGAATAAGAATAACATAAAACTATTTACAATTTCTGTGATTTTTGGCTTTGTTGTATACTTAATAAAATAATTTTCCTTTAACGGAAAACTCTTAGTTTCTAGTTAATATCTAATATTATACTGTGCTTTGCTCACATTTAAACATACAATATTATTTTACTTAAGTATGTACAAACAAAAAAAAAACACTACATGAATGTTGAGTATATTATATTGAGTTTGCTGACTAACATCGACTACATGAGAGACAAAAAATTACTAAAATTGTATATTCTATTAAATACTTTATAATTACTCTTTCTTTTTTTATTTTAAACATACCTAGTATAGTTATTCAAAAACATTGAGATCCATACTAGCGTAAAAGAGTCAAAAAACCATAGCGTAAGTTGACGAGATAATTATGTGATTAATCTTTCTGATTTTTTTTTGTGATGATATATTTTATTATGTAAACTACTTTGAATCCTTAAACTAATCTACGAATATATACAATCAGACTTTTTACAAAAAATTACAATATGATTTGTTATAATGATTTAAAATTTATAATTTAAGTGGTAGGGTATATGTTATATATAATTATAATATTGTTGTATAATATTATTAAATTTTATTCCTGAACACGATACAGGTACAGTAATTAAACAATTATTTCATTATTTTAAAATTTTACTTCACAAATGTATGTCCAAATGTAAAATTTTACAGAAACTTAATTATAATATGACTAGTGATATGTAACGTAATTTATTTTAATTGGTAAAATATAATATTTTCAAGGTTTAAAAATTTATTAGAATTTATAATCATAAATAATATTACTTATAAAACAAATGAAAAAACAAACTGGCTTTGAAACGCGTTTTTGTTTTGTTTTGGTTGTTTCTTTTTCTAATTTAAGTACCTATACTCTTATTTTATTTATATTCGCACCAAAAGAGGTTTAAAAGGATTTTAATACCAAAAAAATTTGAACCCGCAAACTGTAAAATTTAGAAAATACGTAGGTAAAAATAATTTTACGTTTATTATTTACGTGGACCATAATATTTATATACAATACTATTATTTATAATATAATAACAATATTTATGTCGAAATAAAAACAGTTATATTTATTGGTAAGTGCTTTAAATTCATTACACATTAAAATTTAAGAGTAAATTTGGAGGTAGGTATTGTAACTAAGTAATGTTTATGAGTTTATAAATAATGTTTTTTATATAAATTGTATTATAATCATTAATAATATATATTTATATATAATGTTATTTAAATAACACGTTTGCATATTTTTGTTACTTTCTATTAAACGAGTTTTCTTTAGAAATTTCTTATATATTTTCTTCACTTATTTTATTCTTTGTAATAAGAATATTGCAATATTGTATACTACTTATGCAAATATATAATACTATGAATATGTATGCAAAGGTATGGTAGTTTACCTACATTATATCTTTTTTGAATATAATTATGTGATAAAATACGAATTATAATGACTGTTTTTTTTTTTATAAATTTTGATTATAATTACTATAATTTTAAGTACATAACATATATTTAGATAAGTATATAATATTTATAACTAAATTGTTGTGAAATATTTTTTGAAAAAAGTTGTTTATTTTTAATCTATTTCTATCTAAATTATGTTTGAGCTCAAACATACAATTATTCTATTCTGTAATAATTATTTAAAGGACTTTTACTTGGTCATATTGTGCAGTAATTCTTTATTTTCGTTATGTTAAATAATTGTTTATTTTGGCGCATAAATGGGCTCAAGAAGGTTCTATCTTGATAATAAATAATTAATTAGACATATTCCTAAAATAAAAAAAATACTTATCTACCCAATTTAAACGTTTTTCTAAAGAATTCATCGAATGCTTAAAGGCAAAACTAAGAAATTTAAGTGCGAAAAGTGTTGCTGATTTTTTTATAAATTTAAAAATAACTATTTAGGTATATGCGTAATATTTTATGAAAAGATTCTTTATTATTTAAATATTTACTTATAACAAAGTTTTTTATAATAATTCTTTACCGAGATAAAAGCTATTTTAGGTAAGTAAATATATTTTGCACCTAAAATATTGTGAAAAATTTTATCCCTCAGTTTTTTCTCCATACGACAATAAATCTTAGCAAGTGATTTAATTTGGAAATATTTTGCTTAACTAAACTCGGCTCTCTGCCAAACCCTTCGGGGAATAAAAGGCGTGAGATTATGTTATGTTATGTGGTTTGCTTAAAATAGTTGCATAGCCATTTATATATATACGTAGTTTAATAATGTTTAAATCAACTCAAGGTGGTCCACCTTAAGTTAAAAGCTTGGATCATACATTTGACTCGGGCCCTTCTGTGTTGTGCTTGAACGAGGCCCGAATCCTTGCTAGGTAGAGCGCGCAGATGTGGCCGTAGCATTTGTTATACCATTCCGGTGTTCGACCCCTGTGAAAATAAAAATAAATCAGTTACTTTAGTAATATTTATAAAGAAATATGATGTTTACCCTATTTAATGTGTGTTTGAACATGTAAACTATAGTGCGGTCACAATAAGGGAAGAAATTCGTTCATTGACCCGGTTTTATTTGTCTCTGTCGAACGCGCGTATATCGTATTGCCGTCACGCTCGCACAAGCTTACGACCGAGATTGTGCGAGAGTGACGGCAATAGAAAATACGCGCGTGCAACAGAGACAAATAGAACCGGGTCAATATAAGAATTTCTTCCTATATAGGTAGTGACCGCACTATAGTAAGACTAAGACGGACATTCACAGTAAGTGTTTGCAGTCTACTCTCTTTAGTGTGAAGTGAACTCGGAGAAGTGGTTATCGAGTACAGGTTATCTGGGCTCGAGCAGTCACGGTGAGTGGGGTACCACTCCAAAGTTTCAAAATGTAACTTAAAATCGTTCTCAGCTACTTAGTGATATACACAACACAGGCGAGTTCCGACATCAAGACAGTGATGCAAGAAGAGCATACGCTCGACGGAGTATAAGACGGGTCCAGCGAGGAAAATACGTACTCGAGACCAATTTAACTTTTCCGGGTTGAAACTCGAGCGGGTAGCCTCCAAACACTAACTGTTAGTATCAGCCTTTTTGCCTTTGGCTGCTCTATGCAGGGGGGCCACGAAGAATTTGCGTTTTACTCGTGGTCGCTCGTCAGATGCATGGCGTATGTAATTAGCTACTTTTTGGTTTCGTAATTTTTAAGAAAAAAGTATCAAGCTAACATGAACTAGTAGAAGGTTAAGAAGCTTGAACTTACATAGTATCAACTCTAGCTAAATGTACGAGTCGACTTCTACCCTTGCCAGCTGGTTGGGCCAGGTACCTGGACGCCAGCACCACTCCTCTTGACCCCTCGCTGGGAGGCGACCCGTGGGCGACAGAGGTCTCCGCTACGGCGCACCAGCCGCCACCGCCGCCGCCTTGTTGCCATGACCTTAGAGGTGAATTTTGAATGCATATTATGTATCTTCTTCTATATCATCACAAGAGACGTCCTCAGCCAAGAGACGTCCATTGCTAGACATAGGCCTCCCCCACACATCGCCACACCGACCGGTCTTAAGCGACCCTCGTCCAGTACCTCTGCCTACTCTGCGTCTTTCGGTGCGCGATTGACACTCGAGAACATTTCGGCCCCATCGGCCATTTTTTCTTCGAGCTATGTGCCCTACCCTGCCCATTACCACTTAATTTAAGATTATTCATTGTCTTTCCATACCTCAAAACGCAATAATCTCTTGAGGTCAAGTTGATGGTAGAAGCCGTGACGTACTGAAACACCTCAGCGTTCGTCCCGAGCTTCTCGGCTACTCTCCATTTCACCAACGAATCGTCCCATATGTGACGCTCTCGAAGAATTCTGCATCAAAAATATATTATTTTTACTAAAGATATTATTTGCAACATAAGTACAAATGGCGGAAATTGTTTGTAGACTCGATAATGGTAACACTATTTTTAGGTCCTAATAAATGACCATAATCATTGTCACACGATTGCTTACTTAAACCTATTATTATCCAGATAAAATTTAAATTCCTCAGGTTCTACCTAGTCAGGGTCCCTGAATGTGATACGTTCTCAACAAACCTCTGCATAACCTCCTGAGGAGGCGCCTCTATGTCGGTGGTAGCTCTCCAAAGCCTCAAAGGATGTCCATCACCAACTTTCTTGCAGCACAACTCCACGTGAGGTGCAGCTCCGGAAACTGACATCCAGCCTCGGCTTCTGAAAATATCATAAATCAGCTTTATTTAATCTAAAACCTATAGGTTATCTTCCTACTTACAACGTACTTACAGTAACGCCAGTACTTACTTACTTTCCGATTTTACTGAGAGTTATAGGTGCGAATCAACAACATCTTATTTAATCTGAGATTTCAGTAATTTTACATGTCTTCCTCATACCTAAAGATTACAAAACATACGATCCCAACGGTTTTCGTAAACATACATAGCAAATAACATTCAATTAATTACTTAAAGTGTTGCATAATACAACTAACACACCTAAAGAGTGGCCACTATTATACCAATCTACATGAGTCTAATGAAAAGATGAAATATACAAGTGCGATCCTGGCGATGTCATCTTTTCCAACCGCACTTTTTAACAACTGTTAAATTAGGATGAATCTGACTAAATGATCTGTTTCACTACATTGAGATCTCACCTCTTTCCTGAACGGCCACTGACTCTAAAAAGCATGAAAAAAGGTCAATACTATAAGACAGTCAAGATATTGATAAGTTTCTATTTAAACCTACACAAAATATTGTTAAGGTTTATATTGAAACCTAAACTAATAGATCTTCAAGAGTATGTTTACCAGTAAGGATTTTCTACTGGATTTGGTTGGGTAAATCCTAATTAAAAGAGAGAATAAAATGAGATAAAAATTATAGAAGTATTATATAACTTACTTTTCTTTGGCTTCTTTGAGTAGGGCCTTAATGCAGGCTTGCTGGAATCCTTTCCAATCCTGATTGAAATCTGCTCCGAGTTCGTCCAACGATACCTGATGCATACAAGATCATTATTAGGTAAATTATTGATAAATTAACTACCTGTTTGATAATTATTTATTTTATTTGACAAAAAAAGGAGTCTATATAGACTTAGCAAAAGCATTCGACCACCTTAACAAATACGAACCGGCACGCTTTCTTCAAAATAATTGAACTTGCATCTCGCCATCATATCGGCGGGTGCCATGAAGAGCAGCTTGTGTTTCTGTATGAGAAGAAGAAGGCATGCATGCGCCGCTCTGCTTTCGCTTATCTGCCGCTGATCAGCTACGCTTTCTATAACCATTCTGAAATAATAAGTAGTCGATTTAGATTTTGATAGTTATTGCAATTATCTTATAAAAACTGATTTTTTACCACATCTAAGAGAGCTTGTGAAATCCAAAATAGCAAACACAACTTTTGGAATTTAAAGAGCAAGTTTAGATAAAGGTGAGGTCCCTTTTGCAATTATAAAAAGGGACCTCATCTTTTCCATTTAGTTATTACTAATTTTCGAGTAAAGCAAGAGTAATAAAGTTACCTATTAGAGTTTCCTTCTTTGGTACTGCCAGTCTGTGGCGGGGCGTGATGTAGTCGTAGAAGCGTCGGTGCTAAGCACACGGCCAGATTTGAGGCTGTCATTTGATTCACCGCTGAATGTTCTGCTACCTGAAATTTGAGATAAGTAAGGTATGTAATTAAAATTAAGTAAAACTGTAAATTATTTTACATATTACATTTTCTTGAATGGAAAATTTAAGCCGAACTACTAGAAAAAGGGTTTGAGCCTGGATTAATCCATCAAATAATAGATATTATTACACATAAAGTTAACAAGTACCTACTATTCGAAAAAGTTTCTTAAAATTCACCATTTTGTGAAAACAAAAAATACTTACATCAGCTAAAAATATTAATAGCGACTGCAATGCTTCCAAATGCTCCTCTGGTAGCAACAGGAGTGCACACTGCACCGCGTCTGGCCGCAATGGTTCCGGTACATCTGTGATCACAAGAAAACATCAAATAGGTTATCTGGAAGTCACGCAAATTATGTTGCTGTCAAAAGTTCTAAAGTTTTTCTTTAAAGTTCCATACCGTCTTCCTTATCATCTAAAAGTTATCACGTTGGATTCACCAATTTGGGGTTGCTTTTACGACCTCTTATTTGAGAGAAAGGAAACTTGCAGTATCGGTATTTTCAGTTTTGGTTTTTAAAGCATCATTAACTATCATTGAACAATTAAAAAATTCAACGAATTTTCCTTTTGAGAATACTATTTATTACTTCAAAACTCAAGCTAATAAAATACTCACGTTGAAAAATAGCTATGAAAGTCTCACTGAGCTTATTGGTAAGCAAGGCGTCAGGTAACTCTCTGAAGTATTGTTTAACCATGTCCGCTACATCATGCGCTTGCGAACCATCGAAATTTAAACTCGATAAGTTCGGATCTATAGTGTTCATGTTCTCTATAGCAAATGCACCGTTCGTTGCTCCAGCCGCTTCGACTACCGTTCTCAGTTTTGCTATTCGAGATTTGACACCTGCTTTTCTGAAAATTCCCATCTGAAAAGGTACAAATTATATCATTAACTAACAAACTTATTATTTAAGAACACGTGAATACTTAAATGACAGGATAGAAACAGTTTGGTCGCTTTCTGAACTACGTACTGTAATTTTATAAGAATAAGAATAAGAAAACATTTATTTGGTTCACAAACACATAGGCATACAAAAAATGAAATAAAAAATAATAATAAGATGAGTAAGCACACCTAGGCGTCCGGTGAGCCAAACAGGTTACCGTCTCAGCATAATGTCGCACCTGGGCCGGCAGGCGACCCAGATAAGACGCTGATCATTCTGACGGCCCCTACATTGTGTGAGATACGTACGGAAATCAGACTGCTATTTGAATAAATACTAAGTATACAGTATAAAAATATTGCAGATTTGAGGCCCAAAATTTAAATATCTGAGTACCAAATAGGATTTAGATAAGAGCATAAAATTTAAAATTATAATTATAAACATAATATCTGAAAAATTTAAACAAACAAAAATAAAAATAAAGAAATGTTGTATGTGTATAAATGTGTGGTGTATAAATGTGTGGTGTATAAATGTGTGGTGTAAAAAACTGTCTTACTTAAACCTGTGAAAAAAAGAGATTTAACGTGCTTCACGACGGAGAGGTATGTAGCAAGGGTCTGCCTTTTGAACATCAATTAGATGTTTTCTGTAGCGAGATTTAAATGTATTTATGGTTTTTGCATTTCGTACAGGTGGGGGCAGGTTGTTCCAACATTTGGTTGCTACATATTTGAAACTACCTCTAAAAGCTGCCGATTTAAACTTTGGTATTCGAAGTACTGAGGCTCCGTTTGTCATTGCCCGTTGTGATTGACGCCAGGTTAGTTTCTTAAAAAGATATTCCGGGTTTCCGGTCCTGATAACCCCAAACAACAAAGTAGCAAAATGTAATTTTTGCCTTGCGTGCATTTTCAGCATGTTCGCGCTATTGAGGAATGGGGTCACATGCGTCCGTGGCGGGATATCAAAGCAATATCGTGCACACGCGTTCTGGACACGCTGTACAAGTTTCTGTGTTTTTTGAAGAAGACAAGAACCGAAGACAGAGTAACAGTAGTTTAACTTAGATAAGATAAGCGATTCGCAGAGCATTATTCTGAGTTCCGCACTTATGTAATTTCTAAATTTATACAGTACCTTGATTCTGTAAAAGCAATTTTGTACAACCTCAGAAACATGGTTATCAAAGCGCAGTTCGCTGTCCATCTTCACTCCCAAATTACGTACAGCAGATACACACTCTATGGGTACGTTATTTAAGCATATTTTGGGTACAGAATTTGAGATATCAGCTACTTGTTTTTTTGATCCCAGTATAATAAATTTAGATTTATTTGGATTTAGTTTTAAACAGTTTTGAATAGACCAGAGATAAATCCTTTCTAGGTCTTCGTTCATTAGTTTGACGCCTTCTTCTACATTGGTGCTTCTAACAGGAATATAGATCTGAAGATCATCAGCGTAAAGGTGGTAACGGCAGTTTTTTATACACTTTACTAAATCAGCAGAGTACAAAATGAACAGCAAAGGACCGAGGATAGATCCTTGTGGAACTCCTCTTTCCACGTATCGAGGCCGTGACTTTAAATCAGTGCGACCTTTGAAATTTTTCAAAACTGTTTCCTGTGAACGGCCTTGCAGGTACGATTCAAACCAGTTTATAGCAGATTGATCTAATCCATAGAAACTGAGTTTGCTCAATAACAAAGTAAGATTAATTGAGTCGAAGGCGCGTGAAAAATCGAGCAGTGTCAAAATACAACCGCTTCCTTGATCCTGTTCCTGTAGGACATTATCTACGACATCCATCAGCGCAGTTCCAGTACTGTGACATTTTCTAAACCCAGATTGCATTTTAGGTAAGATTTCATTTTGTTCACAGTAACCGATAAGCTGCTTATAGATCACCTTCTCGAGAATCTTGGACAAATATGGCAAAATGCTAATTGGTCGCAGGTCGTCAAGAGTCTCAGGGTTAGCTTTTTTTGGCAAAGGCAGAACAAGGGCTTTCTTCCAAGAATCAGGGAAAGTGCAGTCACTAATTGATTTATTAACGAAATGTGTTATTAACCCTAGAGTGTGCGGGAGGGTCAACAGGATCATATCCATATTTATGCGATCATTTCCTGAGGCGTTGGAAGTAATTTGAAGAACCACTCTAGTTATAGTAACCTCGTCAACTGTTTTAAATGAAAAACTTGCGTCACTGAACCTATTTGAGCTAAAGTATGTCAGAAGAGTAGTGTTAAGCTTATTGTTATCGGGTAAATTCAAAAAATTATTATTTATGTCATCTGCATTATCGAAAAATTCAGGTAGTTCTTGAGTAGATTTAAAGTTAGGAATAGCCGTCTTTTTAAGGTTCTTCCATAATTTCTTAGGATTGTTTTTATTCGATGTAATGTGTTCTTTGAAGTATGCTTTCTTTTCAAAATATATGCTAACATTTACAAGATGCTTAAGAGTTTTATAAGTTTCTTTGTGCTCGTCTCGTTTTGATTTGCGATACTTGTTATGTGCGTTATTTCTTAGATCCATCATATAAAGTACGTTACTAGTTAACCATGGTGTGGGATTACCGCGAACATTTATAGTTTAAATAAATAAGGGACTTACTTGTTCTAAAGCGTTATTTTTGAGCCAATTCAACGCGCATTGAATAGGCTTTGGTAACGAGTGTCCTGACCGTTGTAGCGTCACTGTAAGCGGCACTCCAAAAACTGTTTTATCTGAAAAATATAAAAAGAAGAAAGGCTATTTATTTTGTGATGCACCAACCGAAAACTGTTTATAATAATAAATACACAGAATTAATAATAGAGGTCCTAGAATAGTACCCTGAAGTACACCAATATAAATTACCTTTATAATCAGGTGTTTTTATTTTTCTGATGAGTTTTGGCAACTCCCAGTTCCATCCAGATTTGTGTGACGGGCAGTACCTTTCCATGCAAGCTGTAAGTCGCAGAAGAGCTAATTTCCGAAGAATATGGAGTTGACCACATGACAGGGATGACATAGGTCGTGATACTGAAAATAATGTTAAAAGATTAAATAATTTATATTCTGTAGAACTATAGAATGTTCGTTATTAGCACTGACGTGTGGGGGTGGCATAGGGCTATACCACCCCCTTTCCTCCCATGCATGTGGTAAAGGGCGACTAAAGGAATATTCGAAGGATGGGCGTCCTGCGCTGAAGAATTTAAACAACCATACTGGGATGCCCAACCCGCCTTCCAAGCGTGGCGAAGTCTGCCCTTGTGGTGATATCTGGAGGAGGCCTGAGTCCAGCAGTGGACATCTTATAGGTAGCAATGATGATGAATGATCATCATCGTGATTCAGCACGTAATTTGTATAGAGCTAATACGCGAGAAACCGATCTTTTGCGGCAAATAAGGTTCAAATTGCCAAAGAAAAATAATGTTTGTCCTGAATGAGTATAACTGTTAGGGAGCTTATATCCTATATCTACTGAGATGTAGTAGGTAGGCTATATAAACATGTAATACTTACAATAAGCTTCCGAATCTTGTTGGTTAAGTTTTGGCTGTAGAGTATTATTCGCTTTAGGTCCACCGTTCAGTCCGGTTGTTCTAAACGAGTACCATCTTTGTATGTTGTTCCTAGAAATAAAGAAAATTTATTTAAGAGTTTGATGCCTTACATTACATACCTACACGGGCACTGCCACTTAACCTAACTGTGTGTTTATGCTCCTGGTAAAAAAATATAATCAAATAGTACATTATATAACAAGGGGGTAAAGGGATGTATTATGTATAAGGGTTGTTTCCTTATCCGAAGCAGAATAACTTTACTTCCAATGTTGTACAGGGTGTTTCTGACAAGGCGGTAATAAATCAAAGGAGGGATTCTGTTCACCATACCTAACAATTTTACCAAAGCAACATGGGTCAAAATCTCAAAACAAAAATCAGCCGTCCCGTACATTGACCCCGTCTGCTGATCGAACCAATGTATGGAACAGCTGTTATTTTTTTTTGAGATTTTGACCCATGTTGCTTTGGGAAAGTTGTTAGTTATGGTGAGCAGAATCCCTCCTTTAATTTATTACCGCCTTGTCAGAAACACCCAGTATATTCCTTTCGACGAGAAAATTCACATAATATATCAAAAAACATAACCAAATGTTAACAAAACTTTTTAGTCTCCAAGTGTATATTTTTTTGAATTGTTTGTTTGTATTGTTTGATAATCAAATGCTACTTACTTTTTCGACTTCATATCAATGCTATCGTCATCATCATCATTGTCACCATCGTGTGACCTGGATCCAGCTGAGTTGGGACTCCCTTCCAGTTCTGAACTCCTGGATGCTGACTTATCTCTCTTCAGACTTCTATCCCGAAATCTGGAGAAACGAAATGTAATTTTCAAAATTTTGACGAAATATTTCTAACATTCAAAATTTAATAACCAAAATTTAGTAAATTCCTACCTATACAAATTATTCTAAAAGTAAGAAACTTCAAAAGCTTCATTTTAACATAATTACAGTTGAAAACGGCTTAAGACATCATCGTTTTGTTAACAAACTCACCTCCTTTGGGACTAAACAAAACTTGAGCCATTTCAATATAAATTATAAAGTTACCCAAATTGTCAACACAAATTTACGTTAGGTCATTTTGGTCAGATTATTTTGAACAAGTTAAGAGGCACAAATTTCTTAGTCAGTACTAATCAGTCACGCTTGTAAGCAAATACTAAACGAGGGCTTAAAATCTTGGAAAATCAAGCTAAAACCGGCTCTGGCGAAACATTGGGTCTTTTAAACTAAATAGCTCTTAGTTACGTAATATTTAATAGTCTTTTTAAGCAAGCATGTCCCATGTAGATTTGTCTAAGTTTAAATGTTCCTTAAAAGATACTTTAGAAAAGTTGCGTACAAACTAGTCACATACTAAAAGCTATCTGTTAAAAAACAATTGACTTGTGTTAACAACGTTCGTTATGTCGAATGCTAATTAGCCATTTCAGTCGAGACTGCCAGTTAGCGGTCGCTCTAACGAGACGACCGACTTACAAAGCTTGCTTTTACTGATTTATTTTGCTAGTGCTGTTTTGTTAAATACGTTTTTCAGGGTTTTCGTGAACTACGCAAGAGAACTAAAGTCATCGAAATAGCCCGCAAATGGGTTAGTAATCTGGCTCTAAGAAAATATGGTTAATTCGTTTACAGCCGAAAAGTTCTCGTCTGAAGATCGCACATTAGAAGACGCAGACTTTGACTTGACTTTGACTTTGGGTCATTATGGCGGTATGAGGTGGAGGCCTATGTCCAGAAGTAAACGTCTTTTGGATGACATGTTGATGATATTGATGTTTTTTTAACAAAGGTTAAAAACAACAAACAGCAGTTATAAGCAACAACAGTTTCTCCAAACGAAACCAAAGAATAGGTATCGGTATAGCGGTAACTATTAATGTTAAGTATGTAAGTAAAACGGACAACACTAGTAAATTGAGAGTTTCGCAAAATTATTTAGTGCTCTTTGTTTCAAAAACGTCTTTTAGCAGGACAAAGGAGCCCGAGTTGCAGAGTGGTCGCACAAACAACGGCTGAGTGCGTTGTAGCAAGGCTTTATACAACACAACACTGCACATGCCAACTTTTAGAAGGTTTGCACTTTGTTTTCTAAAGGAAATGCAATATCATTACTTTTTATTGTTTTAAAATTTCCTTTGAAATAGAGAATAAGAGAATTCTTTATTGGAACCAAAACAGACATTAAAATAAGGAACAGGAAAAAAACTGACTTTTCTGTACATATTTTTATGTTTTCAATGTAACCAGTTTTTCAGACTGGTTTTCCTTTTAAAATGCTTTATTTTCTACTTAGCAAAAAAAAAAAAAACGAAATGTTTGTTACGAGGCTACAAATTCAATCCCTTTTATATAACAGGAAAAACGACTTGATTTCTTTCTTTCATTTGACATCTTGGGGAAAACTTCGCTACTCAGGAAAATATATTTTCAATTATAATTGTACCCTTTTTAAAATTTTTTATACTAAAAACATTTTATTGTTAGTATATTTATGTTAATATTTTTATCATTTATTTTTCGAAATGGAGTTTGAAATAAATTCGGCATATTTTATACAATGTGTTCTTCTTTTGTGAAATTTCAAAATGTATGGTCAAGTATTATGTAAGTAAGTACTATATTATTGGGGTCTTAAAAAACTACAGCAATTCTATGCTCATGTAATGTTCATGATTATTCTAACTAAGAGACTTTGACTCCAGGTGTTGCAAGCCTTTCATGCCTTTTAAACATAATTTTTCTAATTAGAATCTTAGACACCACGTGTTGTAAGATTGTCGGGTATCCGCCTTATAAGTATACAGATTTAATCCTAGAAAAGCTCAGAGTGTGATGGGTTTAAACTTACTTCTGTCCATCCCTGCCAAGGTTGAGAGAGCTGGTGCGTATCGCCTGCCTCCGGTGCGGCGTGTGACCTGGAGACTTTTGGACTTCCCTCAGCACTTCTGGGTCCGGCTTCAGCTCTATCGGTGATGGTGGTTGTACGTATACCTGGAACATACAAGAGAGTATGCTTAAATACTAAGTTATGTAGTAGAGCAGGTGTTGTGGAATTTTGGATTCGTATCTTTCCTTTAGGATAATATTTGAGTTACCTAGGTAATGAGGGGTGGTAGGTCGGTACTGCACTGTATAAATTCGAGTGGAAGAGAAGGAGGGAGGCCTTTACCCAAGAGTGGAATACATAATAGGCTACATGAAAAAGTTATTAATGATGTTTTTTAAAACGGGAGAGGAGCTCATGAAAATTTTGTTTAAGTCTTTAAAAAGAAACAGGCTGGCAGACGGACTTTAACTTTAAGACTAAACGTTTAAAGTTATGGTTGAATTTATGATTATTTATCTTGATGATAAATCTCACCTCAGAATTATGATGAGTACTGCTATCCCTATAATAGTTATGCCTCCAGCTCGCCGGCTGGCACTCCGAGTCGCTCAACGCAGAGTCATCACTCTTCATGCCTCTATGGAATATCCTCTTTGCTTTATTGCCTAATTTGGATTTGGAACTCTTATTACTGGATCCCATACTCCCATCGGAAGCGTAGCTAGAATCATCTCCAAAGGGAGGGTGAACAACGATGGATGGGTCAGCGCCAATTGGGGAGGGAGGAAGAACAGTCATTGGTGAAGGTGGCTGAGTCCTTATTTCTGGTGCGTGACGAGGCGAAGAAGCGAAATCAGGAAAAGGAAAGGCTGTGGGAGATGTTGGAGTCATGTCTATGTAACTTAGATCAGCGTATCTATCTGTTGAAGCGTCTAAGAAATGAGGTGACGAAACTATGACTTCGGTTCGATTTTGCCGTTTTCTTCTCCTTGTTTTGAGTGATTCGACTCTTCGAAGGAGGGCTTTGGCACCGTCTCTGAGCCTTTCGGAGCCAGTCCTTCGGAATCTGGTGCTCGATTCCTCTTCGTCTTCTTTGTCGCTTGGTAACTGTATCAGCGGTTGGCCAGGGATCTGCAGTCTGAATAAAAAAACTCATTTATAGCGATAGGATCATATTTAAATTGACGTGAATAGAAACATCAAGAGCAGAGAAAACAGAACAGAAACAGAAAGTTGCTAGAAAACTAAGTTAATTATGACCCAATGTTCCTTTTATATCCATTGAATTACTTAAACTTTAATTTAAAGTAAGTTTTATCAAAATAATTATACTGTAAAACCGGTTCTAAGAAACTTAAGAGCGAAATTACCCCCTAAAATATAATCCTTCAGAGTTCCAGATGTACATCTGTTTCATCAAGGATATGATAAAGTAAACTCAATTTCAAAAACGATATTTATTATTTAAATTAGAGTTAATTTTCGCCGGTCCCAGTACATTTTGCAGAGCAGTTTTAATATTGCAAATTGCTCTGTATAATTTTCGAGTTGCCACTTAGCGGCTGCTTTTGTGCTAATCATTTAACGTCTGTTGAGTCAATGTTTAAAGAGAAACAGTATTTTTAAATTGTTTTTGAAATAAAATATATGCTTCTATCGTTATATTTCTAGACCCGCACATCTAAAGGACCCAGGCGAGGTGGGGCTTAAATGTGATACTTAAATAACACATCACACTCAAAGGCTCTGACTAGGTAGAACCTGTATCTATCCTATGACACAAACATACATCCATCCCAATATTATCTATTGATTAAAGATAGTTATCTAATCCTCACACTCCTCGCCCCCGCAGGGAATCGAATTCGAAGTCTTCACTTCCAAACACGGAGTTGATAGAAGGTACCAAAAGGAAAATTATTTAAACAAATCTCTTACTTTTATAGTGTAGGGTTGAGGGTCAATCGCTAAACGTTTCATAATGGAGCTTAAAAAAAAATTCGATTGAAAACCCTTTTGAACCATTTAACTAACCCGCCCTCGCAAGGTTCTTTATGCATTATATGCTTTTACAATCTGTTTGCTAAATTTGCATTATGCTAATTTATCTCAAGTGGCGGATAGAGGTAGCTTACAAACAAGATTAGGTTCTAGTCGAGAGTAGTTTGAGTGAAGCATTAGCTAAGTAATACCTACAACAGCGGTGATGTAACTTTCTTGATGCATTAGCTTAGCTAGCTTGATGCATTGAAAATTTGAATTATGAAATTCCGATCCGAGATGAAAATGTAAATTTTTAGTACATAATATTTAGCGGGATGGAATGAAATATTGGGCAGGGAAAGCCCACTAACACTTGAAATTAACTTATTTATTTTAAAAATTAAAAATACTTAAATAAAACAAAACTTTTGTTTTGTATTTAGCCCTCAAATATTTAAAATATTAGCATTATGCATTTTATTCTTATGAAAATAGTAACACATCAAAATTGGTCGAAAAACTAAAAATTTATACCTAAGTACAATCAGACTCTTTCTTGGCACAAAACAGTATTTTGTTAAAAGTAAAGTACATTTTTTATGAAACTGCTTGATGTCACTTCAAAAATCAAAATAGAGTACAAAACAAAAGTTTCTGAAGAAAATTCTCATTGAGAATATATTCTTTAGAACTACATTTCTTGATTTTTACGAAAAGTTTCACTTATAAAAGTAAAAGTTAACAATTACAATGCAACTATTAATTCCTTTTGTAATTAAAATCAATAAAGGAGGCCATGCACAAATACTCTTTTGTAGGCAACAAAAATGGAGCCCTATTATCTTCTAGTTTGGCAATCGCGTGATAGGTGAAGGGTTTCAGGGTGATTTCTCAGCACGTCAGCATTAACTTGAACGTGTAGGAAAACCAAAATGATCACTGAAAACAAGGCAATCTAAAAAATATCTAGAATTCAGGATTTTTTATTAAGGGATCAACGGATCTAGTTACGAATGTTTAATGTTTTTCCTGTATAATGTTGTTTAAAGATGTTGGTTTAGCAAACAGCTGAAGTAAATTGGGCTGGCCATGTCTTCCGCATGGAATCGGATCGCTGGGCGAAAATAGCCACAGAGTGGATCCAACGCGACGGACGCCGATAACGCGACAGACAAAGGCAAAGATGGCGGAACGATTTAGATACTTACTTGGTAACTGAGAGGCCAGAGACTGTAATGAGCAGAGAGCAATGGAAGCAAGCGGGGGAGGCCTGTGCTCAGCAGTGGGACACAATAGAAGCGATAAATAATTTTTTTTTTTTTAAATGAACCTTTCAATATACTAAAAAATACATCAACTGAGCACTTCATCTTTTTCGAAGTCGGTTAAAATAGGTACTTAAACCATCTCTTGAATTAAACAAATACATACTTATCTGAAAACCGCCTCAAACGCGAGATAATCGCGGACAAGCATACATACAGGTCAAACTGATAACCGCCTTTTTTAAAGTCGGTTAAAAAGGTTTTTATCTCTTGGATATCACCGAAAGGCCCTTTCGATAGTTACCTATTCTTAATCAGTCGCGCTAAGAAAAGCACCCACTCCATAAGTAAATAGAACATTGCAACATTAATTATAGTGTGCTTTTGAAAGAACTATTATACGAGACAGACTATCTTGTGATCTGAACGGAATACTGTGGGGAAATAACAAAGTGAGTTGCCCTTTTTGGATGGTCGACAAATAGACTATGTAAGTAATATGTAAGAGTAGGGAGTTAGCATGTTTTTTTTTTGCAAGATAACAAATTGCAAAGGCAGATAGATATTTATCAAGCCACTTAGCATTAATTACAATTTTCTTAAAAAAAACACTAATTGCAATGGGCGATCTAGTCTTTGGAAAAATTTCTTCCGGGCAACCCAAGGTTTTATTCCTGTAGGTCCGGGCGTAAGAATAGGTGTACGATTTGTCCTGCCTGTCGTAAGCGGTGACTAAAAGGGGTCTTTGGGGTTTTGGGTGTGAAAGGCGGCGGCCCTCACAGGCACACTACTTTAAAACCAAACAAGATTAAATTCATTTTTAATTTATGCCAAACGAGGGTCCAGCTCAATGCCCAGGAGCCCCTTGTGGGCTTAGTAAATGAGCTGGTGCCTCTGCCTAACCCTTCGAGGAATATAAGCGTGAGATTATGTTGTAAAATTTTATGAGTAAATCATTTTGAAAGCAAAGAATCCGTCTCAATTTATCTAAAATGGAAAACAATACCGTACCGTACGTAAGTAATTTTCATGGGTTATTATTTAAATTTGGTTCGTGCATCATGCAACCTTTGAAATTACTCAAGAAATAAAGTCATCTTGCTTGTCCGTTGGATCGGATGGACAAGTTCGATCGTAAAAGTTCATAAGTGGTTCCGTACTATTTTTTTTTTTTTTGTAATATTACCTAAGTAGGTATATGTTATTGTATAATATTGTTATTTATCTTACCTAGCTAGGAAGAAGCTGTAGCTAGGATAAGCAAAATACTAACAAGGAATCACGAATAGACATAGACCCAGAATTTGAACATCGATAGCTTCTGTCGGGAAAAGAGTCCGGACATCTGCTGAAATCACAATCGACATCAATGTATACCAACTGAACCAAGGAGTTGCTTTACAATCTCATAAAAATAAATGAAACATTCAAGATATTGAAACAATTTTGCCTTCAGTAAAGAAATTTAAGGTGGTAACTCACGGTATGGCACGAAATTCAAAATTTATTAAAAACTAGCTGTCCCGGCTTACTTTGTTACGCCATAGAATATTAGATACAACTAAAGACTTGGCTCTATAGACTATGTTCTTTTAACTGCTCAGAATGGCTGAATCAAAAAACAAACAACAACAACAAACAACCTGTCAAAATATGTAAACAACGGAAAAAAATTTTGCACCTTGGGTTACATTATTTGAGTTAAAGTAAGGATACCCAATTATTTTGAAAATCTAATATAGCCCTTGTCACTCGGAGATAGTGTAGCTTCCTACCGGTGAAAGAATTTTTCAAATCGGTTCAGTATTTCCGGACCCTATTCGTTACAAACAAACAAACAAATCTTTCCTCTTTATAATATTGGTATAGATTTATAATTAAAACCTTAAATAAAATAAAATTACGTTACATAGAATATACGGAACCCTGTTTTTAAACAAATAACCTAACAGTACCTCAGATGGTTCACTATTATTATGCCCTTGATTGCGCTCAATAGAAATCCCCGCTTTGTACAGATGATTTGTAAATTTATCTTTTTTTTTTTAAGTGAAACAATACAATACAAGTCACGCGTGTTTTGAAACAAAAGAAAATTTTAGTACCTTGTCAATTTAAATTTAGCGCTCATTAATAAAATTTGTTCTAGAACAATTCAAAATTGAATAAGACAAGGTTATTTTTTATTACATTTAACGTTATATGGATTGTGGTATGGATGAACGAAGCATTAAGAGCCAGTTTACAGCGACGCTAGCGCGAAAAAAAATATTTTAAACTAAGGCAAATAAGGCTTAACTTCTGGGCTGAAATTTACAGTCAGTGTTTGGAGTCTCCTCGCTCGAGTTTGATCTCGGACACGTTCTTCTTGAGTACAGATTATCATGGCGAGAGCCGTCTCATACTCGGTCGAGCGTAATTTTACTGTCTCGAAGTAGCTCGACGGTGTAAGATAACAATTTGAAAAGGAGAAAGATTTAAAGTTATCAATTTTAACACTTTGAAATGCTAAGTACCGAACTCCGACTGACTTCGACACACTTCGACTGTGAATTTCAGCCTACCGTATTTATTCATAAAGAGACAGTAGGTTTTAAGCCGCGTTACTGGAGGTATACTTCTCTGGTTTGTTGTATGGCAATAATTCAGAACGGGTAAATAAAAACAAAACACAGCAAAACGAATCGACCAACAAAAATCTTGACCTCAAAAACAAAAAATCTTTAAAAATAAAATAAAAAACAAATAAAAATATTTGATCGCTTATCGCATCAAGGTGTCAATCCATACTATTTCTTAACACTTCTCTATATCTTACTTTGTCTTATGCATTTATTCAATATTAAGCTCTTAATAGATAAGAATAGAATTGAGAATAGAATGAAAACAGTATAGTGCATTACGGTAGTAAATACAAAGTCAATATTGCCTCTCCACGGCACTTTGTAAGACAAGTTAACAGCTGTTTCACAAGTAAAGATGTTTTAGGAATCTGTACCGGTTGAAATAAACGGGGCCCTTTTATCACAATGGAGACCTGAATGAAATTTAGTAATAATAAAATAAACTAATTATATACTACAAGTCGACCCGGCGAACTTTGTACCGCCTAACCTATTACTTTTTTGTGCGTGTATTAGACGTATAAACCTTCCTCTTGAATCACTCTATCTATTAAAAAAACCCGCATCAAAATCTGATGCATAGTTTTAAAGATGTAAGCATACATAGGTATACAAATATACTATGTATTGATATTGAAGAAATTCTAGGTTTAACATCTTTAGGACCCCTGAAAAATTTAAGTGTCCAGTTCCAGTGTTAAAAATTTAGGACGGAACCCGCAATTATATTGTAACTTGCTCCTGAGCCGTCGTTTTTATCGATATTGAATCAAATTTGTGTAACGTCGAAGATTACTCAATAAAAATGTTGAGGCTGTACAAATATAGATTTTTCATTTACTATTAACTCACTGAATGTTGGTGTTGGTTGCAAGGATAGCCAGTTACAAAATCCCCGAATTCCTGAAACTGAAAGCTAAACTTTATTTTCCTCATTTTATTCTAACTGTAATTTTATAGGGCAGTTTTATTTATTTAAAAGACTAAAGAATAAGATTAAGAACGGAGAACTTTCACCGACCAAATCGGTGACGTCCTGAGGAAAGGCCGCCTGACGAGTTCACGAAACCGACGTGCGTATATGAAAAGGCTTATGACTGTAGAATAAGCGAAAGAAGTGTGGCAGAATCGTAGCAAATGGAAATCTATTGTCTCTGCCTACCCCGATGGGATACAGGCGTGACGTAATGTATGTATGTGTTTACTAAAGAATTCAGTAGAAAGTCGAGTTAGTTATCCAGTTTAACCCCAAAAGAGCTCATTTTACTTTGCTAATATATTTAAACTAGAGCCTACCCCGCGGTTTCACACGCGCAGATTTCTCATAAACACAAAAATACAGTTTTTTCCCATTCCCATGGGAATTTCGGGATATCCTTTCTTAGTGCTCATCTACTTACACTCCCTAAGGAATCTACATGCAAAATTTCAGCCCGCTACGTTCAGTAGTTTCGGCTCTGCGTTGTCTGTCAGTCAGTCAGTCAGTCAGTCAGTCACTCAGTCAGTCAGTAACGGAAGAGTTTCATATATATTGATTACGAGTTATATACCGTATATAATACGATAATATTTTATCAGTTGAGATATTAGATTTCATTAAGATGTTTCATACGCATGTTATACGTTTTCGTTGACTTTGAGTTATCTTAAACTGTCAAGGATCATGGATTCTCACAATTTAACCTGTGATATTTTATGATCCAATTTAACTGGTGCTGTATCTTTGGTGCTTTAATTTTATTATTTTGTCAAGTATTCAAAAAAAAGCTTAATCCGTTAGAATTTTAAATAAGTTTGTTGTTGGCACTTTTTTTTACAATATCCATATAATTTATGAGAATGCACATTTTTTATTATGAACTTTATACCAAGTCAAAACTTCAATAATCGTAAGCTTTTTCAGCATTTTCCAAAAAAAAAATCATTTTCAGTACCGGTCTGGATCAGTGATAAATTTTGAGATTTTTATTTTATTTCTTGTAGCTGTTTGAAGTTAATCTAAAGTGCAAAGCTGCGGCTGCAAGCACTAGCACTGGCCAAAAGCTTTCTTGAGCTTTGAGTTTTTCACGTCCCTTTTGCTGAATGTTTGAGTTAAATTAAACTCGGTATAAGTTCTGTTTGTGCTTAACGTGTTGTGACCAAAGTTAGCTTTTACTTCTGATTAATTGTTTAAGTTGAAACTGTAAGCTTGGGATGCTTTTACGAGAGTTTTTAAAGTTCGAGTGATCAGTAAAAGTTTAGAGTGTGTTTTATTTTCTCTAGCTACTTAAACAGTGTCCTCCTCAGAAAAATAAACCATTTACTTCTCTGAGCTTTCCAGAGGTTTATATACTACGAGCTGTCTCGGCTTACTTCGATACGCCATAGAATATAAGATATGTACTACTAAAGACTTGGCTCTATAGACTTAGTTCTTTTGACTGCCCAGAATGGGCGAATAAAAAACAAACAACCATAACAAACTACCTGTCAAAATATGTAAACAACGAAAAAAAGTTGCACCTTGGGTAAAATTAATCGTATTTAAGGAACCCAATTTTTTTTGAAAATCTAATATAGACTATGTCACTCGGGGATAGTGTAGCTTCCCAACAGTGAAAGAATTTTTCAAATCGGTTCAGTATTTCCGGAGCCTATTCGATGCAAACAAACAAATAAATCTTTCCTCTTTATTATTGGTATAGATATAGAAAAGGTAAATGGTACATGTAGGTAGTTTAACTTTTATTACTTCAAGTATTTTATTATTGATTAAGAATTGTAAAACGTTAGGTTGTAGGGCCTACAAAGTGTTTTTTTATTTTTTAAAAGGTTTTTATGTTGTTCAGTTAGATAATAAACCAAAGAGATCTTTCGGTGTCCTTTTCTGAAACGCCGATACAGCCACCACGGGGGGATTAAGTTCCCCGGCGCTTTTCCGAGCGCCGGGAAATGCGGTAGGCATGGCATTTTCCCTGACCCCGTTATTAAAAAAAGAAAGGCCAAAGAGTACTTACAAATCAGGATCCACATCAGTGTAGCGTCCGTCAGCGTCCACCAGCCCCACTTTGATGGTCGGTAGACTGTCATCCTCATCATCTTCCACTTCGCCCCGAGCCTCTCTCGCTTCACGTTCTGCTAACGCTCTAGCTGCTATGACCTGTTTAAGAAGAACTTTAGTTAGTTTAGTTAATAGAGATCAAAGTGATCCGATGCGATTGAATCGATTTGAAGCGCGTAGTAGCTGGAGCACGCAAAGGAGCTAATAGCACAAATGGAAAAATTTTGTACCATATATCTCTTCCCGTGGGTGTCGTGAAAGGCGACTTGGGAACAACAGAAGAACGGGCAGCAGCGTTGTTCATTGAAAAACTTAAAGAGATACTGCGATCAACAACCAGCCTCCCAAGCGTGTTGATACACTCCTCTAGAACGTTTGTCCTAGTACGTCGTTGTAGTGGACTTATCACGGCTAGATGACGATGTCGATGAAGCAGAGCAAAATAAGAAAAGGTTAACAAATTAGGTCAGGTCAAAATGAATGGGATCATTTAGTGTTTAAAGCCTTTGAGGATTGCCAAAATCTAATAAGATTTAGGTAAGTATTCAGTAGTAGTTTATTCAGAATTTAATAAATTATTTTAAAAGCCCTTTTTCTGTGGATAAATTAGGATTCCCTTAGGAGCTTAAACATTCAATTAAGCTTACTTGGAATTCTGGTAAAATGGCCTATTACGTTGTCGTGAAATTCATTATTAAGCCAAATTTGTTTATAAGACCTAATTCGTGTACGACAAGATTAAATGAACAAACGTGTAATGTAATGTAAAAGAGCACAAAGGGGAGCACTAAGGAATGAATTCCCGAAATTCCCATGGGAAAGGGAAAAAAAGGGATTTTGGTGTTGATGAGAAATCTGCGCGGGTGAAACTGCGGGGCAGCCTCTACTTTTGTATAAATAATTTCTTTGTCAAGTAAAATAGGTACCAAAACCTTCTTCTAAATGTAACACATACTTTTCTTAAAACCGCATCGAAATCGGTTACATACTTTCTGATCAAATTGAGAAACTTCTTTTTTGAAGTCAGTTAAGCTAGAGAGTTAAAAAAGAGCTGGTTTAAATTTTTGCTTCGACTTTTATTGTGACTGTCTGTAGGAGGAAGCCTGCTATGTCCAACAGTAGACGTATCTCAGCTGAGATAATATCAGAGTCAGAGAGTTTAACCTGCAACCGCCTCTGCGCTTGAGGCGTGATCTCGACGACTCTGGACCACCTCCGTGACTTCCTCTCGAACTGCCATTTGTCGCTCAGCGCACATTGCTCGTCGTCTGAATCATTCTGAAACAACGAATTGGTATTCCTTAGACATCAAGAGTACCTCGTGAAAACGTTTCATTGGTAATCTTGGTTCGGAGAAAAAGTCTTTGAACGACTGACGAACGACAGAGTTACAGACGGAACCTTAAAAAAAAAAATGATTTTGGAGGTCCGGGCACAGATTACTTAATAGTTACTAGTCCAGGTTCGTTTTTCTAAAGAAGTAAAAATTGTCATGATGGATCTGGGTGTGTTGTGTATACTATCTGACATATCTTTGTATCTATGTATTTCGGACACCCTAGTCTAGTAGACGTAGGATGTATTTCGATAACTTAACCTATATTGAAGATAAAACGATAGGTAAATAATAATTCAAATACCTATCTTAGATTTCGAATATAAACTCAAACTTTATTCATGCTACGAATAGATTTCGGAATTTATCAGCCACGATTTTATACAAAAATACATAAAGGTATATTAATACTCTTGAGACTTTGAAATGAAGAGAAATCATTGTATTTTTTGAATATTTTACGTAATCATACCCAGGTGGAAAAGAGAGCAAAATAAAAGGTTAGTTTTTTCTTAGTCGAGGTTAACCTTTGATTTCTTGTCAGAAACAGAGAAGCAATTTATCAAACCGAAAAGATTTATAGAATATCAAAGGAAATACTAGTAAGCAATCCCAAGTAAGACTGGTTAAAGAAAATTCTTATAAAATGCTTGGAAATAATTGTATTTTATTATAGCAATGGCATTTTAATAGCTATGCAAAAGTCTAAAGTTAGCATTTAAGGTGGTATAAAAGGGTAAAGTAGGCAGGTTGAAGTGCTTGCTCGCTACTGTACCTAAATTAGTATATGTAAGTACTACTTTATAATCAAGATCTCAGCCGAAAGACTATCAACTGTTAAGAACATAAGCCACCCCCACGGTTCACCATAGTGACCGTTTTATGCCACCCCCATTGCACTCCCACAACCTTCACCAGGTCGTCTGAAGACCTTTTGTGGGGTCTGCCTACCCTGCGTCTTACACCATGATACATTATAGTTACCTAGAATTGGTTTTACATGATCATAAAAAATATTTTTAAAATAATGCAAAACAAAAAAATCATTTTTTTAAGTTATATAGAACAAAGGCAAAATGATTAAAGGCAAGGAACTCTAAAACAAAGAATGATGGACCCTAATTGATAAAACTTTTGCGTTGATTGGCAAAGTTCGATTGTTATCTTTAACAACTGAGATAACTTAGGTTTTGTTGTTCACTTTAAGTTAAATTTCGTTTACAAAGGAATTTTGTTACAATGGTTATATTTATCAAAGAATATTTTGTTAATTTAAGATAACCTATACATAGAACACAATTTTATGCTAAAGTGTAACTCGATAAACAGAAGGATCAAGAAATAACTATTTGTACCTCGCTCGATAAGTATCAAAATTTCTCGTTTAGTTTTATCAATATTAACACAAGCAAGTTACCAGTTACGGCGCGTTTTATTACCCTTGTTCTTGACATCCGGACGAATTCAACTATCATCTGCAATCTACATTAACCAGTATCCATCGGTAGACCGTTAAACTGGAGTTTACGACCAAAGTTAATTGAACAAGAGTCTGTTCTAGGAAACCTTAGGGAAAGTGTATAGAGCTCACGCAGCAGCTACAATTGAAAATTCATTACTTTATTCAAACTTATATTATTGGATATAAGCGTTCTCCACAAATCGCCACAAACACATGTTTTTATGCGCCTAACGTATAATAAAATTGCCAACCCGCTCGCTAATTTTGGCGAACATGGTTATGTGAAGTGTACGTTTTGGAGATCATCATAATAGCTGTTACCCGAGAGACTTGCACTGCTGGATGAAGGCCTCCAACCTCTACAAAACACCAGAAATACATACATTTTCGAGAAATGGATCTACTTTTTGGGTCCCTACCCCAAAACTGTCTTTCTGGTGATTTGTAGAGGTAGAAGGCCTATAATCCAGCAGTACACATGTCTCGAATAACAGCTAAGGTGCTGATGCGTTTCCTCTATAGTATAAATTGTGTTATGAACAGCTCCATACACTTCCTCCAACAATCCAGACAAGTGTTTCAGGAAAATTACTTTTATAGTTAATTTAATTAGTTATTAAAGAGTAAACCTATTTTGAACGAGCCTGCAAAAGGGGAAGAGTCTGGGGTGTAAAAGTTATAATTTATGTATGAAATTAAAGTAAAATTGCTTAACAAAAGATTAGCTTTCTATAGTAAAGTGGTTTTAAAGGAATCCAGTATTCTTCGAGAGATAGGATGAAAATCTCAATTGCATTGCAATGGAAATCAAAATAGCAATAAAATTATTAGCAACTACCTGCATTCCCTAAGAGTTACTTTTTCCTAATCTATTTTTGAAGTTTATACAGAGAATTCTAATTTTTTTTCTCCTGTGTATATTTTGATGATTTCTTCCTAAGTATAGTCATTACTCATCATATTTTATATTCTTAATTAAAATTTTAATGTAAAATACGCAACGTACTTACTTAAATTCATAAATTCTCAAATAAAACCTATTTAAAAAAATCTGACCGAACTTTCTGAAATATAATAAACTATTTTCCCACTACGCCTTCAGAACTCTATAATAATTAATGTTAACAAAGAAAAAGCGAATCGTCTCATTAATTGACAAAGCTTTTGCCTCAAGCTTCAAGCTATCGCCAAAGCTTTCGTAATCCAAGCTCAATCTACTTCGTCATCGAAACAAATTTTCGAGTTAATAAAATCACCTTTGTATCGGAGTAAATTGAAATCGAATAATGTTAAGGCGAAGTCTTCCTATATTGGTATCACACTAGTTTATGCCAAAACTTTGTCTGCCCAGAAAAGCGTTAACGCATCACATACAGAGATCCTAACTAAAAAAAAATAATAGATTGCCCTAAACATATCACAGACATACACACAAACACTCAGAAAACATAAATTTTGATTTAAATGTTAAATATGATAGAATGTCCTTACATACCCACTATAAACTTAGCTAACGAACCGAAAGAACGTTTTATTATTATATAAGTAGATTCTAGTGTCTGCTTTAAATTTGAAGTATGTTATAAGTCGCGCACATAAAGAAACGAGTTGAAAATGGCGGCTGAACGCATGTTATCTAGCGCATATTAGTATTGTGGGAAAAGATAAAAAGGAAAGAAACACCCCAAACGCGGCTTAAACGTGCGCTAATGTAAGTACTCATTGAAAGTCATCATCATCATTTCAGCCGTAGGACGTCCACTGCTGGACATAGGCCTCCCTCAAGGCTCTCCATCTGTACCGATCGCAGGTGGCCTGCATCCAGCGTGGACCCGCAGCCTTGCGCAGATCATCCGTCCATCTGGTCGGTGGACGCCCTACGCTGCGCTTGCCGATCCGTGGTCTCCACTCGAGAACTTTTCGGCCCCAGCGGCCATCTGTTCTGCGGGCTATATGACCTGCCCATTGCCACTTCAACGAGCTTATCCGCTTGGCTATGTCGGTGACCCTCATTGAAAGTAATATCGCCAAATTAACTCGTGCTTCGCCTTAAAAGCTTTAAAGCTTCACTTACGCCGTATAAAGTTACACTGTAAGCTGACAGGAGGTAGTTTATCAAAATTACGTCTACATTGATGATTTCATTTCACTCAAATTGATACATTGATGTTTAATTGGAGCTATGAATGAAGTCGATTCGATTTTATTTGATTTTTTTTTTGAGGGAAATTATTTTTGAAGTTTAGTTTATCCTTTGCTTTATTTTGTCGCTTGAGAGCAATGATTTATTATACTATTCTTAAAGGTTTTTCATGGTTTTAAACAAATATTACTTTATGGATGAAAGTAAGGATCCTTATTAAGTAGTTACTAGAGATTTATGGCTCGAAGTGCATGTATCTCTAAACAAGGTGTCATTAATTTATGTCGCCTTAATACAGCCGGTTTTAACCCCATACTATCAACTAAACGGTTATAGCTTTTATACAGCTATTATAAAGCTTGTTCGCGAGTTTACTCTACCTCAACACTACGCATTATAGATTATGTTTATCTAAGCTTTTAGCATTATCTTCGGAGGGATGTTTTATGATGTCTTCGTAGCTCTTACAGCTCCGCTACTTACCCGAGCGGAACCGAGAGTTTTACTAGAGTTGCGTTGTTTATAACAAGCAATAAAATAAGTACGTAGAATGATATATGGGTTAAAATGTAATTTGTAAATTTTTCCACATTATTCCTTGGGAAAAAATCTTTGGCGAAAACTAAGAGCTTCGACACTAAGAGCAGGCGCACATTTGGCCACTAAACGTGGTTACAAGTGGTTCAATCAAGCTACAGGCATGGCCACCAATCGCAGGCAATATAGTGGCATAGTGGCAGATCTGTTGCATGGTGGCGGTGGCGTGTTTGTAAATTCTATTAGGTAATACATTATAGTCGCTTGTCGCGCAGTCCATGCACTTTGCCGCCGCTTGCCGCCCGATTGTCGTGGTCTAGCTGTTTATGTAGTTATTATACCAAACTAAAGATTGGAGCAGTAGAAGGCTTTTAAAGTGGCGTTATGTGTTATTTATTAATAAACAAAATAGAATCGTAGAACTCAAACTAAGGGGGAAAATCTGAACTAGGTATTAATAGTGATTTTATTTTTGAGATAAATTCAAATTTATGGTTTTGAATATAAAGTAAACTACGTATGTATACAAATACCAAACTTATTATAACACAAGGGTAGTGATGCCTCGAATTTAAATATTTCTTTATTGTTTAAAGTCGATTAAATACCTAAATTCGTTGATTTTAATAGTTTTGTAACGGAATTAAATAACATCATAGCGTAGCCTCTTAGACTTTCTTCGCGATTCTCCCAGGTTTTGCTAAATCTTCAATGCTATAAAAAAAGCTAACAAGCCAACATACCGATCTCTTCTGATGATGATGATGCTCCAGCTTCATGGTGGCGCAGCGGTTCAGGGTCGTCAGCCGTCTGAACAGGCTCTGCAAGGAGTCTGCATCCAGGAATGGATGGTCGTTCTGAACCCCTGACACGTCTATTGGGAACTGGAGATCTGGAACAAGTAATAAATCTATCAAGTCTTCTATAAATACACGATAACCTCGGATAAGACGTGCGGTTACTGAAAGGTAACCGAGCGCGGGGTAGCCGCATTTGCTGAGGGAGGCAGGAAGTGCCCATACTGTATGTTAATTATTATTATACTGTGGTATTTATATAGATCAGAGTTATTTATTGTAAAAGGCATCACGCGGAAACTCACAGTTCTTGTTATTCTGAATCAGTCAGTGTAGAGACAGACATTTCAACATACAATAATGTGAAGTTTGCTATCCGTTCCATACCTTATAATTTGCGTGGGTGCCACAATAGCGAAGGCATGGGATTCTTGCTAAATGTTGCACAATGCATTTCCACGCTTACATACTCTGTACAAATCAATCTTTAAATTTAATTTACGTAGGAGTACATTAATGACTAACATAAGACCCATCGACACCGTTATAATATTTAAAATACCGTAATATAACAGCATAAGTTTTATTTTTAAACATCACAAATTAGACAGTTCCTCAAGTTTATAAATTTTTCAAAAAATGTTATAAGCTGCACTGTAGACGATACTTGTATCCGGCTTTTTTTTTTCGAAAAAAAATAACTTAACGATGGTCGTAATCAAAAAAATGGGTTAATTATGCACTAGATAATATGGCTTAGATTTTTTTGAGACGCTGTTGTGTATATCTTTCAGGGAATATACTTACTGTTGGTCCCATAAATTGTCCAGTTTTATCAATAAACCGTATAATTAAGAGATTTTTATAAATACAATTTTCCTCACACACCAGCGTCTCTTCCAATAAATAGTAAACTGTTCCCAGAAATATCAATCGACTATCCAGACGTACCACTCGATCATTCACGCTCGTGGGCTCCCGAACCGAACTCAATTAACTCACTTTGCTAAATAAAGTGCCTCTTCTCGCTACTAATACATGTAATAGTAGTACTAATACATGTAATACATGTGTATTAGAAAACTTATCGTCATCGAAGAACAGGGGTACTATTACGGCCACATTGCCATTATGTCGCTTTTCGTCCTTTTGAGTGTCAAAGGCAATGCAATTGCCATTTGAATTGAGTTGTAATGTCACAAAATAACAAAAAAAAGAGAGAGATAAATTGTAAATTAGAGTTTGTTACCCCTTTCTTCTCTACGCTGTAAAATCATTGCGAAAAGGGGTAGAAATATTTGACAGAGAAGGGCTCGTTTGGGGGCGTCTCTAAGCGACCATTGTCGTAAGGCAAGGCAAACATTTGTTTGCCTGAGCCAAGCACCTTGAACTACCTCGCCTCTAGCAGTATAGGATACTTTAGCAAATAAGGTATATTTATTAGATTAGTCTAATTAAAGACATTTATTTCCAAAAAAAAAATACATTATAATGTGACATGGGGTCTCTTTTTAAGTATAAATACCTGTACTAAGAGACTCCCTCTTCCACAGTGTCCATGTACTTAGAAATAAACATAAAAATTCTTAAATAAAATAAATTATAAGTAAATTTTGTTTGTTTGTCTGTATGTATACATTAATAAAAATATTTATTCTAAATTAAGTAATTATAGTCTAAGTTTAAACAATTGACTTTCGATAAGTGATAATATCTTCTTATCCTATATTGCATAAATATTTTTTGACTTAACTTTACTTTAATACAAAAAAAAACGCAAAGAGGCTACTTATATTTGGAAATTATACGCAGGCCTTGTTTTACGTAACGCCCTATACTGCTGCTATACTGAAGAATGTAAAGTCTTCTTTTACTCTACTGTCAAAAACAACAATACAATTGGGTTTTCAAAAGCAAAAGTTTTACTAGTTATCCAGTCAGCAAAATTTCAAATGTGTCAGTTAGATTCTAAACACGAAGTTTTGGTGCTTCACGTCATAATTGACGAACGTAGGTAGTTTATTTAGTTGACAATTTGTTCTGAGTTGGGTTTTGAAACAAAAGACGTGCAGAATATAGTTTTCCAGTTTCTCTCGTTAAATTTGTTCATCGGCGCAGAAGGTGTCTACGTAAAAGTGAGCACGGAACTAAAAAAACAGGGCTCAATGGTCTGTTTTTGTTTGAAAACTAATCATTTTTCCTTAGCCTGTTCCAGTAGGAACTACAATTAAAAAAAAAAACATCTTGAAGACCCATCTTTTTATTTTCTGTTAAGCGACTTGACTGCTCCGTGGCTCAGTTGGCAGTGATGTGCACTGAGTAAGCGTGTGCACCCGGGTTCGATTCCCGGGCGGGGCGAATATTGATATGATGAATATCGATGTTTGTTTCCGGTCTGGGTGTGATGTTCGTCTCTGTGTGTGTTTCGGGCACCCTAGATACAGGTTCTTCCTAGTTAGGGGCTCTGAGTGTGATGTGTTATTATTATTATTACTTAGGTTTCGTCTGTCAGTCAGTGAGTTTGATTACTGTAAATAGCTGCAATCTATGCAAGTAAGTACCTAAACGTAACAAATCTCACTCAGAGCTCCTAAACTAGGTAGAACCTTTTTCTAGGGTAACCGAAACACAAACAAAGGTGAACAATGCACCCAGATCGGGAAACAAATATCAGTATTCATTGTGACAATCGTTGCCCCCGCCGGATATCTAACCCGGTGATTCCGCGTTAAAATACGCATCTGTGCTACCTGAATTACCGAGGCAGTCCTAAACAAACCTAGTTCACATTATTTCTACCTCCTGTAACCAAAACAATTGAACTGGCACACAAGAACACAATCAACGCGTCCTACTTCAACGACAGTCGACAATCGACTGCGACAAACCGGAAATCATGGCGTTGACTGACATTTCCCTCTCGCACACTGCCGTTTCCGGCCGGGCAGCGGCGTCGCGATAAAGTTCCGATTTTATTTTAAAAATAACTTTCTTTGGAATAAAATAGGATTTTTTTATCTTTTCTTCTTGTTTAAATATCAGGGAGTTCTAGATGAATTTGTTTTTTTTTTCAAACATTATTTAAGATAAAAAAGGCAAGAAAATACATAAATAGAGAACTAAATTACTTTATTAAAATTAATCAGAATGCTGGACAACACTCAAAAAGCATGAACAGCAGATTCACACAGCCGAAATGAAGATGCTGCGCTGGGCTGGTGGAGTCACGCGACTGGACAAAATCCGCAACGAGTACATCAGGGGATCTTTCAAAGTAGCTCCAATAACCGAAAAGCTCAAAGAAAGTAAGCTTCGGTGGTATGGTCACATTATGAGAAGGGATGAAAGCTACTCCGTGAAAACAGCACTAAACGTCCCTATGCAATCGCGAGGTAGAGGAAGACCTCCAGCTACATGGTGGACCAGTGTCGAAAAAGACCTGAAAGCACGGGATTTGCAACCAGTAACGACCCAGGATAGAATATCCTGGCGAAAACGTACAAGGAGGCCTGACCCCAAATAAATTGGGACTAAGGGCAGGAAGAAGAAGAAGAAGATTAAAATTAATCTGAGAGAAAAGTTTAGAAGGCAAAAGGGTTACCAAAATTAAATTCATAAAATGAAAATACCACTATAACAAATGAACAATTTGTAACAACTTTGACCTTCGAAAACTATATAGTAACTGAAATTTGCGTTATCTTACGTCAAAAGCTTCGTACTATGATTAAATTGGCCTTTCAAAGTAATTGAGTTAACAGGTACACAGGCGGATTTCCAATTTCAGCTTGTATACTGGGGAATCTCAAAGAGAATGCATTAATTAGGTTTCCTGCTGGAATTCAGGCTAGGTGATTTCTATAGTGCAGGCAGCTTTGTTATTAGAACGAATGAATAAAACGGATACTAGAGGATTTGATGCGTTTATGAGGCGGCTTTGGAGAAATTTAATAAAATCTTAGAATCACAAACAGTTGACATTCTGAACCAGGTTTCTCGGATTTGAACCAGCGTTTCGATGATACGTTTGTATAAGGTAGGAGTACCACAGAGCTCTACCACTCGGTCCTGTTTTTAGCAATGATTAAGTATTTATTATGTTCTATTCATGTAGATAGCATTAAACTATGTACCTACTATACTTTAGCAATTGCAGTCAGTCAGTATTATTAATTAGTATGTCCAGTAACCTTAGTATAATATGTCCAATCTATCAATCTTAGAACTGGCCGTTACGGAAACGAAGAACAAAGTCTTTATTGTTTTTGCTCGCATACTCATTGCGTTCATCACACATGGGTGATCCAGTCAAGATCACGACCTTTGCCCTTGTCTGAATTCAATTCAAGGAACGGAAAACACTCAACACTAACACTGTTATTCATAAAAAGTTAAAGAGCAGTTTAGTTATTTGACGTATGTCAATTTAGACTGGATGTCACATATTTACCATACAACAACCAGAGATGTAGACAGTAAAGCTACTTAAAGTGTACTGTATCTTTATGAATAAGACGGTAAGTATTTATACGATGTATTGATTCTCATGCTCTTCGGTATCACGGGATAGAACACGTTTCTTTATAAAAACAAAACATATAAGACGAAACTCTCTCGCTGCAACAAATGCCTCGTTCCCCCTTTTATACAGTTCCCTATCCTGATCGGATTTCCACCAGGCCCTGTCATACGCTCCTAGTCTGTCACTTCAACCTTTATCGTTTCCTGGGGCGGCCATCGTCTCTTGCCGTATTTCAGGAACTAGGTACTCAAAACGTGTTACTAACAACAAATTTAAAAATAGAATTTAAGGTGAAGGCTTACCGTTTCATGGAAATATACCTAAGCTTTTCAATGGCCCCTCTCAACCTGCCTCACATCAAAAACGCCTTCCACTCGAACGAACTACGAGAATAGATCGGCCCGTATCGTCGCAGGCTAGGAAGATGATATATCTAGAGAATGATACGCTATGAGACAAAATCAATCAATATATATAAAACTCTTCCGTTACTGACTGACTGACTGACTGACTGACTGACAGACAACGCAGAGCCAAAACTACCGGGCGTAGAAAGCTGAAAATTGGCACGTGGGTTTCTTAAGGAGTGTAGGTGAGCACTAAGAAAGGATTTCCCAAAATTCCCATGGGAACGGGAGAAAATGGGATTTTTGTGTTTAAGAAAAATCTGCGCGGGTGATACCGCGGGGCAGCCTCTAGTATTATATAGAACCTTCAAACTAGGTCTAGGCTAGCGACCATTTATATTGAAGCTAGTTTGGTTGAATGAAACTGATCTTTGTTTTGTCCATGTTCATTCTAAGGTCACCCTAATCGGAGGCTCTAGTAAGGTCATTGAAAATAATACTAAGAACCTCCGCGGTCTAGGCCATACCTACTATATCATCAGCCAATCGAAGGTGAGTGATGTACTCACCGTTAATGTTAATGCCAATGGCGTCCAAGACCAGATTCTTGAAGACGTCTTCGAGTTCAGTGGTGAACAGTTTTGTAGATAATATCTAACATTGCCCCTGTCTGACTCCCTGCTGCAGTCGGATCTTTATGGTCTGATCTTCCAGTCGAACTGAGAAAGTGTCGTTTTTATAAAAACGCTTTAATACTTCGATATAATAATAATAACACATCACACTCAGAGCCCCTAACTAGGAAGAACCTGTATCTAGGTCGCCCGAAATACACACAGAGACGTACATCACACCCAGACCGGAAACAAACATCGATATTCATCATATCAATATTCGCCCCGCCCAGCAATCGAACCCGGGTGCTCACGCTTACTCAGTCCACATCACTGCCAACTGAGCCACGGAGCAGTCGATGTGCCGGTAAACCTTCTGGAGTGATTGCAGTAATATCCAGATCTTAATCGAATCAAGGGCTTTCTCGTAGCTTACAAATGCTAAGAAATGAAGATGGTATTTCAGTCTTCTTTATAACCTGCCGTAATGCATGTATGTGGTCTATGGTACTTTACGGAAACCGGCTATTTCATGTGAAAACGGTCCGCCAGTATACGTCTAATTCAGTTTGTACACATGGCTCAGAAGTGAGATAGTTCTCTTATTCTGTTATAGGGTTTACATAACACCCTTTTTGAAGAACAGCAGTAGTTATCACACCTTCAGTTCCATACTTTCTGGCGCTGTCCCCTCGATGTTTACAGAATTGAACAATTCTGAAGCTTCATTCAGTTTTTTTTTTCAATAACCTGTTGTTCAGTGAGCTGTGCTCAGTGTATTGGAATTGGAATTAATTGGAAAATGCCCTCTGAAACTTTACTCACGTCTGATTGGAAAATAAAACGATTGGAAATAGTCTGGGTGGAAATAGGTTTGAAAACATTTGCGCGGAATTTATGTTTTTAAGTTTTAGTTAAAGTTTTTTGGGTTCTATTGTTTATATATTTGGTATAGTAAGTAACAATATTTTATTTTAACTTTTACGTTACTGACTGCTTGATAATTAAACAAAGAACACCTTGAATTGATTGAGATAGGGAATTGAATCAAAATGTGATATGTAATTAAAAAATACCTCAGTTTATTGAGGCACTACGTAATGAAGGATTTGAATTTTTAATACATTAACATTTCTAACGTGAACAAAGTAACGCAGCGCAAACCAAAAATTAATTAAGAACAATTTTATATTCAGTCCGTATAGGTGGTTTAGAGGTAATTAATATATAAACTTCTACGGAAATATCCCGGATTTGATTCAGAATAAGCTTTTTGTTCGTGTTTCCGGCAGTCAATATTAATTATATTTATGTATTGTCATAATTTGTAACATCATCAATCATCATCAATATCAATACGTAGTATAAAATAAAGTCGTTTCCCGCGTCTGTCCCTATGTATGCTTAAATCTTTAAAACTACGCAACGGATTTTGATGCGGGTTTTTTAATAGATAGAGAGATTCAAGAGGAAGGTTTATGAGTATAATACATGCACAAAATAGTCAAAGGTTAGGCGGTACGAAGTTTTCCGGGTCGACAAGTTTAACAATAAATCAATAGACCCATCTTACCTATGCAGACTGGTCGTATCTCATCTTAAACAACACTAGATAATATCCCACGGTACTTTCAAGAAAACTTTTACAAACACCAAAGGTAGCCTCTTACAAAACAAACACTTGAATAGACGTGGAAAGCGAAAGTGAAAACTGGTCATAAAAAGCTAATAACAAATTTTGAATTCAATACTTTTTATTTAAGTGCTTTTTGCTGCATGCAGCTACCTGGTTGTTAAAATAAATAAAAGTGTAAGTACACTGGTTCATCCGCGTGATTGGCATACAATCTTATGTACAATATGATGTTACTCGAATAGAATCACGGAAAGATGCCGTATCCAAAACCTGCATAGATCATATTTTTGTGCGAAATGTTCAGAAATGTAACAACCAGATTATATCGACCCGCACAGCTGTTATCAACACAGCGATAGCGGATCACTTTATCACTGGTCTTGTATTTACTTATAGAAAAAAAACGTGTAAACAACCTCGTATTAAAACGGTACTAGACCAGGAACGTATTACTTACGAATTAAATAAAATAGATTGGAATATAGGTCTGAATTATAGAACTCCAAATGAAATTCTTGAATTTATTTTGGATAACTTTTCACTAGCTTATAATAATAGTAAAAAAGAAATTTTAATTGGATATTCTAAAAGGGAAGATTGCGTTTGGATTTCTAAAAGAATTAAAGAAATGTGCAAAAAAAGGGATGAACTATTTAAAATATATAAAAAAGACACTAGTAATAAAGAAAATAGGCTATTATATAATATTTACAGAAACAAAACCAATAAACATATTAATAAAGTAAAAAATAACTATTATAAAAACGAAATTTCTCAGAATTTTAAGAACCCAAAAAAAATGTGGAGTTTAATTAATAAACTATGTGGTAAAATAGGTAACTCTGTCGATCAAATAATATTAAAGTCATTTAACTTAGATGCACCTATCTTAACCAATAATTTTGCTAATGAGTTAAATAACAATGTAAAACAGATATGTTTAGATTGTAATGAACAACTGTTGAACAATAACAACTATGTAAACACGCCCAGTGTATCTATGCGCATGAAGATGGCACACGACAGTATAGTATACAATATAATTAAACAAATGAATAATAAAAAAAGCCCTGGTTCAGACGGGATTAGAATGAAAGATATACAAACTGTGAACAGCAAAATAACACCAGTAATAACACATTTAATAAATACTTGTATACTAAAATGTACTTATCCAGAAGAGTTAAAAATAGGAATAATTAGACCAATATATAAAAAAGGTACACATAATAACTATAATAACTATAGACCAATTACTATACTGTCGTGTGTCAACAAGATAGTTGAGAGGTATTTTGGTAGAGAAATTAATAAATTTACAGAAAAAAATGAAATTATAAATAAAAAACAATTTGGATTTCAAGCAAAAAAAAATACCTCGCAGCTATTAAGCAAATTCACTGACGAAGTCAGCGACAACATGGATAATAAGAAGCATGTTCTGGCTGTCTTCGTCGATTTCAGTAAAGCCTTTGAAACTTTAAGGTATAAAACACTGTTCGAAAAGCTTTCACAGAACGGCATACAAGGCCCCCTGTTAAAGCTTCTCAAAAATTACCACAAAGACAGGTTTACTAGGGTTAAAATTGATAATTCTCTCAGCGACAAGTGTAGATCAGAAATAGGTACGGCCCAAGGATCGATAATCGGACCAACAATGTATAATCTATATGTTAATGATATGTGTAACATATTTAAGAACTGTTCGGTATATCAATTCGCCGACGACACATGCCTGCTGATAGCCAGTAGTGACGTGTCGGTGGCAGAAAAACTTCTTCAAGAGGACTACAATACGCTATGTTATTGGGCACACGATGTTGGATTAACAATTAATGCACAAAAAACCAAGCTGATGCACATACACTCCCCAAACCTTAAATCAAACATTACTCCAAAAATCGTGGCCCACGAGCATCAGTGTATGCACGATAAAATCAATAACTGCAAGTGTACTACTATAGATCTAGTGCATCAACATACTTATCTGGGACTAGTCATAGATAGTAAATTTAATTGGCAGCCGCACGTTGAGCACCTATGCAAAAAACTTAGAGCTATATTGGCCAACCTAAGTATATTGAAGTACAAATTACCATACAAAACATTAAGAATACTGTACCTATCTCTCGCTGATTCTATAATCAACTACGGTTTATGCTGCTTCGGCAGAACTTGTACAACAAATATTAATAAAATATATACCCTACAGATAAGAATGTTAAAACTAATTGTACCTTATAAAACAAAGTTAAAATGCTCGGATAACGAACCTGGTTTGTTTAAATATTGCCACATTGTAAATGTTTTTGATAAAATTAAAATTGCCATACTTTTTCAATACTTAGATAAAATAAATAACTTAGAAACTAAGAAAAGATCAAATAAATTGAGAAACCTACCTAATAAGCCAATATATGTAATACCACATTACTTTAATATATACGGAAAACGGCATTGGAAATGCTTGTTACCTTCTATTTTAAATACCTTGTCAGACACAACTATAAATAGCCTTTTGAATATAAACAAAGAGAAGTGTAGACCCTACCTCAAAAAACACTTTATTGATTTGTATAGAGACTAATAATAATAACTTACCTACCTTTACGCGCATCTAGTGATAAGAGACTTGCTGTACATTAGCGGATAAACCTCATTAGGTTTAAGCTTAATGTTTAAGTAATTAAGTACATGTAATTTGAAAAAACTTGAATAAAGAACTTAAAAAAAA
The DNA here is from genome assembly GCA_951802225.1 of Euspilapteryx auroguttella. Classification (NCBI taxonomy): domain Eukaryota; kingdom Metazoa; phylum Arthropoda; class Insecta; order Lepidoptera; family Gracillariidae; genus Euspilapteryx; species Euspilapteryx auroguttella. The sequence goes on along the minus strand of OX637660.1, from coordinate 6,884,448 downwards.
AAAAAATGTACTTACTGTAAAATCGGTTGGAACTAATGTCAAATCAAATCAAATAATTCTTTATTCAATATAGGATACAAGATATTATTATCACTTATTGAAAGACTACACTAATCTAATTGCTATTGATACCTGCTGCTATTGATTGCTATTGATATATGCGTTTAACTATACCGTTTTTAGAGTTGTGGTAATCGTCCCAACACCCACCTCAACACACAGGAGCATAGTGTTTCGACTCCGCTAGTGAACATTAGTGCAGTATAATAAATAGTACTACATAACACTAGTATGATTGATATCATTGTCTTGGTGTATTGTATGCGTGTCGGGCACCCTAATACAGTTTCTACATAATTAGGGTATCTGAGTGTGATTCGTTATTATTATTATTTCATGATTATTCAATTAAAAAAAAAACTACTATAATATAATTAACCTTATGTTGTAAAGCTAATTCCAAGAAAGATTGCGGTGGTAATTTTTATTTGTCTTTTTTTACTTTTCGCGATTTGATGTGAGATAAAACAAATGGTTACGATGATTAATATGTTTTTGTCCTTCTTTAAAATTCAATTTAAGATTTTGTTCAAACTAAAAAGAAGAAATCTTAATAACATAGTATCAGAGTTTGTATTAAATTAACCCTAATGCATGACTTAGGGTATAATAAAAGGAATCTCGGAAGACGAAAAATTTGATTGAATATTAATGATCATTCTTTTCCGAAGTTTTATGCTTTTTGTATTCACAAAAAAAATGTGTTATTATATAACTATAAGTTTATTCATAATTTTTATATTCCTGCACTGTTGGCTTCACTTAAAAGGTATGGTAGAGGCAAAATATAAATTCATAGAGTGAAAAATGTTTCGATATAAAAAAATAAATAAAACTTACCCTTTCCCTTAGCTTTTCAAATCAAAAATAAATCTTCTCAATGTTACGATCAACACTCGCACACAAAACTTTATAAACTAAAAGAACCATCAAAAAACTCTCAAAATTTTTGCATCTCCATAAAATCACGTCTTGCAAAAAAAAAACTGACACATCTAACTATCACAACCTGCAAAAGTGGACTGGCTGGTCACATTCCTGAGGTAATCGTGCCTTTATCAGCATATTTTAACAAAGAAAAAAAATCTAACTTTTTTTTACCCAGAAACGTCCTTCCAAAGGCCTCCTACTGATATCCTTAGCTAAATCACAAAGGAATTTAAACTTTATGCATAATGAACCGAAGGTATGGTTTATCTTAAAATTATTTAAAGTGTTGACTTTAAAAGTTGCACGGAAGAATTTAGTATTTTTTCGAGAACTCTACCTGGTTTTACTCGACTACTACAGATCAAAATGAAGGGTTAGGTTAGGATTAAGAAAAAAATTGCCTACTACCAGCTGTGAATCAGTGTTATTTAAATGTTTTTAATAACAAATCCGACCAATTTTAGAGAATCGCAAAATTTAAACACCATCAAAGACAGATTAATGGTTCTTAGGCAGAAATTTAACATATAAAATCCATCGTAAAATTTCATAATGTTATCCTAGTCTTAATAAATTGTAGACCAAGTTGTCTTTTAGATAATTAATTACTATTATCATATTATTTAATACTTATTCCAGGTTTAAAACTTTTTGTGGTTAAACTCGTTATAATATTGAAATGCGATTTAGGCAAGGCGATTTAAAGACTTTTGAGTAATCCATCAAAAAATTAGTTTTTAATTATTTTTTTTGTAGTCGGGTCCTAGTTTCCTTTCCTGCCCTTTTTGCATTGTTCGAGATAAGGTCCTAATCGATATTTTAGTATTGTTTAATGGTGACGCAAACAATCAGTCATATTTTGAGGTTTCGACCGTTTGTGGGCGGACAGGCAGTTAGGCTGTGTTTATTGTTGAATTTATAACAATAATTAACTAAGGGCCAGCGCATATAATACTTACTATGGTAAGGCGCGGAGAAAGGTACCTAGTTAAGAACCATTTAATTTAAACAAGTTCCTAAAAAGCACATGGTTATAAGGGCAATCGCGTGCCATGTCTTATTACGGTAGCTTAGAATGTTTTTTTATTGGAAATCTTGTGTCATAGTATTTGAAGACTATTTAAAATTTTATCCTGTCTTTATTTTCGACGCACTTCGCCAGTTGTGTGCGCTGAGCTTAAATCAAAAGGTGTTATGGTTGCCTAAACCCAAGACAACTAAATATCTAAATATGTAGATATTTTTAGAAACGTCTAATTGTTTGGCAATAATATTTTTTATAGTAATTAAATGATTTTGACTAGTCGACCCGGCGAACTTTGTACCGCCTAATATTGTGCATGTTTTATACATTAAACCTTCCTCCTGAATCATTTTTATCTATTTAAAAAAACACATCAAAATCCGTTGCATAGTATAGCAAGCAAGCATACATACAGATGGACAGACAGCGGGGAGCGACATTGTTTTATAATTAATTATCTAGTTTTTTTTTTAAATAAACTGTTTGTATTTTAAAGTAAGTTAACTTTTAAACTTAGTTACGAAAATTTCCCTAATCTTGTTTTTAGTTGCACAATGCAAAATAAAAAGGACAGTTTCGTAGTAAAACTAACTTTTTCAAATCCATAGAAAGTTTGCTCTAAATTACTTTACAACTGTTTCTAGAAAATAAAAGAATACAATTTGGAACACTGGGACGACACAATTTTGCGTGCACATTTTTTCTAAGACAACACAATACACAAAGCAAAAGCTTCTTTAAGTTTTTTTTTAAACGTCTGAGACTAGGATTAGGAGAAAGAATAGAATAAAGCCTTTTCTAGGGAATCCGCGATGACGCCACTCTACTTATATAGATCGTAAGAAAGCTAGACAAAGAAAATATTTATCTTTGTTGAATTTTTGTGCTCTATTCGAAGGTCGTTAACTTCCCTTGAGAAAAAAAAAACTAAGTAAGTAATGGCTGATATAATTTTTATCCTAACAATTGGTAGCCGAAAATGAGTGGCTTTAAGCAATAAGGTCGCCGATTGAAATCAATGTATAATTATATGAAAATAGAAATTATTATTAGCCGCCTCCGTAGCTCAGTTAGTAGCGTAGCGCGTTGCGCCACGGCACGGAAGGTTGTGGGTTCGATCCCCGCAGAAAACACCACATATTGATTTCTCACAAAAATCACGTTGTGGTTGTTTTCGGTTGGATAGGACATTGCAGGCTTGAATCACCTGATTGTCCGAAAAGTAAGATGATTCCGTGCTTCGGAAGGCACGTTACATACGTTGTATATGTATGAAATTATGTTATGTTTATACTTTCCCACATTCACTTGTTTGAATTTTTAATTCGTTAAAGTTAAGTGTAATTGTAGCTAGTTATAAACTTATTAAAGTTAAAAGTTAAAAAACACTTTAATGCATACAAATGTTTTCTCGCAACAACATGTTTTCCTAAATTAAAATAATGTATTATTAAAATGACAGCAACCGGTAAAATGAATATATTTGTAAAAGTGTGTGGGAGTGCCAAGAAACTTGATAAGATAAGATTATACATGAGAATGCAAATAAAAATTATTTCGTTTCAACAATCAGTATTTTTATCATATCAACAAACATTCAACTTGAAGTTGGGCTATTTGATTTAAATCTCAAGATGGAATCAGTAAACAACGTTTGATTATTATGTTTTCTGAGGAACGTTGCTTGTTTTATAGATTTTTAATAAAGTATGTATTCAGTTAACGTCATCATCATGTCTCTTATCGGTGTCACAAATTCCCATTCATTTGGTAAAAAATTAAGATGTGAAATATTTAAAAATTAATTCGGTAATTTAGAAGTTAAATGTTTATTAATATGTCTTGTATGTCCAAGCCTTGCCTGTGCTTTGGATATTTTATAAGAGAATTCCCATTTTTTCGTTCCTATGGAAATATCTGAAATTTCTTATAATTATCAATTGTCTTATTTAGGCTTCAGTTTCAGTAAAAGAAATGGTTTATTATAGCTTTTTATTTTTCTATGTTATAGTTATTTCGTGCACAGCAATAGCTTTTTTAGAGCTTTATGGAATTGTTGAAAAGATTCGAATGGAGATTTTAATTTTATAAGGCACAATGATACCGTGACCTTACTTTTGTATGTAAACATTTGATCTATTTAGAATAATTTAGAATATTAAATTTTCATTCACTTAAAAGCTATTTATGGATACGCCTTTATCTCTTGACTCTTTTTCAGTTAGTTTTTTTCTACAAATAATTGATTGTATGTTTATTGCAGACTTATCATCAATATATATAAAACTCTTCCGTTACTGACTGACTGACTGACTGACAGACAACGCAGAGCCGAAACTACTGGGCGTACAAAGCTGAAATTTGGCATGTAGGTTCCTTTGGGAGTGTAGGTGAGCACTAAAAGGATTTCCCGAAATTCCCACGGGAACGGGAAAAAACGGGATTTTTCTGTTTATGAGAAATCTGCGCGGGAAATACCGCGGGGCAGCCTCTAGTAATATAATATTATCACAAAAAGTATTAAAAAAATAAGTTTTATTTATAAAATTGTTATGTTGGGTGTGCCCTTATTTAAGTTAGCAGAACTGCATTCTTGATTTATCCACTTGAGTTTTTCACGTCTTTTTATAGTGCCGATCACCTTATAAGAAAAATCTAGTTTTCTCCCGCTGTTTCACTTGTCAACAGTCAATCTGTCTGCCAGTATCAATCAACAGATCAATTATCCTTACGCAACATACCTTTAAAGGTGATTAACCTACATTTCAGTACATCCAATCAATCACGACCTCTCCCACAAAGTTACACTAAGCAACACCTTGTACATTTAAACTGGTTATTCTTAAACCATAAAAGAAGTCACTTAAACCAATATAGAATATTTATATGCGATGGGACAATTTGTCTGGCAATGACACGGAAAACCGATTAAATACAAAAGACCCCCAAAGTCTATGGACGAGTTATGAAAATGGAAGACATTAAGTGGTGAATACCTTATACGGAAAGATCTAGACGAGGCGAAGATCAAGGTGGAATCCCCATCTGGTTTGTGTTAGACGGCTTGACCTAGAATTTGTTTAGCGTCTGTTTTATTGTACCAGTATGGTAGGTTTGAACTTGGCATTATATGTAGTGTAGGTATTATGTAGTCGAACTTATTAGATCACTTTGGCATGGTAGATCTAATGGGTTTTCCTTTCTTTAAAATAAATAATGGAACTGGGCCGGCCACGTTTTCCGAATGGACCCGTACCGGTGGGCCAAAATCGTTACCGAGTGGGTTCCGAATGATGGACGGCGAAAGCGTGGTCGACCCAGGCGGAGATGGCGGGACGACCTCGACAAGTTTCAGGGGGATTGGTTGGGGGTGGCACTGGATAGAGTGGAATGGAGGAAAAGGGGGGAGGCCTTTGCCCAGCAGTGGGACACAATAAAGGCTACATAAAAAAAAAACCTGTCCCATTAGTAAACTTTAGTCATGAGGATGATAATAACGTTCACAGAATCCAATTCACAACACGTCACATGTTTTATAGTGGAAAAGTGCTGCAGACAGTGCAAACAAAATTGATGGTAGGTATATCCACATGTCTCTTTCCCAAATCCTCCACAATGCATTATTCAATTGACGAGAAGAGATACTGCTTTGCTCTTGGTTCATTTGTTAGTTAAGGGAATATACAGGTTGTTTGTATTTTTGAACTGTCAAAATAAAAAGGCCAACCCGACTCAGCTTCTTTCTGATTAAGAGAAAAGAAAATTGGGATTAAAATCCAATGTGTCAATGCAATTTTTTACATTCAATATTTTGTCAAAATGGAATATTAGTTATTTCGGTATTTTTCTATACAAAATTACGAATAATATTTTACTAATAATACTCTCATTCTCAATGAAAGGCCTAGATACAAGCGCCAATCCCGAAAAAAAAAACCACTTCTAAACAATGGCAAATATTACAATTATAATCATGTATGTATGAAACTAAAATATTTTACTTTCTTTAACCGACTTCAAAAAAGGAGGTAATCAGTTTGACCCATATGTATGTATGTATGTATCTTTGTATGTTTGTACACAATTATCTCGCGTTTGGCTTAACCGATTTTGATGCGGGATGATGATCAGGAGAAGGTTTTAGTACCTATTTTAACGGACTTCGAAAAAGAGGAAGTTCTCAGATTATGTTTGTGTCAGTTCTTTGAAGGACACTGGGTCTCTTTTTGTAAAAAGGAATAATAATTCTTTTTTACAAAAAGAGACAAGATATACAAGGTGTTTCTGACAAGGGGGTAGGGATTCAGCTCACCATATCTAACAACTTTCTAAAAGCAGCTTGGATCGAAATCTCAAAACAAAAATCAGCTGTCCCATACATTGACCCCGTCAGCTGATCGAACCAATGTATGAAACACCTTTTTTTTTTTTTTTGAGATTTTGATGCATGTTGCTTTGGAAAAGTTGTTAGTTATGGTGAGTGGAATCCCTCCTTAAATTTATTACCGCCTTGTCAGAAACACCCAGTATATCCTATTGTTTTTATATATTTTTTCGCGATTGGCGCTAGTATATACCGATACTAAAAGAGTCTTAACTTTCTTAGGGTTTTAAAAACGATGTATATCAAAATTATTTAGAATCTTAAACTTCATCTTTTATATCATCCTGTATATAAAAGATATCCATGTCACTAGTGCAGGGCGAGCATGATTAATCGATGTTCCCGGAGCGGGCGTCAATAAAAGCTTGTTTTGACTTTTGGTCATGCCCTTCATACCCGAATTTTGAAGGTCCTTTAGAAATGACAGGCGAATCAGAGGGAATTCGCCCTTAAAAGCAAAATGACATGACTGATTAAAGTTGAAAAAAAAAACTTATTGAAACATATGGCACGTAACGTATACTAAAGCTTTACCCTGTTATTCATAAAAAGTTAATGAGCATTTTAGTTATTTGACAATGTCAATTTTGACTGGATGTCACGTATTTACCATACAACAAACCAGAGATGTAGACCTCCAGTAAAGCTACTTAAAATGTACTGTATCTTTATGAATAAGACGGTTAATCTTTATTAATACTATTAACCTACTACCCCCCCATAGAAGACTGGTCATCCACTTTACAATAGTTCCTTACACCTTCTGGGTGCTTTCGCATGGTATACGTGAATAAATAAGGGTGGCATGCTAGAACCTGGTTAGTGATTCATAAACAATATGGAATAACTCTCGAAATGGCCTCTCTACGAGTTAGATTCGTCCCCTCGCAGGCCTGTCAAACGACCGGGTTCCATCCTGTGATACCGAAGATGAGCAACATATTAACATAATCCTAGCCGTATTTGGCCACAAGTGACTGAAAATTTTGAGACTTCGCTGGCGTGCTCTCAAGTGACTGAGATAGCCTAAATTTGATTTTTATTTGATCCTATGATCTCTCTATTTTAACTTCTTAGGAAAAGTTGTTTCTGTTTTTCTTTTGGGAATTTTTTAAGCTGATTCATTCCTTTTATTAACGTATTATTGACAAACCTTTACCTTAGTTTTAGTACACATGATTGCACAACGATCTATTTGATCTCAACCCACATGATCTGTTCCTATATTTCAAATGAATGGTTATAAAAGAGTTCGTGTTGGGAAATTTATAACTATTAACCTGAATAACTTCTGTAATTACCGAATTATTGGAAAACCCTCTCTATTGGAACATTTTTGAATCGTGAAATTCGTAAACATCCTTTTTTTTCTAAGGGACATCCACAAGAAAACAAACTAGTTACGTACCTTCGTACATCTGCGCATACTGCGGGAAACCGGCCGCTCGCAGCCATTTGCAGGCCTCCGCTGCTTCTATTTCTGTAACAATTAGAATAAAATTCATTATTGTAAAGAAAATGATAATTTTCATTCGATGTTACATAGATAAAACCAAAACCACAATTTTTGCGGAATAAATAAATAAACGCGTGCGCTGGAAAAGAGTATCTATAATCGTAACAGGCTTCCCACATATAGTCTGTTCTGTATAGGATTTTTTTTTGGGCTGAACAGAACACGGTCTTCAGTGCAGGGCATACGTTGCCACTATAAATTACTACCTCGCATTCTGCGCCTTCTTCAGTTATGTGGTCTAGCTAAATATAATATGATGTAGGTACTTCATTACAACGTAAATCACTCAGAATTTAGTTTATTAATTTTTATAATTGTTTTTTATCACAATATTCTTGACTAGCAGTTAGCAGTGATAAACCGTGAAGATTTTACAAACGGAATTTTTTTATAATGTACCTTCTGTAACCACATTTGCTTAGTTAACCCTTCATCCTTTTTGTGTACCTATCTACCTTACCTACTACGTATGATTATTATTATGTATACGTACGCATCCGCACTTAAGCGGATAATTGCTTTACATCCCTTTACACTCTAGAATTACATTAGGACTCGCCTCTTAAATGTAAAGGCTTTTTCAAACACAAGGTGATTTAGCACCGCGACACGCTATGCTTTAACGCGACGCCATAGAGCCGTCTGTTTGACAAAGCCTCATTATTTTAGAAAAATATAATGAAAATATTATATTTTGGAAACAATAAATAGGTAACACCTTACTTATCTCTGGGTACAAAAGAACAAAGTTTGCCAGATTTTCAGAATTGTGTGTAAGTGTATTCCATGCGTAGAAATATTTATATTCTCTGCCGACTTTTTAAAATCATTTTCGCAAGATCCTGCAAAAACAGTCTTTTTATAAAGATGATGATGTTTGAATGTTTAGTATTTTAAGAACCCTGTCAATCAAAAACCGTGTATCCGAATTAACTCGTCAAAACTGTCAGAGAATAAATTATTTAGAACTTAGCTAATTAACATTTTGGGCGAATCTAAAACGTTGAGAGGCGTTTTGGAATTGCTTAAATGTTTAATTAGTTGTCTTCACAATAATTAACGAATTGGAACTCTTGCGAATGAATTCGTTTAATTTTGCCTTATTGTTTCGTAATTCTTCATAATATGAAGATATTCATTCCTGTATTCAATCCAATGAATAAATAAATAAACTCGTTTTTTGCAAAATAATTGTCATTATCTCTAATATATATAAAACTCTTCCGATACTGAATGACTGACTGACAGACAACGCAGAGCCGAAATTACTGGACCTAGCTGGCTGAAAATTTACACGTGGGTTTCTTGGGGAGTGTAGGGGAGCACTAAAGAATAATTTCCCGAAATTCCCGGAACGGGAAAAAACGAAATTTATGGTTTATGAGAAATCTGCGCGGGGAAAACCCCCAAACAACCTCTATAGTGAATAAATAAATGAACACTTTTTTTGTGAAATAAAAATTGTCTCAAAAACAATCACATTATCAAGTTTAATCTATTCCAATATTATAAAGAGGAAAGATTTGTTTGTTTGTTTGTCTTTTTGTTTGTTTGTTTGTAACGAATAGGCTCCGGAAATACTGAACCGATTTGAAAAATTCTTTCACTGGTAGGGAGCTACACTATCCCCGAGTGTCATAGGCTATATTAGATTTTCAAAAAAATTAGGGATCCTTACTTAAACTCAAATAATGTAACCCAAAGTGCAATATTTTTTCCGTTGTTTACATATTTTGACAGGTGGTTTGTTGTTGTTGTTTGTGTTTTTATTCGCCCATTCTGGGCAGTCAAAAGAACATATTCTATAGAGCCAAGTAGTAGTATTTTATATTCTATGGCGTAACGAAGTAGGCCGGGACAGCTCGTAACAGTATAAAGTGGCGATTACTGCAAGACAACCTGATGACTGTTTGAATTTAATAGTTGCTAAAACTAATTCAAATATAACACCAAACATTTTTGCGGAGGCCAGCATGAGAATAGCGACATACTGATAATAAGGGCATATAAATCTGGTAGGGTCTCAAGTGCTTTAAAGGGCATAGGGCCAATCAAGCCCTTTGTAGGTGCGACAGGTACAAATGTCTAAATAAACGAGGTAAAAGCTGATATCAGTATTATTACGAGACGAAAATATTCAGTTGTTCATGGATATGGCATAAAGTTTTTTTTTATCGTTATACAGTCGAACAGACGGACAGATTAGAGCATATTGATAACTGTTATGAAATCCAAAAAAAACCGTTTCTAATTATACTATGATCGAATTCATAAAAACTTTCAAGGATTTACTTAAATACTAGAGGCTGTCCCGCGGTTTTTACCGCGCAGATTTCTCATAAACACAAAATTCCCGTTTTGTCCCGTTCCCGTGGGAATTCCAGGAAATCCCTTCTTAGTGCTCACCTACACTCCCTAAGGAACCTACCTGCAAAATTTCAGCCCGCTACGCCCAGTAGTTTCGGCTCTGCGTTGTCTGTCAGTCAGTCAGTCAGTCAGTCAGTAACGGAAGAGTTTTATATATATTGATATATCTTTTACAAAGATGCATTGAAATGTTTAACATATAAGTTTCTTTGTAAGAATTTGATGTTAAACATTTCAATGCATGTTTGAATCAATTTTAGGTTTAGAAAAAGTTACTTATTCGTAAAAAAATATATGTTATCCATGAAATTGTTTCGATATTTACAAGCAAGCAATCAGCCTTAGTTACTACTTTTTTTTCTTGTAACAAATTTGATTAGTCAAATAAAGACAAGCTCCAGATATGTCACCGATCTACGATTGACCGACTCAACTTTTTTTTTTTTGCATTGTATTTAAATAGCTTAATTAATTTTAATTTTAGAAGTCGCATCAATTAAATTTTCGATAGGCTGTTACTTATTTTTCTGTACTTCATATAATTTTTATGGAAATTTGCATAAAATCACCTCAAGTATTGTACCAATAAGAATAATAAGTCTTATTAACCTTCATTAAGTGATATCTTTCATCCTATTTTAAATAAATATTTTTTTACTTTTTGACATTCGTCGGTAGTGTGAATTTGGCGCCCCCCTGATCTTGGCGCCCGGGGCAAGGGCCCTCGGGCAGCCCCCCCCCCCCCTAGATCCGGGGCTGAAAGTAGAAAACTAAAACTCAACTAATAGATAGATAGAACCACTGCCACATCTATTAGTTGAAGATTTAGTTTTCTACTTTACCAGTGGCTGAGCTTATAATATATTTGGAAAGCAAGGAAAGGGTCTCAGTATTATTATTCCGACTATTGAATGAGATGTCATTTATCTTCGAGATATTAACATTTGGAGCATTGGCCATTAGAGTTACGAAACCAGTGAAAAATAGACCTTTTATGTAAAAATTGTACTTATTCTTTAAGCTTTATTGATTTGTTTTTGAAAGGTTTGTAGTCGGTTGAGATTATTCAATAGTTTTCGACTGTTCATTAGAAAAGTATTACCTACATAGTGATTGGTACCATTTCTAGCAACATTCCCAAGCAACGTGGATTAAAATTAATACCAAAAAATCTGCTATTCCGTATATTTACCAATGAGATTTTAGTTTTTTTTTATTGGTAGGAACCTAGTCAGGGACTCAGTGCCTGACTTTTAAGGATTAAAATATAAAATTCCCAATTTTCTTGTAGAATTTTCGGGATAAAAAGTAGCCATGTCCTTTCTCATGCTCTGGACTATCCGTTTACCAAATTAAATTTCAAAAAGTTCAGTTGTTTTATAGTGAAAGCGAGACAGACAGACATACAGACAGATTTACATTAAATATTCAAAATCTTAAAACCTTCCTAAAGTCAAGGGAATTTTAATCAAAAAATTAACAACTGATATAGTTCGCTCTTATGTCATGTTAAACAAACCTATAGTTAAAAGATAACGATAAGATAGCAGTGGTTTTAAAAATTCATTATTTTGGTGTATTTTTGGGGAGTCTTTTTTAAAAATTAGTATACAATATACTCATAATAAACTTTTTCTTGTATTCTTAAACTTTGTATAGTATTGAAAATAGAATGCTATTGTTCCAGCCTTTCACCATATATTTTTAAAATCCAAAGAATATATATTTATATAGGTGAATAACTTAACCTAGCGACATCTACTGTTGAACAAATTGCCTTCTACATCATATCATCATAATCATTTCGAAAGGGAGTAGAATCATTTAACAGAGGTGGGCTCGTTTGGGGGCGTCTCCAGGCGACCAATGTCGTAACTCAAGGCAAACGCTTGTTTGCTTGGAAACTACGCAACGTCTTCTCGTCCAATATGCCTCAGTGCCTGAAGACGAAGGTATTTAACCAATGTGTGCTGCCAGTGATGACATACGGTTCTGAAACGTGGTGCTTCACTATAGGGCTTATGAACAGGCTCCGAGTAGCTCAACGAGCCATGGAGTGGGCTATGCTCGGGATTTCTCTGCGGGATCGAATCAGAAATGAGGACATACGCAGAGAAACCAGGGTCACCGACATAGCCAAGCGGATAAGCTCGTTGAAGTGGCAATGGGCAGGTCATATAGCCCGCAGAACAGATGGCCGCTGGGGCCGAAAAGTTCTCGAGTGGAGACCACAGATCGGCAAGCGCAGCGTAGGACGTCCACCGACCAGATGGACGGATGATCTGCGCAAGGCTGCTGGTCCACGCTGGATGCAGGCCACCTGCGATCGGTACAGATGGAGAGCCTTGAGGGAGGCCTATGTCCAGCAGTGGACGTCTTACGGCTGAAATGATGAATAGTCTAATCGATTTTTAATCAGTTATGCCTTGTATCCTATATTGAAAAAAACATTTTTGACTTTTTGGCTTTTACATAGATCACTACATCAATTTTTATTTTTATATAAAAATTAATTACCTTTTTATGTACAATACTTTCTTAATAATAAAATATACTTCTACAAGAATTCCAAACAAAATAACTAATGACGCGTCAGCTAGTAAAAAAAAAAAACAAAATGGGCTCTTTAATTAGCCTTAAATTGTCGTAATCTTTATAAAAATTCCTTAACTTTTGAAGATTTCTTATCTTAAGTGCTGCTTTCCAATTAGTGTAGTAAATAGTTTACTAACAAAGTTATTTTATGTTAAAAATCCCTTTAGAAAATTCCAAAGTAATTATTTTCTTACTGAGGCAACGCCAGCAGACACAGCAGATCAACCTAGACATTTTTGTTGTATAATTGACGAGCTTTCCCGTCTTACTTCGTTACGCCATAGAATATAACATACTACAAAAGAATTGGCTCTATAGACTATGTTCTTTTGACTGCCCAGAATGGCCGAATAAAAAAACAACAGATGGTTTGTTGTTGTTGTTTGTTTTTTTATTCGGCCATTGTGGGCAGTCAAAAGAACATAGTCTTTAGAGCCAAGTCTTTTGTAGTATGTTATATTCTATGGCGTAACGAAGTAAGCCGGGACAGCTCGTGTAACCATAAAAACAAGATTAACCAAATTTAGCAGTTTCGTTTATTTACCTGTAATCTGTTCCGGGCACAAGTTCGGTACACTCATCTTGTTCACTCACAAACACATAAATATATACAAAATCACATTCATGTGTAAGCGAAATCAACATTATAGTTATTCACTCCCATGCGAGTTTTATTACTGGTTGGAAATACAAAAAAAAAAACACAGATAACTAGGTAGGTTGAAATTCGACGAATATCAAATTCGATTTTCAAATCTAGCTCAAAGTTTGCTGACGCAATAACCAGTAAGGTACACTTTAATTTATCATCACATTATAAACTTTTTTAATCACTTAACGGTAAAATAGTTTCACTTTCTCTATTAATTAATTGGCTTTTAATTGGTTTCGTTTAAAGGTTAATTGAATACCTACGTTCTTAATATTTAATGTTAAAGATTTTGTTTTGATTTGATTTAAAGGAAGATTTTAAGTAAATAATGGAATGGCTATTTTGAATAAAAACACAATATCAAGGAAATATTTCAATTAAAAAAAGTTTTAAAAACTTGCGCAAGCGCACACAAAACCGTTTATAGCTCAGAACGAGTCTTAACTGAGAACTATCGGTATTTTATCAGTCTTGTCCTTTAATCGCTTTACGCTTTATTACGTACTTAGGTTTTTAGATGTATGAAACGGTAGACACGGCATTTTAATAAAATTATATATGCTTAAGTCTCTAACTATGGTTGTTACTGTTGGCATATTCCCGATATCAATCAAATGGTTGTCATATTAAAAATAATTTTGACATCTTATACTCTTAATAAGTATATCATTATTTTAGAGATTGATAGTGAGTATGACGTTCTATAATACTTTTCATTTACATAGCCTTCAAGAACTGCAATGGACCCACTCATGTTAATATGACAACTCACATTAACAATACCCAATTTGGATCATTATCACCATCTTAGCCCAAAAACGTTTTGGAAATGACCCAAAGATCGCCGCCACAACAACGTACAGTGGCGGTCTAGGACGGCGTAACAGATTTATCTATGGTCTCGTGCGCCCTAGACTGTAATAACAAGGAACAAGAGCTTTTTTGCAACCAGAAAAACCGGAAGTGTTACGCCGTCCAAGGCCGCCACTGTACGACATCTTGCGCGACCTGTTTCCACTTAAAAAAATCCATTCCACTTAACTATTAGCTTTGATAATAACATTAAAAAGCTTGTTATTGATATAATTTCTTATTATTATGAAGGATAGAATTTAATATTCCAACCCCAGAATACCGCATCTAAGTTTACGAAATCTCGTTAGTTTTACAAATGACTTTTCAAATTAGGAATGTTATTTTGAATGTTATCGGGTCGTTTCTGTAGTTTATGTTTTCAAAAACCAACTTAACTCAATAGTGACAAGAGTGACAAACTCAAAACTAGAATCTATTTATCAATGAATGTAATATTTTTTTTATTTTCAACTAGTCGACCCTCGTACCGCCTGACCTATTACTATTTTGTGCATATATTAAACATGTTAACCTTCCTCTTGAATCTATCTATCAATTAGAAAAAATCGTATCAACTTCTGTTACGTATTTTTGAAGATATAAGCATATATATAGCGACAGACAGACGCGGAAAGCGACTTTGTTTTAATACTATGTATTGATATTGATTAAGTGCTACCTATCTCATTACATACATTCAATACAGTGTGAATGATGGCAATATCAACCTTCATTTCGATTTTGTGCTGTGTTTGTCTTAAAAACAAACAACACAAACTCAAAACTTGTAGGGTTCAAAACTTTCCAAAGTAATACAGAATACGGAACCAATATAACAACTTCACATGAGTTAGAATTTCTAGACTAGAGTTTTAATTCAATATTCTTAACTCATATAGTAACAAATCTATTATCTATTCCAATATAAATAGAAAAGATTTGTTTGCTTGTTTGTTTGTAACCAATAGGCTCCGGAAACACTGAACCGAATTGAAAACCCGATTTAATGTTTTATTTAGAAATTTTGGCAGTTAGTGGTTGTTTTTTTTTGCCCATTCTGGGCAGTAAAAAGAAAATAGTCCATACAGCCATGTCTTTGGTGTAAATCAATATTATATGGCGTAACGAAGTTCGCCGGGACAGCTCGTATTTAATATATATTTAAATTCGTAGATACAACTGGCACTGATTGACATGAACAATATCGGCCCAATGATGCCGATCTTAAGCAAACGGTTGTTTTTTTTGTTTTACACTTTGCATTTTTTTTACGAGTTGCCATGTCATGTGTCGCTTCAATTGAATTAGGAACGACACGGCCGACTTTTGGTTAACTTGACAATCAGTGGCCGACTTTTTTTTAACAATTTTGGCCGACTTTATGTAGTTCTGTCCGTGTGCTCTCGGTCGGTGCACAGCTGCAACCTAGAACTCTATTTATTATGTTTTATTTTAGACTGTCAAAAAAATTTTCCCTTATGGTCAGCCTGTTACGTCGGAGAACAATTAGGACTTAGCGTATAAGTACTGTTATGTATAGCCACAGCCTCTTAGTATTACGTAACCTATTTTGGGTGGCGGTTTAAATAAAATAAAACTATACTAAATATACAAATAATCAATATATCACTGTCTGAAACGGCGAACGTCGTACCACCCTGCATTCTGAATTTTTGAAAATATTATATAGCCTAATAGGCTACTTATATACATATAGGCATATAGACATAGTATGTCACCCGGAGATGTAGCTTCCGATCAGATTTTTTCTAATCGGTTTAGTACTTTCGGAGCATATTATTATTTTTTATTCCAAGAATGTAATATCTTTGAGTTGTTTTTCAACCCCCAGAACCATTCCTTTGTCTTAAAGCCTTAAAGGCCTATTTTTCCATTACACATACACATAAACTTAAGCTCGTAATCGTATTTGCAAAAAAAAAAACACGATGTATTGTTTAATTTATTAGTCGTGTTTGGAATGAAGCACGAGGGAGTAAGAGTAGCGAGAACTGCCGGTATGGGCATTCTCGTATGCCCAAGAGTCTACGCCCTGTGCCTGGGCACCGGTAGCGCACCCCTATTTACGGCACTGCTCTTAGGTATCTCTATCTAGCTAAACAGCTATATAGTATGTAGTGTCAATAGGACGAAGCGCCGCATCGGCGCGAACGTATATCTGTCGTAGGAAGATTTGATAATTAGGGTTTTTGCAAACTAGGAATTTTGCGAAAACCCGGATAATTTGATATAAGGATTATTTTTTTCCAATTATCCTGTCAAAAAGCAGTTTTTTTGCAAAAAACCTAGTATAATTGAAAAATTTGAAACCTTTCTTAACTCTGATTGGCTAAATTATATTGTTTGCTGTCCAACTCTTATTCTAATTCTTCTCTGTAACGTCAAAGGTATTTTAAAGAACCAATCAGAATAAAAGTTAACTAGCCAGCAATAATCTAGCCAATCAGAGTTAAGGAAGGTTTCACATTTTTCAATTAAACTAGGTTTTTTGAAAAAAAAACTGCTTTTTGTCAGGATTATTGAAAAAAAAGTAATCCTATTATCAAATTATCCGTGTTTTCGCAAAATCCCTAGTTTTTTGGCAAAAAACCTAATTATCAAATCTTACTACGACATATCCATTAATACGTAGATCTCACGTAATCAAGCCAGATTCCGTTTCCTTAATGCTTCTCAGAAAATCTAGAGTTAGTCATAGCTCTCGATATTGTAGTCGTAAATTTCTTAACGTGTTTCAATCACTTCTTTGTTTACTCCTGACTCATGATTTTTTCAATTGAATGAGTATCGATAAGATTGGTAATAAAACGGGGAAAATTTTTCGGGATTACCGTTAAAATAAACAAGAAAACGCAGGAAACTTCTTAGTTGCAAAATGTACTTTTACTGTAATTTCATAATCTTACATTTTTGGTCTCATACTAAAACAATTTCTAATTTCAGGTCTTAGAATTATTCTTTTGTTAGCTAAAGTGGTCACTTTTATTTTCACAAACAAATATTTTTATGCTACACAATATAGGGCGTCATTAACGCATATTTTTGATTTCAGCCATGGTTTAGAAGATATTAATTATTTACCGAAGTGGCGCTAGTATCGCACCCGTTCGCATCTTAATTGTAAAATGCACTTTTACTGTTATTTTGTAATATTTCAAAATCGTGTTTTCCTCGTCCCTAAATTAAAAGAATTTTTAATTCAAATATTTCCGAGTTGATACAGTATAAAGATAGATAACCCATTTCCACGTCTTGAGACCTCTGACCATTAAAGAAAAGACCATTTTCTAAGTCAGTAACTTCCTTAGATTCTCGTGACAAAGCTTAGCGTGGGTCTACCCATCTCGATCATGGAGATAGTGCTATGCCTATTGTCACAAACAAACAAACATCACAATTCACAATACCTTAGGACTTATGGAGGAAGTTTCTTAGTAGATATTGCGTGTGAGATTGCCTTGAAAGATCTGTGTGCTATTTATTGTGAATGCAACACTGTCTTTTGTTACAATTTTATGGTTTATTTGAATTGTAGAGTAAAACAATTAAATAATGAAATACTTATTAAAACTATGTGTATAAATAACATTCAAAATAGATTTCTAATAAGAGTAGCATAGGGCCTCATTAATGAATTAATTATCCATTTGAACTAAATTAAAATAATATAATAATAGCTAGACCTTATTAAATGCTATCAAATTTATTTCTACTGGCAGAGCTAGAGCTTATCAAAAATATTCTACCTAACTTTATCTAGACAGTGAAAACTTTAATACAAAAAATATATTAAATATTACTGCTCAAAAAACTTCGAGTGAAGAGTAGAAAATAAAATAAAATATTAACAAGATTTTAAATCAAATAATTAAAGGACATGTTTTATTGTTATTCGCCATCTTCTTCAAATTAAGATCTTCGCTATTCTCTGTGGAGCCTCTTCCACACTCCGTTTTCCCGCCAGCTGCTTGACTTCTTAATACGACATCTTTCCTTTCGTTTCGTTTATCAAAGTATTTATGTATATTATTATGTAAGTGTATCAAATTTCTTCTCATTTTCATCAAGTCAATAAAATGTTTAAAACACCGCCGACTCTCCAAGCTTGTCCAGCAACTTGTTGTGATAACGTTTATCTGTTTTATGTGTAACAGTTTGTAAGTTTGTTGCGCTATCTAGTTGTAAACATCCGGTCAAATGGCCTGTCAGAGTTTCTCAAACTGGGGTTTAACTCTAAGTATGCGACGTTTTCTGTACAGTTTTCTGCCTTTCGGGCTGGTTTGTGATCTTGTGGACAGTTGGCATTGACATTCGCTTGCCTAAAGCCTAAAGCTACATGAGAGACGACCCTTTTTTTTTGTAGGCGGGGAAACTCCTAACTGGGGTTTGCACCCACTAAAACCCCGCCGGTGTCCATTTCGGCTGTTTGCAAGGGGGTCACGGAAGATCTCTCGAACTTAGTGTTCAGCTCCGCGACATGAGAGACGACACCCTGCACCTCCTCGCTTAATGCAGTATAGATAGACAGGTAAGTACCAATTAAACGGTGTTTTTATTTATTAAAGGTATTGCACTTTACTAGAATTTTAATAAAATATATTTTGTGTTGAACAAATGTTCTTTTTATTTATTCATAAAGTTTATTTACACCAACTGAGTACGCCGAAATCGGAGAGGGTTTTACATATCGAACAGACCTGGTCCTTCGCCTTTTTTTTGTAGATAACAGTCTTAAAAAAGACGTAGTTTTTTGGATATAAACACTTATAACCCGCGGACTTCAAACTTGACATAAGTTTGTATAATTTGCTTTTTGGCGGGGCGTAAAGTTTGAAAAGCTTTGTTCTATCCTATCAAATTACTTAATAATGATTCCTTGGACTTTACCGTTTTAAGTTGGACGTTTTGTAATAACATAAGAAACGTTTAAATAGACTTGTCTTCACAAAATAAAAAATATAAAATAGAATGGTTTTTTTAAGGTTACAATAAAAAAGTTTGAATTGTTTGGAATAGGTTTGATTGTTTTTTTTTCTTATATAACGCCCTTAAACTCAAAGATATTTTGCTGTACCTTTTATTATGATCAAAATACATAGTTTATTGTTGTCGGATAACCTCTGCTCAGGTTTTTTTTGGGGTTATCTCTACCCTTTTTTGCCATTAAATGTTTTAAAAAAGTTATATTGCATTTTAGAAACCTCTAATGTCTATTTTACAAACAAAATGATGTGGTATAAAATCATGAATTATTAATGAGACCATCACCTTTTGTGATTTGATGAATAAACGTTAGCCCGACGACAACATGTAGAAAACACTGTGTTGTATTATAAAACAAGGTCGGAAGTTATCCAAACTTTGTTAAGTATATTGTAAATAAAGGAATGGTTAAATAACATAGTGTAGGGCCGCACTAAAGTAGCCTATCCGTGTAATTTAATTTTTTATAACTTGAACCGAAGGAGCTCTATTTTTCAAATACTTACTTATTTCTAAAATAAAAAAGTGGCTACTTAGAATTGTGGCCTACTGTACCAACATACTTTAACGATTTACAAACCTAACTGCCAAAGAAACACTATGACTAATACCACGGCGATACATTACAATGAGCCTGTTAACTCCTCAACTACGTGTCAAGGGTTTTGCAAATTAGGTATTAGCTCACCACTTCATACATTACTGTTATGAAGGTTGCACTACACTTGACAGTACTGGACTAGCACGGAAACAACGATGTTTTTTTTGTTGATTTTGGTTATTGAAACTATGTACCTTAGTTATTTAGTATAGTTTAGTATTTTTTAATGCTCTTCTTTGTTGTATTTATTTTAATTTTTTCCAACATTAATGTAAGTATATACAACATTAAATTAATTGAGTAGATTACTATAAAAAAAAAGTTTATACAGAATATTTACAAATAAATATATGATTTAGTGTTTTCTTAAAAAAAATATGACATGTAACTTGAGTAAAAATGCACAGTGTAGGTAATGATCAAGAAAGGGTATGCTTAAGAATAAATTATTATCTAAGTTCAAAAAGGCATCTGCCTGAAATCACAAAAACTTTATGTGATGTAAACTAAAAAACGAAAACGTTAAAGTTCAGGCAAAATCATCCAGAAACGATTCTTAGGCGTAAATATATTACATGCGCGGCAACCTTAACAAAATAGAAGTGCCTATTTTAATGTCAATGGTTTACCAACGATCGGAGTGATACCTCAAGTGATCAGAAAGTGCCCTATGTCTACATCTACTTATGTGGCATTTCGCGATACCATTTTGGAAAGTGTTCTGTAGCATTTGCGTGACATTGGAATGGAGAATATAAACTTACTGAAAAATGTATTAAAGTAATATAGTATAACTGACTGTGAAAATTAAACAAAGATAACTTCTTTTAAAATTTTAATAAATCTTAAATGCTACTTGCTACTTTTTCGCAAAATGGTCAATTGGGACGAATAATATAATATTTATCGATAACGAATACAATACAAACACGGTTAAAGTAAAATTTGTGTATATTATGTAATTATTCTTATAAAAATATTATTTTGCTAATGAGTAGAGAAAAAGGTACAGAACAAACTCATTTTCACTAACTTTCAAAGCGCGAAGCGCACCTTTGTCCTTATTTTGTGCAAAAATAAATAATTTTCCAGTCGAGCTCTCCCTTTGGTATGAATTCAAAATGTAATTTCAAAATGGGAACAATGTCAGACAATGACAGATCATTATGTCACAGTGAAACAATACAGCGGATTATTTGTCGCGGCCGCGAGATGATTTGTCATCGAAAATTAATTATCCTGTGGAAACAAAAGTAACGGAAAAAAATGCAACCCAAAAACTTCACAGGGATATTGTATGTTTATATAAATGACTGGGAAAAAATTGATCGCCTGCCGTTATCGACGTTATAGCGATTTGTGGGGGAGGCTCTCATCATAACATAAAGATTCGAGTCTTTGATTTATGAGTTTAAACTATTTATTTTGCTTCAAAGTCTCATAAATACTTTGATCAATTAGAATATGACGATTCCATCTGATGCTGCTGCTATATATTTATAATTATAACTGAAGCGACGTCTAGCAGCTCTAAAACTTTTTCCTCTTAAACACAATGAAAAAAGGCTCCATAAATGTTTCACCAAAGTTAGTCATTCATACCTAGTGCTTTCCGCATCCAGTTATTCCCATGTCTAATAAGTCGTTCTCTCGAAATTAAAATAGTTTTCTAGCCATTTGATGTTGCTGCTACCTAGTTATTGATAATATTTGAAATTATTACTACAACGACGTCTAGCAGCTTAATAACTTTTTCTTTTTCTACCCAATGCTGAATAATGGTTCCTGAAATGTTTCACTCTTGGTCTATTGCCTTCCATATCCAGTCTTTTTCGAAATTCGAATCATCTTCTCGCTTAAACAATAAGAAAATGTAACACGGCCATCTGATTTTGATGAAATATTTTTGAAATTTTACAACTTTTTTTTTTACATTCAATGCTGAATAATGTTTTTATTTTTATACTCACCAAAGATTGTCATATACTTTCCGCATCCAGTCAATCCCATCAGACTCGTCTAATAAGTCGTCCGTTTGAAAATCTAATGGTCTTCAAGCTTGACCAAATTAGAATATGATGCTGCCATCTGATGCAGATGGTAAATCTTTTAAAATATAACTAAGTCGAGACTTGCACCCCATGCTAGTAGGTAAATGTGTTTCCAATGTCAGTCTTTTGCTTTTTGTTTCCAGTCATTCCTCTGACTCGTCTATAAGTCATCATTTCGCGAAGTTCAGTCTCCATACAGAATTTTTGTTGCATCTTCCGTCACTTTTGCTAAATTATTTTGATCCACCCTTTGCCATTTTCTTCTAGCTATAGCAGCACTTTGTAAGATGGCCTTTAGAACGCATCGGGCCAAGTTACCCAATGATGTTTTCCACCGATAAATATGCCAGCATTATATCGGTGCAGCCGCTGCTATGTTTTATTCAAACATTATGCGTGTCTCATTCTCATTGTATTCAAATGCGTCTACTTTCGCCAATTACAATGATTCGGGACTTGCGAAACAGCTGTCTAGATGGATTGGATCCGAAGTATTTTGTGACGGTACCTTTAATACTTAGTTTAATGACAGGAAAATTCTATTGACTAATTTCCAGGAATGGTAACTAAAGTTTTGAAGCAGCATCGTAAGACATGATGAGGAAATCTTATGAGATTCCGATGAGAAAGTACAAACAAATAATTTTATATATTTCTGCCACAATACGTATTTTTTACTGTAAAGAAGATAGATATCAATCAATACATAATATATACTATGTATAAAACAAAGTCGCTTCCCGCGTCTGTCCCTATGTATGCTTAAATCTTTAAAATTATGCAACGGATTTAATGCGGTTTTTTTTAATAGATAGAGTGATTCAAGAGGAAGGTTTATGAGTATAGTACGTGCACAAAATACTTATAAATTAGGCGGTACGAAGTATCTATAATATAAAAATGAATCGCAAAATGTGTTGGTAAGCGCATAACTCAACAACGCCTGGACCAATTTGGCCAAATCTTTTTTTTTAATGTTCGTTGAAGTTCAAGGATGGTTTTTACGGCGAGAAAAATTAGAATCATTGATGGAAAAAGCCTAAAAATAGCCCTTTTCTTTTTCCCATACAAATGATTTGTAACTAAAACGTAGTCAATTTGAGCTTTATTGCTATGGTATAAAGTTCATCAAGCACTCACTGTTGTCTAAGCAATGATGGTGTGTTACTAACGTCAAAGATCATATCTATCAAAACAATGTGCGTGTGTGCGTTGTAGCACAGAATACATTGTTGGAGGAGTTTAATGTCGCGTTCCGAAACTCGCGTTTCTTTTGTATTAGTTTCGGCACGCGAGATAAAATGCATCACAGTTTCCACGTCATTAAATCAGTCAAACAAAAATCGCGTTACCAACAGTGTTTTTTTATTTTTATAGTACGGCTTAAAAGGATTTGACTTCAAGTCATATCAAATTTAAAAAAAAAAGTTGTCTGTTACCTAATCTACTGAGTTTGCTTTTGACAACTGATACACGAAACAAATTGAAATGTCGGCGATTATATCACAAATATGTTGTTGACATGTATGTAAAAATTGAAACGGAGATATTAACATTCATCAGGTTGAATCAAACCAAACTCCGATCTGAAGAGTATATTCACCTTCGAGATGCGATTAATACTGATGGAAATGCACAGAATGTCGGTCGGATGACTATTCTTCCAGCAACATACATCGGAAGCCCTCGGCATATGCACGAATATGCTCAAGATGCCATGTCGTATGTTCGTCATTATGGTACAGCAGATTTGTTCATCACATTTACATGCAATCCGCAATGGATAGAAATCTAGCAGGAGTTATTCCCTGGGCAATCACCCATTGATCGTCATGATATTACAGCCAGAGTCTTTAGACAAAAGTTGAAATATTTAATGGATTTCATCGTAAAACATAATATGTTTGGTGAGACACGCTGCTGGATGTATTCTGTGGAGTGGCAGAAACGAGGATTGCCACATGCACACATTTTGATTTGGTTGGTTGAAAAGATAAGGCCAAATGAAGTTGATGCAGTGATATCAGCTGAAATCCCTAATGTACAAGTAGATCCTGGATTGCATGAGGTAGTTATCAAAAACATGATACATGGTCCCTGTGGAACTCTTAATCAAAATTCACCGCTTTCCTCAAAGTTTTTGTGAGTTAACTCGATCAAAAGATGAACTTATTCAGAAGGTGTTTCCAGATGTTTCTCAAAATTACAGAAACCATGATTGGTTGAGCGAACGAGCTATACTGGCTTCAAAAAACATAGATGTAAATGAATTAAATTTCAAAATTCAAGAACAAATTACAGGCGAATTGAGGATATATAAATCAGTTGATTCGGCTACTAATCAAGATGATGTAGTCAACTATCCACCGGAATTTTTAAACTCGCTGGATTTGCCAGGATTGCCACCTCAATTAAAGGTTGGATCGGTGGTTATAATGTTGCGAAATATCACCAACCGCGTCTTTGCAACGGTACACGGTTAGCGATAAAAAAAATACTAAACAATGTGATAGAAGCAACTATACTCAAAGGAAAGTATAAAGGAGAAGATGTTCTCATACCGCGCATCCCAATGATTCCGACTGATGTGCCATTTGAGTTTAAACGACTACAGTTTCCAGTGCGGCTTGCTTTTGCTATGACTATAAACAAGTCCCAGGGGCAATCATTAAGTGTTTGTGGTATTAATCTAGAAAACCCATGTTTCTCACATGGTAAATTGTATGTTGCCTGTTCCCGTGTTGGAAAACCATCAGATTTGTTTATCTATGCGCCAGGTAATCAAACAAAAAACATCGTATACCACAAAGCACTACAATGATAATAATAATAATTATGATTCACACGATTAACAATAAAGCGATTACTTACTTTTAAATCCTTATATATATTTTATTTAATTATTTTTTATTCACAACGCCCTATCACCAGGGTGACGGTTCTGTTCAGGAGAATTTTTTAAAATACGTAGGCAAAAAAACTGCTACATTACAAATCTTTTTGACAGGACGAAGTCTGTCGGGTCAGCTAGTTTTTCATAAATACTTTGTATAAGTAAGTAAAAGTAAAAAACACTACAATGCACACAAAGTAAGATACAAAAGTAAATTAGCAGGGGTAAAAAACATTTGAATTTGCATGCAACGGGCGACCTTAACGCTAAAAGCGATTTCTTCCAGGCAACCCACTTGGAACCGTATGAAGAAGGATACAAATTTAATTGTTGTTCGATTGTTATTAATGTTTAAACGACTTTTATTACTTCAAAGGATAAAATGAAACCTGGTTGTTAGATATCAAAATATATAAAAGTTCGTCAGAGGCACTGTTTTTTTGTGATTTTTTTGCTAACCATACAATGGAAATTTCGGTTGCATCAATGAAACCACTGCAGATTCCACTTGGTAATAAATACAGTAAGTACTGTCAAGCCAGGCAAGCTGGTAAAAAACATCCCTCCATTGTAACAACTTGAATGGACGGGTAAAAAGTATGTCTTTCATTCGAACATTGCTTTGAGCTGTGTGTGTGGTCATAAATGTATAATCCATTGAATGGAAAGCTGCACTGGTAGCATGAACGACAATTTTTCGCATTTTTCAGTAATTTTTGATATCTTTATAATATATATTATAATAACATAATAATAACACATCACACTCAGAGCCCCTAACTAGGAAGAACCTGTATCTAGGGCGCCCGAAACACACACAGAGACGAACATCACACCCAGACCGGAAACAAACATCGATATTCATCATATCAATATTCGCCCCGCCCAGGAATCGAACCCGGGTGCTCACGCTTACTCAGTCCACATCACTGCCAACTGAGCCACGGAGCAGTCGACAGTTTAGACATTTAATTTCGGGAATAAAGATGATCGTCACAAGTGACAGATTTTTGAGTTTTCTTAAATAATAAGGATATTTGCTTTGTGTAGCAATAAATCACAATTTAGTGGCAATAGCACAAGAAAAATATATTTTTAAATTTAATAAATCGGTGAAAATCCAAAGCAAAAAAAAAACATGGCAAACTTGTGAACGAGTAATGTAAGGCACCAAAAACACCACCACCTTTACAACAAAAATTCATTGAGTAATGGTTTCTATTTCTATAACATCAATCAAAAATATATATATATATATATATAATTTCGGTGGACAATTTTCATTTCAGTAAACTCTTTAAAATGTAAACTTAAATATTTCATTTAGTTTTGATCTTATTCGACGTCTACTCACGCACATTTTACTGGTTAAAGTTTTATTAGTCACTAATTCTATGTCAATATCATTAAAAAAAAAAAGAAATGATAAAAATTATCAGCTTGTTGAATTTCACCCAAATAGGTTCTAAAATAGTATTTATCAGGATTTTCTTTATAATTTGGCAACCATTTAGACTACGCTACCTAAATGAGATTTTGTCAGCGAGTAAATAATCACACCATATTATAATAGGTATTGAACATGGCTCCCATTATTTTCAGATCATATTTTTGGTGAGACTTCAATAACTGATACAGTAAATTCAAGTTTCAAGAATATCCTTTAACTGCTCATTCAATGAGCGGTTTTTTTTATTCCGTAGCTTTCAATTCCAAAAGCTCATACATATTATAACTGTTATTTCATTCAGTGTTTTAAAAAGCAGTTTCTTTAATTTATAAAATCTGGACATGCGCGTTGTTTTATTCATGAACCTCAACGTTTGTGTGGACGACGACGCACAAAGGAAAAAGGCTTTTTTCGGTGATTCAGAAAGTTGAAGACGATTTTAGTAAGGTATACAATGCAAAGTCAAATCGCCTGAATCAATTTTACTGCCTCCGTGGCGCAGTGGTCGACTTGGTTTCCATATGTCCGGGATCGATATTCGTTCGGGAAAATCAATAATATTATAAATTTTGCGTTCCACCCCTTGTCTCGCCAAGCCAACGCAGTTCATTGCTCTGATAGTATACTTGTAAATTATTTTTCATATTGTTTTCAGCATCCTGAATAACAATTATTTAAAAATGTATTTTTAAGTAAAAAATACTAATTTTACCATAAAGCGGCTTCGCTCTCGTTATTATATTACAAAATAGTAGAAAAACAAAATTAATAATTTACAAACAAGGCCAATTTTCAGGAATGAGAAATATAAGCTAGTTTAATTCACTTAAAATTTAAGAGTAATTTCGCTTTGCCGCTCTCAGTTATTCCATTAGTGTTCCATTTTCATTTTGCCGCCATCTTGGAATCATAATTAGAGGCATACCGTAGTTACGTGGGTCAAAACTATTTAATTTTATTTAGTACTTGCTGTCACGGCGAACTTCGTATCGCGCCTTGTAATTTAATATGGAGTTTTTTTTTTTTTTACCTTCTTCCGCTCAATTTTCTCATATTATCTCACTATCTTCAAAACCTTCCCTGGACTACTACGAACATTTCCAAACTAAAATCAACTAAATCGGCCCGGCCGTTCTAGAGTTTTAGCGTGACTAACGAACCACGATTCATTTTTAATATAGTAGAGGTAGATAGTAGAAGGAAACCCCACGGCTAAGGTTTTTTTATTTAACAGCACTATGTATTAAATCTAGCACAAGAAACATCAAAGACATCCTAAGGGCACACGATGATTTTATATTGAAAATGGATAGGTTGACGAGCGATATACTGTTCTTATTTAAATCCTTTGAAAGAGTAGAGAACAGGATAAGCTGGGATCATCTCAGGTTCACTGCTTCTAAGCTTACCTGTAACAAAGAAACAAAAAGAAATTTAATGTTTGTGCTAAAAAAAAAAGGACTTACGCAGAATAAGGTTTGTTTTTGGAAATCAAATATGTTTTTTTGATAGTTTAAACAAGTAAATGATAGTAATTACCGATATATGATTAAAGAAACCTCGTTAAAATATTGTTTATTGTTGTAAATATTGTACAGTGACGGTCTAGGAGGCCGTAACAGATTTGTCTATGGTTTCGTTAGCTCTAGACTGTATTGCCAAAGAACAAGAGCCTATTTTGCAAAACAGAAAAACCGGAAGTGTTACGGCCACCTAGACCGCCACTGTACATGTACATAATACCTTCATTATTTTTTTTATCTAAAGAAATAACAAAATACTTAGTAATAAAATAGATATTTACATTAACTTAAAATACCTTCTTAGGTGGTAAAATACTCTCTGAGACCTATAGTTGAAAAGGTTTACATTGTTCGAAATATACCATAAGCCACCACAATGCTTTTTTTTACTTCACATAAAAAAACACAAAAGTTTTTTTTAATTTTAATCTCCCCTTTGAATTGCGCCACTATCCAATTACAGTTTTTTTATTCAATAAAAAGTAAATAAAATAGAGCCATTGTTTGTTCGTCAAAAAGATAAACGCACCCTGTTGTTACCGTGATGTTGTAAAATGACTTTGGATGCGGCATTCATTTACCTTTTCAGGTGTTTTTTTTATTAGTTTAAACTGTATCTGTCCTTTACTATAGCTTTGGTTGATAGTTGTATACAATTGGCTATCTTACTAACTTGTGAAAGTAACTACTTTGTTAAAACATAACATAACATAATCTCACGCCTTTTTTTCCCCGAAAGGTTAGGCAGAGGCACCAGCTTGAGAGCCGGACCCACGTTTTAGCCGAGTTTATGCTTACTACTTTGTTAAAGTATCAAATACTGAAATTAATCTAAAAAACATGAACTATTTCTGTTTAACATGACCAGGCGTAAAGCATTTTTGTAATGCACCGCGTATTCTTGGACACAGTAGAACTTTTTTCTAATTCAGTTTAAAATTTATTCAAATAACTTAGTATTTTTTAGCTTATTCGTGAGTTTGGTAAGATAAGATGTAACTTTTTGTAAGTCATTTGATAACAAATGTAACTACTTAAAAGACTTACTTAGATAAAAATGCCATATCCACGTCCATATTAGTAGATCCAAAAAAAAGGTAAAATATGAAATTGACGTTGCACTCGTCACGGTTCACGGTCTAGCTCTGCCTCTAATAACTACATATTGTTTAACGTACGGACAGGATGTGGTATTGTCTGTTTGTCTGTACAATGATTGAGGGCTTTTTTAACACTTAAACTTACAACAACATCGTTTACAAGTCTTTGTATTCGCTTCGATTAGAATCGACCGTTTTGGTGACCCCGTTAAAAAGAAATAATAATGATTTTTTGTTTAACATAGGTACATGCATACAAATTACACGCCTGTTTTCTATCGGGGGTAGGCAGGGACTGTTGATTTTGACTTGCCACAATCCTGACATACCTCTTTCACTTCTCCTTCAGTCATATAACCCTTATCATACAACCACGTCGGTTTTGTGAACTCTTCACTTGGCCTTTCTTGAGGACGAACAATACCTCTCCCAACCGTGCCTTCCACATTCGCTCTGAATTTGTATGACTTTGTATGATTTCAGAACACCATTTTTAATACAGGATCTACCTAGTTAAGGGTTCTAAGTGTGATGCGTTATTATTATAAAATTATAGTTTTCGATCTTTTACTTTGCATAACATTCGTTGAATCTGCATCTGACAGTTTTAATTTCTATGAAAATGATTTGTCTGTAATTTTACTGGAGTTTGTATTACCATAAATTTAAAATCCAAACTATTTATTATCTTGCAAAACTGGAAATGTCTAATGCCCGTAATATCCAACTCGGTTTAAACAGCTTGAATAGTTTATACTGCATTTGTCACTTTCTTTCTCATATTAACAAAAAGTGACAACTGCAGCTTAAACCACCGACACAGTTTAAACGTTTAAACCGGGTTAGATATTATAAGTTCATAATCAATCAATCAATATATATAAAACTCTTCCGTTACTGACTGACTGACAGACAACGCAGAGCCGAAACTACTGGGCGTAGCGGGCTGAAATTTTGCATGTAGGTTCCTTAGGGAGTGTAGGTGAGCACTAATAAAGGATTTCCCGAAATACCATGGGAACGGGAAAAAAATGGATTTTTGTGGTTATGAGAAATCTTGCGCGTGTGAAACCGCGGGGCAGCCTCTAGTCAATATATATAAAACTCTTCCGTTACTGACTGACTGACTGACTGACAGACTACGCAGAGCCGAAACTACTGGGCGTAGAAAGCTGAAATTTGGCACGTGGGTTCTTTGGGGAGTGTAGGTGAGCACTAAGAAAGGATTTCCCGAAATTCCCATGGGAACGGGAATAAACCGGGTTTTTGTGTTTATGAGAAATCTGCGCGAGTGAAACCGCGGGGCAGCCTCTAGTTTTTTATATAACTCCTTCGCAAAAAGGATTTCATTTTCTCTCTTTCGTGTAAGTACAATATTCAGGATCAAACGTAGGTAGGTATCAAATTTGGTTACCTAGCTTCCAAGCTTTAACTTACGTTCACGTTCACGTCGCAAGTTCACAAACCAATTTTCGTCAGAAGCGGTCTAGACGTAAACAAGTTAGTAACCTACCTACGATATGTGTTATCACGTAGGTAGGTTTAAAATTACCCTTTATAATTAATATTGAAAACGTTTTTATAAGGAGGACTAATTAAATCTCCTGTCTCCTATATATTTAAAAATGAATCGTGGTTCGTTAGTCTCGCTAAAACTCGAGAACGGCCAAACCAGGCCGTTTCATAAAATCAACGCAGTAGGTCCCTTCTAAAACTCCTTACCTACTAGAAAACTGTATCTAGGTTTTTCACACATATTTATTATTATATCATAGTCCTAACTTAGGCGAAAGAGCTATGTCAGTGTGTTACGCAATCACGCCTAAAATAAAAAAAGATATGGCTGGCAATGTTTGCCGGGGACAATTTTTAATCCGAAAATCTCATAATTTTTATTCATAATAATTAATTTATTTTATCGTCGTCCGAAACGTTACCGTAACACCTAGGTATCGCGTATTACGAATCTTTTTTTCTAAATTTTTTTGTCTCAAGCTAACAACAAAACCTCCTAATTGACCTATTATTATAACCCTTTTACCTGCAAAGTGCTAGAAAAAACACCCTTTTATTCAAACACAAAAAGGTTTCTTATGAATATGAAACAGATTTTTATATACACTACACTACACAGGGCTGCTTAATAGGCTCATAAAAAAATATTTTATCCTAACGTTTTTAAAAGTTCATTATTGTAAATTACTTAGACAGGTTTATGAAGATAGAAAGATAGACTTGATTAAAATCAATTACTAACTAAACTAAAGTCAACGATAACATAGCTAAAAGAATTTCGGTACGCAGGGCAAATAGCTTGAAGAACAGATGGTCACCTGGTCAAAACCTGGGCCCTCAGTCTCATCGCGCAAAACGTAACTATCGAATAAAAGTAGAGTAGGAACAGTACGTTAATCACAAGAAAATACACATTTGGTAGTCTCGTAATGAATTTTGCTATAACTATAGCAGTAGTATCGCAATAGATTGGAATTGACCAAAAAGGGTAGTCTGCTCCATAATAAGATAATGTTATGATTAAGTTCGACTGACATTATAAATGTCAATACTAATTGATATTAAGTGACAGTTGCACTACGCCCAGTCCAATTTCGTCTAATAAAACAGGATTAACTATTTAGGTAAAAAAACCTAGATTATTCCATAGCTTGCTATTCATATTCTATTGCTATACTATAATGATCGATCAAAGTTACCAGACTCGCAATTTTTGACCCCATCGTAGTAGAGTAATAGTAGAATAATAATAGAATAGAAGTTTAATCGTAAGTTTAAGAGACTAGAGTCCCTGGTGAAAACTGCTGGATTAATTGCCGCTCAAGACCTGTCGTAGATGTGTCGGGAACGCCTTTCCAGCAGTGGACGTTTCTTCATTTTAGAAATTTCTACTTCATCAGTAAGTGATGGATATACAAAACGAATTTAAAAGGGAAAAGATTGAGATATAAAATCACGAGTTAAGTTTTTATTTATTACTAGAGGCTGTCCCGCGGTATTTCCCGCGCAGATTTATCATAAACACAAAAATCCCGTTTTTTCCCGTTCCCGTGGGAATTCCGGGAAATCGCTTCTTAGTGCTCACCTACACCCCCCAAGGCACCCACGTGCCAATTTTCAGCTTTCTACGCCCAGTAGTTTCGGCTCTGCGTTGTCTGTCAGTCAGTCAGTCAGTCAGTAACGGAAGAGTTTTATATATATAGATTATCATTTAAAATCACCGGCTACTTTTCAACGCGTTACTTTTCACACAGAAAATTACTACCATGACCTTTAACGAGAAATTTGTATAAAACATTATCTGATATGCCGCTCACTGAAGATTAGGTGTAGATAGCTGGTTTAAATCTTTGTGGGGTTCCGTATATTAGTAACGAGCGTCTGCCCCGCGGCTTCACCTGAGCTATTTCCTTTAAAACAGCAATAGCCCAATGTCCCGTTCCTGTAAGATTTTCGGGATAAAAAATATCTTTTGTTCTTTCTCAAACACTCTGCTATCTCTGTACCAAATTTAATTTAAATTGGTTCAGTAGTTTCGGAATGAAAGCGAGACAGACGGACAGTTAATTTGGCATTTATAATATTAGTGAAGATTACGTGTATTATAATTATAACGTAATCACACTCAGAGCCCCTACTATGAACAACATGTATCTAGGGTGCCTAAAACACATATAAAATGGAACAAATACACCTTGACAGGGAAACAAACATCGAAATTTATCATAACAATGTCCGCCACACCGTCGGGAATTGAACCCGATACGCACGCGTCGCAGTCGTCATCACAGACAACTGAACCACGGAGGCAGTCAGAAATCCAAAGATACAGAAGATAAACCAAATTATGATTCTTTTGATGATACAAAATTACTACGTTTAAAAGTCATAGCACAGTGTTGCTAAAAACGGACGCTTTTGGCAGCAATCTGTAGCTTTCTTTGGTCTTTAACCTAAAAGCTATACAACAGTGCTATAAAAATACTAGGCTACATTATCTAGTGGAATACTGTTTCGTATTTATTTATAGATATTTGCCTTAGTTTCGAAGATATAAATGTTTTTCGCGGGTGGCGCTACTTTAGCTGTGCCTCTTAATAAAACGATTGGCACGGACGGAACCCTTTCATAATATAATTCGGAAGGCATGTTCCGCGGTGCACATTAAGTCTCGTATAAATTACTTAACAAGAAGTTATTCGACACAATTTCTGAGACCGTCGAGATTAAACTTCTTAACGTTCACCGACAAATGAATGTCCGAGTGAGTCGTGTAAACGGGGCCTTATGTCGTGCGAGATTTATGAGCTTTAAAATAAAGTTGAAGAAAAATATCTTCAGAAGTTCAGAAGTATTGCGCTTTCCTGTTGTGAATGGGTTGGGATGTTTTTACCGTGGAGTTAATTTTATATGGTTACAACTTCTCAAATCCGAATTGGCTCAAACAATATTTTTTTAGGAACTTCCTCATTATGGAATGAATGGCGAGTGGCCGATTCTGGGTGTCACTGTCACCGGCATATAAGAAACACAATCATCATCAATATCAATACGTAGTACGTAGTATAAAACAAAGTCGCTTTCCGCGTCTGTCCCTATGTATGCTTATATCTTTAAAACTATGCATCGGATTTTGATGAGGGTTTTTTCAATAGATAGAGTGATTCAAGAGGAAGGTTTATAAGTATAATATATGAGCAAAATAGTAATAGGTTAGGCGGTACGAAGTTCGCCGGGTCGACTAGTAAGTAATACACCCGATTTCATTGAACTAAAACGCGATTAATTTTAGTATTACAAAAACATTAACCACAAAATTGTTAGACCGGTCTATGTTAAATTATTTTTTTAAACATAATCTAGTGATTAAGTTAACTCTTTTTGTGGCCGTGCTTTCTACTATCGTGATGGTAGCATTGCATTTGCGCCACTATTGAAACAAAAAGTATAGCGTGTTTGTATAATAAATAAAATATCTATTAGTAAGTGGGTCCATTACAATACTACCATTCCCATCTCCTCTCCTCCCATGGGTGTCACAAAAGGCAATTAAGGGAACACCTTCCCGGGACTTCGCAGTATACCAAATAAGGTATATACTAATAAGAGTAAATAGTCTATTTGACCTTCAACAAGTGATATCTTGTATCCTATACTAAATCAATATATATAAAACTCTTCCGTTACTGACTGACTGACTGACTGACTGACTGACAGACAACGCAGAGCCAAAACTACTGGGCGTAGCGGGCTGAAATTTTTGCACGTGGGTTCCTTAGAGGGTGTAGGGGAGCACTAAGAAAGGATTTCCCGAAATTTTCATGGGAACGGGAAAAAACGGGATTTTTGTGTTTACAAGAATTATGCGCGGGTGAAACCGCGGGGCAGCCTCTAGTATTATATAAAATGAAGTCGCTTTCCGCGTGTAAATCTTCAAAATTATGCAACGGATTTTGATGCGGTCTTTTTTAATAGATAGAGTGATTCAAGAGGAAGGTTTATAAGTATAATAAATGCACAAGAAAGTAATAGTTTAGGCGGTACGAAGTTCGCCGGGTCGACTAGTCCTATACTAAATAAAAAAAATTGACTTTTGATTTTTTTTGACCTTGCTTGCTCTATCTTCTACAGCGACCGCTAACCAAAATTTTGTTCATAATTCAATAAATGAGCTTGAGAGTGTGGTGCCTGTGTAGAAGCAACAGATACCATAATTGACATCTTCCGATGTCGGTGGGACAGGACGGCTACTTATCTGTCAATGAGTTAAAAAATAAAGATCACAGTCACACACACTGTTGTTTTCTGGTGACTTTTTTATGACTTCCGTGTCGTGATTGTGAGAAGCAATTTCATGAACTTTATATTCGTAAACTTCGTACAGTGGCGGACTAGGTCGGCGTAACACTTCCGTTTTTTCTGTATTGAAAAATAGGTCTTGTTATTTGGTATTACAGTCTAGGGCCCGCGAGACCATAGACAAATCTGTTACGCCATCCTAGTCCGCCACCTTACAATATAAAAATCACACAATATTAATAAAGATGAATCTACAATCGTCTATATTTGACTGCTCTATTTCTGACTGCTCCGTGGCTCAGTTGGCAGTGATGTGGACTGAGTAAGCGTGTGCACCCGGGTTCGATTCCCAGGCGGGGCGAATATTGGTATGATGAATATTGATGTTTGTTTCCGGTCTGGGTGTAATGTTCGTCTCTGTATATGTTTCGGCAACCCTATATACAGGTACCCTAGGTAGGTTAGGTTATTATCACCTATTATTATTTAGGGATTTAGGGATAGTGTAGGATTCCTTATCGATTTGGTCCAGTAGTTCCAGAGCCCATTCGATTCAAACAAACAATCAGATCATTCCTCTTTGTAATATTGATTTTGATGTATGCCCGAAGCTTCGCATGTCTCTTATTAATTTTTTATAGTACATATAACTTAGCATTAAAGTGTATCATAACATAAAATGAACCATAAAATTTAGTGGCCAGTTTAAATCGTTGCCTTCTTAGTACTTTGCTTTTGCTACGCCACGCTGGATGTGCCTTAGAAATAAGTGAGTAGTCTTCCTTAAATTAAATTAAATCAACAACATTAATCTACACAATTTTAATAAACACCTTAATTAGCAGAACCTTCCAGGCTCATACAACTTTAACCTTTAACAGAACATTCATAGAGATCATAACTCAATCCGTGTCTAAAACATGTTACTTCCTACACAAATTGATCATTTACCTTGACCTAAGCTTTAATTAACCCATTCAACTCAGTGGCCCATATGCATACTATATACGTAAGTAACTACAAACACTGGATTTGTTAAGGCGAAGTAGTTTCAGGAAAAAGCAATGGGATTGGTGACGCAATGGTCTGTCCTGTAGACCTGTAGTAGACAGTTTATTTTACATTTGTTTGCCAGTTTTTTCTTATTTATTTAAATAGGTATCTAAAAATACAGTCACAGTTTATTTTAACGTCTACTGTCTCTTGTATGTACTTAAACTTTTTTTTTTATTGAAAACTTCCGATCATGAATCAGAAGGCTTGAAGAAATAGGGAGGAAAGCATTTGCTCAGCAGTGGAACCCTTAGCAGGCTAATAAAAAAATGTAAACTTACAATTTTGCACCCGCAGAAATCTTTAGGTGCTGAGAAGCATTATTAAACTTCCTTATTAATGTACCTTTTAAATCGATCTCTGGTTTGAAAACCGAACTTCCCCTTAACAGCACTCGCTCGAACGGCTCTTTGATGTCGCTTTGATCCCGAGGTAGAGCTTTCTACATACATAAATTAATACATGCATGACACCAAAGGGCGTCCAGTGTCGGTTTTATTGAGAGCCACTTCCGGAGATACGGGTTGACACACACACAAACAGCCATTCATTAATATTTAAGTTCTTAGATATCAGGATATCATAAAAAATATCAGGTCGTTCTTTCAAAAATTTTCTACAAGTTAAAATGTAAAATGATCTAAGTATAAAAATTGTATCTGCGAAGTGGTTTATTAGGAAGGAATCATATCATAAAATTCCAGGAGGAAAACTGCTAATGATCCTGCTTGACTTCGATTCCCAATCTGGGCAAAAGTTTGAATGAATCATTTTTATTTTATTTTCAACTTGCTCTAAGTAATCGTTTCTCGTGAGTCGTATAAAAAAAAACTTATAAGAATGGGAATAAAATAATAATTTGTGCTTTTTTGGCTGCATCTTCAACTATGCCTAAAGACTTCCGCACTGCTGGGCAAAGTTCTCCCACAGATCGCCACAATGATTGGATTTTTTGCGATACACCACAACCTTCAGTAGGTCTTCTGACCACCATGCAGGGGATCTGTCTACTCTACCGCTTCCAGTGCGCGATGCGGTCGGCTGATCAAAAGTAAACTATTTCTAACGATAAAAATACGCAGCAATTTCTTTAAAAACAAATCAATCTATCTCAATAAAAACCAACTGCAACTACAAACTAGTCAGGTCTTAACGAACAAAAAACTATAGACTCGCCTTTAGTATAGAAAACTAGGTAAGCAAGGTAAAAAAAAGTTGTATAAATAAACTAGGTTATTTACTTGATCGGAAAATGATGTTAAGTGTTCATTTAACCGCTTACTTTAATGCTTAATTCGCTTGCTAACAGGATGTTTAAACTTAATTTGTTAGTACATATGTACTTTACTTGTAAGGTACAGTACGCCGCATAAAAACCACTACATACATTAGCTAGCCAAAACAAGCGATCGGCTTTCGTTGAAAATAGACGATATACCGATATACAAGGGGTAGGCACCCTGAACTACCTCGCCTCTCACAGTATAGGATACTTTACCAAATAAGGTACCTATCAATAGCAATAAGATTAGATGTAGTCTAATTAACTTTCAATAAGTGATATCTTGTATTCTACATTGAATAAATAATTATTTGATTTGATTTGATTTCAAGGGAGTTTGAAAGCCTGTCAAGCTATTAAATACCATGATTCCACAATGCCATATATTATTTGTTGAGGCTATTAAAATTATATTGTACGAGCTTTCCCGGCTTACTTCGTTACGCCATAGAATATAAGATACTACAAAAGACTTGGCTCTATTGACTATGTTCTTTTGACTGCCCAGAATGGCCGAATAAAAAACAAACAACAACAACAACAAACCACTGTCAAAATATGTAAACAATGGAAAAAATATTGCACCTTGGGTTACATTATTTGAGTTTAGGTAAGGATCCCTAATTTTTTGAAAATCTTATATAGCCTATGACACTCAGGGTTAATGTAGCTTCCTACCAGTGAAAGAATTTTTCAAATCGGTTCAGTATTTCCGGAGCCAATTCGTTACAAACAAACAAACAAATCTTTCCTCTTTATAATATTGGTATAGAATAGAATAAAATAGAAATACTCTTTATTGCAATCAATAGACTTAATATAGGTGATTACAATTTATAATTACTACATTGTCTTCTTTTTCCTTATGTATAAAAAAACAGGTTACCTGGAAGAAATCGCTTAAAGCGATAAGGTCGCCTTTTGTCAACTTACTGTACTATTAATGTTCTTGTTTTTATGTTTTTTGTGCAATAAAGATATCATTCATTCATTCATTCATTGACTGCAATGGGCGGCCTTATCACTTAAAGCGATGTATAGATGAATTCACTAGCTATAAATTTGTATAGACACATCAATATCAATATCAATACATAGTTTAAAACAAAGTCACTTCCAGCGTCTGTCCCTATGTATGCAGTGTATGCTTAAATCTTGAAAACTAGGTAACAGATTTTGATGCGGGTTTTTTTTTAACGGATAAAGTGATTTAAGAGAAAGGTTTATATGTAATTCCTGCACAACATAGTAACAGGTGAGGCGGTACGAAGTTCTCCGGGACGACTAGCAGTACATATACCTATTGAAAACAACCGATTTAAGTAAAATGATTGAGAGGTAGGTAGGACCGTTCTATCAATCAGGCAGCGGATGCGCTCGTCGGTTATTGAAACAGGTGTTGATGTATCTACTAGTTACGAGTATAATTTCTTTCATAAGCTTAGCGTCCATAATTAGTGATAGGTAATGGAAATTTCGGGAAATTCTTCCTTAGTGCCCTCCCTTCATTGCCCAAGGAACGCACGTGCGAAATTTCAGCCCTCTACTCCCAGTAGTTTCGGCTCTGCGTTGTCTGCCAGTCAGTCAGTCAGTAACGGAAGAGTTTTATATATTATACTAGAGGCTGCCCCGCGGTTTTTCCCGCGCAGATTTTTCATAAACACAAAATTCCCGTGGGAATTTCGGGAAATCCCTTCTTAGTGCTCACCTACACTCCCTAAGGAACCTACATGCAAAATTAGAGCCCGCTACGCCCAGTAGTTTCGGCTCTGCGTTGTGTGTCAGTCAGTCAGTCAATCAGTCAGTAACGGAAGAGTTTAATATATTATATTGATTCTTCTGTGGACTGTTTGATTAAGATTCGCTTACCTGAAGCCGCATGGGGGACAACATTTTACCGAAAATAATAAAATATAATGTTGAAGAATTATTTACTTAGTTAACAATGGTAAACTGGCTTTAGACGTCACGACACTCTGAATGACATGTTTAATAATGCATCGCCCGGTCGCGGTCGGAACTTAGTTCATTAACCTTCTAACAGGTGATTACTGGATGAGTAGAAGGTTTAATTATTAACCTTAGCCGAGAAACGTCCACTTTGGGACATAGGCCTCCCTCCTCACAGATCGCTAGAAGGACTTGGGGGTGGTCATAATTGCATGGTATGGCAGGCGGGTTGGCGATCGCAGTATGTTTTATAAGGGTTAGTGTGGGAGAATTCCACAGGCTCACCCGCGACCCTCCTGCTATCAGCCGAGAATGACACTGGCGGGGTTTTAGTGGGTGCGAACCTCACATAACCCTGCGGCTCCCCCCGGGGCTGCAGGGTACTCGTTAGGAGTTTCCCCGCCTAAAAAGAAAAGATTCACCAAGTGCTCATTTCTCCAAGTACTTTTTAATTCCACATATCGAGTGTATTTTCGCCAAGTGATTAATTATTTAATATTGCATCGTGTATTTTCGCCAAGTAAGAAGGACGCCGATGCCCCTATTTCGGGTGTTTTCAAAGTCGCCTCTTACGACTTCTATGGGAGGAGATGGGCTGGTAGTAGGTTTTCTATGCGGCTACCCACAAGGCCAGGAAGTTCATTAATCTATATCTATACCAATATTATAAAGAGGAAAGATTTGTTTGTTTCTTTGTTTGTTTGTAACGAATAGGCTCCGGAAATACTGAACCGATTTGAAAAATTATTTTACTGGTAGGAAGCTACACTATCCCCGAGTGACATATAGGCTATATTAGATTTTCGAAAAAAATTGGGATCCTTACTTAACTCAAATAATGAAACCCCAGCTGTAATATTTTTTCCGTTGTTTACATGCTTTGACAGGTGGTTTGTAGTAGTTGTTTATTTTTTGATTCGCCCATTCTGTGCAGTCAAAAGAACAAAGTCTATAGAGCCAAGTCTTTGAGTAGTATCTTATATATTCTATGGCGTAACGAAGTAAGCCGGGCGGGACTGCTCGTATTATAATATTTTTATCTAGAAATAATTTTATTAAAAACCGCGTCTCACTAAATTATAGCCTAGTGTTATTTCGAATTTTCGTAAAAAAAACTATAGAGTATTTTCATCAGATTCAATATAAATCTAATGGTGAAAGAATTTTACAAATTGGTCCCGTCGTTTCGGTGCCTATTCTATTCAAGCAAACAATCAAATCTTTCCTCTTTAAAATATAGGGAATCTATAATTTGCACCTATAAATTAAATTACTAAAACAGAATTCTATCACTTATAAAATATTACTTAGTGTGTTTCTTATTACGTACTAGTCGACCCGGCGAAATCTTTACCGCCTAAGCTATAAGTATTTTGTGCATGTTTTATACTTATAAACCTTCCTCTTGAATCACTTTGTTTACTTGCGGGAAGCTACTTTGTTTTATACTATGTATTGATATTGAAGTAAGTACGTAACCTCAAAAATGAATCCACATTTCTCTTCCTTCCTCATGTTTTTAATACAAAATAATAAAGTAAAAGTGAAACGAATCTCTCAATTTTAATAACATGTAGGTAGAGATACGCTATTATAAATATATAGGTATATTTTTACAATCTAATTTCCTTTTCAAGAAAGTAATTTCGTTCCCTACTCTTCGTTGTAATGAAATACCCACAGAACAAGAGAATACAATAGAAATAGCATCATGAGCTTTTAGTACTAAAACCAGTGTGTCCAAACTCACACATATAAACCAAACGCTCACTATGAAATCCAAGCTACCATTGGTGATTAACGACAAAGCCGAAAAGATCTACATCACAAAACTTTGAAGTAGACTATCAACCTTTTTTACAAATAAACAAAGATCAAAATCAAATAACAATTATGAAATACTTAAGATAATGATGACATACATATGATAAAAGAATGAAATTAGGTTTTTCCAAAGACATGGTAGAAAGCTATACATCCTCTTTGCTTTAAAATCCTCACGCATTGTTCCTAGTTTTACTATTCGACGCTAGATGGAACTACAGCTTTTGTACTACCGCTACTAAACACTAGGTGGCTACGTCGAAAAATTAGGGATGTACATATTGCGGGAGAAAGTTTGTCGATGAGAAAAACCTATCGATATACAACTTTCTTTCAAATGGCTACAGGTAACAATTACTTTTTTTTTACGAAAATCTATGTGTATTCTACGCAAACGGCCTTCTTGGTGATTGGCGATGTATTGGTATTATCATATGAAAAAACCAGTCGCTTATAGAACAAAGTTTATTTTAGTGTACAGTTTAATTTTTTTTTATTTCCAATGTGTTTTGTATTCAACAGTTATGCTTCGCATAAATAGAGATTCAGAAATAAAAATGTGTTTAGTTATAAAATTGTATATACCTACAGTACTGCAAAAGTTATAATGCGCATAGAAATAATCGTCACTGTTCGACAACGGTCGTATTCCCAAGCGACGTAAGACGATATGTATTGAAGGAGGTTAAGTCCATTTTCTGCATGCGTAATTTAGAAGAATTATGAATTTTGATTCAGGTGTTTCCGTGAAATCGACAATTAGCGAATCTGCATGCGCATTATTAATTTTGGAGTAAGTACTGTACTTTAAATGAAGCTTTATTTTAACCAAAGTAAACAATTTAGGTGGTACATAGACCAATAAAACAAGATGGGTTTTATATTTATATTATTTTATCTTATTCAATATCGAAGTACTTGCTTATTTATTACTTGCCTTAAACTCTTAACTAATCTTGGTTTTTTTTAATACATAATATTTAGCATTTTTTCTTCTCTAGGTATTGTTTATTGAAACTCCTCTTAACTTAAGAAGCTTTCATGATGGCTCCATCTTCAAGTTTATGCTTAAGTGTATTAGGTTCTGAGCTTGGCCCAAGGTGATCCAGTAACACAGGCTGTAAATAAATGAAAGCAAAAATAAAATATAGCACACTATAAGAGTGACGACTTGTCTTTATACAATACTAGTCGACCCGGCAAACTTCGTACCGCCTAACCTATTATTAGAACGTGCATGTTTTATACTTATAAACCTTCCTCTTGAATCACTCTATCTATTAAAAAAATCCGCATTAAAATCCGCTGTATTTTTAAAGATTTAAACATACCTAAGGACTGATGCGGAAAGCGACTTTATTTTTTACATATTACAACATTATTGTAATATGATGATCATGCTAATATAATTTCATTCATACGCAAGAGTCTAAGTTGAAAGATTCATATAATTTCATTCGTATTCAAGAAATTAACTTTAAAGTAAATCACATTTTAAACCGAAAAAAAGGTAGAGGTTTTCAAGTCGAAGCGAATACCTATTTTTTTTTCACTGAAAATTATTATTATCGATAGATTTTTATCATAGAAAATTATCGATAGATTTTCATCATGTTGAGCAATCTCTAACTGATTTCCATTATACTGTTGTCAAAATGTTCTAGAAAAAGTCATGAGTCTAATACCATAGATAAAGAAGAACGCTAAGAAGGTACAGTCACAGTCACAGGACTCACAGGCTTCAATGAAAATTCAATTTTACTGCTCCGTAATAAGTGTGTTTTCATTTTCTCACTTATGGTTTTGTTTTCTTGTTCATGTATAATTTCAAATTTATTTTAAAATACAGTGAAATATTACTTACCGATGTAATGATACGGCATAATTAGTACTTTTAAGTCCCCAACTTTAATTTTTGCATTCCAACACAGCACAATATGGCATTTTAGTGGTTTTTTTTTCATATTTTTCCTGGTGGTTTGTTTACAAGAAGCTTAAAGCAACTGAGCTTATCAAATCTGTCAAAAACTACGAATAGGCACTGCAGAGCTAATTATAGGCACGCGGGCTCCGCCTACTCGCGATTTCTATTTAGAGAGAGAGAGCATCTTCCTTGTTCTGTGGAAATACCGCATGTTATTAAAAAATAAAAAGAGGAAAATCAAGCTTCGCGTGTGAGTTCAATCGAATAAAACTGTTTTGCTTATTTGACACGATTTTTATTAGTGAAATAACCTTTTAAGAGTTCAGTACCGTACCGTAAAAAACTTATATTCATAGGCAGTGTTAGCAGTCTGCTTGTTAGAGTTTGATCTCGGACAAGTTGTACTCGAGTACAGGCTATCCTGGCCCGAGTCGTCTTATACTCCGTCGAGCATCACAAAATCTAGAAATTAAAAAGAGGCAACACTGTATGGAAATTTGTCGGATTTTCTAAATTTCCAAATTTACGCTATAAATCGTTTGAAACCTTAAATTTTAAAGTTACGGTTTAAAGTTGCTTTTTGACACACTGTAGTGGCACTATGAACTCCAACTCGACTGAGTGTATGTTTCTGTGTTTACCTATCCGAGTGACAGAGAACTTTTAAAGTTCATCTTAGCCGATAAGGTGTACTTTTGGACATAAGACTCCCCGCAGACCGCCACATGAACGAACAGACTAGTGTGACTCTCATGCAGTGCACTCCCACAATCCTCATCAGGTGTACTTGCCACCTTGTGAGGATCCTGCCT
The DNA here is from genome assembly GCA_951802225.1 of Euspilapteryx auroguttella. Taxonomy (NCBI): domain Eukaryota; kingdom Metazoa; phylum Arthropoda; class Insecta; order Lepidoptera; family Gracillariidae; genus Euspilapteryx; species Euspilapteryx auroguttella. Next base: position 6,840,784 of record OX637660.1, on the reverse strand, counting down.
ACTGTGCGACTCTTCTTCCGCGGTCACCACTCGATTGGAGACATCATTATGGTGTCCTGCCCAAATCACTTAAGTTTAAAACCTTACCACAAAAAGCTTTAGTTGAGATAATAGTCATTTTACAAGAACAGTGGCGCCACTTTAGAAAATAATCTTATCTTCTAAAGGAAGGCTTTTTATCAACAAAAAAAAGGGCTGCTAGTGCATTCGATCTTGGTCCCTAACATTTATTCAGTATTTCAAATAATATTTAGGTTTAGACTGTTTTAGGTTGTTAAAAGTGGTCACTTTTAGCAAAAAGAAGCCACTGTTCGCGTAAAAAGATTTAAAATTCATACCGAATAATACAATTTACACTAGGGTAAAACGTCCTATTACCGCGGTAGTCAAAATCACGTCCTATTACGGCTCTATTTTATCTTTTGCAATTTATGATTCGTTGTGACTGTGTATGGTAAAGGTGACTACATAGTGGCCAAGGGAAACTAACACCTAACTTATTACCCAGCACTCGTGCGTTTAAAATCGTTTAAACTTACTTTAATTAATTATTTTGTATAACGTCAGCGAAGCGATAAGCTGTTTCATACAAACGCAGAGTGACTCGCGGTAGAACATTGAATTTTCAGACTTCGTTTTTAGTTCAAACAAACACTTTAAGATTATGTTACTATATTCGAATACTTTTTACATTCAAGTAGTCTTAGTTAATCAAGTTGATTTCTGTTTAAAATCGAATAAAACAAGTAAATATGAGTAAACAAAAGTCCGCCGTGTTAGGAAGGCTATTTGAGGGTACCGCCTATTACGGAGGGTACCATCGGTAATAGGAAAAACGCAGTGTCGGTAATTTATAAATTTAGTGGTATAATAAATATAATTAATGAACATTTCGTTATTTAAGTGTAATTTTCATTAGTTCTCAAGTATAAAACCAATTTTGGAGGTACATGTTTTTTAACTAGAATCCTTGTTTTTTACACTTAAAGTTGACAGTAAAATTTAAGTTTGTTAGAATACTGTGAAACCTAACGTATGAGTTTTAATGAAGAAAAATAGTCTAATACAACGATTACTAACGATTTGAGAATTTTATGGTAAAGTCAGAGTGCTCTTATTTGTAAGTAATAACTTACATTACTGAAATATCTTAACATTATATTCCAGAATTAGGATATAAAAACTAATTAGATATTTAAGTACCTACCGTATTAGGCTGTAAGGAATCCTAACACGGTGTATGGAAATTACAGAGCTAATAATTTAACCGTATTATTCATAAAGATACCGATATTATTCATAAAGATACATTTTAAAAAGCTTTACTGCAGGTCTACTTATATGGTTTGTTGTATGGTAAATACGTGAAATCCTGTCTAAATTGAAATACGTCAAATAACTAAAATGCACTTTAACTTTTTATAAATAACAGGGTAAGTAAATAATAAAAAAACTTACACAAAAATATATACTAAGGTTAGGTTTATCGTATTTTCCCATCAATATAATAATTTACTACTAGATTTTACCGCAACTTTGACACACCATACAAAACTGATTATGATTCGTTGGTTGTTTTAGTTATTACTGTTTTGTTGTTTTTTTCTGTGTTCCATTTTATTGCATGTTTATGTTTCTTGTAAAAAATGTATCTTTCTTTTTTTTAACTTTCTCCGCTTGGGTAAAAATCCATTTTCCATATTTTTTTACCGTTTAACTAAACCTTCACTGACTGCACCCCGCTGCTTCGCCAGTTAAATTTTCCTTCAAATATGTTTTATTCGTAAGGTTTCATTAAAATCTATTTCGTAGTTTTTACGTGAAAGAGTTACAGACATCCTTTACTATAAACTTTGTCGTTTATATTTTTATTATTATACTTTGGCCTTTTTCAAATTAAAGTTGAAGAAAAACGAACAGCAATTGTTTGATAACGAGGTTAAGGAGGTAATCAATTCGACCTGTATGTAGGTTTGTATGTGTCGTAGTAAGATTTGATAATTAAGTTTTTTGCAAAAAGAACTAGGGATTTTGCAAAAACCCGGATAATTTGATATAAGCATTACTTTTTTTTCAATCATCCTGACGTAAAGCAGTTTTTTTGCAAAAAACCTAGTATAATTGAAAAATTTGAAACCTGCCTTAACTCTGATTGGCTAGATTTATTGCTTGCTGGTAAACTCTTATTCCGATTGGTTCTCTGTAGCGTCAAAGGAAATTTTAACGAACCAATCAGAATACAAATTTACCAGCAAGCAATAATCTAGCCAATCAGATTATAGGAAGGTTTCAAAGTTTTCAATTTTACTAGTTTTTTTTGCAAAAAAACTGCTTTATGTCAGGATGATTGAAAAAAAAAGGAATGCTTATATCAAATTATCCGTGTTTTCGCAAAATCCCTACGTTTTTTGCAAAAAACCTAATTATAAAATCTTACTACGACATATAAATGTTTGTCCGCGATTATTTCGATTTTGTCAAAACCGATTTTCACAAAAGTATTTTTTTAATTCAGAAGTAGGGTTTTAGTAACTATGTTTAACCGATTTTAGAAAAGAGGAAGTTCTCAGTTTTGGTTTTTATCATTTAATTGATTAAGGTTTCGGGTACACAACTTAATGTAGATTAACAACAAATATTAAAAATAATGTGAATAAGCCAGCAAAATTCGCACAAATTACGCTTTTATGGGTATAACCTGCGCACATAAAAAAATGATCTCAAAATGGCGGCCGTTGTATGGGCTGTCTCTCTTCTCAACTCTTCCCTCATACTAATATACGCGAGATAGCATTCGTTCGGCCGCCATTTTCAAAACGTTTCTTTATCAGCGCGGCTTATAAAAAGAAATTTGTCCCCATATTTAATTCAATCCGTTCCGTTGTGCAGAGAGATGGGAGAACGTAACGATGCCGTAGATTGATTGATTTATTGTTGTTTTGTTATTCGCCCGTTCAGATCAGGCAAAGGTACATAGTAGCCCACATAGTCAAATATTCATTATTCGTGTTTCCTAAACTAATTATATTACTGGAATCTTCTTAGCGCGAGGCCGTTTATTAAATAGTTGATACACAAAATATTATCAAAATAGCCCCTTACTAGGAAGAACCTATATTAACCATTGAACCATTATGTACAGTGCCAGTAACAATTACAGCCATTGCATACCATTTTCTGATTGCACAGAACCATGAGCAAAATGTTTCATCGTGCGTGTGTTGTCATCCCATACTCCGTAATAGGCTGTGCTTACCGCCGTAATGAGCTTCAAACTTTTTTTTGCCGCCGTAATAGGAATTCCGAATTGTCAGAAAAAATATTTATTTAAAATGAATTATCACTCTAAAATAAATAAAACTACAACTGAAATAGAAAATATAATTATCATGAGTGTCAAAAAAAAAATCAAATATCTGTTAACATATTTAGAAATGCTTAATTTCTTACCCTACTTTAAAATGTCGTCAAAACGCGCCGTAATAGGGCATGTTACCCTACAACTATTTCACAATAACAATATTTGGCATTAGTTATTTCTAAACGAAGAGACAATGTCGCGTGGGTAGAGGGCACGACCTGTGCTGCAAGGCCCTAAATAAAACCGAGGTATTATATGTATGCCCGCATATAGCATTTGACTGCTCCGTGGCTCAGTTGGCAGTGATGTGGACTAAGTAAGCGTGTGCGCCTGGGTTCGATTCCTGGGCGGGGCGAATATTGTTATGATGAATATCGATGTTTGTTTGGGTTTAATGTTCGTCTCTGTGTGTGTTTCGGGTACCCTAGAGACAGGTTCTACCTAGTTAGAGGCTTTGAGTGTGATGATGATGTGTTAAATATCAACCTACCTAAGTGTAGAGAGACGGGTGAATGAATGAATGATCTCTTTATTGTTCAAATAAACACATGGATGTTGCCCATTTTTCAGACTAGTCATTGTTTTAATGTATTACTTACCTACTATTATTTAAAAAAAACTAGTAGTATGCTTTATTTATTGACAAAAATATTTTGCAATTTATTTTTAGTTTAAAATAAAACTGTTCAAACAACATTTGCTATTAAAAACTAATAATTGGATTCACTGCGACATAATTCTATTAAATAAACATAAAAGAAAAGTAAACACTTAATAAACCTGCCATTTTCAGATTAAAAGTTCGAGAAGTTGAAGCAATTTTCAATTTCGTTTTTTATTTTCAGTTAAGCAACAACTTGGACGTGAAATAAAAAGGGTTTTTTACAAAAACTGAGTTTCGGATACTATAACAAAAAAACCAATGATAAAGTAATTAATTAAATATACAGGCTGCTTCTATAAGGCGATAATAAATAATAGGATTAGTTCAGTTCACCATACTAAAATTCGGGTTGAAATAACAAAACAATAATCAGATGTCAATAATTGGCCGTTGTTGCTTTGGTAAAATTGTTATCTATGGTGAACTGAATTGTCCCTTTCATTTATTACTGTAGAAACACTACCCTGTTATTCATAAAAATTTAAAGACCATTTTAGTTAATTGACGTATATCTATTTAGACTGGTTGTCACGTATTTACCTTACAGCAAACCAGAGAAGTAGACCTCCAGTAAAGCTACTTAAAACCTAGGTACTGTATCTTTATGAATAATTCGGTTAGTATATACGTATCGTCTTCTGTTAATAAGGACCTAAATTTCTAATGGGAATCTGTCATACGCAAAGAGGGTCCTGTGGTCCTGTACTAAATTGTTGTCACATACAATTAGGCCATGGATCAAAAGGACCACAAGTGTTAAGCTCAATGCGCTGTCATCCTCAAAGTTGGGCGGTCGTTGACACTTCAACTAACATCAATCACTTTGACCACACAAACTCATTACTAACTCAGTATCTACACATAAGTATATAAATAGACTGGTCCATCTGTTCATTTCCTCCGAAAGTCCATAGAGCTTTGAAAATATATGCTTATAGAAAGCTCCTTTTTATGTTTTCGTTAATTTCATGTCTATTGTTTTATTCAAATAGGTGTTTATTCCATCGGTAGCTCCAGAGACATGGTATAACGCTAGGTAGCTCAGAGTGAGTTCCTTTGAAAACGCCTAAGAGAATTAACTGACAAAAAATGTGGATGCAGTTTGCAGAGCGTTTGAGGTAAGGGTGTAAAGTCTTGATTCCTGAACGATTAGACGAACCTCAAAATTCTCATTCTGCATCGAACATTCTGTGGTGTGTAATTTTAGTCGGCTAATACATTCATATCAATTAGGCTGTTTGTTTGTTTGTGAACCCTAAGAAATAAAATTTGCATCCTGCAGGCGATTCTAGGACGCCAGGCCGACCAAGACACACCTGGAGGCGATCGGTCTTAACCGAAGCTCGGCAGATGGGCAGCTCATGCTCATGGGAGGAACTGCAGGGCCTGATTCCAGACCGAGACTGATGGACAGTCTTCGGTTCTGACGTCCCCATGCTCCACGGAAGAAACGGGAATTAGAGAGGAAAGAAATAGATTTAAATAATTTGACCTCTATTGGGAAATACATAACGATTAAGTTATTATTAACGAAAAACTAAATCTTATTACGAATAATGTGACCAGAAGCGCAGTTTCCATATTCTGCAGCAGTCACCGAAGCTTGCATTCGCACGTTATTTGTGGGCTCAACACATGGTCGGTAATCGGTATATTAAGTTACTTGTTGCCATTTCCTTTGCACATACATAAAAAAAATTAATAAAATAAAAATGTTTTTATTAGGCAAAAAAGCAAAATATATGTTACGGTAAATGTGAATAATGCGGTAATTATGCATAATAACCGGTTATTATTAATAATTCCCGGTACTTGCGGTAAATGTAATAAAAACCACTGAATTAATCACATTTACCGGTAATTATTAATAATTCCCAGTCCCCATTAGTAAATGTAATAAAATACGTTTATATTCATCAGTTTTGAGTGTTTATTTTAAGATAAGAAAAGAAAATTGATTAGAATTTTTTTGTAAAAATGTTAATGAACAAAATTTTTAGACAACAAAATGAAATAAAAAACGCTGCAACTCGTCGTATTTCACTCTTCTCAACTCTAGTGTATTTTTTGAATAAAAATAAAATCATTTTTAAACTCTTATTATTATAATAATAACTCTTAAGAATAGAATTAACGAATAATCGAATAATTATTAATAATTCCCGATTATTCACATTTACCTTAACATATACACAAAAAAACTGTGGAGACGATAGCGGTTGCTTTAGTTGCAACTGTGTTGCATTGCAACCGCTTTCCTTGTTTTATGAAGTACTAACTATTAATATTAGTATTTTAATTAAATATTAGTATCCGATGTGACCCGATTTTGATTTTAAGGACAAAACACAAAGTCATTAAAAGATAGGTAGTTATAAATAGAGAGTGGTCTGTCGGTCACTTTTTTATTATATACTGCATATTTAGTTTTTTTTTTTGGGTTTTTTTTGAAACGCAATTAATCCCGGTGGACTCCTTGTCTCATCTGGTACCAAGCCACCGTATAGATAGTTCGTTGCTCTAAAGGGTGCACATTTTTTTTCCAAAAACTTTTGAAAGATCCCAAATGAGCGCAGTAAATTATTTTTCAATTTTCGTTTTCAGGAATCGTCGTGTGTTAAATTTTCCGGCATGGCAAAAAGTAACCGTGGTTAGTAAATGACTAGTTTCATGGTGAAAAGCCTTAAAAAAGCGTTTTACGCCCAGAATGAAGTTTTAAGTTACTGGATTCTGGATACTGGATTACCTACTATTAAAACAAATTTGTCCACAAGGGTCAATTTGTGGCAACCTCTAATTGTGATAGGTGGCCAGTGACTAGGGTACCTTAAGATCCCTCGGGTACCTTATTAGGAACCCAATTACTCCTGAATATAAACTAAGTCCTTTGCTGATCAGAGCTTAGGTTTGTTTTTAGAAATCATTTGTTTTTTGTTTTCAAAGGCCTAAAACTAAATACTTTATGTTACTGTAAAACCAAAGTTCATATTATAACTTCAGCATTTGGAAAACATAGAAATTTTAATTTAAGACTTTTAAAGTACTTTAATTATCCGGTAATATCGATCTATAGGTATATTCCAGAATAATTTTGTAAGCGAGATTTAAAACAATAATCCAACAACTTTATAAAAAACTCTGCCGGTCTTTACTCCTTTCGATATATTTTATGGAATTGACATTGGCAAAATACTCTTCTAATGCATTAATAAAACAGAATAACAAATTGATAGGTATAGTAGAGTCTAGTCTATTAAACTAAAACATTATTTAACTTTAAATTGAGAGTTTCAGAAAATGCCACCGGGATAGCAGTGCCATCTCGATTTTTGCTATTTTATTCTACATTTCAAAAACATTATAAATGTGTAGGTAATTGGCTGGAGATCGCTCAGGATCGGGATAGTTGGGGACGGGAGGGAGAGGCCTTTGCCCAGCAGTGGGATACATAAAAGGCCTCCAAAAAAAAGGCTAATTAGCCTAAAATAAAATCCATGTTTTCGCAAAACAATGAGTGATTGATCGTGATTCTGTTATATTACTGAAAAGGCTTTCAGCGGTTATTTGTTCACTACACTCTTAACACGCACCACGCAACAAAAGCTAAATATAACAATAAACATGAAGCATCCACACTCTCAACATTACCTTTGTTGATAAACAGAGCCTTGATATTCATAATTAAATTTCAATGACAGTCTGATGACGGAGCCATTTGAACACCATCGCTTTTAACGTTTAAAACGTTAACCCTTGAAATTACAAACGCAGTAAGAATAGTATGTAAGTATTGTTACATACAGCAGTTGACGTCTTTCTTTCTTTCTAAAATGATGATGATGATTATTACAAAAATATTAAATACTAGTCGACCCTGCGAACTTCGTACCGCCTACCCTATTACTATCTTGTGCTAGTATTATACTCATAAATCTTCCCGTTGAATCACTCTATCTATTAAAAGAAACCGCATCAAAATCCGTTGCATAATTTTAAATATTCAAGCATAAATAGGGACAGACGCGGGAAGCGACTTTATTTTTTACTATGTATTGAAGTATTTGAAAGTGTGATTTTAATCCATTGCAACATCATTATTGCTTTACAAAAAACTAAGTATTTAAATTTTCAATTTACTAATTAAATTGATTATAGTTTATAAAAAAAGAAGAAGAGCCGCCCGAAAAAAAAAGGAGGGACGGGACGAGCTGGGTGCGCTGGATAAGAACTGGTGGCAGATCGCGCAAGATCGAGAGGAATGGAAGAGGGGGAGGGAGGCCTTTGCCCAGCAGTGGGACAATATAGGCAAATAATATTAATAACGCAACTTTGACACACGACATCAATAAACATAACAATTACAATTTAAATTACTTTTTATATACACCATAAATTAAACAAAAATTTAATAAGATTTTCATTAGTGTAGAAAAAGATTTTCACGAAAATGTTACATCCTCGTATTTCCCAGGTAGGCGAATTTAAAGCCAGCATCAAAATTACAGCAGTATCGGTTCAACGAAGCGAAGCAGAATTCAGTACATGGACGGACGGGTGCAGTCAGTGCATTAGTGCGGAATCACGTTCAACCCAGCTTTAAGGGCTAGAGGTGAAACTACTCGTATACGAAAACGGAAAAAAGTTCATTTTTTGCAAACGTTTGCATTGTTTCATTCATCGGAAGACTTTGTAAAATAGAATAATGCGATGGCATGAAACTAATTAATAGAGGTCCTTTCGTGAGTTCTGGTTTATTGTTTTCACTCCGCGCCAAAATTTTATGTAATTTAAGCACATAACAACGTATTTGGGTACAGATCTGTACACTACAATACCTGTTGAGCGGAACGGTTACTACAAAGTGTACAATATAACATGGTCCTAGCAGAAACAACCGCAATTTTTGGTACTATTTCCCTGAATCAAGTAGCTTTTGCATGCAACCTATTCGCCAATGGGACTTCTATAATAATGAAAATGAAAATTTATGATTGATGTACAAGTTTCATAGATAAGATTAAAACAAAGTTAAACAAATTCCTGAATCTTTAATTCAAAGCTTTTTACTCAGATTTCGTTACATCCTTCTCAAAGATGATATCTGTTGCAGATGATACTATGACTGCTCCGTAGCTCAGTTGGCAGTGATTTGGACTGAGATGCGTGTGCATCTGGGTTCGATTCCCGGCGGGGAAAATTGTTACTATGAATATCGATGTTTGTTTTCGGTCTGGGGTGTAATGTTCGTCTCTGCATATGTTTCGGGCACCCTAGATACAGGGGGCCAAGTTTCTTAACTAAAAACGAGTGACTCGTAATTGTCTTGTTAGCGACTTAGTTAACCATTGCCAATGTTTATCGAAATCGATAACAAGACAATTACGAGTCACTCGTTTAAATTAGTTAAGAAACTTGGCTGGCCCCCAGGTCTTCCTAGTTAAGGGCACTGAGTATGATGCGTTTTTTTATAATTAACAGGCTGCCTCGTGGTTTCACTCGCTCAGATTTCTCATAAACACAAAGATACAGTTTTTTCCCGTTCCCATGGGAATATCGGGAAATTATTCCTTAGGGCGCCACTACACTCCCCAAGGAACCCACGTGCAAAATTTCATCCCGCTACGCCCAGTTTACGCCCGGTTTCGACTCTGCGTTTTCTGTCAGTAAGTCAGTCAGTCAGTCAGTCAGTAACGGAAGAGTTTTATATATATTGATTGATATCTAAACTAAAAAAGACCGTCTTATTCATAAAGATACAGTAGATTTTAAGTAGCCTTACTGGAGGTCTGCTTCTCTGATTTGTTGCATGGTAAATACGTGACATCCAGTCTAAATTGACATACGTCAAATAACTAAAATGCTCTTTAACTTTTTATGAATAAGAGGGTAAATTTATAAGTTTTAGTGACGAAAATAGCGGCACAATATATTGTCAGGTCATGTGAGAGCAGACTCATTTAAACAACAATGTCCCTTCGGGCCAGTGAGCCGTGATTGAATTGCTTTGGAGACAACATTGACGATAAATCGCAACCTTAATTGGATATTGGGAGCCAGGGTTTAACAGGAACAGGGTAGGTTAGGAAGGTTGTAAAGTTTGGCAGAAATAATAATAAAAAAAAAAACAGTCTAGCACATTACTTCCCAAAGTGGTTTCTAGGGGTCCTCGGGGTCTTCGGAGTGACAAAGAATTATGTCATACTAGTCGACCCGGCGAACTTCGTACCGCCTAACCTATTACTATTTTGTGCATGTATTATACTTATAAACCTTCCTCTTGAATCACACTAACTTTAAAAAAAAACCTCATCCAAATACCTAATTCGCAAAGTTTTAAGCATACATAGTGACAGACGCGGGAAGCGACTTTGTTTTATACTATGTATTGATACTTGTATTGATACTGGTTATATACCTAAACTAGAGGCTGCCCCGCGGTTTTTCCCGCGCAGATTCCTCATAAACACAAAATTCCCGTTTGGTCCCGTTCCCGTGGGAATTTCGGGAAATCCCTTCTTAGTGCTCACCTACACTCCATAAGGAACCTACATGCAAAATTTCAGCCCACTACGCCCAGTAGTTTCGGCTCTGCGTTGTCTGTCAGTCAGTCAGTCAGTCAGTCAGTCAGTAACGGAAGAGTTTTATATATATTGATAAGTGTAAATTTTACAGTTCCGGTACTCGTCCTGGGATCGTATTAATACGGTATAATAAGGAATATTCCTTTGAAACAGCTTATCAAATCTACATGAAAGTTTGCACGAGGTATGTACTCTTGTTGCCAATTTTTTTTATTCTTGAAATGCCGACTGTCACCGCATCAACAATGTATCAGCAAATGTTCCGTTCCGTTACACTTGGCACACGTGTTTATTGTCATTCAAATAGCGTCCGTCTGCCGTATTATAAATGAATTCACAATGGATTTCAAATGACTATGACATGACTATGGTATGACGCATTTGTGTCTAAGGTTTTTTAGTTCAGACCAAAAACTTAGACATTAGGTATCTCTGGAAATCGTATGTTTAGTCATACGTTTTTTTGGAGATAAGCTTCTATTCTCCCGCAAGACTGTGCGGTCAACCCGTCAACCGCCCGAAAGTTGAATTCTTTTCAGATTATGTAATTTATTGTATTTTTTTTTAATAATTATTTAAGCCGCCTCCGTAGCTCAGTGGCGTAGTGCGTCGCGCCTTTGATTAGGTCACGTAAGGTTGTGGGTTCGATCCCCGCAGAAAACACCACATATTGATTTCTCACAAAAATCACGTTGTGGTTGTTTTCGGTTGGATAGGACATTGCAGGCTTGAACCACCTGATTGTCCGAAAAGTAAGATGATTCCGTGCTTCGGAAGGCACGTTAAGCCGTTGGTCCCGGCCGCAGTAGTGGTCGTTATAACCGCGGCGACAAGCTGGCCCCTTGTCACGTTGGTAATAAAGCATAAAACTCGGCTAAACGTGGGTCCGGCTCTTGAGCTGGTACCTCTGCCTTACCCTTCGGGGAATAAAAGGCGTGAGATTATGTATGTATGTATGTAATTATTTAAGTATTTTCTCTTAGGTAAAAACCTAATCGGTATTTGTTATCCCTTCATTCTGTTAGTTGTATGTACTTTTACTTGTCTTATAAAAATAGACATATTTTCTTACTTTCTTTTTACATTGAAGACGGGCTTTGTGGCCCTCGCACAAGCTCGGGTTGCATGCATCGTATTTGTAGAAAATAATATTTCAATTAACTATCTAACGTTTAGAGTAACTTTAAATTAATGAACGGAAGTGCGCAACTAGGAGAACCAATAATGGGTTTGCTTCGTTTAACAAAACTATTGAATTTAATTGGCTCACAGCGTAAACCCACATTCTGTGATGAACCTATCCGGTATAGATAAAGTTGTTAAACAAACAACATATCGATCTTAGTACGTCCCCACTACTGTATAGTATGGGCTGGTACTATAAGTTATTCTGTGGTATGGGCACACCTCGGACACTTCATATAAAAAATCGCGTTGCTTCGCGCACAGCCGAAACTCGTGTACGTGCACGCGTATCATGCTTGTGTGAGTGAGATAAGACGTGCGACGCTGCTTTATTTGTACTAAGCGGTAACTGAAAGGTAACCGAGCATGGGGGAGCCGAGAGAGAGCATCTTCCTTGTTCTGTGGGGGAGCCGCACTTGCTGAGGGAGGCAGGGAGTGCCAATACTGTATGCAGTACTATTTATCTGGACACATAAGGTTTTGGGCCTTGTAACCATGGACATGGGAAGTAGATGATCAAACTCTGTTTTATTTATATTCGTTTCGCAACGTCAGCAACGTCCCCAAGTAGCAACCGATAGATTTAACTGAGTATTGAAGATTTCTTGAAGGCAACATGGCTAATTCCAGCTATTGCCTTGGCCAAAACTATTATGTCCCTCAAGATATCCCTAAGACTTGCTTGGAGGGTCAGTTAAGAAAAAGTGGGCACGGTATTTAGGACAATACGAAGGGGGAGTTAATACTACTGCTAAATCATACTTTAACCTTACATAAGCAATTGGGATTTAATAGGGTTTTCCAGATTCCTTAACTAAGGTTTCGCGATATCTTGAAGTTTAAGTTAAGGCAGCAAAATAGATTTAAATGCAAAATTAAAACTGTTTTATAATCTTTTTCACTAATGCAATTTTTGCTAAGCGAAGAAAAATTTAAAACGTTTTCAATTTAAGTAATCATAATAAAGAAAATATGGTGAACATTTTATGCTACAACACAAGAACTTTACTTAGTGGTAAGAATTTGTAAACTATAAGTAAATATGACAATTAGAAATCCGTTTTATTTCGTCGTAAGCAATAAAAATCTTAAACGCATGATCATTTATCGTGTAAAATCGATGGAAAGAGCCATAAAACAAACGGGCTCTCGAAATAGCTTGAAATAACAATAAAATAAAGAATAATTGTATATGGAATAAAAATAAAGTTATCATTTATGTCATTAATATTACCTTTTCTCATCACATTATCACTTATTTCTTCAGTAAAAACTATTACACTAGTCACATTTAACTGAAATCCACACTTTTTTCACGATATCACTTCGATTTTATTTTGTTGTTCTGTTTTCTAAAAGTTCAAAATGGCGTATAATCTTGTTTTACTTGACGAAATCTGAATTTAGAAAAGTAAGGATTCAAAAGGGTAGTTGAGTATCAATTAAATCAAAGATTAATAAGTTCGATTTGAAATAATGCTATTTTAGAAATGTTTTACTCAAAAACGATTTCCTCAAATCTCACTTAATACTTAATCGTTTTACTAAATCAAACGTAAGTAACATTTAAATCTCACAGTATTAAGTGATCCTTTAGTTTGATTAAGTAAATCCTCAACGATTTAAGTGATACTTCCGATTGATTTCATGAATACTATTCTGATTTATTTGATCCTTTACTTTGATTTCTTAAATCAAGATTTCTTATCGCCGCCTCCGTGCTTGAATGTTCAACTTCCATTTGTTTACTGTTCAGGAGAAGATTTTTTTTACTTATTATCAAACGAGATGTTTAGTTTCAGGAATGATAAATGCAAATTTATAGTTTTTAGTCTAATATATGGAATTGCCAATAAATTTGTTTACGATGCTGTGATTTTACGTATTTTATCATACTTTTAAAATGGAGGTTGAACAAAACTGCAAATAAAAATGTTCGTTCATGGAAATACAACACTCCTGCCATGGAGATAGCACAGTGTTCCTTAAAATTGTTGCGTGCTTGTTTGTCCAACCTCCTAATACCATATACAGGATGACTAAATTACTTCGTAAAAAAAATTGTTTTTAGATGATAAAAGGTATAAGAAATTAAAATCAAGAAATAAAAAAATAATTTAGACTCAAGTAATAATAACATAAACATAACGAAATGATAAAATATACCTACTTAATTATTGTTAAAAATTTGGTTGTTGTGTTGAACCATTGTGAAAGACAGACAAAAGGACTATAAAACAGAATTAACATAATAATATACTCAATTCTCAACCGTTTTATTCAAAGTGAATTTATTAACATCCTGTATCAGTACGTTTAAGTTTGTATTCGGAAATGAACATTATTAAAAAGTACTTATTGCTCGAAAGTCGCCAAAGTACGCCTTTTGCTTGTTTTGAAATTGGTACTCGCCATCCTGCTGCAGCTTTTAACGTTACTCGCAGTTAGTTTCCTTAGTTTTGAACACAATAAAACTAATTTATTAGGTTTTTGCAAGCAAACTAAAGGAGCAACCAAGTTCATCACAGAAAAAACAAAATGGCCGGGTAGCGTGACGTACTGTGCTGTGATTGGTCGGCCGGCTGGAGTTTGAACACTCAAGCACGCAACAAATATTTTGATGCGGGACTTTGGATAATGCTGTGGAGGTTGGCTAAACAAGCACGGAATTTTTGTTACGATGATGTGGGCTTCAAAATTTAAAACGTGAAATTTATTGTATTTTTTCTAGGAAAACCCTTTTTTTACTTGACCTTCTGGACCTAAATTACATCGTTAACAATCCTGCATCAAAAAGTCATTTTCGACCAAAATGGAGTTTGAACACTTAAGCACGGAGCCGACTTTATCTCACAGTGTTAAGTGATCCTTTAGTTTGATTAAGTAAATCCTCAACGATTTAAGTGATACTTCCAATTGATTTCATGAATACTATTCTGATTTATTTGATGCTTTACTTTGATTTCTTAAATCAAGATTTCTTTGTTTTGCAACAGAGTTAGTTTTTCTAATACCAAGTGTAAGTGTTGAAAGTGATAGACGTATGCAATATTATTAGACACATAAATTAGATGTTTATGTACAATTGTGTTTATCAGAATGCATTACAAGGTTGTCAAACGAATTAATATGATCTATGTTTGTGGCTGGCATGTTGGCGATTCGGGTAGGAAGTGACGTGACTTGGCTATGTCTATATGGCAGAATTTAAAAGGATAATTTCGAATTCAAGCTTTTGTAAGTATTCATCACTTCCGCTTATAGTTCCTTTCGCAAAATGACTTTTTTTTATAGTGTCCCTTTTGTATGTACATATAAACTTGAGCTAGTGGAGAAATGGTCATTTTTCGAACGGGTCATTTTGCGAAAAGCACATTTTGCGAAAAGGACGTTTTGAGAATTCTTTAAAAGCGTTATGGTTTTCAAAGAAAGTTATTATGTTTTTTTTTTTGTGTTTTAGCAATAAAGTGCATTTAAACAACAGCAGAGCTTGCATATAAAGTCAAGTGTGTGTGGCAAGTATTTCTATCAGACCATTCTGCTCACACTTGTGGCAAAACAAAAACTGTTGTAATAATTTATTTCACTGCCTTTTGCTGCTTTTTAAGAACCACAAAAGTACCATAAGAAAATCAGCAATGGTTTTCAATGCTGTCATATCATCGAGTTATCATATTTTGTTTAGCTAAGAAAGCTGTGTTAGAGCTAGTTCGGAAAATATATATAAACTACCTGCATTGGCAACCTAATACTTTTAACTTATTTAAGTGTATCAAATACTTATTCAAAGACTAATCATACAAAATGTATTATGCTAAACGAGTCCGTGACCGTAACTACCTACCTACTTTGCATCGATTAAGAGTGAAAGGCCCTACAATTTAGACCCATAATGCACCGTTCGCAAATATTTCTTCCAAACTGTCTACAAAAAATAAAAGCAAAAGGGACATTACGACAAAGGTTTTTTCGATGTGGTACATTTTGAGAAAGGGTCATTTTGGGAAAATACAATTTTAGAAAGGGACATTATGTAAAAGGAAAATTATGGGAAAGGGACATTTCTGTGTTAAAGGTTATTTTTTTAATTTTTCAACGTCTTTGCTAATTTATTTCCATCTTGTACAAACCGTCCCTCTAAATCAATTATTACTTATAAAATAATAATTAATACAAAATTTATTTGTGTTTTGCCTAGCAAAAACTGATTTGAGGACAAACGTCTTAATATGGCTTTTAGTTTGGATAGCAAATCTTTTTTGCATTAGTGCGACTGTATAAGTCGAACAACTATCCCTTAATGATTTAATTCAGTTTACAAATAATGAGAGTTGAGTGAAAAGAGAGTTTTATGGTTTATCTGAAACCTTAATTAATACTGAATATGTTTAAGATGATTTAACTACGATTTGTATAATCTTTATTTTCTCAAAAAGGGGTATTGGAATACTATATAGCCTTTAAGAAATATGTGACTATATGAAATCGTTTTTTATTTAGTTAAATCACAATACAGGCACTGTTAAGATATATGCGATTTAAACAAAATTCTTCAGTGCTACTTGGGTCTTTATTTGTTAAAAAGGAAAGTGTAATCATGAAAAGATAAAAATAGAGAAGCCCGCGTGAAGAAGTTAAGTGCAGTAAGATTATGCAATCGATAAAAAATATATCTGTTAAATGAATAAAATACAGTGCCGCATAGTAATTTTGAAATTAAAAAGTGCCAAACGAAGGAAATTTTCGAAAATCTGCCAAATTTTCAAAACACTGTTGCCACTTTTTCTGACAAAATATAAATTGTAAATTTTGAGAATTTTGTCGTTAAAAACATGACAATAAAAATAAAATAAACCCGTAATTAAACAAAAATCTTATAAAATTTGCAAGTAAAGAAAGAAATTTTCTTATAATGTATTCGAAAACATTTTTCCAACTTAGAAATCAATGATAGTAATCATTGATTTCTAAATTCAAAAATTAGTTTTTTTTTATCGATAACCAAACATCCCTAGTAGCACAGTCTCTCACGAGTCCAGTGGGACCTCGTGGGCCGCTATAAATAAAATAATCAAGAAAGATACACTCGTGAAATAATTATTACAGAGGTAGATCACGCTGCCTCTTGGATGAACGAATCTTTGGATGTTCTTTCTGAAATATATCATAAAAACATGTCAATGCTGTAAGTCTACTGGGCACCGTGCCGCCGCCGGGTAGTGGCGATTTGAAAGAAGAGTTTTTGAAATACTTTTTATATGTTTTTGATTTTTTTTTATTTAAACATTTGATATGCTAGGTTCACCTGCTTTTCTGAAAACTCAATAAAATAACACATCTGAAAACTTTGTAATTTTTTTGGGAGATATAATAATAGTCATTGTATTTGATTTTTCTGTTACTTTGACATGCTTTAAAATATTTTAGTGGCAGTTAAAATATTTTAAAACACACGATAATTAGCACAAAACGTACTAACTACGGCTTATTACTAAAGGCTTTCTTTATAACCTTCTTATCCCTGTGCTGATTTATTTCAATAAAACCGCATCCAAAACAAATCATTTCACACATCCCCCATCAGAGTATGAAACAGACAGACGGGCGAATTACGACCGCTTACTAATAGTAATATCAAAATTTATGATACGTCTTCAATGGAGCATACTATTATTATTTATACCCGGCAAACTGGTTTCTATAAGAGTAAGAGTGGATCTTTGTGTAGCCATTTTTAGTTTTAATTGAGGAATCCAATGTGGTAGTCGAGATGAGAATAGAATGATTATGTTCTGTTGCTCTTTAGTTAAAAATAACGCATCACACTCAGAGGCCCTAACTAGGAAGAACCTGTATCTAGGGTACCCGAAACATGCAGAGACGAACATTACAATCAGACCGGAAAAAAACATCGATATTCACCATAACAATGTTCGCCTCGCCGGGAATCGAACACAGGTGCACACGCATCTCAGTCCACGTCACTGCCAACTGAGCTACGGAGATGGCAGTAATGTTGAATGCGACTTCGAAGGTTTGAGTTCGATTCCGGTGAAGGCGAACATTGTTATGTATGACTAGAAGCTGCCCCACGGTTTCACTCGCGCAGATTTCTCATAAAAACAAAAATCCCGTTTTTTCCCGTTCCCATGGGAATTTTGGGTAATCCTTTCTTAGTGCTCACCTACACTACCTCAGGAACCTACATGCAACATTTCAGCCCGCTACGACCAGTAGTTTCGGCTCTGCGTTGTCTGTCAGTCAGTCAGTCAGTAACGGAAGAGTTTTATATATATAGACTAGAGGCTGCCCCGCGGTTTCCCTCGCGCAGATTTCTCATAAAAACAAAAATCCCGTTTTTTCCCGTTCCCATGGGAATTTTGGGAAATCCTTTCTTAGTGCTCACCTACACTACCTAAGGAACCTACAATGCAAAATTCAGCCCGCTACGCCCAGTAGTTTCGGCTCTGCGTTGTCTGTCAGTCAGTCAGTCAGTAACGGAAGAGTTTTATATATATTGATGAATATCGATGTTTGCTTTCCAGTCCTGGGTGAACGTTTTTCAGAGTGTAGTATTATGACACACGAATTTCAAATTATTATTCAAACTCAAATTAACTAGTGTGGGTAGAGCTTGAATATGATAAACTATAAATAAGTGTATTGTCTAAGAAACTAATTTCCGTTATGGCCATTAAAATAAATAATATTCGAATAGCTTATCGACATATGGCAATATTTTATGCTTTTGTTTTAGTGATAGAATCGGTGATTGTTTTTATGCTAATAACGCCAATGAACGCAAAAAACAAATGAATATGTTGTTGTTATATTTAAATAGGTGATTGTGATTGTCTTGGGGAACTTTGTATCGCGCCTAACAATTTCATATGGAAAAACAGTTTTTGTTTTTTGCATTATATTGTTGAAACCCTTCCTGGAACAAGACAGACATTTCAAAACCAAAATTTACAAAATCAAGCTCTCGAGTTTTAGTGGGACAAACGGACAAAAATTGTTTTTTTTTTTTTTATATAGAATAGAGGCTGCCCCGAGGTTTCACTCGCGCAGATTTCTTCTAAACACAAAAATCCAGTTTTTTCGCATTCCCATGATGAGAATTTCGGGAAATCCTTTCTTATTGCTTACCTATACTCCATAAAGGAACTTACATGCAAAATTTCAGCCCGCTACGCCCAGTAGTTTCGGCTCTGCGTTGTCTGTCAGTGAGTCAGTAACGTAAGAGTGTTATATAGGTATATTGATTCTATAAAAGATTGACAGATGTTGATTCCCCGAAGCTGGATGGAAAGTGCTCTCGACCACATTCTGTGGAGCGCGACGATTTCACGATAATTGTGGGAACCTAGCAGTCGTTATGTTTTATTGCAGGAATGTGTTTCACTCATTTATCGCGTTAAAACACGAGATAAATCGACTTATCACGATGCACGACGATCATTGCAGATCAACGAATTATATGTACAGTGTCGGTCTAGGAGGCCGTAACAGATTTATCTATGGTTTCGTCAGATCTAGACTGTGTTATCAAATAACAAGAGCTATTTTGCAATACAGAAAAACCGAAAATGTTACGGCGACCTTGACCGGCACTGTACCCTGAGACTCGGCTGATATTCACAGTCTAGTTGCAGCCCCAGCTCGCACACTAAAAAGCGTCAAAATGTAACTAACTTTAAATCCTTCTCCGCTTCAAATTGATATAGATTCCAGATTTCCGACTTCGAGACAGTAAAGTATACGCTCAACGGAGTACGAGACGGCTCAAGCCAGGATAATCTGTACTCGATGATTGGTTTGGTTTATTGCCATTATATTTTACAGGTAATTTGGGACACAAAGTTAACTAACATTGACTGTCGTTAACTTTATTATTATACGCCGCGCCTGTCCAGATGAACGCTCGGCCTTAGGTGTTTATCCAAAAATTATCGCAATTCCAGTTTCAATTATACAAACGTTACCAAAGACATCTTGCTTCTTAGTTGAAAATTTCGATTAGATTGCCAAATTCTCGATTTTTCTTAGCCATGAATTAAGTATTACCTGAAACAAAAACAAAACAATTATAAGTAAAGTTCTGATAAAAAATAAAACTTATAAAATACCACTGAAATAATAAAATAAATAAAAAGACCTTTAACATCTATTTACATAGCACCGTAGCCGCTAGGGCATTCCCACTTGTTGCTGAAGGGGCCAATTCGAGAGTGAAACATACTTACTTATCCTATAATGAGCATAGCATGCCAATTCAAATATAAATTTAAGAAGTCCACCCGGCGAAATTCTTACCACGTAATCTATTACTACATTGTGCCTGTGTAATACATAAAAACCTTCCTTTTGAATCATTTTATTTTAAAAAAAACCGCATCAAACAAAATCCGATGCATAGTTTTAATGAATTAATCTTACTACAGACAGACACGGTAAGCGACTTTGTTTTATACTATGTATTAATGATGATGATATATACTTTAATCGAAGATTTTACTAGTGTGTAGTAAAGTGTGGTAAAGAGTCTATCAATCTATCATAAATCAACATTCGGTGAACTTTTGATCTCTGTCGGAGACACGCAGCAAACTGGTGAACCGACAAAAGTATCATTTCCTAAAGCGTCGACGAAGAATAATGATGTAGAGACGGGACAGCCGATTGCGATCTAGCGTCGGCAGAGCAAGATCGTATCGACGCACGCGCACACGGATGAATAGAATGTTGCCTTTGCTTTTAGTTGTGGCTGGAAAAAGGAAGTTGCGTAGGAAAACTTATAGCTAGGTATAAAATAAGTGATGCACCCTTCCGAAATCAGTTTATTTATAAGTTTGTTGGGTTAGTACTTAGGTAACTAAAAATAAAGGTGCCAACGCTTTCAAACTGATAATCACTATTATATGGTTATCAAAAAATCTATCATAAAAGCTGGTGTCGCGAGCTTAAAGACGTAAACTACGTTGCTCACTTCACTTTTATGATACTTATTGGCAGTGTCACTTACCCACAAAAAAGTTCCCAAGTAGCAACCGATAGATTTAACTGAGTATTGAAGATTTCTTGAAGGCAACATGGCTAATTCCAGCTATTGCCTTGGCCAAAACTATTATGTCCCTCAAGATATCCCTAAGACTTGCTTGGAGGGTCAGTTAAGAAAAAGTGGGCACGGTATTTAGGAGAATACGAAGGGGGAGTTAATACTACTGCTAAATCATACTTTAACCTTACTTAAGCGATTGGGATTTAATAGGGTTTTCCAGATTCCTTATCTAAGGTTTCGCGATATCTTGAAGTTTAAGTTAAGGCAGCAAAATAGATTTAAATGCAAAATTAAAACTGTTTTATAATCTATTTCACTAATGCAATTTTTGCTAAGCGAAGAAAAATTTAAAACGTTTTCAATTTAAGTAATCATAATAAAGAAAATATGGTGAACATTTTATGCTACAACACAAGAACTTTACTTAGTGTTAAGAATTTGTAAACTATAAGTAAATATGACAATTAGAAATCCGTTTTATTTCGTCGTAAGCAATAAAAATCTTAAACGCATGACCATTTATCGTGTAAAATCGATAGAAAGAGCCATAAAACAAACGGGCCCTCGAAATAGCTTGAAATAACAATAAAATAAAGAATAATTGTATATGGAATAAAAATAAAGTTATCATTTATGTCATTAATATTACCTTTTCTCATTACATAATCACTTATTTCTTCAGTAAAAACTATTACACTAGTCACATTTAACTGAAATCCACACTTTTTTCACGATATCACTTCGATTTTGTTTTGTTGTTTTGTTTTCTAAAAGTTCAAAATGGCGTATAATCTTGTTTTACTTGACGAAATCTGAATTTAGAAAAGTAAGGATTCAAAAGGGTAGTTGAGTATCAATTAAATCAAAGATTAATAAGTTCGATTTGAAATAATGCTATTTTAGAAATGTTTTACTCAAAAACGATTTCCTCAAATCTCACTTAATACTTAATCGTTTTACTAAATCAAACGTAAGTAACATTTAAATCTCACAGTATTAAGTGATCCTTTAGTTTGATTAAGTAAATCCTCAACGATTTAAGTGATACTTCCGATTGATTTCATGAATACTATTCTGATTTATTTGATCCCTTACTTTGATTTCTTAAATCAAGATTTCTTATCGCCGCCTCCGTGCTTGAATGTTCAACTTCCATTTGTACACTGTTCAGGAGAAGGTTTTTTTACTTATTATCAAACGAGATGTTTAGTTTCAGGAATGATAAATGCAAATTTATAGTTTTTAGTCTAATATATGGAATTGCCAATAAATTTGTTTACGATGCTGTGATTTTACGTATTTTATCATACTTTTAAAATGGAGGTTGAACAAAACTGCGAATAAAAATGTTCGTTCATGGAAATACAACACTCCTGCCATGGAGATAGCACAGTGTTCCTTCGAAATTGTTGCGTGCTTGTTTGTCCAACCTCCTAATACCATATACAGGATGATTAAATTACTTCGTAAAAAAACTTGTTTTTAGATGATAAAAGGTATAAGAAATATAAATCAAGAAATTAAAAAAAAAAAAATTTAGACTCAAGTAATAATAACATAAACATAACGAAATGATAAAATATACCTACTTAATTATTGTTAAAAATTTGGTTGTTGTGTTGAACCATTGTGAAAGACAGACAAAAGGACTATCAAACAGAATTAACATAATAATATACTTAATTCTCAACCGTTTTATTACAAAGTGAATTTATTAACATCCTGTATCAGTACGTTTAAGTTTCTATTCGGAAATGAACATTATTAAAAAGTACTTATTGCTCGAAAGTCGCCAAAGTACGCCTTTTGCTTGTTTTGAAATTGGTACTCGCCATCCTGCTGCAGCTTTTAACGTTACTCGCAGTTAGTTTTCTTAGTTTTGAACACAATAAAACTAATTTATTAGGTTTTTGCAAGCAAACCAAAGGAGCAACCAAGTTCATCACAGAAAAAACAAAATGGCCGGGTAGCGTGACGTACTGTGCTGTGATTGGTCGGCCGGCTGGAGTTTGAACACTCAAGCACGCAACAAATATTTCGATGCGGGACTTTGGGTAATGCTGTGGAGGTTGGCTAAACAAGCACGGAATTTTTGTTACGATGATGTGGGCTTCAAAATTTAAAACGTGAAATTTATTGTATTTTTTCTAGGAAAAGCCTTTTTTTACTTGTCCTTCTGGACCTAAATTACATCGTTAACAATCCTGCATCAAAAAGTCATTTTCGACCAAAATGGAGTTTGAACACTTAAGCACGGAGCCGACGTTATCTCACAGTATTAAGTGATCCTTTAGTTTGATTAAGTAAATCCTCAACGATTTAAGTGATACTTCCAATTGATTTCATGAATACTTTTCTGATTTATTTGATCCTTTACTTTGATTTCTTAAATCAAGATTTCTTTGTTTTGCAACAGAGTTAGTTTTTCTAATACCAAGTGTAAGTGTTGAAAGTGATAGACGTATGCAATATTATCAGACACATAAATTAGATGTTTATGTACAATTGTGTTTATCAGAATGCATTACAAGGTTGTTCAAACGAATTAATATGATTTATGTTTGTGGCTGGCATGCTGGCGATTCGGGTAGGAAGTGACGTGACTTGGCTATGTCTATATGGCAGAATTTAAAAGGATAATTTCGAATTCAAGCTTTTGTAAGTATTCATCACTTCCGCTTATAGTTCCTTTCGCAAAATGACTTTTTTTTATAGTGTCCCTTTTGTACATGTAAACTTGAGCTAGTGGAGAAATATTTTGAGAAAGGGTCATTTTGGGAAAATACAATTTTAGAAAGGGACATTATGTAAAAGGAAAATTATGGGAAAGGGACATTTCTGTGTTAAAGGTTATTTTTTTAATTTTTCAACGTCTTTGCTAATTTAATTTTTCTCCATCTTGTACAAACCGTCCCTCTAAATCAATTATTACTTATAAAATAATAATTAATACAAAATTTATGTGTGTTTTGCCTAGCAAAAACTGATTTGAGGACAAACGTCTTAATATGGCTTTTAGTTTGGATAGCAAATCTTTTTTGCATTAGTGCGACTGTATAAGTCGAACAACTATCCCTTAATGATTTAATTCAGTTTACAAATAATGAGAGTTGAGTAAAAAGAGAGTTTTATGGTTTATCTGAAACCTTAATTAATACTGAATAGGTTTAAGATGATTTAACTACGATTTGTATATTCTTTATTTTCTCAAAAAGCGGTATTGGAATACTATATAGCCTTTAAGAAATATGTGACTATATGAAATCGTTTTTTATTTAGTTAAATCACAATACAGGCACTGTTAAGATATATGCGATTTAAACAAAATTCTTCAGTGCTACTTGGGTTAGACCTTTCTAAATAGCCAATTGGTATGACTAATTAGTGAGTTAAACCTAATCTAGTGATTTAGACCAGATTTAACTCTTTTTGATTTTGATTTGCCAAGATTTTGCGTGGCTAAGTCCAGGTAGCTCTCGTGTGCGCAAACAATTTGAAAGATCGGCGGAAATATGCATGTGGGGGGCTGTGAATTATAAGAGATAGCGTTTTAATTATACGTGTACTTATTACATTTTATAAGAAAATTCAGAATTTTACGCTATTAAATTAATACAAGAAAGCGTCCAGTGTGTGAGTAGGTAAAAGTTAGATTTTAATATTACAATTTTTGTTATTTGTTTGCATTTTTTAAATGAGAGATGAACAAAGTAATAAAAAAAAATCGGTCCCCTTAAATAATGAATGAATGAATGAATGAATGAATATACACTTTATTGTACTCAAATCTAAAAATATGTTAACAATCAGCTTATAGTAAGGTGACAATAGGCGACCTTATCGCTTAAAGCGATTTCTTCCAGGCAACCTGTTTTTAAAAGTTGAAACTATAGACAAAATAAATACAGAGGTATGGCAGGAAGTGCAATAATATTAACAATATGACATTGTTTGTAAAATAAAATACACAAAATTAAATACCTACAACATACTATAAAGTAATAAACTAATACATATTTATAATATAAATACATAATATTAAACATAAATAAGTATATATCATAACTATATAATAAACAATGACAAATAAATTATACTTACATACAATACATACGAACTTTAATGACCTATTTTACTAAACTTAGATAGTGTTCCTTCACACGACTCTTGAAGGACTGCAAATTATTTAGACCTCTTATTGATAGTGGAAGAGCATTCCACAATCGGATAGCGTAAACACGGAAAGAGTCGTGATAAAAATTATGAAAGTGTTTCGGACATTTTAGGGTAAGATAATGAAGGGGGCGTAAAGATCGAGTGCTAGTCGTTGAGGAGAGAAATTCAAATTGTTTTTTAAGGTAGTCTGGTGCAGTGGGATTGAACAGGACTGTGTAGAGAAGAGAAAGAGTGTGTACATTCCGGCGAAGACGGATAGGCAGCCACTTGAGCTTGGCGCGGAACTCAGACACGTGGTCGTATTTACGAAGGCCGAATATAAAGCGTATACAGAAATTTTGGAGTCGCTCAAGTTTGTTAAGTTGATCCTCATTTAGGTCAACGTAACACGCGTCAGCGTAATCTAATATGGGCAGAAGAAGTGACTGAGCCAGCGTTATTTTGGTGGCAGTGGGTAGGAAATTTCGCATGCGCCTCAGTGAACTGGAAGCAGCGAAAATCCTTCTACTGACCTCCGCGACGTGGGGCCTCCAAGACAGAGTTTTATCAAAGGTTACGCCAAGATTTTTAACCTTGTCACTGACAGGGACATTGACACCATCGAATACAATACTAGGCGTATTATGCCAGTCGATCTTAGCTAGTTGACGCTGGCTACCTATAACTATTGCTTGCGTCTTTGTCGGGTTTACCTTCAGGCCATTATGTTTACTCCACTCGACAATATTGTCTAGGTCTGCGTTAATTTGCAGAATGGCAGATGAAAGGTCACCCACGGCCGCTTGCGAGTAAATTTGTAGATCGTCTGCATAGAGATGGTAGGAGGAAGTAATGTTTGACGAGATGGAGTTGATGAAGATGGCGAATAATAGCGGTGACAGGACCCCACCCTGGGGGACACCAGCAGACGTGTCACACCATTCGGAGAGACAGTCTTCAATTTTGACACGCTGCCTGCGTGCAAACAGGTAGCTGCGGAACCATTTCATTACCTCAGAAGAGATGTTGAGAGATCGCAGCACTGCCAACAATATGTCGAAATCGACATTATTAAATGCATTGCTGAAATCTAGTAGTGCAAGCACCGTGACAAGACCGGTGTCCATACCCAACCGGATATCATCAGAAATTTTTATCAGAGCAGTAACTGTACTGTGGCCAGTACGAAAGCCAGATTGGAAGGGGTTTAATAAATTATTTTTAGAAAGAAAGGAGTGAAGTTGGCGATGGACAAGACGCTCAAGAACTTTAGACAGAAATGGGAGAATTGAGATAGGTCTGTATTCAGAGAAAGTTGAGGGGTTATTCTTTTTGGGCAAGGGAGTAACTTGAGCATCCTTCCATGCAACGGGAAAAGTGCCAGTGGTAACTGATTTATTTAATAAATTGGTGATGACAGGGATGATGATATCCAGTATGGGCATGAGCATGCTCCGGCCGATGCCGTCGCTGCCGACAGCATTAGATGTAATATGAAGAATGCACTGCTTGACATCAGCGTCAGAGAAATTTTTGATATTAAAAGGAGAGTAGTCAGGAGCGGGAATTGAAAGAAGGCGGTTTAATGTTTGAGACTTAAGCGGGCCATCAAAGTTGGTCGCTGAGGAGAAATGTTTATTTAAATCGTTGATATTTAAACCGTTAGGGATGTCACTTGTACGTGATTTCCCAACCCCTATTGACCTAAGAAACTTCCAAACTTTGGCTGGGTCCCCGTTTTGTACCGATTCGTGGATATGTTGCCTTTGAGCGTCCCTACACATCCTATTGCAGCGATTACGAATACTCGTGTACTTAGTTTTATTAAGCTGAGACGGGTTCAATTTAAATCTTGACATTGCTCTTGATTTTTTGGTAAGTGCAGCTTTAATTTCGTCAGTCAACCATGGAGCAGGTAAATGTTTTACTCTGACTGCACGTATAGGAGCATGGATGTCATAAAGATCAGTTAACAATGAGTTGAATATATTTACTTGTTCATCGACAATGTCAGCATTAACCACTTTATCCCAATTTAATTTGCGAGCATCATCACGCAATTGTTCAATGTCCATACCACCAAAATTACGCTGGAGAAGAACTTTCGCCTTGGCTTTAGGAGAACGGAGTTTATAAGATAAAAAAATTAAGTCATGGTAAGAGAAGTCAGCGGAACATTGCCCATGCCTAGCAACATGATCAGTCGATTTGACAAGAATAAGGTCGAGAAGCGACGGGGTGCAGTTAGGAAAGTAATGAGTAGCAACAAGAGGAAGGATTTTCATGTTGCTAGCGTGACAGAGTGATTCGAGAGAAGAAGATCGATTATCCTTTTTTAGGAGGCAAGTGTTGAAATCACCCATTATAATTATGTGGTTGTACGATGGCGTGAGGTCCTCTAACAGTTTCTCAAACGATATGAAATAATTATTGGTTTTTGATCGGCTGTAGAAGACTCCAAGCAACAACTTGCTATTCGAGAGGAAAATCTCAACAAAAAGATGCTCACCTGCATTAGAGGGGGGAGGCTGCGATGATATACTAACCATCGAGTATTTGAAATTGTTGCGTATGTAAATAGCAACCCCGCCACCCATTACGTCAATTCGATCGTTTCGGACAAGGTGGAAACCAGGTAAGGCGTATGCAATAGATGGGAGACAAGGTTTGAACTAAGTTTCCGATACCAGCACGGCATGAACATTCTTGTTGTTGAGAGAAGCTAATAGTTCAGAATAATGTGCCGGAATGCTTTGAGCGTTGATGTGCACAACGTTGAAGTTCTTTGAGACATCAGAAAATTTAGAGTTAAGGGTGTCGCTAAGTGGTGGTAAACTACAGAAACTATCTGCATCAGAACTGTTCAAATCCTCAGAAGATTCCGAAAGGGAGACAAAACTATCGTCATCTATGTCATCAGAGTTCATAATAAATAAATAAATAGGTACCCAAAAACTACTACAATACAATCAACAAAAATATAGCAAAATATAATAAATACGTATATATCCTAAACTATATATGTAGTATATTTATACCTACTTAAATTACTATATAAATATATATATATATATATAATTATAAAAATAAGTATATGTACTTACTTACTCAACTATAAGAAAGTAAGTAGCCTGACAAAACGTAAAGTAAAATATTACCGAAATATAATAAAAATAAAATAAATAGGTTACTAGATAAATATGCACTGTACCAACTGCCATACCCACCAGCTACATAATAAAATAACTAAAACAGTAAATAATAAAATGATTGTAAATAGGGAAATAAAAAATAAAAAATTGTGCACAATTGACCTCAACGTATTGCGTAAAATGAAGCGTATTGTCCGTCAGTGTTGCTGCGTCGATCAATCGTCTACAATCAGTCAGTTTCTTCAGTCAATCAGTTTTATTTTATGTCAGTCGCTGTAAAGTGAGACAACGTAAAAAAAAAAAGTGATACCACATTACATAGTTATTGTACTGACTACCTACTTCATAATAAAAATAAAGCACCAG
This sequence comes from Euspilapteryx auroguttella, assembly GCA_951802225.1. Lineage (NCBI taxonomy): Eukaryota > Metazoa > Arthropoda > Insecta > Lepidoptera > Gracillariidae > Euspilapteryx > Euspilapteryx auroguttella. Next base: position 6,812,259 of record OX637660.1, on the reverse strand, counting down.
CACTGACCATAATTAAAAAACCTATTGAGGGCACTTGCACGAGAATATTAACTCAAGAACAGACACTTTTATTTTAAAACTACATGGCCAAGCCGGTGTCCTACTTCTTAGGCTTTGACGTCGTTGATCCTCTTTGTCTAAGAGCCGGCGCCGCAGCACTCACAGCAGACTGCACCGCCGGGTCCGGTCTGGTCACAGGGGCCGCCTTCCGCTGAACAGTCGCTTGGTGTGGCTCGGAGGACGCTACCGGTATTGCGTCAAGATCAGCGAGGGTGACAGCGCGGTGCCTGTTGCCGTCCGACGCGAGGACATAGATGGTGCCGTCCTTCGTCCAGCTTTTGGTCACTCCAAACCGCCGTCTTGCTGCAAGGAAAACATCTCTCCGAGTCCTGGTTAAGAACTCAGTAACCGTGACACCAGAATTCTTGAGCGACGTCTTGGCATCCCACACCCTGTTCCTAGCAGCACCACTCCGAAACTTCACGACCAATGGCCTAGGCTTCTCGCTGCTGCCGGACCCCTTCATGCGATGACACCTTTTGATGTCACCACTGTTGAAGTCTGCTATGCCCATCTTCTTGCTCACCATATCTGCAAAGGCCTTTTCCGGGTCATCGTCTCCTTCGCTCTTGACACCGTGGATAAGCAGAATTTTCTGTCTGCTCTGCATCTCCATCCTGTCCTGATGTCTCGCAAGCAGATCAACCTGCAGCTGCAATGTTCCAAGTGCTGATAGGACAAAGTTACGGAATACCTCAAACTGAGCGGCCACGGATGATGCAGCAGGAGATGGAGCAGCGTTTTGGAGCTCCATCTTAAACTGGTTCAGGCTTGAGGCACAGAAGCGACTAAGTTCATCTACTGACTTCTGGATTTTTTGTGCATCCATGTTTGTGAAGTGAAGTAGTGACTTGGCAAAATTAGTGTTTCACCAACAAAGTGCTGTGATGGATGAATCTGTTAGCTGGTAGGTACGTGCAATTGTCACAGCTTATGAATATACATAAATTAAAAAATTAACACTGTTTATTAAATAAATTAGATTAAATATTATAGGAGCAAAATAATTTGTTGTTTGTTTCTCGCCTACCCGAAAAAAAAAAAAAAAAAAAAAAAAAAAAAAAAAAAAAAATAATAATAGTGTGGCTATGTATTTAATACCTATTACTTATACATTGTTGGCAATCAACGACTTATTTCAAAAAAAATAAAAGTACCCATGCCAACTTCTGCTAGCGTAACGATACTCTCTAATTGCATGATGATAATCTCCTTATAACCTGTTCACATATAGAAAGAATTAAAAAATGGCGGCCGTTGTATGGGCTGTCTCTCTTCTTAACTCTTTCCTCATACTATAAACGCGAAATAGCATGCGTTCGGCCGCTATTTTAAAATTTTGAATAATTTCTTTATCTGCGCGGCTTGTACTAACAAAGCCGCTAAACCCACCGCTCCGCTCACCGCTACCTCACAATCTCATAGCACCTAAACAAGATAGCATCGATTCGTACCATACCCATTGTAGTCGACATATGGAGCGTGCACACACTCTTATTGTTTCAGAACTATGGCCCTTGACGGGTGTTAGCGTAAAAGTGAGAGTTATATGGTTTGTATGGTTGACTTATTTATTTCTTGGACTGTTAAATTAACGGACGATTTTGTTAAATCAGATTTTTAACTTGCTTAAGTAGCTCTATGAAGTTTGTCGTTTCATTTCGTTTTAATGAAAGTTAAACACATCGAAAAATAAGAATTAGTACCTAATCGCCGGGATCATCACTAATCAATAAATAGTATTAAAAAAACCGCTTTCCATGTCTGTCCCTATGTATGCTTAAATCTTTGCAACGGATTTTGATGCGTTTTTTTTAATAGATAGAGTGATTCAAGAGGAAAATTTAAAAGTAAAATAAATGCGCAAAATAGTAATATGTTAGGCGGTTCGAAGTTCGCTGGGTCGACTAGTATAAATATAAAACAGAAAAGGTGCAGCTACCTACAGTCTTTCTCATTTTGCTGTTATTCTTCTCAAAATAGACAAAAAGCATTTCTCATTTTGCTGCTATTCTTTTCAAAATAGACAGTAGTTTTCTCAATACAAAGCTGCAATCAGCAAGCATTGGACGACGCCGGGAATTTTCTTTTTAATTTCTAGAAAGAAAGTCCATTTTATTTCTTTCTTTTCTTAATATCTGGTAATATTGAGAATGTTTGCCCTTTTCAACGCATGACATAATATATCACAAAGTAAACTTTTCAAACAAACGTGACCCATCATCACGTAATATTGTCACTTTCAAATCATTCATTCATTCAAAGAGTGAGTTTTTTAAATATCGATGAAATATGAAGATAATAAAGTTTGCTTTGATTAGGCAAAGGGCGCGAGCTGTTATGTAAGTAGGTATTTGATGAAGCTTGAAAAGTGGACTCATTTGTATCAAAACAGAAATATAAAAATACCTTACAAATCTTAGTAGTACCTGGGGAGTAGAGTAGTATGAATTAATAGAGGGACTCAAGGAGTACTCACACTAATTCAGCTCTATTCATCGTTTGCCCATAGAAAACAACGATTTTGTATGAATACTCGGTGAGTAAGTAGTTAAACCTAACCTAGTAAGTTCGGGACTAACGTACCCAAGCTAGGTCAGTCCACTGATGGACATAATGTAGTCCTCCCTCACATAAGCTGCAAAAATTTGGCAAGCGCGTTGACGATCGCAGTATGGCTTTTCATGTTTTTTAACCAAGGACGCTGCTGCCTGTCCTTAGTCGCCTTTATCACACTTATGGGAGGAGATGGGGTGGAGGATAATAATAATAATAATAACGCATCACACTCAGAGCCCCTAATTAGGAAGAACCTGTATCTAGGGTGCCCGATACATTATACAGAGACGAACATTACACCCAGACCGGAAACAAAAATCGATAGTCATCATAACAATGTTTGCCCCGCCGGGAATCGAACCCAGGTGCACACGAATACTCAGTCTACATCACTGCCAACTGAGCTACGGTAGTGTCCTATTATGGTTGTCATCACACGGCAAACCAAGCTAGGATTGCTAGGATTAATAACTATAGGTACCTAAAAATAATTCCGTTTTTTTATTAACTTCTACAAAATGACAAAAGACTAGGAAGTTTTTAAAAATTATTTTTATGTCCACTTGTAAGTACTTTTAAAAAAATACTTGAGTACCAAAAACTAAACTGTACTTTAAAATACTTATTCGGTATTCGACCATTACCAAACACGGTTTGATTGCAAGCCTAATTAAAAAGTATGCAGCCACTTTATCTTTCAATCTCAATCTGAATTCGATTGACCTGAAATACCGACTGACTAGATATAAATTCACTATTTGCCTAAGGTTATTTAATTATAAGGCCCTACGCATACCGACAACGTTTTAATCACCAAATAGGTTGTGATCAGTAACTGTAATATGGGAATCCTTGCGCCAATAAAGAAAAGACAAACATCATGCTGTCTCACTCATTTATTATGAAATTTTTAGAGAACTTATTCGCAGTCAGTTGTCTTTTCCAAAACTTTAATTTACTGTCGCGAGTTATTATAACCACAGGGACACATTTTAGACCACCTTAGGTTAAGTAGATAGCACTATGAAGCTCTTCAACCCGAAGGTTTGAATCCCAATGGTTTGTCTGGAAGCAATCACTTTAAGTAATAAGGTCGCCTACGTTTTGCTACCTTCGACCTCACCATTTAGCACTTGTCGTCACAAGGCACGTGAGAACCTACTTACACCTTCGCGTGTGATTTTGTGAGTATTGTCACCTACTCTATATCGTGCTTAAGCTGCTGGTTATCATCAAACCAAAATCATTCATTAGCCTGTTTCTATTTAGAAGTTGAACTTACTAGATTTTGATGTGCAACCACGCGACCTGTTAAAACTATAGGTCGACTAAATAGGTGGTTGTGTGCGAAAGCCCTTAGTTCTACATTTAAATATCAGAGGACCCTTTGTCAATCAATCGAAGTTGATCGATCACGAGAGTGGCCCTTAAAAGGGCCCATTATAAAGGCTATTTGATTAAAAAAGATTGGCACACAATTAAAACTGTGATAATACTACGATAATAGGTACCTACACTTAAATATTCAGAATAACATTTATTTTGAAGTGTTTACTACTATTTCATATTCATTTAAGAACAACATGAGTTACAAAATAAGTTAATTATAATCTATTCATCCATCTTGGCCAAAAGACGTCCACTGCTGGACCTAAGCTTCACCTTTATCATATAACTAGTCGACCCGGTGAACTTCGTACCGCCGAACCTATGATTATCTTGTGCATATATTATACTTATAAACTTTCCTCTTGAATCACTCTATCTATTAAAAAAGACCGCATCAAAATCTGTTGCATATTTTTAAAGAAATAAGCATACACAGGGACAGACGCGGAAAGCGACTATTTTATACTATGTATTGATAATACTAGTCGACCCAGCAAACTTCGTACCGCCTTACCTATTTCTATGTTGTGCATGTATTATAATAGAAAAGTTTCTCTTGAATCACTCTATATTTAAAAAAAAACCCTATCAAAATCTGTTGCCTAATTTTAAAGATATAACGCACACACAAATAAGTTGTAACTTGTATTAAGTTGACATTATCAATATCATAATGATAATGTCAACTTAATACAAGTAGGTAGGTACCTATTTAAAAAGTAAATGCGCGTAAACTTGTCTAAACTCTAGTTCATGTGTTAGGCACCCTAGATACAGATTTATACTAGTTAAGGTCTCTAAAGTGTGCGTTTGTGTATATGTATCACAGGGTCGAAACTCCAAGGCAATAAATACCGAACCCTACTCGAGTAAAGGTCTGCAAATATTATTATCTGATTGTCGACTCGACAGATTTCATTCGATACATTTCTTTGACAAGTCAAGTGATATGAATCGAGTTACCACTCGTGCAGATATTATATCTGAAGTCGAGTTACTGTAGTTCGGTGTACTTGGAATCACCCATATTGTAAACAAGTTTATAAAGTTACATCTACTATATAATATCTACTATCTATCTTCCTATATTCTTCTATATAATGATATAAAAATGAATCGTGCTCTTGCTTAAACTGGAGAACGGCTGAGCCAATTCAGCTGCTTTCGGTTTTGAAGTGTTTAAAAGGTGAGAAACATGGTTGGTTATAAACAAATTAATTTTTCTATTTAAAATCGGAAGGATAAAAAAACTTGTCATAGTGAGTGACAATGACTTAGGTCTTCCGAAACCTTGAATAGGGAAAATGTTCATTAACGTGTATCTTAAGCGGCCATGGGTTAAAAAAAACGACCGTCAAACAAAATATTTACTGAAGCTTCACTTTAGGTCCGCAAAGGTAAAGTAATCAGCGAATATTAATCTAGCATATTATATAGTATTAAAAAAAAGTATAAAAAATATTGATTTATTTGTATTTACAATATTTGAAACTCCAGTTTTGACACAGCATACAGAAGCTAACGAATTGATTGTTAGGAATCGGCCTGGCTTGAGGCTATTGAAATTAAATCGATTTTTATTGTGATTTGAAAAAGTTAGTTTTGAATAGGTAAGTATGTTTATATTTTTTTTTAGGTGAGAGGAAAGTAGTTTATTGCTCGTTTTCGCTTTCATAAAACAGTTTTCGTTTAGTATGTCTATTAAAGATCGTTCTATTTTTAGAACATTTAAAAAAAAAAGTTTATATCGATGGCAAATTGTACAGATTGTGTAGATAGAATGTGGTATTAATATGTATTAGCCCGCATATATCATTTGATTGCTCCGTGGCTCAGTTGGCAGTGATTTGGACTAAGTAAGTGTGTGCACCCAGGTTCGATTCCCGGGCGGGGCGAATATTGATATGATGAATATCGATGTTGGTTTCCGGTCTGGGTGTGATGTTCGTCTCTGTGTGTGTTTCGGGCACCCTAGATACAGGTTCTTACTAGTTAGGGGCTCTGAGTGTGATGTGTTATTATTATTATTATTATACTCCACAGAAAACCACAAGGATGGACATTGTTGGGGGGTTTTCACATAATCGTCACTTTTTAGAAAAAAAAATAACGTAGATCCCTTAGTCGGCACTACACCATGGATTGGGTGGTGGAAATATATAATTAGTATGATATAGTTAAGTTTTCAAAGGGTGGCCCCATTTACAAAGCCATTATACTGAAACTGTGTTGAATTGAAACTAAGCTTATTGTTATTTACAGGCACGTGTCACGTTAATTACGTTACGTGAACATAAAGTTATTATTATTACTTGCCTATGTTATGCCACTGCCCAGGACAGGGAAGTGTGAAAGGAGGGGAAAGATGCCTTTGCCCAGCAGTGGGAAAACATAGGCTATAAAGTAATAATAATAATAGAGCTAAAAGTTATGTGTGTTAGTGAATTTATATATGTATGTTTGTTTGTTATCTTAAGAGAGAAAAATCGCTGTCCGAAATCGCTCAAATTTTAAATAGAGGTAGGTTGATTATAACATTTTCTTCAAAATTATACATTACTAGAGGCTGCCCCGCGGTTTTACTCGCGCAGATTTCTCATAAATACTAAAATCCATTATTTTCCCGTTCTCATGGAAATTTAGGGAAATCCTTTCTTAGTGCTCCCCTACACTCCCTAAGGAACCCACTTGCAAAATTTCAGTCCGCTATGCCCAGTAGTTTCGGCTCTGCGTTGTCTGTCAGTCAGTCAGTCAGTCAGTCAGTCAGTAACGAAAGAGTTTTATGTATATTGATAGTCGACCCGGCGAACTTCGTAACGCCTAAGCTATAACTATTTTGAGCATGTATTATACTTATAAACCTTCCTCTTGAATCGCTTTATGCTTTAAAAAAAAAACCCATTAAAATCGGTTGCATAGTTTTAAAGATACAAGCATGCATAGGGACGGACGCGAGAAGCGACTCTTTTTTATACTATGTATTGATACAACCTGTACAACGACGTTTTACTAGCGCTAAATATATTAAACTAATAACGAATACCTACTTGGCATGAGTAAGAAATAAAATGAAAATAAGAATAAATATTGACTGTAATCGCGACAAAACAAAACGTACAACCTTAACCACCTTAACTAAACAATGCTACTGTATTTCAAGCGATAATTGGCATCGAAATTGAATTTATCGATGAATGGCGAAAGATAAACTTCAGTTAAACGTTTAAGTGCAAAGCTTTTAAATCATACGCAACTCTGTGCAGAAAATGCTTTGTCCTATAGCTAGAAGAAAGGAAAACGTAGACGTGATAATGAGCTGAAAAAGCTCAACAACCTTAACAATTTACAATTTTTTTTACAAATCAAAACACTTTATGAGTCATTTTCCTGTTAAAAAAAGTATCGTATATAAGTATTATATAAATACTTTTTAAATGTTTTTTAGTCCTTGAAATTCTTTCAGTTAAAATTTTCATTAGTAAGATCTTTTTTCTATTCTATTTAATTTATTAAGGCAAAGGCTATCGCTACGATTTACGCTCCAAAAGATTTAAGGTCGCTTCCTGAATATTTTTTATGTTTATGAACACTCCTTTTTTATATTATATTCTACTCATGATTCTGAAGAAAGTACTTTCACATTTTGCGTTTATAAAATAACACGTCCTGTCATGTAAGGCAAGGCAACAAAATTATATCCGACCCAAAAGTTAGTAGAGTTAGTTGCCTTAGAAATAGGTCTTCATTTGGTCCCTACGGACTTTGCTAATTGTTAGAGTATTGTTAGATATTAGATGTCACATTCAGTCTGAAACTAGTAATATACACATTTAAGAGCCAGTTTACAGACTAAATTATCTAGGCTACATTATCTAGTGTCATACAGTGCCACATTGTTGATATTTGCCTTAGTTTAGAAGATATTAATTTTTTCGCGAATGGCGCTAGCATCGCTGTAAACTGGCTCTTAAGCAACTTTCAAAATTACATTATCCATACTACACTTAATATTATAAATGCGAAAGTAACTCTGTCTGTCTGTCTCGCTTTCCTGAGAAAACTTTTGAACCGCTTTGAATTAAATTTTGTATATGGATAGTCTAGAGCGTGAGAAAGACATAGACATAGACATTTAAAGTTAGGTACATATAATTGAATTTGCATGCACGCTTAAGGAGTTTTTCATTCTAGAAAACGCTAGATGTCGAGTATTCCGAATTGCTCTTTGAGTTTCATCGTTTTCTGTGTGGTTGGGTCTGAACGACAGCATAGGGTAGGAGGGTAGCGGTTATTTCTACCCCACCCCCAAATGTTGGTCTTTGTTGAAATCTGTAGAGAGGCCTATGTCCAGCAGTGGACGTCCTTTGACTGAAACGATGATGATGATAACTTATATTCTCACTTTAGAATGACTAAAACCAGTTAGATCGACAAAAAATTAACAACATTATCAAAATAATTTATTTTTTACAAAAAAGTGAGCACTTCCTCTTTTTCGAAGTCTGTTAAAAATAGGTACTTAAACCTTCTCCTGAATGTAACAAATACTTATCTGAAAACGGCATCGAAATCGGTTTAGCCAAACGCGGATTAATCGCGGACAAATTTACATACAAACATGCATACATACATACAGGTCACACTGATAACCTCCTTTTTTGAAGTCGGTTAAAAAACACTCCCGTATACCCTTTCAGAATAAAATCCTAAAATTAAAGTAACCTCTACGCAACCAAAAAAGTATTCTTTATGTACTCGTCCTTTGAAGTAGGAAATAAGGAAACATTTTCTTGATTGGCGCTTGTTAGTTGTATTTTCTAGCACGCGTTCCTTGGGATATAAAAGTACATACGCCTAAATATAATTACGAATCACCATTCATAAACGAAGAAGAAATTCTTGAATTATTTTATTTTTAGTCAACCGTTTTAGCGAACTACGTACCGCCTTACTTATTACTATGTTATGCATGTATTTTTCATTTAAACCTTCCTCTTGAATCACTCTATCTTTGAAAAGGACCGAATCCGTTGCAGAGTTTTAAAGATATAAGCATACATAGACGCGGGAAGCGACTTTGTTTTATTCTATGTATTGATTGATATTGATATTGAAGACGAAAGTATGTAAGGATGTTAAAAGGCATGTTTAATTAACAAGCAAATACTATTTTTGTTTTATATGTTTGTTTTTTTACTTGTTTTTATGTACTTTATGTTTTATTTTGATGGCAATAAAGAATTCTCTTGTCTTATCTTATCTTATTTTGTATATTATGTTTCGGGCATCCCAGAGACCGGTTTTACCTAGTTAGGGGTTCCGAGTGTGATGCTATATCGATATAATGTTCTTGTTAAATTAACTCATTAAGTATTGATGGATGTAAAGTCTGCTTTCTAGTGGAACTTACATTTAATGAACATAAAGTTAACGAGATTAGACACTTACTTGTTGTAAAAGCGTTTTATGTGAAGGTATAAACATTAACATTAGATTGAACCAGGGTGAGATGGCACTAAAACTGTCCTTTCCATGTAGGTTAGAAACTCTCAGAATTTCTTTACTTTTTTATAAGGATGCATACTACAACACTCCACAAACCAAAATAATAGGTAAGAAAAAAAAGTAAATTGGTTTAAAAGACTAATAATTCGCTAGTAAACCTAATTATCATTTTTATTTTTATAACTGACTGACTAGTCGACCCAGCGAACTTCGTACCGCCTAACCTATTATTATTTTGTGCATGGATTATACTTATAAACCTTCCTCTTGAATCACTCTATCTATTGAAAAAAAATCGTATCAAAATCCGTTGCGTAGTTTTAAAGATTTAAGCATACATAGGGACAGACGCGGGAAGCGACTTTATTTTATACTATGTATTGATATTGATGATTGATGATTAAAATGGTAAATTGTAAGTAGATGGAAAACGCTTCAGTCGACTCATACTCAAATATATAAGTGAAGCCAAACCTCAAAACCACATAATGAGAGTCTAATTAAATATCTACATTCTCAGAGCTGCTAAACTGCTAATTCTAGGTATTTGCTAGTTAGATGGACCTTGAAAGATAACTAGGAACTTGTCGTAGACCGAGAAGTAAGAGCCAAATATATAAATGCTTGCTTAAAAGTAAATAGAGCTATGTCTTCACCGTGCGCTTCGTGTTCATCTGACCCAATAAATTGTATTGATAAGTTAATTGATTGCAGTAAAGAGTCTATCTATAGGTATCTTTCAATCTGACGCATGCCTGAGTTGCATGCCGCTAACGCATAATGAAGGTTCGTATGCAACGAGATGAACATAAAAGTGCAATTGAAAATGCGTTTTGTTAAATATGTTATTTAATTGAAACCATTACAAGTCCGTATTATCTCAGCCGTATTCTCGATCGATACCGTCTTTCCGTCGTCTCCAAGTAATAATGATGGGTAAGATAGAGGGTTAAAAACGTGCTGGTAGAAAAGGAACTCGCCAATATCAAAGAGTGGACAGAAGTTGCCAGCATAGAACAAATTTTTCGACTCGCAGGAGAAAGAGAAGCATTTGAGGAGCTGACGGCCAACCTCCAGTAGTAGAGAGGCACCAAAAGAAGAATAAGTAGAAGAAAACACGTCCACTGTTAGAAATTGGCCTCTCTCACAGATTGCCACAAGGACAAACATTTGGGGGGGTTTATTAAAGGTCTGTACTGATGGGAACTAATGCCACACATACGGAGGTTTATTCACTGTACTGAGACTTAACTAATCCCACACTAAGCGTGTAATAACCCTCTTACGATTTTAAGATAACAAAACCTTAAAAGAGTTGCAATAAAGTGGTCCCACATGTGCACTCACGCAAACATCAGCCGTAAGTATAAGTACGTAAGCGCAAATTAGGGTCCCAATAATTACGAGTTTAAAATTACTTAGTTGAACCACTGATGATATCACAGCATCTGCGGAGATATCGGCGTGTGATAATAATGAGGCGGAAGGCCGCAGGCTAGAGGCGAGTACGAGGCTTGGTTATTGATGCAATGATGGCAAACATCGTGTAGAAGGGACCTTTCCGCTACTGCGGAAAACAGGGGAAACTATTATGGCCGCATTTGCAATATTGCTTTTTGTCCTCTACGTTTTTTTTTTGTATTGACTTTGACACTCCAGAGGACGAAAAGCAATATTGCAAATGTGGCCATAATAGGCCCTCAGGCCTCGTAAAAAGGCCGAATCAAGTGCAACACCTTTCGTTCATCTACGGCTCTACCACAAAGAGTGTTAGGCATAGTATAATCAATTGACTAGGTTTTAGTCACGAAATCGTTATACTAAATTACGATTTACGTAGGACTTACCCTCATTCAGCTCTATTTAGCATTTTCCCATAGAAAACAACGATTTAATATGGGCAAACGTCAATGTGAGTACTCCCTAAGATCGGTTTAACTTTTAATGGGAAGGTTGCTAGCGTTTCTTTTGTGCAGTCACATGCACGCTCAAGATGAACGAAATATATTCTACTAAATGCGGCTTTTTTAGAACCTCAGTTAGTGTATTGTTATTTGGTGTAATATAATAGTATTTATTATTAAGGTTTAGTATACTTTTCGTTACTGATTGAATGACAACACATACATAACTTACAGCCTCCACTACATACTTAAAAGAGAGACTTAAAAAGTATAATGTAAGAAATGGCTAAAGTATTTCAATAAATTAAAGTTATAAAATGCTTTAGAATCTGCTTTAATTTTTACCTCAGTAGCTTAGATGGATGTTCTACTGGGTTTGATTACTGGCCGAATTGGTATTGACATAGAGACAATTGGTGATTATTATTGATAAACGATTCAACGTTTCTAGTGTTATTCTGAGTTTTATTAATTTTGCAATTTGCAATTTATTTAATCTTTTAGGCCGCCAGTTAGTGGCTAGTTAGTTTCGTGCGCTATTTATTTCTAATTATCTGATAATTGCATGATTTACCAGAAAAATATACATAATATCCACAACAATTTCTTATCGAATCTATGACAGGTTCTCACCAAAACACTTTCACCCGTTTAACACGCGATTGTCGGTAAAAATTAACAACAAAGGGTAAAAGGGTTGGCCCTTAATTATCATATAACTACCTAAATTAAATATATATCTACCTAAAAAAAAAATGGAGGAAAATTAAGAATAATGGAGATTTCAAAACGTCTTTTTCTAATATACAGAAAGAAATGAAGCATTTTTTCTTTGTTTCAATAAAACAATAGAGGAACTGAATACAAAATAGAAACGAAATAAAGATGCTTCCAGCATCTGTCCTTATGTATGCGTATATATCTTAAAAAATATGCAATGGATTTTGATGCAATTTTTTTTTTGGATAGAGTTATTCAAAAGGATGGTTATGCACAACATAGTAATAGGTAAGGAAGTTCTACCTAAGTTCGCCGAGTCGACTAGTATTTTTAATCAAAATAAGCGTAAGAAAGAATCATAAAAACTCAAACGGCGTTGGTAACCCTGCGAAGGTCGCGCTTAATGCAATTTGTTGTTCAGAGGCGAGAAAATTATAGCTTACGCGAAACCGAGTGTGAAAGTCAGTATTGTTACAGCGAGAAGATACGACGATCTTGTCAATAAATATATATAAAATTCTTCCGTTACTGACTGACTGACAGACTGACGCAGAGCCGAAACTACTGGGCGTAGCGGGCTCAAATTTTGCACGTGGGTTCCTTGGGGAGTGTAGGGGAGCACTAAGGAATGAATTCCCAAAACTCCCATGGAAACTGGTAACAACTGGATTTTTGTGTTTATGAGAAATCTGCGCGGGTGATACCGCGGGGCAGCCTCTAGTAGGTAAAATTGAGCTGTGAGTTGAGAAGAATCGCAAAACTGAGCGGGCATGGGAAGGGCACATAGCTCGAAGAACCAGGTAGTCGCTGGTGCCGAAATGCTCTTGAGTGACGCAGATTAGGCACGGTGGTCAAGCGACCTGATGAAGTTTGAGGCAGTACACTGGATGATGGTCGCCCAAGACCGATCGGTATAGCGATATGGGGGAGACGAACCTACGTCCAGTAAGAGTGGACATCTTTCGGCAAATTTGATGAGCTGTCAGTAAATCTTCCTTAGTCATAGTGGCTTGAATTCGCGCTTTTTACACAAGACCTCTCCAGCCTGCTGAAGACGAGGAGATGTCTTACTTACTAGCTCATGTAATCCTAGTACTTAAGATATAAAATTTTTTAGTGGTAATTTGATAACAGCACGTCAAGATTCATGATAACATAAGTACAGTATTAAGTTAAAATTTAGCAATTTCCTTTAAACAGAAGAAGGTTTTTATAATACTTAATCTGTGTTAATATAGATAGTATAACGATTAGACTACATTACGCTTTTTGCGTTTCTCTATTACTTACCGGGTGTTTCTGACAAAGCAATAATAACTATAATTGAGCTGATTCATACTAACCTTTCCTTCTAACGTTCGAAAGTATGATTGAATTTTTGAGAATTCAGCCAGAACTGTAAAAAATGGTGAGTTTTATCCGTCCTTTGATTAATTACCGTCTAGTCAAAAACACCTTGTATATATTTAAGCCCACACCTTTTTAGTAAAAAGCCCCACCCAGTAGCATATTTCCTGCCACCTTGTGTATGTTTTCTTAATGGTCCCACCATTTTAGTGTACGTTCGAATTATAAATAAACAGTAAAACAAAAGACCTCGTTAAAATCCACTCTTGATTTTCAATAAAGAAAGAAATTAAGCGGCGCATTTCTTAAGCGCAATGTAAGTTCCACAACGGCCTTAATTTGCATGACTTAATAACTTAATTCTGAATTTTACGCTTAAATAAGCGCGGACCACACAGAACGATAGCTTATAAGGACAACGATAAATCCGACGACTTACAAAAGTTACAGTGTGTAAGCTGTTGAGTTATTTTCTGAGCGATTTTAAGCAGAACTTGTTGTATTTCGTATTTAAATTTTCATACCTTCGAATAGGTTTGAAATCATATTCCATTATTTATATTACATCATTTATAAACAAGTCTACCTATCCCTTTTAAAAAAAAGTTGAAATGAAATAAAAGAAAATTTTAATTTAATGAATAAAAATTATAGTTTTTATACACAGTAAACTATTCTCCATAACACAATCTAAAAATTTAATAAAATAATAATAATTCAAAACTTATTGCTTCTAATTGATATAAGAGTGTATTTTTTATATCCCTGTATTTATTGTAAGTAAGTGATATATCTTTATTTTTTATTATTTTTCCGTAAATGTTCTAGTTTAATTCCAACTGCCTCGCTCAGAACCATGGCTTAACTTAAAATAAAAGCCTTTTGTTTTTTAATTCTTGGGTGGCGCATCGTATGTGAAAGTTGCTATAAAATATCGCTAGGTTTTTTTTTCTTAGCTAATTACAACTTCGAGCAATTTTGATGAAAGTGAGTCTTTTTTTCAATGACGCAATTTCCGGCAAGTTAAGAATAATTTTAATTCAAATAAATACTGGCACAAAAGAAAAAATCAACGAATAAGTTTTGAATTTTATATTTTCTTTGTTTACATTCTCGAACTGATTATTTAACTTTTTTTTTGTTGTCGCTCAATGTGATCAATACGGGAATTTCCCGAGATATTGCTCAGAATTATTCAGAAGAGCTTTCTTTTACTTCCCACGATAACTAGACAACCTACAAAGTTTTCTATGAAATGCAAATTATTTAACTCATTCCACTACTTTAGCACACAGCTACAACTAAAAGAAAATTTAAAAAACAATAGCCTGACATTTTCTTTTCGCTTGGCGCCAAAACTCTCGTTTATTATAAATATCGATAGCGTTTATAATGAAAGTTGTTTTTATCACCTTAAATTTTTTTTCTTTTAATTTTTGCCAGTCCTAAAAAGAAATAACAAAATGAAATGAAAGCGTACCTAATTCTAAGTTCAAGTCTTTATGTTACATAAACCTAACTCTAAACCAGCCATGTCGTAAAGAAGTACTAAAATAGTGATAGAGAATGTTATTTGGTGTCTCTTGAAATGTCGTAAATATATGCATTATAGCCGATTTGTTCCATCCATCCATGTTATGGCGAATTCATAATGGAAGAAAAGGTTTGTTACAAAAAATAAAATGAGAGTTTGTTTTTTGTATTTTATTTATGAAAGTAATGATTATTTTTCAATACAAAAGCGTCTGAAAAAAAGTAGAATGCTTTTGTAAACATTAGTTGAATTTCAAATCCACCTCCATGGTTCAGGTTAGGATGATGTTGACTGAGACTTTGAAGGCCTAAGTTCAATTCCCAGCGGGGACAACTATTACTATGTATATAGTATGTTTTTTTTTCTTGGTGTGTTTGTATTTCTTTGTACTTAAATGTTTCGAGCATCCTGGATACAGGTACTAACTAGTATCGGCCCTAAGTGTTATCAATCATCAATCAATATACTATATGTCGTAGTAAGATTTGATAATTAGTTTTTTTTGCAAAAAACCTATTAAGTAATCAAATCTTACTACGACATATATAAAACGCTTCCGTTACTGACTGACTGACAGACAACGCAGAGCCGAAACTACTGGACGTAGCGGGCTGAAATTTCGCACGTGGGTAACACTAAGAAATATATTTTCGAAATTCCTATGGGAACGAAAAAAAACGGGATTTATGTGTTTATGAGAAATCTGCGCGGGTGAAACCGTGGGGCAGCCTCTAGTTACCTCTATGCGGTATTCTTAAAAAAAAATCTCATTTAAATTCATTCCATTTTCAATAATTACACACTCAAATAGTCAATGTGACTGTTTTATGACGTGCATTCCATTAGAAATTATTATAAACGAGCTATCCCGGCTTACTTCGTTACGCCATAGAATATAGATAAGTATTAAGACTTGGCTCTATAGACTATGTTCATTTGCCTGCCCACAATGGGCAATAACAAACCACCTGTCAAAATATGTAAACAACGGAAAAAATATTGCACCTTGGGTTACATTATTTGAGTTTAAGTAAGGATCCCTAATTTTTTTGAAAACCTAATATAGCCTATGTCACTCGGGGATAGTGTAGCTTCCTACCAGTGAAATAATTTTTCAAATCGGTTCAGTATTTACGGAGCCTATTCGTTACAAACAAACAAACAAACAAATCTTTCCTCTTTATAATATTGGTATAGATTGAATGCTATGTCAAATGCCATTTGCGGTATCCGCTCGTTGTTACAGGCTAAAATTATGCAACCCACAATTTCAACATGAAATTACCTACTTTAGAAGTGAAAAGTTACGAGATGTTTTATGACAAACTGAAAATGTAATGATATGGAAATGTTGGTTTTATATTTTGTACATTCTTAAGTCTCTTCGTAACCCTACTATTTTCATTAAGAACGGGTTGTTTTAAAAAAAATCGCTTGCTAGCAATAAGGTGGCCTCTGTCACCATACTGATAAAAAAAATGTCACTTTATTTGAGATATCGCTTCTTAGATATTGCAATCAATGTAGTAATTTAAGAAAATTGTAACTCTGTCAATTCTATGATTGCATTATAGAGTATTTCTATTCTATTCTATCCTATTTTACAACAAAGAATTTGCTTACTTAATTCAAGAGCTTCTTGACTATCAAGAGACAAACTCGGGTCATTCGATTTCGTTTATCAGCAGTTATCTACCACTAGACTATTATTTTAATATTATATTTAAATATGTAGATTGATACATACATATACAAAACAATACATAGAATCAGCACACAAGCGAGTTTTGTTTCCCGTCCCACGCTTGATCGTAATTTCTCATACAATGCCTCATCTCTTCGTGTTTAATTCGTTAAACATTAACTTGAGTTTGTACCGTACAACACGTTGGCCAACATGCTGCCAATGGCAACGTTTATGTTTAAAAGAGAAAAAAAAAAGAATTATATAGGCATATAGAATTATATAAGCGAATTGAATTGAACTACTAAATGTAGTTAGGTTTTTGTAAGCTTTTAGTCATATTACAAAAATATATTTATGAAGGATTCCTTCTTTCTCGTAACACGTTAGTAACTATACAAAACAAATATATGTCTGCAAGATAATGATTTCCAACGTTCAGTCCCTTCAAAACTCCTTTCGTTCATTTATCGATTTTTTTTTTGCTTTACGAAAGTATTTTACCAAAAGTTTTTTTCTTTAAATAATGTTAGTTAAACTTTTAGATAAAAACAACTAATAACTTACTTGTGTTTTAATTATTCTAACAATTTTAATTAGAGCCTGCGAGAGTGATTTAAATAAAATAAAAGACTAAGGCAACATCCTTTTGGCCACGTTTAGAAAACCGAAACTCATCGCCAACGTGTGTAGCAAGCATACATAATCTTGATCATAATGTGTTCATTGTTTAACGCCACTCCTATGTTGTTATCCATCGAGTGTAGAACAATCAGGTTTATTTAAATTAAGAATCGTTTTTCTTCTTCTTTTTAATCGATCATCATTGAGATATTCCAGCCAGACTTCTCTTTGAATTAGTATTCAAATTGAAATTGCATTGTAATGGTAATAAAACGTTTTATTGGGCGATATATTATAAAAATTCGAATTTGTTGAAGTACCTAGGTTTATTTAAATTATATAGTTTTCTTATAGTTTTTTTAGCGTTAAAAGAGATACTTAGAGATATAACCTAACCATAGGCTGGTAAAGGTATTAATATGGGTTCCACAGAAGAATTTTAACTGTATAAATTAATATTGTATTAAAAGCTTTAAACAGAATCTGATTAGAAGAACATTTATCAAGCCGATTCGTTTTACAAATTCAATATCAGAAACCATCAGCTGTTCCTTGACCCAAAAACTTACATCTGTCCGTCCGTCCGTTTATCTGTCAGGTTAACAAAAGCACCCCCGCAAACTGCCGCGTATCAAAAGCTGATACGTATCAAAGGAAACGCATTCCGATGGTTTGCAAAAAAAAAAAAACAATCAAACTACAGAACGTTGAGTTGATATTGTGCAAATTTGTAAATATATGTAGTTTTTAGATTTTGTTCGTAATATACTTTGGTGATACCTAAGCCGCATGAAATAATGTATTGTACAATGATATATTTAGTTTTTTTCTAATGATATTAGAAAGTATTAATAAGTACAGTCACGAACTATTTGCCAATAAATATATAATTTCTTTCGTCTACATAAATGCTAAACCTATAAAAACTGAGAGATATTAAATACAATTACAATAATTTAAATTAAAAAACTACAAATACCACATCCTTTCAGTAAATTTAATACTAACGTAATAAATAATTCAAACTTCGAACCAATAAAGTACCATAACCGGAAAAACAAATAGCGCTTACAACAAAGGATCGCTCACAAAGGGCCCCTAATTGGAAGGCAGATGTTTTTTTTTTTTACAGCCAGCATGTGAGGGCACGTGCCTTAGCCTTATAATGCCTATTTCACCGCTGTATTAAAGTAAGTATTCGACTGCTTAAACACAAATAAAGCTATAAGCTTGAGGCGGTTAGGCAAGGTAGTGTAATGTAATAGTACAACAATGTAATGTAGGTATATATATAAAAAAAAATTAATGCTGGACTAAAATCGGGACTAAAAAAGGGAACCAACCTTTATCCACTCCCGTGGGGATTTTAGTTTTTTTTTCCAACAATCCCCACCGGCATCACTATTATATTTTTATACACATAATGAACCCGAATAAGTGCATATCGATCTATATATGTATTTAACAAAGGGAAGATACTAGGGTTCATTCCCGGGATTTCTCGGGTCGAGAATTCCCGGGAAATCCTTGGGTTCTGTTCCCGGGAAATTATGCTCGAGAAAAGTCGAGAACTCGAGAAATCATATTTGAGTCTATGTAGTGCAAATAAGTTCGTGAATTACGTAAAAGATGGAAATATACTTTTTACTTTTATAAGCATAATGATGGTACGCGGTGGAGTCAAGTCTCGTAACCAAAATCGATCGACTCGTAATCGTATTACAAGCGACTGTCTTAACCATTGCTGGTTTCTTTAGGCGTATAACAGAAATCGACTTTACAAAGTGGCAATGGTTAACGAAATCGATAACAAGACAACTACAATTCGATAGAGTTCCACGACGAAGCTTGACGGTGTACTGCTTGTGTATATTTTGTGTTTTATTTTATCAAATTAAATTTATAATCTTATGAATTTCACAGTTCACTACCTAAATCTGAGTATCAAGTCGCTTACTTAATTAACAATGAAAATTTGATGTCAGTGACAGCATTCGAAAATCATTGCGGCTTTTTATAGACGACAACAGTACATGCCTCCCGAAAAGCAGCAATAGTTTTCGAATGCTGTCATTGTCATCGAATTTTCATTGTTTATTTAGCTAAGCGACTCAGGCCCTTCTTTTCTATAAAATTTTCTTAAAATTTAAACACTTATTATGAAGTATAGTTTTAGATTAACGTTGACTATTTCCTAATTAACAAGCCGAAATTTGTGTATTTTTTATTAGTTAACGGTTTAATAGGTATATTTTTTTTTTTCAAGTTTTATAACTTATATTTGGCAGAAAAACCACTCAATTTATTGGTTTAAAATAAGTTCTTTTTATTATGATTCACATTGTTAATTTTGTGTCAACTTTTTTCATTATTTGAATCGAAAAGATATGCAAAAACATAGGTAAATGTAAATTTCTCGACAACCCGAGAAGACCCGAGAAATTGGCCTCGAGAATTCTCGAGACCCGAGAAACTGAAAAGGTCGAGAAATCATGAACCCTAGAAGATACAAAAAGTTGATAAATATCATAAGATTTTTCAGAAGCAGATGTTAGCCCTTATAACGACTTTGTTCCTTGATTATTAATATGATTAGGGAGGAGACGAAAACCAATTTGGTTCATTGTGTCATCGTAGTAAGTAATAGGTTGATATTATGTAAGTTTATAACACTATACCGCCTAAAAGTCATTTTAGTAAAAATATGGGAAATGCCCAGAAATATTTTCGACACATTAATAGGTACGTGAAATGTACTTTATTTCTTATGTCATTTTTCTAGGCAAATTCCCACTGGGAATGGGAATATTCCCACGGCACATAACAGGGAAATGCCACTCCAAAAATAACAAATCTTGCTACAATGTTTTCAACAGATTTTTATAAGTACCTACTCCATAAAGAATAAAATAAGGAAAAGAATTATATTTTACCTGTTGTGTAGAGCAAAATATTGCGTATGAATTTATGACTTACCTGAAAATAAAAAAATAAAAAATAAATATGAGGTTGCATATACTCAATATTATTATACTTACTTATAATGTGTATTTTGTAAAACCAATTATCAAATTATTTACAAGTTTAACTTTTTTTTATTTTATAAATTTAAACAAATAAGCAGGCAGGCATCTATTCTTAAATTAACTATCTCTTATTTCTACCTAGCTCTTTCTATTCTATAGTAAAATTATATGAAATGAGACGAAGCATCGATTGCGTTTTAGGATTCGCCTTACCTAACCCAAACATGAAATCAGGCTCACTAAATACTAATCCTATGATAATATTTGTCCTCCTAAGTTTGTTATGCGCATAATCATGTTTGCCTTAACGAAACCACTCATACATATTCTATTGAAACTCTAACTTTAGCAGAGATCATAGGTTTTTAATATTGTTGACCAATCCAACAGATACTTATACGTACTAGTCGACCCGGCGAACTTTGTACCTATTAAATAAAAACCTTCCTCTTTGATCACTATATTTATTAAAAAAACGCACCAAAATCCACTGTATAGTTTTAAAAATTTAAGCATATTAGAGAGAGACAGCGGAAGCGAATTTGTTTTATACTATGTATTGATACTTAATAATTTAAAGAGAGAAGATTTTATTATTTGATTAGGCTCTAAAACTCTGAAAAGTAACCTTCATAGTATAAAATCTAGAAATGTGGAATAAAAAAGAGAAGATTATGTTTGTATATAGATGTAACCACGTACGTTGATATAGGGCGTGTATTTGCCTAGTTATACTTAGCTTAATAAATGTATCCCATTCAAGCTACACGTAGGCAATTTTGTAGTTTACCACATTTGCACCAGGTGCTATCAGATCGATAGAAGAAGCCATTTTATTTTGTACCAACTGTTAAGTCGACTGTATATCTTTTTGTACAAAAATGACCCCTAAAATCTACAGGATAAAGTATAAAATAATTCTTGATGATATTAATACAAAGAAGCCTTGTTAACGATTTTGCGGATGCACATTTTGATTACCAGTGAATCATATCCGGGGGAAATGACACACAAAAGATATTTCTTTATTATTCAAAATTAATGTTTTATCAAGTAACTAGAGGCTGCCCCGCGGTATTTCCCGCGCAGATTTCTCATAAACACAAAAATCCCGTTTTTTCCGTTCCCGTGGGATTTTCGGGAAATCCATTCTTAGTGCTCACCTTCACTCCCTAAGGAACCTGCATGCCAAATTTCAGCCTTGTACGCCCAGTAGTTTCGGCTCAGTAACGGAAGAGTTTTATATATATTGATTAGGGACATCTCCTTTGTTATCTGGTCGTCGTCTCATGGTCTTCCTTATTTAGTTGATATCGAAAGGTAAAAGGTGCTTTGCAAAGTATCACTAACAATTACAGCTACCTTTTTAACAACCTAACTTAAATTAATTGACAAATTAGTTTTCCTTTTTTTTTCAACCCCTATTGGATCTAAAATACAGAATATTTCAAAACTTATACTTTTTTCAAAAATGATCAAATGCTGTAATACATATGAATTTTAATTATATTTTATCTTAAAAAATATTGTAAATTTGTAGTTTTGTACACGTTAAGGTACTTATAATAATAGTAAAGTTGTTTTCCGAATTTCGTGCAGTATAAAAAACAACTAGTGAATTCATTCATTCATGTCAGCTGAACATCTCTTTATTTTGTCAAACCGAGCTAGTCATTTGTAAACGTCACCAGTAATTGATTTTCTAACGGTAAGTCTTTTTCTTTTGGACCGTTTTAAAGAGGACGGACTTTCCTAGACAAAGTCTTTTTTAACAGATTATTTCTATCTAAGTTGGAGAGATTAGCCCAGAGTCCAGAGAATTTCAATTTGGCAGGGCACTTACGATGATGAATTCTAGGTAGGTAAGTAGGTTCAGAAATTTTATTGTTAAGGCGGTAACCTAGCTTGATTTTCAGCCTTTATGTCCTTAGGCACAAAATCAGTAGGTCTGTCTTCTAAAAACGTTGTATTACAATGTGGCAAATGGTTTTTTTACATACGCGAAATTGAAACTTTTAAAAATATGTATACTTTCGCCAGAATAAATAAAAAACACGAAAAAATTTTAATTTCGCGCCATAGCGAGAGTTACCACCTTAACTGTTTATCGTAAGTTTGACCACCGCGTTCTGTAAGTGGTGGCTGTGTGAGGTCCGGCTTCGATTCCTGTTGATTCTGTAATATCGATGTTTGTTTTTAAATATTTACTTATAGCGAAAATATTTCACTACAGAAAAGAAAAGACGTTTATTGAATATAGAATTAAAGAAATAACCAACTCGACGCAAAACGGTCGTTAAAAACACTTGACTTTTGATTGCTTGAGCATAAACGAAACTCGTAAAATTATTTCATAAAAATAACTTTTATTGTTTTCTATTGAGAATTGTTTTTATTTTTAATCAAATTTTTAATAAAAGCAAACGAGATTAAAAAAAGTATGAGAGTTTTTAAAGATATTTTCTATTTTTACCAAAGTATAGTTATTAACCTGAGTATTGGAAATAGATAGTAATTTTTGTTTCCTGCACGTCTAATCCCGATGTCAACGCAACTCGAACCAGTTTAGTTTGAAACACGTTGACAATGCCATCGCTATTAACGTCCACAACAGACCGCGTTGGTGATCCATCTTCAGCGGCATGCGTGCCCTAGATTGTGAACTCCTTGATTCAATGCATTTTTAAGAGTATATAGTAATAACGTACGGTAGTGAAGAAACGATAAAGTAATGAAGTGACACCCAAAGTCTCTAACAAAGAACGAGAGAGATTTTTTGGGTACACAGATGCAATGAAGTTGCGGTGAAGCAATGCCCTGGTCAAGGGTGCGGAAGAACATTTGATTGGAAATACACATTACTGGAGTATACTGTGGGAGAGGTCATATGCAGTAGTGGACGTCTTTCGACTAGGATGTAGATATCAATATAAATTTAAAAAGAGGTCAAACAGAAACAGCCGAATTTCTTGAATCATGCCATTGAAGATACAAAGTCCTTAAAAACGATGGCCGTATGCTTCACCAGGAACTTACTAGATGCAATAAAGCAGATATTAATAACTAAATAAACAGTTATAATATACAAAAGTGTGCTTCTATAAGGTGCAGAGCAGACGCAGTGCTATGCTTTAGTGATGGTTTTAATCCATAAGTATGTTGTTAAAGCAACCAAATATTTTTTAAATATCTAGTCTACAAAGATGGAAGAATCATAATCAATATTTTTGCTAGTTTGAGTTAAATCCTCATGTTTACACAGTAAATTCCTAACACGCATTGAATAGGTCAAATAACGCAAGCGGTCAAGTGCGAATTACGCAATAACAATTTGTTCGAGGCATTCGACAAGTTGCGACGCAGGGTTTTAGCTCTAGTGCTAAATGTTTAATTAGCTTAGGCTTGCAAGTTTGTAACACACTAGAGTGTTGATTTGACGCTTGGATTTGCTACCATACAAAATTTGTATAAATATAAAAAGGGACTTATCTTTCTATCTTCCAACACAAAGAAAATTTAAGTGCGACAAAAAAGGGCAATCTTATCGCTTCAAATGATTTCTTACAGACAAAATTAAGTTTTCCGGCGCTACCTCAACAAACTATAAATATGCTAAATACGTATTTGTATTGTGTAATAAAAAATGATGCAATGCTAAAAAGATGATCCAAGGATTTTCAAAGTATCAACATCAATATTACATAGTCTGAACAAATATAACTAGTCTGGTTTCTAATTGAAACGTTAAACTACCATGTTGACTAGGTCGCGTTACATAGACTAGTAAAGCTAGCACAAGAATCTCGAAAACACTCTTAGCTAATTTTGTAATCAGTAGGGTTGTAATTGCAAAATCTTAATCATTTAAAGAAAAGCTAAACTAATTAAGTCTGGTATGAGGCATTTATTACTAAATCTTTTTTTTTATTTTATTTTAAAATGATTTAATGTATTATTCCAAACTCATCAAACTGAGATTGCATAAATTTTCTAAGCAATTTCGGT
Source organism: Euspilapteryx auroguttella (assembly GCA_951802225.1). NCBI lineage: Eukaryota > Metazoa > Arthropoda > Insecta > Lepidoptera > Gracillariidae > Euspilapteryx > Euspilapteryx auroguttella. The sequence goes on along the minus strand of OX637660.1, from coordinate 6,787,902 downwards.
GTTACGAAAAATTAGACGTTCGCCTCACCCTCTAATATTTTTTTAATGATTGATTTGCAGGAGGGAACAATAAAAAACTAATTATTGATGCTTACTGCTAAATTTATCTATAACAAAATAATTTATAGGCAAAGTTCTTGTAAAATATTTTTTAACTAACAAAACAAAATTCTAGTAAAATAACTTTTGCCTTAGTGAATGAAAATTCAAATCAAATTTGATATTTTATTAAACAACGCTCCTGATCTAATATAAATTAATAATTACCATTATTGTTGCGAAAATAGGTTATGATTATTTTATTAAAATAGCGTTTTTTAAATATTTCATATTAGCATAATTAAGTAATATTATTATGCAAAAAAACGTAATTTTATAAAAATTGCCTATAACTTATTCAGTCGTCAAAACAAGCTACAAATTGGCAACATTATAAACTAAACCATTATGGCAATGCCTTAAGAAAGCGCTACATATAAAGAGGACCTAAATCACCACCCTGAGGCATATCTTCTTTTGTACTCAGTCTACTGGTTAGCGCTTCGTCTACTGTCCTGCAGTAGTCTTACCTCTTAATTATTCGTTGAAGCCGTAAGGTAATGTTGAACAGCCTCATTTAAGACCCGACATGTGGGCGTCGATGATAAAACTGACTGTATCAAAGGCCTTTTTAAGGTCAAAGCGCTCGAGGCCACAAGAATCAAGCGATTTATCTAAGTACTTGTAGAATTTTTCCTCTTAATTCACTAGAAGGCCTACATTATACACGTGTAGAGCTCTACTTACGGTGACTTATTGTTAACTTATACGTCTAAGCTTGTTTATTTTTTGTATTTAAACGTGCGTATCGTGAGTCAGACTGGTGAAAATATTGGCGATTCGTTTTGTTTGGTAGTTACGGAATATTTATGAGCGAACAGTTAAATGTTTGGATATATTTCATAAGATGTTTATCATTTAGTTAAGATACTAGCTTTCGTTTTTTGGCAATAAATCTTCTATTTAGAAATCTAGACTTTATACTTAAGGCGTTTTTTGTAGGTGATACTTGGAATATAATTGGCTCTTCCTTGCGTTATGATTTATTACTGTAATATTTTTTAAGTTCCTTCTAAATTTAATCGTTTTCGGTTGTTTATAAATATTACTCATAAAACTATCATAATTTATATTATTACAAGCCAATCACTTAGCTAAGCGTAAGTTATACTTGTGTTAAATGGGGAACCCTGCGGATCAACGTGAAAGCTTCTTTGCGGGAGACTTTTTTAGATTTATTTCGTCTTGGGATAGACATTACCCAAATTACCAGAAATGAAATGAATTTCGGTAGACAACGTAATGTTTGTTAAGAGAGTTAGTCATAATGATAATGACTAATTCTTTAAATAAACAACCATTATGATATACCTATTATAATTATTAGGTTGTCAATGGTATTTTTTTAATAGAGTTGAATCAAAGGGCAACACGCATGCACACACACGAGAGAGGAAAGGACCTCATGCTATTCCACCAAGCAAATCATTTTAACTGAATTCAGAAAAGAGGAAGTTTTCAGTTTAGGTTAGACCTAGGTTAGGTAAGGTTAAGGTTAAGGTAGGTCCTTTTTTTCTGTTCTTTTTTCCTGTTTTTTTTTGTCAGTTTATTGAAGGCAGGTTCCTTTTTGTAAAAAATAAATTATTGAAACAAAAATTTAGTAGAAAACTATTTTTTTGGATTTCGTTTGGTTTCAACTAAAAAAAATTCGCGTTTCCAAAAAAAACAAAGCAATAAGAAGCTTAACTATCAATGTATTTATTCAAGAAAAAAAAAAGGTAATTTGTTCGATCAATTGCAATAATATTTCTATATCTTAAGTACATACTTTGTGAAGTGAGAAAATGTTAATGTTTCTATGCTTTGGAGAAACTGACTCAAGAATGCATAAATATAACAACTTCATTAAAACAAACAGTTTGGTTGCTAACCTAACAGAAAGGCAGTTAAAATACGTTGTTACCAACTGACAAAACAGTATCTTTCATCGTCACCTAATTAAAAGGATAAGTAGGAATGAAACCCTTCCGGTTAGAGAACAAATCAACAATCTTAACAAATTGATCCTGTCAGACAAACACAGGAAGTTTATTGTTACAATGGCTTAGAGAAAGTTACAGTTTTTAGTTTTGGAGTTTTAAGCAAAAAATTTGTTCGTAAAAGTGATAAGATTTATTTTGTTTGGGTTTTTATTTATTAGGTACAATTTATTTTTCTGATCTTTAACTTTTTTTTGTAATAAATTAAAAAAATAATACCAATATCACTTGGAATCGTTGAAACATATTTTTGAACTCGAATTTGAATATTTGCAGATTTGCAACAAATTTTTATAAGTATTTAATGGAAATCAATCTTAATTCTCTTTTGTTTTTAAAAATAGTTTACATAATACCTTATATTGTATGTATCGTTTAACTCTAATGAGAAAAGTGCTTAGATACCAAGTTTTACTAAAGATTTATTTTAAAGATTTCATAGCGCAACAGAAAAGGGTATACTAAATAAATAAACAAAGGAACGTAGTTGAACATATAATTATATCCTGAAAACATAAACAAATTCCTTGTTCATTTGTTGTTGTTAGCTAGCGGGTTGCGGTATAACATGTTGGTTTTCTTGGATTCAATCATATAATATTGTTTCTACCAAGAAACTTCTAACAAATATATTATCTACCTAGCAAAAGAAAAAACGGAATGCAAAAAGAAGATATAGGTGGCAGCTCTGAAACTTTTGTTTTAAATCGCCATTTTATTTCGTTATTTTCCTTTTGTTGTTGTTGCTTGTAAATCTTCTGAGAGTGAGTCTTGTGAGAGTGGCCTTTTTTACACAGTCTTAATACTTGCTTTTGTTGGAGTACATACAAATTTCGCTTAGGCCCTTCAGTTCCTCGCCACACTATTAACAGTAATTTATACCTTATTGGCTAGTTTTATATAAAGCAACGTAATTTACGTTCAATATACTTTAGCTTAGAATTCTATAGGGGAGTTGACCTTTTCAGCGTCTAGAGGTGCTTGGGCTTGGAAGTTAGTTGTTTATTCGCTGTCACCGACACAAATTGCTTTTTTCCGCCCTTTAATAAACGAGCACATTTTCACTTGAGACGTCACACGAAAATTTATGTTTAATCTTAAGCGCTATTATGTCAAGTCAACCCTTGATTCGACTACGGGAACAAAGTCAAAATATTATGCATACGACACTTTGAAGATTATGATGTCATCTGCATAATAAGTACGTCATTATATCACAAAGACGATCAACATTTTCGTTGTGACAATTTGTAAGAGTTTATTGAGTTTTGTAACAATACGACTGAAATAACGTCACACCAATATAATTCAAAAGTCACTTCTCTAATATTTTTTCTTGTCTTACAATTTATTTTAAGTTCTAAAGACATATTTGAAATTCGCTTACACATTAAAATAAGTACAAACTTAGAAAAGTACTACAATAAAACGAATTTACAAAAACCGTTTTGTACAATGCACTCACGCGCCGTAACTGATCGTGAGTTCGTGTATGAAATGAATCAAATTATTATCGGTTCATATAACAACTGAGAAGCCGACTAAAGAAAAAACCCATTTGGGCTTCCGAATGGTCGAAAACTTACGCAATTTGACCGTTAGTAGTTCAGACGATACTGTTTGCGTCTTAGGGTAAGGTTAAGTTGAATAGGCTTAAGCGATTACTCGTTACTAACACCCACTATTCTAGAGTACTGTAGCATGCACATCAACCTGCTACTCTGTCCACCTAATCCGTGCTACTTTTAATTTATTTAATTAATATTATAGGTCTGTATATATTTTTTTCTATTAGTTTAATGCAACATAGTCTCACGCCTTTTATTCCTCGAAGGGAAAGAGGCACCAGCTAAAGAGCCAGACCCACGTTTAGCCGAGTTTATGTTTTATTACCAACGTGACAAGGGGCCAGTATTTTTATTTTGATTATTTCTTTCCTTGTTTTCCCTCTTCTCTAATGCAACATAACCACAACCTTACAAATGTACAGTCAAACACACAGCTCCACTCACGCACACGCTTGCAATTTGCTTCAAAAATTTTCTGTCAATGACTCTCTTGTGGTGTGTGACCTCCACTCCAATGTAAAAACCGCTATTGTGTGTTCAGAGGTTCTAATATGCCAGATTTGAATTAAAAGAAACCCGCCCTACCGTGTAAAAATAGGAAAAACTTTTCCTGTGGCCTACCCTAGATAAATATTGAGATTATTCAGTATATTGTGGGAAATATAACCAAATTTATTTCAAAATGACCATACCATAGAATGTATCTTGTTTTTTCAAAGCACGATTTTACGCAATTCTTATAAATGTATACCTAAAAATACGTGGAGCATATAAGGAAAGTTGTTTGAAATTTATATTTTAAGAGAACAATAGATTTGGAGACATGGGAATAACCTTCCACCACTATCGTCAGTTTAGTTTGAACTAAAGTATGACCCGCAATTTACAATACAATGGGCTAAATCCATTGAAGAAACATTTCGGTTCAACGAAACAACTTGGCGCCGGTTTAAAAATGAAATGTTCAAGTGTGTGTTTGTCAATTTTACTTTCAAGAATTGAAAAAAGAAGATAGATTCTCCAAGGGGGTTGAAAACCGGATATTATTATTCAGGTTGAAAATTAAAATCAAGGGCATACTGAAGAAGAAACACACTTTTTTACTTTAATTGGACTCCTACTACTGAGAAAAGACCTCAACCCTCTGTTTCTACCTTGAGTCACACTTACAGTATTTTATAACGCCAAAATGGGTCAAATTTACAAATTTTGCCATTCCATTCTAAAAAATTATAATTAGCATATTAAACTTAATGATAATGGTCCATGGCCATTATCATCATAGCGCTCATCATCTTAGTTTTATAACAGTAGCTAAACTAGGGCCCAGAACACCATGGTGAAACGCTACTGCAATGAAACCGCGTTTTTAGTAGATAACCGTGTCAAGGAACGCAAATATACCTTGTTTTAGTACTAAAATCTCAGTGGCGTTTCATCGTCGCTTTTTGGGGCTGAGTTTCGATGGAATGAAACATACGTTAGGGAACTCTAAAAATAGCACTTTTTTACACCAACGAATGCACACAAAAAGTAACAATACCCTTTTGTAACACGCTTTATTCAACGTTAACTCACTTTTGTTTGGACTAAAAAGGGGCAGTCAACTCTTTATTTCTTTGTAAAACTAAAAGGAGAAATAAAGTAAGTATACTTAGAATAGATTTTTCAAAGGGGATGAAAGGGTAGTTATAAATATCAAGCTCACCACACTGCAAATCAGAAATCATCAGAATTATCACAATTTGGTATAGATATATATATATATTAGAGGCTGTCCCGCGGTTTTTCCCGCGCAGATTTCTCATAAACACAAAATTCCCGTTTTTTCCCGTTCCCGTGGGAATTTCGGGAAATCCCTTCTTAGTGCTCACCTACACTCCCTAAGGAACCTACATGCAAAATTTCAGCCCGCTACGCCCAGTAGTTTCGGCTCTGCGTTGTCTGTCAGTCAGTCAGTCAGTCAGTAACGGAAGAGTTTTATATATATTGATATATAGGTCACACATTATAAAACTTTTAAAGTGTCTGTGTGCAACTTTTTGTCGCATGATTGTGCTTGATCAGCTAAATCTACTTTTATTGGCCAGAGTAGAGAAGCTTTAGTTTTAAAATATTATTTTTACGAACTGCCCCTTTATTGCCCACATTTGTAATCATGTTTTTCGTACTCTACGCGTTTTTTCATTGACTGTTTGATATAGAGGACGAAAAGCGTTAAATAAGCACGAAATGCAGATAACGTATTCATCCATCATAGATGATCTTTTTATATAAGTCTATAAATATGTAATATCAATTGTAGCTCAAGTGTATCTTCAGTTTTGTCTGTTCTTCAGTTTCGTTGTTATACAAAGGCCTAGGTCTCCTCTTCTTTTCTCCTCTACTTTGCCTTTCTTTAACTTTCAGGTTATATTGAAACTGTCATGTCTCCTCAAGCAATGTGATTATAAAATTCTCCCCCATATTTAGAAATCAATCCTTATCTAATTCAGAATCACGATTTCTTCCAACGATCAATGCCTTCCAAATTGCCACGACCAGCCTCCTGTCAACGTGCTAACGATCCGTTAACTATCTGATTTGTCTGACGTATTGTTGTGACATGATCGACATAAATAGTTAGTTCTTTACCTCCGACGATGACGAGCTGTGATGTCCCCACTTTAGGTAGATTGACATTCGCAACTTTAACAAAGAAATTTCAAATACCACTACCCTCTATCTCTACGCATGGGTGTCGTAAAAGGCGACTAAGGGAACAGCCGAAAGACGAGCAGCAGCGTCCTTCGATGAAATGCTAGAAGAGCTATATGCTAATCATGCCTAGCGATAATTAGCAATTGCGGCAATCTGTGGGAAGGACCTGTGTCCAGCAGTAGACGTCTATCGGTTGAATTCCCTTTTAATGATGAAGCGCGAAGACCAAAGTCTCGAAAAATTGCCCATCTTTATGTCATTTTAAAACTCACTCGCTTACGTTACTTAAGTTAGAAAACTTCAAGTTAGTAAAATTGTTTACTTCTAACTAAAACACTAAATACGTTTACAATAATTTATTCGTATACCATGATAGATTCTATTACCGTCATATAAGGTTTATTGCTGTTCGGACTATGCTTGTTTAAAATTCTAACACCATTTTATGATAAAAGCTTGAATTTACTATGCAAGGAGCGTTTGTGTTTCTGATGACACTCTTTTGTTGGCCGGTGTTTAGAGAGCATGTGGATGCTTTGTGCCAAGCCAGTAACAATGCCAATAAATCGTAGGGGAAACATTTTCTTGTATGATTTGTCTCGAGAATATTGTTTATCGTGTAGTCGGGTCCAGTAGGCTTATCACATACCTCAAACAAAATTCACTTAAAGTATTTTTTGTATAATTGTGTGCTTAAAATGCGAGAAGTATTTTATTGGCAAATTAGTTTAATGTTCTTGTTTTATCTAATCAGTGGTAATGGGAGAAGATTTGTTGATTATATAAAATTATTTCATAAGGCTTTCTTAGCGCACTTAAGCTAGCTTGGCTGATTCTTATTCTTCTTTAAATATTTTTGCCCTGTTAGAATGTAGGGCCCAAATTAAAGCCTTTCAGGTGTCCTTCTCTTTGTGTCTTTGGCAGGTTCCCAAGTTTTTTCCCAAAAGGTCAAATAAGCTCGCGATTGACCGAGCGTAGAGGGTTATTTAGGCTGGTGCACTTACAAAAAATATAAGGGCTAAACCCTTTTTTATAAACGGTTACAGCAAGGGGATAAGGAACATAATTATTTGCAAAGTTTTTAATAACCTCTATATATTCTCAATGTTGTTCAGTAAAAAGTATCTCTATCAACTAAATTACTTAAATATTTATAACTTCTACTCTACCTAAGTAAAGGAAGCATACAATGTCACGATAACGGACAGCGTAGTGTACCGAAGGAGATTAGAATTCTAACTGCAAACGGTCGGTTTGAATCTTTAAACAGGAAGAGTGGTATTTCCTTGCGTGTGTGACTGACGCTGTTTTAGAAGCTTTTTAGTTTAACATAATGTTTTGTTGCTGTATAAAAATGTTAATAAGACCACGAGGCATTTAACAACGTGCTACTTTATTTGAGTCGCCTTATTAGATCGGTGTCAGTTGTTTTAAATCGTAGATAATTTTGTGTCTTAGTGCTTTGTGTAAATATGAATGCTAATCAACATGCGTCTTGTATTTTGGGTGTTTTAGTACCACTGATATTTTTTTCTTACTTTTGTTATCTGCTCACTCAGTGCTTAGTAATATTCTATATTAATATATTATATAGACTAAGTTAGTAATCTAAGTATTTTATACTTTTTTAGTATATATCAGTTTTTAAGTACAATTTTTGAATACGAAATACTAGATTCAGTCCTAAGTCGTCTGTGACGTCACCACTGGCTATGTAGTCTCAAGTCGTCTGTCGTCTGCCGATGAAATGTGGCGACAAATGACTGTCGCGAGTTGTTGGCCTCTGTGCCTTAGCCCAAGATACAAGATAGAGCGATTTTCCTACTTTAGAAGCAGTAGTGTAAAAAACTGATTTATTAATGGTAGAAAATGAAAAGCCGCGTGAAGAGTTCACGAAACCGACGTGCGTGTATGTTAAGGCTTTAAAAGAAGTCAATAAGTGTTACAGGACCGTAGCAAGTGGAAATCAATAGTCTCTGCCTACCCAGATGGGATACAGGCGTGACGTTAAGTATTTATGTATGTTAATGGTAGTAAGTTATTTGTTTATATTATTATGTATGTTGAATCACAAATTTAACTTAAATTGTTTAATTTGTTATACTTTTGCTATCTTAGCTTTGTTTTTCTTATATTTGTGCTCAAGACCCGGCTCGAAGGACCAAAATGTACGGGTAAAAGTTAGGTTCCATCCGTACTTGTTATGTTATGTTATGTTGGCAGCTGACAGTAAGAAACCGAGAATAATTAAACTCTTTATTAGTTTCTAGAGAATGTTTCAATGTTGAGAGTGTTGGTCAACTACAATTAAATCTTAAATTAAGTTAATAATGTAAAATACCTAGCTGCTGCGTTGCAGTATTCAACTAGGTCATGCGCACACACATATGTACGTACCCGTACAATAACTCTTATTTTTTAATACAGTATTCTCCTCACCATTGATCAACATATACGAACCAAGGACCGATCGGGCAATCACAGTCAACAGCCTGAAGCCACTTTTATATAATCTGTGCTAAAGCTGCCGAGCTGCCGACCACCCGAAGCAAAATGACTGCACGGTTCGTGATGTACGTCTAGGTCTAAGAGGGTGTAACAGAATTGTCTATGGTTTCTTGCGGCCTAGACTGCATTATCAAAGAACAAGAACTATTTTGCAATACAGAAAAAACGCAACTGTTACGCCGTCCTAGACCGCCACTGTACGTACTTAGAAGCCTATGCTCTATGAGCGTAGAACGCAGTACGTAGAAGTGGTACTTCAAGCAGTCCGTGTATGGAGGCTTTAAGTCTCCGCCTATCCAGCCTAGCTTCTACCAAATATCAGGCCAAACTACTTCCCGCTGCATCTCATAATTTGTACCATACAACGCCCTCAAGAATGCGTAGACCCTCGCTACTCGATACGCGAGCTCGTTGTGGGCCATAAATAAACAATTTGATACTATAAACTGTGGTCGGACTCTTTGTGAGTTTTGTGACCAACCGGGGATGTGGGACTGTGGACATGTGGTAACATTCCCTATGCTAATAGGCATACTATAGAGTAATTTAAAAAAAAAACCCATAAATTCATAGAATATTTTATTTTTGCTTAAGACTGTTGAGGCTTAAATGGATGGATCCACGACTAGTTAAGAGATAGAAGTAAGAATTATTATCATCATCTTTACTATTTGGACCAACAACTTGATTTCTGAGCCAAATAAATTTTAATAGGAACAGAAAATAATGTTCATCTATGCATTTTTCATTAATAAAACTTAGGTTTGTTATCCCTTTAAAAAGGTAAATAAACTGCAAGTTACATCATTGCAAACCAAAAATAGGAACACTTATCGTAACCAAAGTATAGTTTCTATAAAGAACTACGGTGATGTCAAACCTATAATACTTACCAGAGCCCAGTGGGTTGCCGCACCAAATTGGTAGGATAAAAAGCAAACAAACAAGTCTCCTTGTTTCAACAACTGATGCACAGTGGGCGCAATATTTGGCTCAGCGGATGCTGTGACGAAACAGAACTTACAATTGTTTTTTGAAATTCGAACTCGTGCTTTTTTTTACGCAACAGCTTCATTTGCATCTGTTTTTTTTATTGCGGTTAAGAAATCTATTGTGGTTAGAATAGGTTAATGAGTTTTCTATACAAAGAGTTCTTAAACATGTGAGCAAATGCCCTTTCGTTTAAAATGGTCTTTGTTGCCTACGAAGTGCTTTCGATGTTGTTGGAAGTGTTTTTAACCATTTGACCATAATATTTAACCTTTTACTGATAAAAAAGTGGATTTATTTAAATATTTTTAAACTTTGCTTCAGAATTAAAACTTAAGTGTGAACCTTTGTTAATCAGAGAAAAGCTGTAGATTTTATAATTGGAACGATTAACATTCTATGGACCAAGACGAATCACGGATCTATATAGAAATCTGAGGTTTCTCTATGGGAAATAAAATAAAATCTATAAGAAATATAAAATTTAGACTTTTTGCCGGTGTTGTTCTTCAATAAAGTTAATTAAAAGCAAGGCTGAGAATCCAAGAACTGGGTGCTTTTTGCCGACAATGGCATTATTTTGGTGTTCCGCAACCATTTTATTTTTCTAAGCAATATTACTGATTTTGGTCGATTACTAGTTCGACTGATGCAAATAAGTTTTCTCAAAACCATAAAGTTTTTTGTGTTTATTATTTTATGCAATATGTTTCAATGGAAAATAAGAAAGGTCTTGGTTCAAAGTTACGTGTAGAATCCATTGCGATAAAAGATATGGGATTGCATCTCGAAAACAACTAAACGCTCAGAGTATCCTATATACACGTTCTTATAATATCCTATGTACAAGTTCTATAACAGATTTATGTTTGTCTAATTGAATTCAGAATAACAGCTTCTAGCTGAAGCGAACTATTGAAATACAGTCGGTGAGATTGGAATTGTAAAATAGGATTTCAATTCAATATACTGTATAAATTTTCAACGTTTTTATTTTGCTTTGTTACGTTTACTTTTTTAAAAGCACTTAAAATTACAGAGGTATGCCATTGCTACGCTTGGCAGGCGGTTTGGCGATCTCAGTTTATACAGTGGCGGTCTGGAACAGCGTAACACTTTCGATTTTAACACTTTTCTGTATTGGAAAATAGCTCTTGTTCTTTGGTAATACAATCTAGGGTGCACGAGACCATAGATAAATCTGTTACGCTGTCCTAGACCGCCACTGGTACCTGTGTACATTTTGAAACGGAGAACGCTACTGCCCATACTTCGGTTGTTCCCTTAGTCGCCTTTTACGAATCCTATGGAAGGAGGATTGAGTGTTGGTATTCTAGATGCCACCACACGTTATATCTTCTATCTTCTTCTTTTTCTACAATATATATAAAAATGAATCGTCGTTCGCTAGTCTCGCTAAAATTCGAGAACGGCCGGGCCGATTTAGCTGGTTTTGGTTTTAAAGTGGTAGTAGTAAGTAGTCCAGGGAAGGTTTAAAAGGTGTGAAAATAGGGAAAATTGAGGGGAAGTTAGTAAAAACAACAATAAAAAAATTCCATATTAAATTGTTAGGCGCGTTACGAAGTTAGCCGAGACAGCTAGTTAACGAAAAATAAAATACTATCTTTATCAACATTAAAATTATGAAAGGAAATTTATATTACCTAACCTTACGACCACCAAAGGTGTTTATTAATTTTATTTCATAATTGATACCGATTTATTATTATTAACAACAATAAAAGTGTTGAAAAAAAATCGATTAGCCCGCTTTATGAGAACATAAATAAACTTTTAAACGCAAAGTGCTTTCTGTTTTGATTAAAAGCCCTTTAATATGGATGTGAAAGGTTTTATTTTTGGATAGAAAAACAAGTATTTTAAAACGTTATTTTCCATTAGTTATAGCCTGAATACTTGGTTTGATAAAAGCTTTTTTATACAATTAGGTCTCTTAAACGCTCTTAATTTTCTCGTTACTGTAATTTTATTATGAAAATTTCTGACTATAATTCTACTAACTTAAGAGCTTGGCTCTAATCTATCTCTGCCTCTTCCGATCCTCCCATTTCCCTCCTAAGATTCTTGACTTCTTGAAACGACGCGACACCTATCCTTTGTTTTTGTTGGTAAATAAAAGAATACCGTAAAGTTACTATATTTTTTTGAAAAACTACCCTTAGGATGAATGGTAAATTTTTTTTTTTATGGAGTCGATGGGATAGTCCAGAGGTCGCTTTTTGGAGTCGCTGGGATCAACCTGTAGAAAGGTAGGAAAGGGTTTTTTTTTCAACCCTTGAATAACCCAACCCAAGAAACTTATTGTTAATGTGCCGAGAATTGTATCTGTCGTGTCGACCCGTGAGACGCTGCGGCATGCTTCGGCATCCCATCAAATGAATGTCTCCCTCCTTTATAAGGTTTAAAGTTCTAAAATATGAAAAAAAAAAAACTGCTGCTTTACCCTTTTTTTTTAGGCGGGGAAACTCCTAACGAGTAGTCCTTATGTGGGGTTCGCACCCACTAAAAACCCGCCAGTGTCCATCTCGGCTGTTTGCAAGGGGGTCACGGGAGATCTCTCTCTGAGTTCAGCTCCGCGACCCCCTTCAGTATTGGCTGAATATAGCCTCTTCACGGGGGGACAGGTGGTGCTAGTCCCCCCTGAGCGCGGATGGCTCTTCCTACGCTAGACGACGGAACTGGACACCGCGTTCCGCCGCCCTTCTCGGGGCCGTTATATGACTACACGAGGCCCCCGCCTCGTGCACCCAACGACCCCGGGGTCCTTCTTAGTCGCCTCTTACGACAGGCAGGGGATACCCTCAGTCCTATTCTTCGGCCCGGTACTGCAGGGCGTTGCTGCTATACCCTCCCTTGCAAGCCATAATTATTATTGCACATTACCAAAACTTCATTATTGTATTAATTTCACGATTCACAAATTTGGTCATCACAAGAGATGTAATCCCAAAACTCTGGTAACCTTGCAGTTTTTGTTTTATTTTACTTTTCCTTTTTTTTTAATAAGCATTCTCGAGAACCGTGTTTAAAGTGTCAGCTTTCATACGCGAGGTGTCAGCGCGATGTAGCAACTTGCAAGATATGATATAACGCTGTTTACTTTTCCATCTTTATAAAAAAAAAACTTTGAGCGAAAACAAGAGTTAATGTAGCGCGCCACTTAAAGGAAAAAATGGTTTTCTTGTAAAAAATATTTTCCCTTTTATTCTGTGGACTGATGTTGGATTCTCATTCGCTTGTCTAGAGGCGTAGGCGCATGAGAGATGACCCTGAATACCCATGTTTTTATGGTGTACTTACAAGACTATCAAGTGACCTATATTAAACAAATTATATTTAGATTTTTAGATACCTAGATAAATTAAAACGTTTAACAGAATTTTAGCTTTTAGGTTCATATATTTTATAAATTGTTAAGACATATGTCCAGTTATAATAAGCCTGACTAAGGTAATCATGAGAAAATTTCTTAAAACAATTTCTAAATTTGTCTCGGTTTCGAATTTAAAATTTTCGACAGTGGCGGTACTTTAGGTAGAACTGAGCCTTTTAAAGAGAAGCGAAACTGGCAATCATGCCTTCCACTCTCGAGATGACTTATTCTTACCCAATTAAGGAATTATGGTATTTCAGAAGAATTTACCGACCCACTGTGCGTCCGCATGCCATAGTAAATACTTTGGGTAATATTAATATTTTGAAGTTTTGGTCAAAATATTTAGCTGTTTTTTTTTACCGAATGTCACTCTTCGGCACATGCATTTTTGAAACTGACACCCTGACAGATTGGAACAAAATGTATATTTTGAAAATAATTATAGTTTTAATGATGATGTAGGTTGCTTGGAAGAAATAGCTCTAAGCGTTAAGATACCATTGCAACCACACCCCACAAAGTGGTCAAATGACTGGTAAATATTGCGAGAGCGCACTGGATTTACCTCGCACGAGACTGGACATGTGGCATTTTGTGGGGAAGGCTAGGGGAAGGCCTATTATGTCTAGCAATGGAAGTATTTCTTCCGAGACGACGATGATGATGAATCAAATTACAACGTTTCAAAATTAATACAATATACTTATTTATAGACATTTTTTTTGATAAAACTACCCCAGCTCTGAAAAGGTAACATATTGTGTTGCCACAGAATACCTTGTTGTCGCCTTAAATACCCGGTGCAGTCAGCTGATGATAAACGGGAGTATCCGACCACTGCCGTTTATAGGTCACGATGAGTAGTGATGTTCATAGAGCGCTGGGTGAAAAATATCGATAAAAATATTTTCAGTTCCGGATTAGCATCCTTATTCTTCAGTATAGCTTCAGTATTCTTTTATAACAAAATATGTTAGCACTTTACAGATTACACTACACAGATTTAAAAATACATTTTAAAATGCAATTAAAAATTCCGAAGAATATCAAAAGATGTTCTGATACTGAAAATAATTTTATATGAAAACTTACTCAGTTTCAGAAGGCTTGGTCATCAAATTGGATAATAATTATTGAGATATCTTACCTGCAACAAACAAAAACACAAATAAATTGAAAAACTGTATACTATTATTTACAACAAGTCATGATTTATGAATAATCTAGGCAAATGGTTAAATAGTTGAGCACCTAGACCGCGAAAGTCTGGCATCAAGTGCGACTTAAAAAAATATTTTATCGATAAAAAATTGTGTTGATTGTAGCTAATATTTCCACCACTAAAGACACAACTTCCGATTGCGTCACTCCCAACAATGGGCCATCACAGATTTTAAGGTTGTAGCTTGTAGCGATATTTTAAAACATTTTTCTTTTCGTTCTGTTACACATTGCTTCAATTCTTTTGTCTAATCCTGGGTTACTATCTTTTGAATTTCCTGTAAGACCCAAAACAAGTAGCATATCGTTTTGCCTACCGTACATTAGTTAACTTCCAACTGAAAAAAAGTCGTTTGTAGTTTTAATTTTATTGTACGTTACCCACCAGGGGGCTCCGTTGTTAGTGATCTGTGATCCGGAGGTCCGAGATCGGTCTCGGCGCGGGCAAACATTGTTATGATGGATATCGATCGATGTTCGCGTTTCCTGAGTATGGGTGTGTTTACATATTAAGTGTTTCGGGCACCCTAAAAACAGGTTCTACCTAGTAACGGGCCTAGAGTGTGATGCGTTTTTTTTTGACCCGACAATGCTAACGCTAGTGAAATGGCTAAGTAAACCCTTTCAGTAAGCGTCAAAAATAAAAACATTCAACATAATATATCTTTAACGGTGTCTATGGTACCACCAACTCATCGGTTGAATTTGAAACAATGGGTTTCCTGTAGACGGTTGACAGTATTTTATTGAAGTCATTAAAAATACCCAATTTTCAACTACACTAACATTGAGATTCGATGTTCGTTTGTTTTGGCATACGATAAGCAAACCCCACGCATAAATGCAACTGTAATAACTCTTAGAACTTAAAAAAAACAAAAGTAAGTAATTTATTCTGAAAGAAAATGAATTTTATGTTTTATCCCACTGCTATTTGAAGTCATAAACTTTTTTATGAGCTCAAAAGGTCAATTGCTTCAAGAATTTAGAGCGTAGTACATTTTTACCAGGCAGAAAATATCATTGAATATGTTGGTCTCTTCGTATAAAACAAAGATAAATTATGTATGACTTATAGACAGTAGGAAACACAGCAACTTTTACATCTATACATAAACAATTTGTACAGTTTAGTAAATTTGTAAGTATGTTCCTTGATATTGGGTCTGAATATTATGCATACAGCTTAGACACATGTTTTTCGATAAATACGTATCGATCAAAACTAAATAGCTATGAATAGTGTAGGTATAAAAAAAATATTCATCACGGAAGCTCCAACCCTTAATTATTTGCCTATATGATTAACTTGGACATAAAACAAAATTCTACTATTATAATAATTAATAACTTGACAATAAATTACTTTAAAACTGCTATATTCACTGCATCGTTTATGTATGCAAAACGCGTCATAAAAGTGTCACGGTACTCAACAGTACAGCCATAGTAGGTTGACTCTCCATATTCCAGGAAATTTGACGGTTATTTGGCCCAAAATCACTAGATCCTTTAACCTTTATAAAATATGAGGTTGCCGCGCCCATATCTTTTAGTTTTTTATCAATATACTGGGTGTTTCTGACAAGGCGGTAATAAATCAAAGGAGGGATCCTGCTCACCATAACTAACAACTTTCCCAAAGCAACATGGGTAAAAATCTCAAAAAAAATAACAGCTGTTCCATACATTGTTTCGATCAGCTTACGTTGTCGGCTGATTTTTGTTTTGAGATTTCGACCCATGTTGCTTTGGTTGTTAGTTATGGTAAGCAGAATCCCTCCTTTTCGTCAGAAACACCCTGTATATAAAACTCATCCGTTACTGACTGACTGACTGACTGACAACGCAGATCCGAAACTACTGGGCGTAGCGGGCTGAAATTTTGCACGTGGGTTCCCTGGGGAGTGTAGGGGAGCACTAAATGGGAACTGAAAAAAACTGGAATTTAGTTTTTATGAGAAATTCTGCGCCCAGCGGTTCACCGTAGTGCAGCTTCAGTACAGTAAATTAAGTTCTCTGTTAATATTGTTCATCATTTCAGCCGTAAGACGTCCACTGTTGGACATAGGCCTCCCTCAAGGCTCTCCATCTGTACCGATCGCAGGTGGCCTGCATCCAGCGTGGACCCGCAGCCTTGCGCAGATCATCCGTCCATCTGGTCGGTGGACGTCCTACGCTGCGCTTGCCGATCCGTGGTCTCCACTCGAGAACTTTTCGGCCCCAGCGGCCATCTGTTCTGCGGGCTATATGACCTGCCCATTGCCACTTCAACGAGCTAATCCGCTTGGCTATGTCGGTGACCCTGGTTTCTCTGCGTATGTCCTCATTTCTGATTCGATCCCGCAGAGAAATCCCGAGCATAGCCCGCTCCATGGCTCGTTGAGCTACTCGGAGCCTGTTCATAAGCCCTATAGTGAAGCACCACGTTTCAGAACCGTATGTCATCACTGGCAGCACACATTGGTTAAATACCTTCGTCTTCAGGCACTGAGGCATATTGGACGAGAAGACGTTGCTTAGTTTCCCGAACGACGCCCATCCGAGTGGGATGGGCGTCGTTCATGGATTCGGCGATTGACCTCCTTCTCGAAGTTGGACCTACCTAACTGGATGGTTTGTCCTAGGTATACGTACTCGTCGACAACTTCGAGAACCGAGTTCCCAATCATAACTGGGGTAGGCAGAACATGGACATTAGACATGACCTTCGTCTTGTCCATGTTCATTTTAAGGCCCACCTGTTGGGAGACTCGGTTGAGGCCTTCGAGCATCGTGCTGAGTTCCTCCATCGACCTTGCCATGACTACGATGTCGTCGGCAAACCGAAGGTGAGTGATGTATTCGCCGTTAATATTGATGCCCTGCCCTTTCCATTCTAGAAGTTTGAAGGCGTCTTCTAAAGTGGCGGTGAACAGTTTCGGAGATATAACATCTCCCTGTCTCACGCCTCTGTTCAAGGGAATAGCCTTCGAATTCTGTTCCTGTACTCGGACAGACATGGTGGCGTTGCTATACAAACACTTCAGCACTTCGATGTACCGATAGTCAATCCGGCATCGTTGGAGGGACTCTAGCACCGCCCATGTTTCGACCGAATCAAAGGCCTTCTCATAGTCCACAAACGCTAGACATAGCGGCAAGTTATACTCTTCGGTCTTCTGTAATATTGTTATTTAGTTATAAATATAGAGATTTCGCCGAGTTATAAATATAGTGTAGTTGAAGATTTCGCCGTAAAAGGCGACTAAGCAGCGAGTAACGGTTGGCATCAGCGTCCTTCGTTAACACTGCGATCGCCAACCCACCTGTCAATCGATTATGGCAAACTCCTTACGCAATGTTTTTCCTAGTGTCAATCTCTAGGGTATTAGGGGATAGGGTAGGAATCTATGTCAAGCAGTGGACGCTCGACAAGAGAAAAAAAATTTTCTATGGAGAGTAAATTTTTTCTATGAGTGGACGTCTTTGGTCGTATTGATATTATAGATACAAAGTACCAAAAAAGATAGAGCAATAAATTGGACTTGGAGCGCATTAAAGCTTGGTGGAATTCGCTCAGAACAAGGAAATTTGGAAAAGTGGTTTCCCGGTTTCCCCATTTACCAGCAGCATTGGGAAGATTATGCTTATAAAATAATTGTAAAGGGTACCTACCCATTCTTATTTTTTGTACTCACTTTCATTCTTTGTATTATGTAATGCTAGAGGCTGCCCCACGGTTTCACTCAAAATAACTCGCGCAGATTTCTTATAAACACAAAAATCCGTTTTTTCCCGTTCCCATGGGAATTTCGGGAAATCCTTTCTTAATGCTCACCTACACTCCCTAAGGAACCTTCATGCAAAATTTCAGCCCGCTACGCTAAGTGGTTTCGGCTCTGCGTTGTCTGTCAATCAGTCAGTCAGTAACGGAAGAGTTTTATATATATTGATTACCTAATTGAAGTTGCGGGGATGCATTGAGGGTCTTACAAAAGCGCTCATTGTTTTGTTTTTCTGTAGAGGAGGACTTTGCAAAAAAGTTTAAGGTTTACAGGTGCGACACTAGCGCCACTTCGATAAATAATTAATATCTTCTAAACCATTGCCGAAAGAAAAAATATGCCCCTTTGACTCCTTAGGATAATCTTGCTTAGAATTTATAAGGCTCTTTAGTGTAGCTTTTAGGATAGTGATCTTAGAAATATTATTTTATGAAACTATTTATTACTAAATTTTGAACCTGAAAGGTACTTACTTACATAACAGGGCCTTAAAATTTCTAAGCAAGATTATGTAGGGAATCAAAGACGTATATTTTTGACTAGAAGCTGCCCCGCGGTTTTTCCCGCGCGTATTTCTCATAAACACAAAAATCCCGTTTTTTTTCCGTTCCCGTGGGAATTTCGGGAAATCCCTTCTTAGTGCTCACCTACACTCCCTAAGGGACCTACATGCAAAATTTCAGCCCGCTACGCCTAGTAGTTTCGGCTCTGCGTTGTCTGTCAGTCAGTCAGTCAGTCAGTAACGGAAGAGTTTTATAAATATTTTTAGAAGATATGAATTATTTATCGGAAGTAGCTAGTTTCGCACCGTGTAAGCCCTTAAGGCGATTTTCTACATGAAAGTAGCATAGATCTTGATCAGAATTAAAGTAGGTATACTATATTAAGACCAATAGGTACATAAAAAAAGGGAAATATAAAAATAAAGTTATCTGTTTTTATGATACTTAAAAGTTCACTGAACTAGGTTTAAAAGATAAGAGACAACTGCCCAAATTCATAATGAATATTAGTTTTAATTGGCCTACTTTTTGATGCGGGTATAATTCGTTTGCAGATGTTACGCAGAGTAATTGGTGCAAAGATTAAAATGGTACCGGGTGTAAGCATGAAGTATTCTTATTGGTTCACTTTTAAAAAGTGTTCCATTTAAATAGGGCTAGCTAAGTTATTTTTGTTATCAAACCTTTGTGATTTATAGCGCAGAAATAAGTGAAAAATTGTTATTAGGTGTAGTTTCTGATATCCTACCCTCCATATCACCTGATTAACTTAATCCACACTACATAAAGATTATTTACAACAATAAAAGGTAGAGTGAAGTACAAACTCGTTGCTATTTAAAAAAAAAAATCTTATTATGTTTAGTTGTCTAACTATCAATATATATAAAACTCTTCCGTTACTGACTGACTGACTGACTGACTGACAGACAACGCAGAGCCGAAACTACTGGGCGTACAAAGCTGAAATTTGGCATGTAGGTTCCTTAGGTAGTGTAGGTGAGCACTAAGAAGAGGGATTTCCCGAAATTCCCACGGGAACGGGAAAAAACGGGACTTTTGTGTTTATGAGAAATCTGCGCGGGAAATACCTAGTCTACTATAATTATATTACCCTGTAATATTATTTTTTAACCGACGAAAAAACAAAAAGGAGGAGGTTCTCAATTCGTCGCGTATATATTTTTTTTTTTTTTATGTATGATCACGCATAACTTTTTACTGTGTGGACCGATTTTGATAATTATTTTTTTAATCGACAGGGTATACCTTGAAGTTGGTCCCATAAAAATTTGAAAATAAAATTCCCACCCTAAGGGTGGGAAAATAGAGGTGACTTTTTGGTCGGCGGGTCGATTTATCCACTCACAGGTTGCATTTCCGTGTTACATTATAACTTTTGATACCTACTTACAATATCTTTGGAAATGAAATAAAATCAGCCAAAAGACGTCCACTGCTGGACATAGGCCTCCCTCACAAATCGCCTCACCGACCGGTCGTGATCGAACCTCATCCTGTTAGTCCCTCAACCTTCACCAGGTTGTGTGGCCACCTTGTGGGATGCGACCACCCGGTAAAGTATGATTATCTGGGGTCAAAAAATTAGCCCAAAAAAAACTGAAAAGCAAAAAATAAAAACTTTTTATAAAAATAATTAAACCGCCGAAAAAACTGAAAAGCATTAAATAATAGGGAAACATTTTCTATTAGGCCTTAATTTACTCACTTCTTAAAGTAATTTTGGATTACCAAGAAATTTTGAGTCGGTGCCACAGAATCAACGAATAAAGATCACTAAATTACCTGAAATTCAAAGAAATAACCGAAAAACGTATGCCGCTGCGCATCGCGCTTTACATAGATAATGAATTTGCTTGTGTGGTATGGCGCCGACTTAAAATTTCTTGTTAATCCAAAATTACTTTAAGAAGTGAGTAAATTAAAGCCTAATAGAAAATGTTTCCCTAATAATTAATGCTTTTCAGTTTTTTCGGCGGTTTAATTTTTTTTATAAAAAGTTTTTATTATAAGTACTTTTGTGTATTATGTGTGCAATAAAGAGTTTATAAAGTTGAAATATATTTAAATATATAGCTATATATATATAGCTGACCTTCTGGGTATTTTTTTAGTTTTGGGAACTGAATAAATCATTTCGAAAACCCAAATGAACTGCTAAAAAGTAAAAAAAACAAAAGAAAGATAACTCCCAAAAGTTTATTATGGTCTTAAAACTCCTGGTGGTTGAACAAACGACCGACAGTCAATAAAATTAATAAATCTTCATACAAAATGCGTTGTTTTAGAGACATCGTTAAATTCGCCGGGTGAAAAAGACATTTGAGGAGGCAGGGGAACAAATTATTTAATTTTATAATTGCCTACTTAATTTATATTTCTTGTAGTCTGTGAAAAAACAAATTGTATTTATTGTAATTTTTACCTAAAATTTCTGATTTATTTTTAATCTTGTACCATGTTGAGATATTTTTAATAGTGCCAGCATAAATATTTATAAATAGGTACAAGTATGTAGTACCTATATTTATAGCATTTTTCGCTACTGGAAAATAGGTCTCCCCCGCTTGATTCTATAGGCTTATCGCAGTCACCAGACACTTAGTTTGCAAGAAATCTTTATCTTTGACCTATGTCTTGTAGTCCGAATTTAGTTGTTATAATAAATTATTGTATTTTTTTGTTTCAATAATTATTCAAAAAAACTTTGTCTCCCTGCCTATACCCGTCGCTGTCGCAACATTGTCTCCAAATTGGTTATAAATATTACTTAACTGTTTTATTGGCCCTCAGAATTTGGTGTAAAGTTTTTATGTGAACCCTTAATGTTTAAAGGAAGCGATATTTTCGAAGATTTACTGTTAAATTGCAATTTGAATATTGCAGTTTATTTTATGAGAATTTTAAACGCCTGGTCTGAGATAATTATAATATTGCTCGGTGTGATAGACGTTGTCCTGTCTTAAAAGATTGAAACGACCACTTGACAGTTTTGTCAAACGGCATAAAATCGCCAAATTTTAAATACCAAGGTACCTAATGATTTGTATATTAATTTTTGAATAATCTGCTCAATTGTATTTATTTACATAAAAATTGTAATGCAAACAACAACAAAAAATATTAGCAAAATTAGTGAAGTCGTTTACGCGTGATACTGCGCCGTAAAGATAAACTTAATATTTTATATTAAAAAAAAATACTCATAATCGATCGAACAATACGACTAAATAATGAGTGCTCACAACCAGTTTCACGACCTTGGGCTAAGTCAACTGTATTTAACAAACAAAGACTTTATAAATTTACCTTTATGTTTGCTTAATGAATTCCTTTTTGTAGAGAGCAAAATTTTTAAACTTCTGTTAAATTGAAGAGTAACAAAAAGTTAAATAAAATATTATTTAAGTACCCAACTTGGTTGCACTCATCCTTGAAAACGAAAAGTTTTTAAAAGAATTTACCCAAAGTTGATTAAAAATGGCAAAGATAAACCCAAGTGTAAAAACTTTCCTTTCATAATAAGGTTCATCTGAAATTCAGTAGAATGCCCCAAAATAACAAGTTATGAAAATTTCAGAATAAAAAACCTTTGTGCCAAATCTTCAGCTTATACCCGTACAACAAAAAATAAAACTTCGTTAAATAAATTATTCGAAATGAAGTAATTTTTTTGTATACTAAGTTTAAAATCCAAAAAATTATGCATACCTAAATCATTGCAATTTAACATTTGAAAATAATGGCCAATAAACGAAAGTGACACGTTGGTCATATATAACACCAAGTGTTAAAAAAGACTGTAGTGCACATTTTTTGCACAAAAAAAAAACTGTCACTTGAAGCAATTCTTTAGTTTTGGTTAAAAAAACTGAATATGTGTGTTGACTATATTTACCTTTAGATTTATAATAATACTAATCCAATGCAGTTTATAACGACTTTCAGACGCGGGTTGAGTCACGCTATTCTTGTTAAACTTCTAAACTAAACAGCTTACTATTTTTAGGCACTCAATTTAATCCTAACTTTCGAAGTTACACAGTTGTTTCAATAGAATCCTAAAATAGCCACAAAAGGCCTTCTTTCAATGATAAAAATACGCTCTAAAACAGAGTTTCCAAAGTGGATGGAGACTCAACAGGGGTCCTACTAAGTTGGCGTGACAAAAGTTTAAAACGGCCACTTTTGGCAAAAATCTGTAGCTTTCTTTTGTCTTTAACCTTAAAGTTTTACAAAGATATACATTATCTAAGGGAATACTATTCTATAATTTGATATTTATCTTAGTTTAGAAAATATTAATTTCTTTCGCGGGTGGCACTACTTTAGCAGCTACGCACATGCCTCTTTTAAGTTTTGGGAATACAATTATTATGTTAGAAATGTAGCTGTAAGCTGGAACTTCTGCTCTATAGTAAGGGATACATAACATAGTAATAGTATTCATAATAAATATTTAAAGAGTGACGCGCTGGGTGCGCTGGATAAGAACTGGTGGCAGACCGCGCAAGAGCGAGAGGAATGGAAGAGGGAGGCCTTTGCCCAGCAGTGGGACAATATAGGCTAATAATAATAATAAATATTCAACATGCACCTAATGTGTTACTTGTAACTAACGTGTATTTGTTGTTTGTTGAAGATTTGTAATGCAAAATACTTTAGTCGGACAAAATGCTAATTAACAAAGTTATTCTTGGCTACTACACTAAGTAAGACATTACATGGGTATTTCTCACAAAAAATATTCTTCATCTAATATCGCTGTCCATAGTTTTTTTTTAGAATTTGATTATTTTAATAAGTTTATCGTATACAAGAACAAAAAGTTATAGTTTTCATGATGGAGGGACTCTTTTTTACCCAATAGTTTCTCTACAAATCGCTTTTGAAAAAATTAGGACAGCGATCTTATATTCACTGCCAGCGATCTTAGAACACCTCATATAACTGAAATAAAAACATGTTGAACATAATATTTTATTGTAAAAAGTTATTATTTTATTTCAAGAAATAATAATAGAATTCTTGGCACAGTTTTAACAAGCTTGCATCTATAGATTAACCGTCTTATTCATAAAGATACAGTAGATTTTAAGTAGCGTTACTGGAGGTCAACTTCTCTGGTTTGTTGTATGGTAAATACGTGACATCCAGTCTAAATTGACATACGTCAAATAACTAAAATGCTCTTTAACTTTTAATGAATAAGAGGGTAAGATTAAAGAAACATAAAAAAAACTCCATCGCTTCTTATTTTGATTTTATTTTGTAATATTATATGTTATAGTAACGTTATCCTTGGTTCTTTGGATGAACCAACTATTTCTGTGGAATATTCAAACATCTAATCAACATGCCGTAAAACATGTATCTGGTCTATGGTCCTGAAGCCTTTACGGAAACCGGCTTGTTTGGGTGGCTGAAGGTCATCAATCTTGCGCACAATACGATTCCAAATGACTCTCAAGAACAGTTTGTAAACATGGCTAAAAAGTTAGATCGGCCTGTAATTCTTCAGCAAGGTTTTATCATCCTTTTGGAAGAACAATACTACTACTCTTCTGTTCCGTGCTTCTGGAGTTTTCAAATCTCTGATACTTATAGAGGCATAACACAGCTAAAGTAGCAAGCGAAGAGTAAATTTATCTTCTAAACTTAGGAAAGTATCAAAAAAGTGAAACAGTATTCCCCTAGATAATTTAGCCTAGCATTTTTAAAGCAATGGTGGTTAAAAACCATAGAAAGCTACAAATCGTTGCTAAAAATGGCCACTTTTGGCAACAATCTGTAGATTACCTTGATATTAAACCTAAAAGCTATACAACAGTGCCTTTAAAATACTAGGCTACATTATCTGGGGTTCTGGCCAGATAAACCTCCACGTGGTGCACCCTGGGCAACACAAATCGATGACACTTTTCGTTTACCGTTTGGTGTGATCGCTCGGTGGCTAATAATATGGCGAGAGCGGCGCTCCACATGCTCTCTGCTTTATCAGAGAGCATAGTGTGAGTCGATAATGAGAGCGGGGCTTGGTACCCCCACCACAGCGTACTCCTCGCTCCGTGGGGGGGTTAAAAAGCCCTGCTAAACGAGGAGAAAGAAGAAGGGAGTAATTGAAGAGGAAGAGGGAAAGATGGCGAAGAGGTGGATTACGGGACTTAGGGGCTCCCCCAACGGCACGTCCATGTGGAGATTTATGGCTCGGCTGATTAGAAACCATGCGTTATTAGATGCTGGGAATAATAGTCCTGCTCACGGTTGGCTTGATGACTAAGTCGCCGACCGTTGGGATCACTGGTCTATCCGGCTGATTCGAACGCGCAGGGGAGTAGATGCCGGGTTGTCATTCCTCCCCGCTTTGCGGTCGGCTTGATGTCGTCATCGCTGACAGCAATGGGCGTACCAATGAGGCGCTTACAAGCCCCATAGGAGAGGGTGTCAGTGTTAGGACACTGCCACGCGCGATCGCTGGGTGCTGCGGCCAAGGTGGAATGGCTGTAGCACCTGGCGGTCGAGGAGGAAGTAGCAGGGTCTTTCAACTGCCACCATGGTGTCAACACTCCGCCGTGGCCCCCCAGTAATAAGCTCTGCTCATATAACAAACCTGGGAAGGATGACGGAACGCAGTGTCCAGTTCCGTCGTTCAGCGTTGGGAGAGCCATCCACTCTCTGCAGGAACTACCATCTTGGCCCTCCGTGAAGAGGCTTACTAGCCGATGCTGAAGGAGGTAGCAGAGTTACACATAAAGATCAAAGATCTGCCGTGACCCCCTTGCCAACACCCGAGGAGGACACCGGCTGTGTTTTAGTGGATGCAAACCCCACATTATCCTGCGGCTCTCTCCGGGCCTGCAGGGTACTCGTCAGGAGTTTCCCCGCCTACAAAGGCTTCATCATCTAGTGGAATATTCGATATTTGCCTTTGTTTTTAAGATATTAAATATTTTCGCGGGTGGCAGTAGTACTTTACCTGTGCTATGCCTCTAAACAGAAGTATACAATCACCTACTGTAGCTGTTGAAGAATTCTAGGAAAAAATAGTAACAGTGAAATTGAAAAGTAAATTACAAGATCGCTGTCATTGACTCTAAGATCGCTGTCCTTAGGACAGCGATCTCAGAAATGACAGCGATCTTATGGACAGTGATCTTAGCAATTAAAAATAAAAGTGGATTATTTATAGGATATAAAAGGTCTAGCAAGTAAATAATACTACAATAGTATGCAAAACACATAGTATTTCATTATAATCTAATTAAAACAATGATATAATGGCTTGATTTTTTTCTATGCTCCAGAACAGATTTTTAAGAAAGGGTGACCAAGCGTAACTGCGCTCAAACAAAACGTGATTGAGTCAAAACGAAGCATCTCAGTACATGTGTCACTACTGTGACTTACTCAGCATCACTAAGGGTTCACGGCACTGACACTACAAAACTTAAAACCCATTGGTTAGCGAGTTATGTAAGAAGAACTGCGCGGTAGTTCAAAAAGTACTAAACTTCGGACACTCGTATAAGTTGAATAATATCTTTAACAGATTATTAAATTAAGTTATCATATTTTTTTAAATGTTAAACAACGTATCAACCATCGATTAAAATAAAGTTTTTAGTTCAGTCTCCTATAGTTAAAACGTTATAACATCATTTTGAGCGCTGGTCGGAGTCCGGACGCACCGCTGACGGCCGATTTTAGGTGAAAAAAATTTTTTTTTCCACGTTTCCTAAATCCAATTAATTACTAACTGTTTAGGTCTAGGTCCTTTTTTGGATCTATAATAATATATTAAAAACTCAGGCTTATAGATTCTTCAATCTCGCAGTTTTACGTCCGGACGCATGTATTTGAAGGTCTAAATATTCACCCACATATGCCATGCGCAAGTGTTAGAGAATGAATTATGGAGGAATATTTTTATTTTTCCTTAAGCTGTATGTAAATTTAACTGACTTCATGGCAAAATTATCTAAGAGGTAAAATGAAAGCCTAGCGCACTTCTAATAAAGGATAGCAATTCAAATGGCTCTCTATATTCAATAGCTTAAGGTTAAGAACCAATGGCATACTTCAAAGACAACCAGCCAGACCCATAAAACAAACTTCGATATTCATCATAACAATGTTCGTCTCCGCCGGGAATCGTACCCGGGACCTCAGAAGTCACAGAACATTACTACCAACTGACAGAGGTGGTTTAAACAAAAGACAACGGAAACAATCAGTTTACAATACCATTTCCTATCTCGACAGTTTCCCACTGTGAATTCATTCCGATTCGGACCAGCAGGTCAGAGATCAAACTGTAATGATCCCCAACAGTTATGGTCTCAACAGTTTTGGTCACCCCAGATTACCTTTTGTGATCGAGGTAAGGCAAACACCGATTTATGGGGTACTGATCATGATTTAGGATTGTTTGGATTTAGAAAGCATGATTCAATAGATATATCTTATACTATTTTGTTGATTGATCTCATTTTAAGTGAAGTAAAACAATTTGTTTCGACTGTTCTGTAGCTCAGTTGGCAGAGTGATGTGGAGTGGTGCACCTGGGTTTAATTCCCGACGGGGCGAACATTGATATGATGAATATCGAGTTTATTTGGTTCACGGTCTGGGTGAAATGTTCGTCTTTGTATATATTTCGGGCACCTTCACTTTCCGTCGGCTCTGATTGTGATGTGATATTATATTTTATTATTATTATTATCAGTGTGCGCCCCTTGGCTTGGCTGCGCCAGCGCAATTTCAAACTCAAAACCTTAAAATCACACGTTCTCGTGTGAATTTTGGGAGGGCCGCGGTTTGGAAAGGTCAATGGTGAACTGTGGGGAAGACCTATTTCCAGAAATAGTGTCGTTCGATTTTGACTGAGAGAATGATGATAATTTAACAAGACTTAAACTTGAAAAAGATAAATCTTAGCTATGATTAGGAATCAAATGAGCAAATCAATTCAAATTAAGAGCCATAGCACAGCTAAAGTAGCGCCACCCGAGAAAAAAATAAATATAGAGTTCCTTTGAGTTAGTATAATTAGAAAAATATTATAGAAACTAGAGGCTGCCCCGCGGTTTTTCCCGCGCAGATTTCTCATAAACACAAAAATTACCGTTTTTTCCCGTTCCCGTGGGAATTTCGGGAAATCCCTTCTTTGTGCTCACCTACACCCCCAAGGAACCTACGTGCCAATTTTCAGCTTTCTACGCCCAGTAGTTTAGGCTCTGCGTTGTCTGTCAGTCAGTCAGTCAGTTAGTCAGTAACGGAAGAGTTTTATATATATTGATTAAGTGTTACACATACATAAATAACATCACTGTTTCCCATCGGTGTAGGCAGAAACTATTGATTTCAACTTGCTAGGATCCTAAAATACTTATTTCGCTTCTTCTACAGTCGTGCCCCTTTCCATACACGCACTTCAGTTTCGTGAACTCTTCGCTATGGTATTTCTTCAAGACGTCAACTATTAGGTCTGTGAACGTTTGCCGCGGCCTACCTTTTCCGACCGTGCCGGATCCGCTTCCTTTGTCGATCTTCTACTATCCCCGACCAAACCACAAAATTATTCCATTTTCTATTCATTCCCTTTTGTTTTAGTATCAGTTTAAAAGTCGCTATTGTTATCGTGACATTTCAATACTAAACAAGACATAAATGCTAACACGTATGATACATTACCACACGCTTTGTGGTACATGAGCTTTGTTCTAAAATTAGAAATACATAGGTACTTATTTGATCTAAAATCATTAAAAAAAAGTATACCTGGTTATGCATTTATTTGAAAAATTGGATTGAATTTTTGCCCTTTAACCTTTCGCAGAAACCTCCTAAACTAAACTCCGAAACCTAATATCTTTACTCAAATACTTAGTTTTGCGTGTCTGTGATAGTGTGCTGTAATTAATTAAACATTATGCCCAATAAGGAAAACTGTGCAGAAAACGAATGGACTATGTTCCTTTGCCTTACCATACAACAACAACAAAAAATATAGGAAGATTTAACATACTGGCCAGTAGACAAGTTTAATAATCTTCTCGGAAATAAAAAAACAATACAAGTGATTGAATGCGGTATAATCCAGCGATCACGAGTATCACGACGACTGCCATATTTGATTCCGCAAATCTTATTTATGCTACAAGAAAAAAGTATGACTTATACGTATAACAATAATTGCTTCTTTGTACACAAATAAGAATTACAGTAGACTATATAAGTGGGTCGTTTGGTCGTGGCATACAATTAACTCTATCCCATCTACTGCCGAGGGAATTTCCGAACCATACTGCGATCGCCACCCCGTCTGCCAATAAGCGCAATTTGTCCATATGATGATCGGAGAGAGAGGCCTATGTCCAAGAGTGGACTTCTTATCGGTCAAGAAAAGAAGAAACTAGTAGAAATTATCATATAAGTAAATTATGATATACAGTGCGACACAAAATTCTTGAAATTAAAAAGTGGCAACACTGTATGGAAAATTTCGAAAATCCGACAAATTTCCATACAGTGATGCCTCTTTTTATTTTCTATATTTTTGTGTCGCACTAAAGTGTATGATATTCAGTTCGTTTAGAGATGGCATCGATGATGCGAATCGATAACATCAACAATAAACCGTAAGGTCGTAATTATGTAATAATATTATATTTCTTTTTGGTTTTTTATGTTGTGCATTTAATAATTTACGCGCTGGTGGATCAGCGAGAAAAAGTAAAGCTAAGATCTTTCATATAATAGAGAATCGAGTTCATAATTACATAAACAGTTGAGCATCTGTGTAAATGTGTTCACAATATTTAACCACTTTCACTAGTTTTACCTTGTTATCGTATATTTCCCAATACTTATCGGCAGGTTTCTAAAAAAAAACTCGATTTGATTCGAAAACAATGGCAGCGCACCTTTTGCAATCTTACTTTAACTCTATAATGCTTTTATCTAATAAAACAGGTTTAGTTAATGAGAAAAGTGTGTTTGTCTATCAATAATAATCTTTCGACTGAGTAAAATTTATTGAAATCTTGTTACAATTCATAAAGAATGAAATTATTTAACAAGAAGAACAACAGATCGAAGAATAAAATGGTTGTTGGGGCTAAAAAGTTCTCGAGTGGTGACCACGAACCGGAACACGCAGAGTAGGCAGACCCTCCATAAGGTGGTCAGACCGCACAAGATGTGGGGGATCCCTATGTCCAGCAGTGGGCGTCTTTCGGCTGAAATGATGATGATGATGTTTTCACTATCCTCCGTGATTCAGTAGGCAAGTTGGCTGTTGAATTTGACTTCGGTAGTGTTTTCTTAAAAATGTAATAATTGGACAGGGGCTATAAAACCATAAACTAAGAAGATTATGTGCAAAAATTTACTTCCACCAGTTTTCGATATTTCACTTTATCCCTCATTAAAAGAGAGCTATGATAAGTAAGATCGAGCTCCTTGTGCAAACAATATCATGAGCATAAATACTGAAATAGACAGTTGATTGCCTTTTGAAGTGCGTAGGCCACGCATCCTGCTAAAGAACGCCGTACACTAAAGATTTGCGGCTAGACTGTGTGACGCCCGAGTAAAGAGCTAAAAATCCACTGTGCGGAACAAAATTGTAACGTCACCGTGATAGACAATCCCATTATGATGATCCCCCATGAGGGAAATCCATAGCTGTTGAACATAGCCATTCTATACACAGTTCGCCACAAGGACAAATTTTTTTTTGTACCAACTCCAACCAAAACGTTTGTCCTTGTTTTCGTCTTAATTGCCATTCTACGTATTTTAAACGTAACGCCTTCAAAAAAGGAGGTTATCAGTTTGACCTGTACGTACATACGTACAGTGGAGGACACGGTCGGCGTAACACTTCCGGTTTTTCTGTAGTGCAAAATAGCTCTTGTTATTTGGTAATACAGTCTAGGGCTGACGAAACCATAGACAAATCTGTTACGGCCTCCTAGTCCGCCACTGTACACGTCAAACTGATAACCGCCTTTTTTGAACATACGTATGTTTGTCCGCGATTATCTCGCGTTTGGCTGAACCGATTTGGATGCGTTCTTCAGATAAGTATTCGTTACATTTAGGAAAAGGTTATAGTACCTATTTTAACAGGTTTCGAAAAAGAGGAAGTGCTCAGTTGATATATGGGTAAGTTTATTGAAGGATTCGTTTAGTGTAAAAAAAGTAATTGTTTAGTGAATTGCAAAAACTTAAAATTTTACAATAAAAATTTAATAATACTAAGTTTTTATGCTTTTTAAAATAAGATATTACGGGTCCTGGATATCACGGGTAGGAGAATTAATAATTTAGGAAATAGCACAGTAACGTAGGCGAGCTGCGAGTACAATGTGATATATATATATGTCACCGGAAAATAAAAAGATTCGCAAGTTTATAAATTTCCTAGGAAATTTATAAACTTTCGTAGGATTCTAAACGAGAGATGAATTGAATTATTTTACGCCCACTTTTTCGCAAATTTATAAATTTTCGACGCGTCGTAGTAAATTTATAAACTAACGGATATCAATCCGTAAGATTCTAAACGGATCGACCAATCACAGAAGAGCTTTTAATTTTACGCTTTTTGAAATACGGAAAATAACACACTGCTCTCTGATTGGTGGATGTTGACAGTGAAAATGCTTGCGTCCATAGACTTACGTACAATCAGACTTGCCAAACAATTCGATCACACTAAAAGTATTTTTACTGGTACTAAAAACTAAGTAGGTAGGTTTATAGGTTAATATGTGACCGCTAATGTACGAAATTCAGTAAAAGTGCACTAACTGGCTGAATCCGTAAGAGTTAGAAATAAAATGTTGTTCTCAACATTAACTAGGTAATCTGCAAAATCCCTAGGTAATCTACAGAGTTAACGACTAAGTTAAGTTCGAAAAATGGTTGCCTTAGATTTCAGTTTAACACAGGTAACCCAAGCTCCGCTCGCTTCGCTCGCTACGCTGGTTAAAGATCACAAGCCAAACCTAACCTAACCTACAATTTCGCCCTAGATTTGAATTTTCGGTCGGAGCTTTCTGTTTTCCGCACTTTAACGGCGAGACATCCGGTAATACGCACATTAACTAGGTAAAGTGCGGATACCCCATATTTCACATAAAATTTCGCACATTAACTGACCTAAAAAGTTAATGTGCACATTGCCCGGTAAAGAGCACATTAACGTATTTCGCACTATAACGGTGACAGATATAATATAAGTAATCTTGTATTTTAGGTACCTACCTAACTAGTAGGGGGTTAAAATTCCCTATTTCACTCTACCAAAATAAAACATTTTGGTCATGGCTAAAACTTTCGTAGCTCTGTGTTAAATTTCAATTCATTATACATGGCGTTTGGTTATTGGTTACTTATTATTTTACGAGTGAGTTTAGTAAGTTTATCAATTTACGAAAATGTAGGCGTAAAATAATACAATTTATCACTCGTTTAGAATCCTACGAAAGTTTATAAATTTCCTAGTAAATTTATAAATTTACGGTTCTTGTTATTTTCCGGTGACATATATATATATATATATATATATATTTTTTAATTTATTTATTTCAGTGTACGTTGTTCTTTAGATAAAATGAATCATCATCTAGTAATAATACCGAACTGCATGCAGAAACAGATGGTTACATTATAATTACTCCGCCATCTTGTGCAACGCAAGTTCATCTCTGAACCTTTACTGGGGCTCTAAGAAGACTGCATTTGGTAGAATATTTACTATTTGTTCATACTGAAAACAAAGTTTTAACTTTTCTTTTTTAGAGAATTAAAAAAAAAACCATACCTATCATTATTATAAATGCGAAAGTAACTCTGTCTGTCCATCTCGCTTTTACGACAAAACTACTGAACCAATTAAAATGAAACTTGATATGATATGAAACGGATAGTCTAGTCTAGGGCCTGAGAAAGGACATAGGCTACTTTTTATTCCAAAATTCCTTCGGGAAAATAAGGAATTTGATGTGTCAAGGGCCAAACATAGGCCCCCACTGGTAAAATAATGTGGGTATAGAAAATCTGCAATTAAATTAAGAAGCGAGTACTTTTGGGTTTTTCAGAAGAAAAAAAAGTTACGGCAGCGGATAATGTACATATTATGTACTTATTAATAAGTAGTTGAATGTACCATATCACAAGAAATGGTACATTCGTCATTGTATGTACCTTATTCAAAAAGAGCCGTCTAACTTTTCAGTGGTAAGGCTATAAGATTATTTGAAACAGATACTTAATTTTCATTGCTTTTACATTAAACACCCTCATTGACGTAATCCATCTGTGTACCCTATTACCTACGTCAGAAGAACGTTTATACATTGTAAAGTGGTCTGTACTGTTCTTAGCATACAAAGATGTTACTGTTTAATTTCGGTGAAATTATACTTTGTTACGACATCGTGAACGAGCGTTTTACGATGTAGAGACAAGGTTTTTTATTATTTGGGTTTTTTTGTGGGCTCCAAATAAGATAGTAAATCCAACCAATGCTTAATTGTTTACCTAATGTCTGAAGCTGAAGGCTTTAACGCTGTAACAACGGAGGGTACCTAAAAGTTGTAAGTCATTTTCATAAATTGCTTGTGAAACTCAAATTAAATCCTATAGTTTTGCGACTATTTTGACCAATTCTCAAGCAACTCACTGTTGAACTCTCTGAAAATAATAATAATAACGCTTCACACTCAGAGCCTCTAACTAGGATGCACCTGTATGTGGGGTGCCTGAATCATATACGGAGACGAACATTACACCCAGACCGGAAACAAAAATCGATATCATCATAACAATGTTCGCTTCGCCGGGAATCGAACCCAGGTCCTCACGCATCTCAGTCCACATCACTGCCAACTGAGCTACGGAGCAGTCAAATAAGAAGAATTGTCATTATGGAGTCGTTTTAAGTCTGTCTGTAAGTATTTTGTATATCTTTGTATGTATTTTGGGCACCAAAGATACAGGTTACCTAATTAGGGGCTCTGCAGTGTGAAGCGAAATTAGGAACATACCAACTAGAGTGCTTCCCAGCTTACTTTGCGTGCGGTCAAAACATGAACTAAATAACTATCTGTCAGTCAAGTAACAATTTGTTTTGAATGGTGGGTGAGGTACTCAGAGTAAGGAAACCGCCGCTGTGAGGTACGTCAAGTACGTATACAGTGGCACCCCCAGACGCGTGCAGAGTAAGCTGGCGCGGACTCTACTTTAAAATGGTCATGATTGACAGTGTTTTGTTTTAGGAAAACCAATGCAACCGTACCAAATAAAATGCATAACACAAAAGAAACGGACCAAACAACACATAAAGTACCTACCTACTCTCAAAGACGGGTTGCTATGCAGTGATGTGTTCCCAATGATAACATTTGGTAGCGTTATCTCAGAGTGAACTGCGTGGAGGATGTGAGCCTGGGTTCAAATTTATAAAATAAACAATTTATTTCTTATCTCATTTGGTCCCTTTCTCCTTCTCCTTATATGTTTACTTGCAGTCATAAAGCGTAACGAGTTAATAGAGCGTTCTTTCTTCCAAACAATTCCATACAAAGGACAAGGACACAAAATATAGTAAATCAGTTGGTGTCTAATTTACTGACAGTTATTTTATTCATACTTGTTTAGAACATAAAAACAATGCTAAAAATTTTAGATAAATCCTTCAGCTAACAACTTAGGTAAAAGCATTATGTTTCTACAACCAGTCCTTTTTTCCTTATTAACTCGTTTTGGTGGATGGAAGTATAACAACATTTTTTAAACCGCTCATTTTTACTTAAACTTACTGCTGTGTAGATGATTATGATATTATAGAGCTCTATCTCTTCTCGATTATTTTTGTGTTTGAGCTGATGGGGCGAAGTTTTTTAAAAAATCCTTAACTTTAAAAAAAAAAAAAATAGCCATGTTCATCAGGAATCATTTAAGATTCCAATGATGAAAGAAATTTTCAAATCGTTTTACTAGTTTCGGCTAAAAACCGCGAAATTTCTTCGTTATTATATCAGTGTTGTAACGTAGACTACTCAACACACATACATTCAACACTAGATCACTTTATCGGTCGCATTCCTGCAACTTGCCAGTTCACTGATTAATAACTACTGTTATGTTATGTCAGTAGATAGATGAGGACTAGGAACTTAGCTACCTAATACAGGAGTAGTGACTTTCACTCTAATTCATAGCCTGTTTTGCCTGTATCAAGTTTTCAATCAAGCTGATTTAGCGAGTTATTTGAACTAAGATTCTTTTTGTAGAGTATCCTTCTTACGTACTGTATTGAATATGGAAAACCTTCGATTATGGTAACCAACATAGCAAATACTAGAGGCTGCCCCGCGGTTTCACTCGCGCAGATTTCTCATAAACACAAAAATCCCGTTTTTTCCCGTTCCCGTGGGAATTTCGGGAAATCCTTTCTTAGTGCTCACCTACACTCCCTAAAGAACTTACATGCTAAATTTCAGAATTATACGCCCAGTAGTTTCGGCTCTGCGTTGTCTGTCAGTCAGTCAGTCAGTAACGGAAGAGTTTTATATATATTGATTTAGATAACCATAGACTAAGAAAGAATCCTTAGTTTAAAACCTGTCGCTTGGAAAAAAAAGTCCTTATAAAACTTCACGATTAAGAAAAAAACGCAATACTTTATTTGTTTCCAGTACAAGCTTTAATCTCTATTTTTATGTATTTGGCGACAATACAACGTCTCTTTAGGTGTTTTGATATTCTTCTGAAGTTTAAAGCACGTCCTAAAGCATAATTTATTACACTTACTGTGAAGGTACATCGAGTTTTGATCAGTATTTTTCTGTCAAAGTGAAACAAACCTACAAAAATCCACACAAAATATTTAAAATATCAGTAGGAAGGGTTTCACGGATTCGCGGGTCTATTACTGTTAGCATTGACTTTTGGGAGCCCGCAGAAGAGGATAATTATTATGGAAATCAAACACAAGTTACGAGTTGAGAAAACGTAGTGATTTATTACCTTCAACCAAATTGATATAAAGGTGGTGACACACGTATTAATTAGGGTAGTGGCACATTTACGCTAAACGAGAGTTGTGGTAATGGGTCGCCACAGACTTCTATGTTTAATAATTAAACAAATAAAACAACTAGGAATGCTCCAATTAATAACAACCCGCAGGCACCCAGTAAGTATGAAATAGTAATGATGTTGTCATTACAAGTGGCTAATGATGATTACCAAGTCATACAGATAACGTGCGGGAAAAATCATTAACCGCTGTAACGATTTGTCATTAATGATAATGATATCATCATCACCATTATAACGGCAGTCGCTGCAAACATTAATATTAATTTTAAAACATTCAAGGGCATGTTAAAAACATAATATAATACAGAGAGGATGGTGACCTTGATATTACAAAAAAAAAACAAATTAAAATAAAGCTGAAGACTAACCGTATTATTCATAAAGATACAGTAGATTCTAAGGAGCGTTACTGGAGGTCTACTTCTCTGGTTTGTTGTATGGTAAAAAATACGTGACATCCAGTCTAAATTGACATACGTCAAACTACGAAAGTGCTCTATAACTTTATGAATAACAGGGTTATTATGTACGAGCTTTCCCGGCTTACTTCGTTACGCCATAGAATATAAGATACTACAATAGACTATGTTCTTTTGACTGCCCAGAATGGCCGAATAAAAAACAAACAACAACAACAAACCACCTGTCAAAATATGTAAACAACGAAAAAAATATTGCACCTTGGGTTATATTATTTGAGTTTTGGTAAGGATCCCTTTTTTTGAAAATCTAATATAGCCTATGACACTCGGGGTTAATGTAGCTTCCTACCAGTGGAAGAATTTTTCAAATCGGTTCAGTATTTCCGGAGCCTATTCGTTACAAACAAACAAACAAACAAATCTTTCCTCTTTATAATATTGGTATAGATAATTCAGGCTGAGTGTTACCATATGTTAACTGAAAGAGGGTTCCTATTGTACATTCTGTCAACGGTTTAAGTCACCCCTAATATGGAAAACAATCCTATGATAAAAACCTAAACTAAAGGACTCTCCTGAAAAAAATTGACTACCACGTCGAAAGTAACACTAAGATAAACTGAAAAGTGTATCGCCTAGCAATAACCTTATTTATATAAAGTATAATGAAGAGAAACAGTCTTAAAATAGTCGTTGCGCAACAACAAGATGGAGATAAAATAAATGTTACCAATCCTAACAAAGCTTACAGCAAACGAGATAGCAAAATTAATATCAAATGAGCGTAGGTTGAAACACTAAAAACTTCCTAACAAAATATTTCGGTACACTTCAAACGCTATGCAATTAATCAAAATGCGATTTCAATCTTCAAAATGTTATTGAACTCTGAGTTTTTGCACTTTTTATTGCTGGTTTTTGATCTGCTGGTTTTGCTGTATCATCATCACTGTTTGATGTTACGAAGATTATTGATCAAGAGTCAAGTTAATAATATCTTGACGCTTAGTAAAATATTAAAATATCGTCTTGGATTTTTCATCAGCAACCTCTTAACTAGAAAAACTCTGTGTTTCAAACACACACAAAGACATTGGCCATAAAACACCCAAAATTATCTAAAACAATGGTACCAATGTGTTCACCCCGGAATATGCTTTGAAGAACATTGTAACTAGTTATATTGGATAGTGATCCAAACTGAACTTTGGCCTCTGCAACTGAAAGACGCTACTTTTCTCTATCCTTTTTTTTCTTTTTCTCTATCCTAAACCAACTACTGCCCATAAAGGCAACTGTATCATATGCAAAAGGGTCGCTCACAGGAAGTCCTTCTCCATGTTATCGTTGCAAGGCTGACGTCGTAGAAATATATAACTCTAGTATTGTGATCTTACTTATTTACTACTAGTTACCCGGCGAACTTCGTATCGCCTAACCTTTTACTATGTTGCGCATGAATTATACAAATACAATATAAAAACCTTCCCCTTGAATCACTCTATCTTTAAAAAATCATCGCATCAAAATCCGTTGCATAGTTTTAAAGAATTAAGCATTATATACCGACAGACCGCGAAAGCGACTTTACTATATGCTATGTCTTAATTGTTTAGGCCTATTTAGTATTTGTGATAAGAATACTGTGCATCTACTATGGCTGTATGATCTACCATATCAAAAGCATTAATAAATAAGTAGGTACTTTCTTTTCCTGTCGACTACTTCAAAGCCACAACCCTTTTTATGTCGGCTTAGTGTATATTTAAGAAGCATGTTTATCTTTCTTAAAGAGGTGGTAGATGCCGCCGGAATTATTCGGACATTGTTAAAAAATTCTCTGATATAAATAACTTGTTTTAATAACACCACAATAAATTTATATAAGTTTTTTTAACGACATTTTAAGATTTCTTTAAAAAGTTATTTTTATAAAGCTTGTGAATTCTACTTCAATTTAAATTAATAAAAACAAAGATAGCTAAGATCTATTAATTATTAATTTAACAAACACGAATATTGAAAACAGAAACGCAATAAACAAAACAAATCCTTAACCGCAAACGCTTTGTAAAAATCAGAATGAGATTAAAATCATTTAACCGCGAAGTCAAATTAGTCAGAAAGATAAAGAATGGTACATATTTTTTCGCCTCAACCTCACCTCATACCATTAGTGGCCTTTTAAAATCAAATGTGAAGGTCACTAAGCACATATGTTACTTTAAGTACCCACTCGGCAGGTTGCTCAATCTTGGAGTAATTGCTTATGGTGTTGAAAATGTTCGACCAATACATATCAAACTTTGCTCAAACCGTAGTATAGTGTAGTTTCAAGGATTTAGCTTCAATTGGCTTTTCTATTGACAAGTTTTCAGCTATTTTATTTTAACGGTCAAGACATGGCGATTTTAAGGTTGATAACCCACAGCTAAAACAGCTTTGAAGTGGAGTGAGCTCATACATCTTCCCGCAGTCGAATCCCAATATATATATACACAAAGACATACTTAGGTATATTTTTATGGAAACGTTTTCGGATTTCGTATATTTCGCAACGCCAAAAGGCCGTCTTCTACAGTTTTTGTAACCTGATTATTGGAATTCTAAGCAACAAGGTTTTTGAAAAATCATGATGTGTTTATGTACTTTTAAAAAAAACATAAATATTCAAAACTGTTCAAAAGTTCAAGCACCAATATTTTAGCTTCGAGAATACATAAAAGATTATAAAGATAACGTTATGAAATAACCAAAAACCGCTACCGACCAAGTCAAGTAACTACTAATGTGTTACCATCTAACATTCATTCAACATTCAATGTCATGATGATGTCATCGTACCTGTGGCTGCGTAATTTGTTGAGATCTTTTGATCATTTTTAGTGAAGTGAAGCACATGTTTTGAAGTTATTGTGTAAGACAAAATTATGTTTTAAAGTTTTCAAAGGGCCTGTAATGTAGGTGTTTGAGGTCAAGATGGCAATATTAAAACATAATTTTAAAGTATTAAGCACGTTGTGGGTATTGGGGCACTTGGCTTGGCCAGAGGTAAAGACAGACGGTAGTCACAGAGAAGTGGCCAAGAGACCGGACGACCTAAAGTAGGCAGACCACCAGCCCGATGGTCTGATAACATAGTAAAGGTCACCGGTTGGCAGTGGATCAGAATGGCTCAGGACTGTACTCATGGTGTGCGAGACAAGAGATCTATGGCCAGCAGTTAGATCTTACTGGCTGATGATGGCGATGATTGAGATAAGACGCGGACAGACAGAAAGGTGGATATGGCTAAACTAAAAAGGTTTCATGCTGAATATGAAAAATTATAGCATATTGCTTGTGAAAGGTACAAAAGAAAAGTAAATGCTAATATAATCCTCAGCTTGTATTTCAATTGTGTTTTCAATAAAAGACAGAATATAAGAAAACAAATTCCGTTTACGTTTGAGAGAAAAAACAAAGTCTTTGTTATTGAATTCTTTGAACTATCGGAGATCTATCTGCCAAGATGGATTTGCGATCGTGATGTTCATAATTCGGATTGACTGATCAATACTTGCTCACTCAACTTTTAACTGATTTTTTGACTTTAGTTTTTATTGAACTTTGGTTCCAGTCTACTGCTAACCACAATTGTTTATCTAACTGATACGACTGACGACGGACACATCCCATTGACATTACGAACGGAGCTAAAGATAAAGACTAGTGGGTAAGTTTGTCGTAAACACAGAGAGCTGCGGAACGAAGAGAGAGAACCTTTTCACTAATAGTCCTTAAGATGTCGATAGTCGCCTTTGTCGAAAACGGTACGAGGATATTCTGACGAAACCACTTCGTGAATACTGTACATCAGATTATATGCACTATGCTTTATTTTAATTAGATAGACAAATAAGATTTTATGCGTTTGCCAAAAAATTTTCTCGTGAATTATTATTATAATGTGCCTTTATTTAAATTCAACAAAAGTCTAGTTCAGACCAGGGACTCTAGTCTCTTAAACTTACGATTAAACTTCTATTCTATTATTATTCTACTATTACTCTATTACGATTGAATCAAAAATTGCGAGTCTCGTAACTTTGATCGATCATTATAGTATAGCAATAGAATATGAACAGCAAGCTATAGAATAATCTGGGATTTATAAACTTAATAGTGAATCCTGTTTTATGTTGTGAATCCGGACGGGCGTAGTGCAACTGTCACTTAATATCAATCAATATTGACATATATAATGTCAGTCGAACGTAATCATAACATTATCTTATTATGGAGCAGACTACCCTTCTTGGTCAATTCCAATCTATTGCGATACTACTGCTATAATTATAGCAAAATTGATTACGAGACTACCAAATGTGTATTTTCTTGCGATTAACGTACTGTTTCTACTCTACTTTTATTCGATAGTTACGTTTCGCGCGATGAGACCAGGATATAAAAATTGTGTAACGTTTAATATTATAAAGAGAGAGCCATTTTATATCGCTTTAAACCGAAAGTAAAGACAAAGAAGAGTAACCATAAATAATATGGTAAAATCTTAAGTAAATTTCACTAAAAGATTTGTATTCAATGACATGTAACATAAATCATAATACATTGGCAAACGCAGTGAAATATGTAAACAATGTAATGAACAATGTAAGGAAATTTCATCCAGTTTAGTGATTGTTTGCAATTCAACATAGAACATAATCGCCCAACGACTCAAAAGCTAAACCTAGGACAATACTGGCTTTCAATAATCACATAAAATATAATATTAAAAAACCACATACGAAAGTCCTCCCGTTGGTGCTTAATAAATGGGTTTTAAAACTCATGTAGCAATGAGCAGGGCACATAGCTCAAAGAACAGATGGTCGCTGTCGCCGAAAAGTTGTCAAGTGGCGACCGCGAACCGTAAGACACAGAGAAGGCAGACCTTCACAATATGGTCATCAGTCTTTCTTTACTAATCATAAAAGTATATATTTATGTATTTTAATTTGTATAGTAGACGAAAATGAAAAAAAAAACATCCATAAAAGCTTTTTTACAATTTGTTATTCTGTTATTCTTGAGTTGCGTGAGTATTTAGCATTTAAATAGTCTATAACACCGTTCAAAGCGCTATAATGGTAGCCATTATCATTAGTTCAGAGTTTCTATAACTCATCATCTTGCCTAGACTAGACTTAACGAGATTTTCTCTCGAAACTTTTCTTTTTATTTATGTTCCTCACTGTTTTAATATGCTGCTTAATTATTGCATGATTAATTGGCATCAAGTGGTAAATCATACTGCTATTGGTACTTGCGATAATTTGTGATGATATTTGAAGGTTTGTTCCATTTTTATGGCAAAAC
The DNA here is from genome assembly GCA_951802225.1 of Euspilapteryx auroguttella. NCBI lineage: Eukaryota > Metazoa > Arthropoda > Insecta > Lepidoptera > Gracillariidae > Euspilapteryx > Euspilapteryx auroguttella. The sequence continues at coordinate 6,746,248 of OX637660.1, read as the reverse complement.
TACTAAATAGAATTCGATGAAACTCTCTCTCTCTCTGTCTCTTGAGATTGCTTATTATGCGATGCGAATTTTGCACGCTCGCCTAGATCACTCTATTGATATTTTTCTTCCAAAGAGCTGTTCAATAGGTTTTTTTTTTTGAGAGAAACTAAATTCTTGGAGTTTTTAATAAAACCCCTTCAAATTATGAACTCGATTCTCCAATTAATAATTCATCTAAATAACATAACGTGAACCGATAAGTATGAGCGATGGAAAGGTTAAAAAAATGATCTTCGTATTCACTTACTACAATATTTTTTGGTTTACCAGTTTCCCTTGTCGACAGATGCTCTAAAGGTCAATAACAAAAAAACATCTACAAAAGTGCTACTGGCTTCCCATATGTTTGTATTTCTCATTAGAGCAGTTCAGTTTTTAACCTTAATTTCTGTGTTGTTTGTTCTGTTTGCAGCTTGCACGTGCCTTTAATTAAAATGCCATTGTCTTTCACATTTGAAGGCGACTTTGAATGAATATGTTTTATTAAACTTTCTTTTCTTTAGAGTAATTTAAATATTTTTTACTGTTTTTCATTTGTTATGTTTTCTGCTTTAAAATATGTTTCTTCAAATCAATTAAAACTAATAATAGCCATTTCAACATAATTACAAATTTGCAATTAAACATTGTCACAATTAATATTAATGTGCAACTCAGCCTTCGATTCTATCAAACGCAGCTGCTGCATTTATACATTACACAATTCTTCTCCAATCTGTCACGATCAAAAACGTTTTAGAATTTGAAATTTTAGCACCAGCCTCGCCTATATTACTTGGTGGTGATTATGCGTTGTCACATCAAAATATTGCGTCTCGCAGAGGCGAGATCTCAAGAATCTTGCTTGCCTTGGGGGAGCATATTTCCTACCTAGCTAGGCACGTCATGCAGTCTACACAGCACACCGGTTTCTGTGCGGTCAATATGTGGCACTGTTCACTATTCGTACAGTTTTAGATGTCATGAGTTTTGCCGAGTCCTGTCCCTGTATTACGGCCGCATTTGCAATATTGCTTTTTGTCCTCTTTGCGTTTTTTTTTGTATTGACTTTGACACTCTCGACGAAAATCATTATTGCAAATGTGGCCAAAATAGTACTGTTCAATGTACTTTACGTCGTTACTATTGTAATTAGTGGGTTTGTTGCCTTCTGTTACGTTTTGATGATGTTGTGCAAGTACTATTTCATGTTCACATATTTCATAAAGGATGTTTTACAAATTGGTAATTCTACCTAGTGACTTAGTGCCTTGACATTTTGTTATCAATGAACTTTTGTTTAGTTATTTCTTATCTTTGTACTAGATTACATAATAGTTGCTATAAATATGTTTTAATTAGGTTTTGTTAATGACATGAGTTTGCAATGTGAGTAAGGTTACATCATGAATTTGCGTATTGTTTTGTGTTGCTAATTACTGTATCTGTATTAACAAGTTTTTCTTGAGTTGTTCATGAGTCATGGGTTCTGCCACATTTTCTTCTTCATTCATGTTGTTATCAATAACAAATTATTTGATATTTTCCTTCTTTATCTCAATTTTATGTTTTCTTGTTTATGAAGTTCTTTCAAATTTGATTGGCGTTGCGGTTGCATCATTTATATTAGTAAGCATATGCGTATCATCAAATACAGCTAGCTGTTCGGGTTTAGTGGGTCACCCTACGAAATATTCCGGCCACATGGGTCGACGCATAAGTGTGGCATGGTGTGGGATCATTTATTTTTATTTATGAATTCTCCGCTTCAAATCACTGTCTTTCGATTTTTAAGTAGCGTTCCAGAGCAGCGACCGGCAAGTTTTTTGCCGCGAAACTCTATTTAAGTACTTACTTACAGTACGTAGGTACAGAAGTATAGCTATTACTTAGTTTAAACTGTTTTGACGGAAGTTGGAAGTTAGAAACTATGCGCTACTGGTGCGACTTCTATGTAAATTCCTTGATGTGCGCTTCGAAATGCGTTCCCTCACCTCAAGTTTGTTTAACTTGAGATTTGTCACAGTCTAAACTTAGAACTCACCGTTTTGTAGGGAGATGGCGAACAGCTCCTCATCACGAAGCCATCGGAGCTCTGTTATAATAGACATGTCAAAGGCTAGTGTGGCATGATAACAGGACACAACCAGTGACCGATTGTCACTTACACTCGAACAATCATCACTGAACAGCAACACACGAGTTGTCAAGAACACAAGGTGAATCACTTGATCCTGGCTTCATATGACAACAGAACACCTCACAAAAAGTTACATTCAAAAGTAAAACACGAAACGTTTACAAAAAGTTGGAACGAGTTTCGATCGTGCAGAGCGCGCGACGTGCTAGCGCGTGCGCGTGCCCGCGCTCGACTGACGTGCTCCGCCGAGCACGACCAGAAAGCCTCCAAGTCCAAGTCAAGGCGGGGGGCCCTCTATCTTATCGATAACTTCCGAAAATTGTCGATTTAACGGCACTGAACCTGCTACACTTGCCAAGGCGTTGCGTGGTTGTAATTACTCGATATTACCACGATATAATTTTCAATATTTCTCTCGTGTTATCGCGGTAAGTGTAGAAACGGGTTTGAATGAGACGTGTACCTGAGTGGAGTCAATAAAATAATAAAGTATGCCCGCTAGCCCTTGGGGCGGTTCTGAATGGGAACCGCGCGTTTTTAACTGTCCTGTTAAGAATGATGAAACGTGGCCGTTTTTTATCACGTTTTTTATTGATTTATCTGCCAGTCATTTGTTTTAAATCTGTGAGCTATGGATCTACAATGAATTTTTTCTTTAGCATTGTTCGGTTCCTGACAGGAGGTGAGATTTTGAGATTCGTCAACCTCAAAGGCGCTGTTCTGTCATTTAAAGTGATTGTAGCCTCAACTTTTAGCGTTTCAAGCCTTCCTGCATCTGGACAGCCTGGCCTCTAGTTCTCCTTGGTAAAACCCAAAACTATCACCCCTATTTGATCTCATGTGGTGAAATCACTTTCACTTTTCGAAGGAAAAACGTCAGCCAAAATTTTCCAGCCCTTCAATATTAATTATTTTGTCACTCTGCCCTTGTAAACGAACTGCTATTACCATGTATCATGTGCATGTAGAAGTAAAGGTTCTAAAGACAATAATTTTTAATGCTTTCAACCGCCTCTAAATAAAAATTTCCATATTGTCAACATTGACAATTTTTAAATATTTTTAAATCAATAACTCTGAGTAAAACTGACTATCAAAAACAAGGTTCTTACAAAAAGGTTTGAAGAACGCCACATTATGTTCAAGAGATGCTAAGCCTTACAAACAAACAAAAGGAATCTATCTTCTTAATAATACTTGCCTAATACATTCCTACAAACAAGTACTTAATCCTATTTAATGTTGTATTTAACACTATGGAGAGATATTAACCGTTTTAGGATACAAAAACTTATGGACATAGAAATATGTTATCATATACCATATTATTTAACCTAACATTGTTGATTGTAATATTAACAAGGAGGGGCAAAATCAATCCACTAAGGTGAGGTTTTTTTTCGGGCGACTCGTGACTTCATTAAATAATTCCGAATTTTCATTGAAATAAACATACAAACCCACTTGTTTCACATAAACCAATATTGTTATGATCTATGTCTAAGTATTTTTGTATGTTTACGACACCCTAAATAAATTTTCTATCTAAAAAGAGGCACTGAGTGTGATGCGTTATTAGTGGTCCATTAGTTCAACAGTCACCTTCTCCGCCCAACGTAAGATGGATTAACGCGTACACCTTGACCTAGAAAATGGTAACAGGAGCATTCCTAACTTACCGAATACTATTGTTGTGTATACTTAACGAAACGGTTAAAGTCTAAGTAAGGACAGACGGACAAAATTATAATATGTTGTTATATGTAAGAGAAAATTGAGCGAGGCTGTGACTGTGAGGCGCAGGGAAGGAACAATAATTAAAATATTCTTCATAATTATTCTACTGCTAAGACTGGAAGTGCATTCGCGTTTTTCATGGTAGCTTAGAATAATATTCGATCGAAAACTACTTTTAAATTGTTATCCATCACTCTTATATACGTATCTTTTTCGCGCTTTACCAAATACTGGTTGAGCACTCTTGTGCTCTACACATACCACAGGCCTATAAAAAATAGTACCACATACAGTAAGTATGGGCACTACCTGCCTTACTGCCTACTCTAGGTTACCGCTTAGGCTTCAAACGCACAGGCGGATTTTTATCCGCGCGGTAACAAACCGCGCGGATAAAAATCCGCTGTTGCGGTTTTATTTCCGCGCGGTTGGAAAGGTTGTTATTTAATTTTCAACCTTATTCATAGGCCACGAAGGTACAGGCGAATTTTTAGCCGCGCGGAAATAAAACCGCGACAGCGGATTTTTATCCGCGCGGTTTGTTACCGCGCGGATAAAAATCCGCCTGTCGCGGTTTATCCGCTGGTGCGCACACACACCATAGGATTCATATGTTACATAAAATCCGCGCGGCAAAAAACCGCCTGTGCGTTCGTAGCCTTAGAGGGCCTATTTCGGCCGCTTTTGCTATAATACTTTGCGTCCTCTTTGAGTTTTTTTTTGTATTGACTTAGACACTCTAGAGGACCATAATAGCCCCTCTTTACAAATAAAGCAGAGTCGTATGCCACGTCTCTTCTTACTCACACAAGAATGATACGCGTGCATCGGCTGTGAGGCTGTGAGCGAAGCAACGCGATTTTTTGTATGAAGTGTTCGAGGTGTGGTATAACTTAGAATAATTTTCGATCCAAAACTACTTTTAAATTGTTTGTTATGCTTCACTTTGTATCTTTTCCGCGCCTTACCAAATGTTGGTTGAGAAATTGTGCTTTACATTTACAGGTCAGTAATTTGTAAGTAAATGTAGTCGGTATTAATATGGAATTCAATTTTTTGACTAGAAAAAATTACCAAGAAGTTGAATAAGCACCAAGCACAGTAGAAATTTAAATCTCCTGCAAAGAACGATAAACTATACAACTTCGAAAACGACTTTAGTTAACTGTGACAAATTCTTTAGTCGACAAAGGATGACACTATGAGTGTAATTTGTGTAGACATAAAAGTGTAGACATAAAATTAATCAACAACAGCCAGCGACCGTCTGATAGATGATACCATGGAAGTGTTTTTATTAAAAGCGACCGACGGACTAGATGTAATAGGAACGCAAATTAATTTCAATTAGCCCAAAGCTAACAGAGTGCGACGACCCGAGACTCACTTCCGGTTTCTAACTACGCTTAGTAACAGCATTACCGAAGGTAACGGTAACATCATCTTAAAAGTATAGGCAGGCATCTTGGTAACTTTTAACTTGGGCTGAGGTTATGATGAAGAATGCATTTTTACAAAAAATACTGATAATTCTGTTGCGGACACTGTAATTATCATAACACATTTAAAAAGGTTTAAAAGGTAAGATTTTTTTCTTATCTCAAAATTTCCGTCATTCAAATCCCAAATTGGATTGTTTTTTTTATTAAGTACCGACTATATAATCGTCGATCTTCCAGATTACTATCATTTATATAACCAATGGTTAACAAACGATTCGTAAGAAGGAAACAGAAATACAGTGTTAATTAATTGTGTGAAGTAAACTAGCCGTGTTTTAGATTAGCTCAAATTAAAATGCGAGTGGTGGGATAGTTAAAATAATTCTACTTTAGTAGAATAATCTATATATATAAAACTCAAAGGTGACTGACTGACTGACTGACTGACTGAGTGACATAGTGATCTATCAACGCACAGCCCAAACTACTAGACGGATTAAGCTGAAATTTGGCATGCAGGTAGATGTTATGGCGTAGGCATCCGCTAAGAAAGGATTTCCCAAAATTCCCTTAGGAACGGGAATTACGGGACTTTTTAGATCGTATGAAAAATCGACATAATTGAGTGTATCGACGTGAAACTTGGTGTACAGGTTCCTCAGTGAATGAAAGAGTGTTGAAAGAAAGGAATTTACAAAATTCCCACGGGAACGGGAATTACGGGACTTTTTTAGTGAAAATGAAAAATCGACTTTCTTAAGTGTATCGACGTGAAATTTGGTGTACAGGTTCCTCAGTAAATGTAGGAATGTTGAAAGAAAGTAATTAACAAAATTCCAACGGGAACTGGAATAACGGGACTTATTTAGTGAGAATGAAAAATCGACATCCTTAAGTGTTTCGACGTGAAATTTGGTGTACAAGTTCCTCAGTGAATGTAGGAATGTGGAAAGAAAGTATTTAACAAAATTCCCACGGGAACTGAAATAACGGGACTTTTTTGTGAGAATGAAAACTCGACTTCCTTGAGTGTATCGACGTGAAATTTGTGTACAGGTTCCTCAGTAGATGAAAGGGTGTTGAAGAAAGGAATTCACTAAATTCCCATGGGAATAGGGTTACAGGACTTTTTTAGTGAGAATGAAAACTCGACTTCCTTGAGTGTATCGACGTGAAATTTGTGTACAGGTTCCTCAGTGAATGAAAGAGTGATGAAAGAAAGGAATTTACAAAATTCCCACGGGAACGGGAATTACGGGACTTTTTTGCCGAAAATGAAAAATCGACTTTCTTGAGTGTATCGACGTGAAATTTGGTGTACAGGTTCCTCAGTAAATGTAGGAATGTTGAAAGAAAGTAATTAACAAAATTCCCACGGGAACTGGAATAACGGGACTTATTTAGTGAGAATGAAAAATCGACATCCTTAAGTGTTTCGACGTGAAATTTGGTGTACAAGTTCCTCAGTGAATGTAGGAATGTGGAAAGAAAGTATTTAACAAAATTCCCACGGGAACTGAAATAACGGGACTTTTTTGTGAGAATGAAAACTCGACTTCCTTGAGTGTATCGACGTGAAATTTGTGTACAGGTTCCTCAGTAGATGAAAGGGTGTTGAAGAAAGGAATTCACTAAATTCCCATGGGAATAGGGTTACAGGACTAATTATTTAGTATGAAAAATCGATTTCTCGTCTACAAGTGTAAGGATGTTGGAAGGAAGAAATATACTAAATTCCCACGGGAACGTAAAACGGGACTCTTTAGTTAGTATTAAAACAATGTATATATATAGTGGCCAAATCGTAAAATTGCCCATTTCATGATCTGACCGGCCATTTCATAAAAAGAGCACATTTCATGAAATGGCTAATATTCCTTTGGCCAGATCGTCGAAACGTCAACGTTTAACGATTTGACCGACCACGTTTGTCCAAATCGTTGTTGTTTAACCTTAAAATTTAAATTCCATTTTTTAAGTTGTAAAGTTCCCAGTACTAGCTAAATATAAATAATCTAGCTCAGAACACAATAACAAGTAAAACAAAAGTTATTTTACTATAATTCGAGTAATGTATGATTTAAATACGGACCTTTAAAAAATAGTTCGGAACTCCATGGTTCTTGAAGTTGCTTTCGTTTATCGATTGGTTTGCATAAAACTCACAAATCAAAACGTAGTTGTTCTGTGCTTAATTTTATCGTATTTTTCCTTACTTAAATTCCCTTTTTTCAATTTATTATTGTAAACCGTAATGGCGCGTCACATCAAATCACACAACACACGCTACAACAGCGCCACTAGCGAGGAATTTTTTTACTATTCAACGATATGATCGCTAATGTTTAGCCATTTCATGAAATAGTCATACGATCATTTGGCCAAATCGTTGAACGTTGAGATGTTAACGATCTGGCCAACGAATATTGGCTATTTCATGAACAATTCAAACTTCATGAAATGGCCGGCCATATCATGAAATGGCCAATTTTACGAAATGGCCACGACATCTATATTTCTTTATTTCCACGTAAAAATAGGAAAACGGGTTCTTCAGTGGGTGTAATTAGATTCAGAGTTCTAAAAAGAAAAAAATAACCAATTTCACATGGAACGGAACATTTCCAAAAACATAAAGCGCCTAAAAATCTTCACCTTTTTTTTACTCGAGTAGGTACATATATTAGGTATGTAGGTACGTATATCCAACTACTTTTACCCAACCATCTAATAGAAATGTTAGAAGTTTCAGTGTCTGAATGGTGGAGTGTAGAAATGAATTTATGGAGTTGCCACGGGAACTGAAATAAAGATAAATATTTTTAGGTGCGATTAGAAATATGTCACTAAAATCCTGAGTCGTAAATCAACCAGTTATTAACGATTTTAATGAAAAAGCGCGTGCGAAGCTGCGGGCAAAAGCTAGTAATAAATATTTGAGTAGAAAGACTCGGAAAAGCGCTATTCTTGATATAAAAGGTAAATAAAAAGAACTTTGAATAAAGCTAATGCTATATCATATAAATAACCCAATTTTGTTTCTGATAGTTCAAAGCATCAGGCCTTGAAGCTGGAAATTAGCAAAAGCTGCGATTACAATAGATCTGCAAAGGTCACAGTACCATAAAACCGATAAAGCTTTTTTTTAAGGCGGGGAAACTCCGAGTACCCTGCAGCCCCGGGGGGAGCGGCAGGGTTATGTCGGGTTCGCAGCACCCACTAAAACCAAAGGCAGGGCGGGCATTCCTCAGTCCTATTCTTCGGCCCGCTACTGCCTGGCGTAAAAATCGATAAAGCCTTGCATAGCCACATGTCAAATAAATAAAAAAGTTTAAAAATAATAATAATAAAAAGTAATGCCTTCTAATGATATATGAAATAATCTTCATTTGATCATTGCAGACTTGGTAGTTGTATCGTTTAAAACTATCAAAATTGATCTTTAACTGAGTTCCAGTTGAGTTCTGACTTTAAAACAGGAGCTTATACGACATCCTTAACGACTTGAGCCAGGATAATCTGCAATCGAAAGATTGCAGATTATCGGTTATTATTATAGATTATTGCCCTTTGCTAACAGCCGAAATGGACCTCGGCGGGGTTTAAGTGGGTGCGAACCCCACATAACCCTGAGGCTCCCCCCGGGGCTGCAGGGTAGTTAGGAGTTTATCCGCCTTAAAAAAAAAGATAATCTGTACTCGAGAACGACTTTTCCGAAATCAAACTTGTTATTTTTCATTTTGATTGCAATAAAGAATTCCCTTATCTCTTCTCTTATCTTATCTTATCAAACTTGAGCGAGTAAACTCGAATCACTGACTTTGAATGTCAGCCTAAATGAGGAATCCTAAAAGCTTGCACCGATATGGTGACCGGGCCAGCAAAGCTACAGCAGCTTTCAATAACAATGTTAATCATATTTAAATACAAGCTTAACATTCAAACATAAGCTTCTTAACCAGTGAACTTTTGTCGTATTTGTAAGTTCATTGCCACTTAACAGCTTTCACAACGTCGCATCGCTTTTTGAGGGGTACAAAAAGTAAAAAGACAACGAAGAACTAGTTTATCGGGATAATACCACACACAGAGCGCCCCTAACTAGGTAGATCCTGTATATTCTTCTTTTATTTGAGAGCCGAGCTTTGTCTGTGTAGCCTCCTCCAATCGTCTCTTCACTATTTCTTTGACTGCTTGTAAGTCTCCACTTTAACCCTGTTATTCATAAAAAGTTAAGGAGCATTTTAGTTATTTGACGTATGTCAATTTAGACTGGATGTCACGTATTTACCATACAACAAACCAAACCAGAGAAGTCGACCTTCAGTAAAGCTACTTAAAACCTACTGTATCTTTATGAATAATACGGTAATTTTATAGAGCTTCTTTTCGGTCTAACCGACCCTCTCTTTCCTTCTATTTTCCCTTTTATTATATTTATGAAATCTTCTATCTAGGGTTGCCCGAAACAAATAATTACAAACACACCCATACAAGACATGGTAAAACAAACATCGTTATCAATTATAACATTGTCGCCCAGCCAGGAATGGAGCCTGGACTTCAAGTAGTCCTCAAGTCCACGCACATGTCATAGTCACCGTAACTGGTTAAAAATATTTAACTTACCCTTAAAAAAACCGAATAACAACATTTTATGTCGAATTTTTCCTGCGTGATCTAATCATAAATACGTTGCATAAAAAATTCAGTGATATTGCCAAGATATTATAAACAGTTTTATAAAAAAACATTGGATTTAGTGTACTTAATGAAAGTTAGTTATAATAGTAAGAGGCACATTGAATGTGAACGTTAAACTTGAACGGTACCGCCTGATGAAGTCTACGCTCCGTCCTACCCTCGCTCAGATCGAAAACCCCGAGAGCTTTCAACTCGAGCTCTCTAATCGCTTTGATTGTCTAGACGACGCATCAGTGGACGAGATCAATAACAGGTTCGTAAAAACTGTCCATACGGTCGGATCTAAATTCTTTAGGACTCGCAGTACCGCTAGAACTCAGAAACTCTCTGAAGACATCCTCAAACTTATGGCTGAACGACGCTTGCTTAGACTGCAGTCTCCCGATGATGCTGCGTCATATAGGCGGCTCAATAGACAGATCTCGAAGGTCTTGCGACACGATATCCATGTCTTTAATACTGCTCGTATTAAGGATACGATAGAGCGAAATAAAGGCTCCAAAGTGTTCGCAAGAGATATGTCTGTTGGGCAAAGCCAAATGACTAAGCTGAAGAGGGATGACGGCAGTATAGCGTCGACGAAAGCGGAAATTTTGAGGGAAATCGAGAAGTTCTACGGACAGCTATACGATTCGGTCACTAAGCCTGTTACTAGTGGGGCCAACGACCCTAGAGCCAAACTAACCCGACACTATACCGAAGATATCCCGGACATCAGCCTGTACGAGATAAGGATGGCCCTGAAACTGCTTAAAAACAACAAGGCACCGGGTGAGGATGGAATCACGTCAGAGCTTCTGAAAGCGGGTGGAACACCGGTACTCAAAGTCCTTCAGAGGCTCTTTAATTCTGTCCTACTCGAAAGGACCACGCCTGAAGCATGGAACAGAAGTGAGGTGGTGCTTTTCTTTAAGAAGGGCGATAAAACCCTTTTGAAGAATTATAGGCCCATCTCGCTTTTGAGCCATGTTTATAAGCTGTTTTCCAGGATCATCGCCAATCGTCTCGAACGAAGGTTTGATGACTTCCAGCCTCCCGAACAAGCCGGCTTCCGAAAAGGCTTTAGTACCATAGACCACATACATACGCTGCGGCAAGTTATACAGAAGACCGAAGAGTATAACTTGCCGCTATGTCTAGCGTTTGTGGACTATGAGAAGGCCTTTGATTCGGTCGAAACATGGGCGGTGCTAGAGTCTCTCCAACGATGCCGGATTGACTATCGGTACATCGAAGTGCTGAAGTGTTTGTATAGCAACGCCACCATGTCTGTCCGAGTACAGGAACAGAATTCGAAGGCTATTCCCTTGAACAGAGGCGTGAGACAGGGAGATGTTATATCTCCGAAACTGTTCACCGCCACTCTAGAAGACGCCTTCAAACTTCTAGAATGGAAAGGGCAGGGCATCAATATTAACGGCGAATACATCACTCACCTTCGCTTTGCCGACGACATCGTAGTCATGGCAAGGTCGATGGAGGAACTCAGCACGATGCTCGAAGGCCTCAACCGAGTCTCCCAACAGGTGGGCCTTAAAATGAACATGGACAAGACGAAGGTCATGTCTAATGTCCATGTTCTGCCTACCCCAGTTATGGTTGGGAACTCGGTTCTCGAAGTTGTCGACGAGTACTTATACCTAGGACAAACCATCCAGTTAGGTAGGTCCAACTTCGAGAAGGAGGTCCATCGCCGAATCCAGCTCGGATGGGCGGCGTTCGGGAAACTACGCAACGTCTTCTCGTCCAATATTCCTCAGTGCCTGAAGACGAAGGTATTTAACCAATGTGTGCTGCCAGTGATGACATACGGTTCTGAAACGTGGTGCTTCACTATAGGGCTTATGAACAGGCTCCGAGTAGCTCAACGAGCCATGGAGCGGGCTATGCTCGGGATTTCTCTGCGGGATCGAATCAGAAATGAGGACATACGCAGAGAAACCAGGGTCACCGACATATCCAAGCGGATAAGCTCGTTGAAGTGGCAATGGGCAGGTCATATAGCCCGCAGAACAGATGACCGCTGGGGCCGAAAAGTTCTCGAGTGGAGACCACGGATCGGCAAGCGCAGCGTAGGACGTCCACCGACCAGATTGACGGATGATCTGCGCAAGGCTGCGGGTCCACGCTGGATGCAGGCCACCTGCGATCGGTACAGATGGAGAGCCTTGAGGGAGGCCTATGTCCAGCAGTGGACGTCCTACGGCTGAAATGATGATGATGATGAATGAAATTTTATAAGTACTGGCGCCAATCTTGCAAAGAAATACCTACTCTTATCATAAATCTTAACAAAAAAGTAACAAACATTGAGCGTTGCGTAACAATATTCATGGCCAATTCATTAAGCTCAGAAAACACAAAATAAATTGCGAATTAAAGCAGTGAATAACATTAATGTTAAGGCTAAGTTGAATTTTTGATTCGTTCCGCTTGCTAGGTTGGCATAAATATAACTAACCTAAAAAAATAAGAGATAAGTAGGCACGTCCAATTTTACCGCTGCTATGTGGCTGTCGGCTACCCACTACTTAACTAAATAAAAAGATACTTTATTATTGTTGTTTTAAACAGAAACTTATTTTACGAAGTTAAGTTATCAAACTTTAAACTTTCTGCTAAAATATATTTTCTTCAAAGATAATTATAATAAACACACATTTAAATAAAAAAGAAGCATATTAAATTATCTTTATTATTAATCTCGACGCCATCCGACAAATATAATGATTTTGAATACTAAGTATACTTAATAGAATGGCAGGCACAAGTTATTGCCTTGAAGACTTCCCCTTAACAATAATTAAGTATTTTATATGTCTGCTAGAATTTGCAGCTTTCTATTTCAATCTTTAGCTACGAAAATAAGTTATCTACGAAAAATAACAATTTTATATTTTAAATTAAGAATAATATTTTAATGGTTCCGTATGAATTAGTAACTAAAAGACGAAAAAAGTCCACTGCTGGACATAGGCCTCCCCCACAAATTGCCACAATGGCCAGGTCTTTGATGCTATTTCAGACAGTCCTCACTAAGTCCACTGCCGCAAACTTCACTAGGCTGACTAACCACCTTGTAGGACGTCAGAGCTTACTCTGCTTAATCCTGAGCGCGGGCGCCATTCAAAAACGTTTCGGTCCCAGATTCAAAACTAACGCGAAGAAATCAGTAATTTATTGCATTTATTGCGGTGCCTCTTCCATTGCTGCTATTAGTTTGAAATAAACCCTTTTATAAAATTTAGACCGAAGTTACATAATAGCTCACACTGAGACGTGAAAGCGCCTGATGAAATTATCATAGCAATCTTTAGATAAATGTTTGCGCAGTGTTAGGTAAAAGTTAAGGCGGTAACTCTCGGTATGGCACGAAAGGCACGAAATTCAATTTTTTTCATGTTTTTTATTTATTCTGGCGAAAGTACCTATACATTTTTAATAAAGTTTATATTAATTCGCGTATGTCAAAAACTATCTCCCACATTCTTAAACAACGTTTTTGGAAGACACACACCAACTGATTTTGTGTCTAAGTGGTAAAAGGCCAAAAATCAAGTTTCTTGAATATACACAAAATCAGTATGTACCTCTGTCTTTCAAAAACGATATATCACAATGTGGGAGATTGTTTTTTACGTACGGGAATTCATTTAAACTTTTTTTAAAGTGAATACTTTCGCTAAAATAATTAAAAAACGTGGAAAAAATTGAATTTCGTGCCATAGTAGAGAGTTACCGCCGTAAGATAAAGAAAATACTGAAATCGCAGGTTTAGTTGGCAGTGATATTACTGTAACTTGAGAGTTCAGACTTCGTTTCACAATTGGTGTGTAGTCGAACGTTGTTGTCTTCTTTACCAATAAGTTCAGGCACCTTATATACAGGTTCTATCTAGTTAAGGGCTCTAAGGGTGATTGATTCCTTAAAGATACTATAGTTAAGTTTATATCTAAACCTAAATAAAATCTATGTATTTTATTTAACTAAAGAAAGTAGTAATTTAATTCAAAACCTTTCTCTACGGAACCATAAAAAGGATTCGTAACAAAGTCTGTAGTTAACTCCCATTTTATTAGCTCACCAAATTGTGTTTGATTAATATGGCGGCTTCAATTAAATTAATTTTCAAAGTCTAGAAAGTAGATATTTAAATTACATATGCGAATATCGAAGGATGTATTTATGTTCAATTAATTGACTAGGCAATTTATCTTTTAGCTATTATTAATCTAGTAGTTGCAACAATACCGATTCTTACTTAATGTGGAAGCTATTATTAAAATTTGTTGAGGTTAAGGATTAAATAAAATAAATAATGCATTTTTTTTGTTTTTTTTCGACTTTAAAGAAGGAGTTTATTAGTTTGACCTGTATGTATGTATGTTTTTCCACGATTATCTCGAGTTTAGCTAAACAGATTTTGATGCAATTTTCACTAAAGTATTTGTAACATTCAGGAGAAGGTTTTAGTACCTATTTTAACCGACTTGAGAAAAGTATGAGTTCTCAGTTTAAGTATGTTTAAATTTATCGAAGGCGGTCTCTTTTTGTAAAAAAACTTACCTAATTATTTCATTTTCATTTATCAAGCCGACCGCGGCCTAAATATTGTACAATTGTACACAATGACTTAGCAACTTAGACCCAGAGATCATCTAGTATCATAAAAGATCACATTTTTGATATATTTTGCCATTGATGTTTTTAAAGATTTTTTTTTTACCTTTAAAAAATTACCAGGTTGTATATTGTAAAACCTGACAGTACTTCCTAAGCAAATTAATGTTATGAAGCCCATCGTTTACCGGTACCAGTCAGTGCATAGCAAACACTTTTACAAGGAGGTGGCAACGACCCGGCCTTATTTACAGACTTGTGTTTTGACCTCACTTAGTGTCTACTTAATTTAAGGTCTACATGAAGGAATTTCATTTAATTATAGTTTAAAATAACAAAATTGTTTTGTAGAATACTTAGTAGGTTCTTACACCTTCTTCATATTATAAATAGTAAGTATGGTATATTATGGGCAAGGCACTTGGGCAGACGTAACGACGAAAGGTTTATACAACAAGTTTCTCAGAGTGGTGACTTAGAGACGGAAGACGTAAAGTAGGTAGGTAGCCCAAAGGTCTGACGGTCTTACTATGTAAAGGTCACTGGTAGGCAGTGGATCAGACTAGCACAAGACCGTGGTGCGTGGCGGGCGAGAAAAAAGGTTATGTTCAGCAATTGGGCTGTTACAGGCTAATGATGATGATAAGTCGAATATGGTAGGAGGTCCTCATGGTTGAACAGAGCATCTCTAAACGAAAGCCCTTCTTATCCTTTGTTAAAAGTATTGCCCTTAATAAAAAAGTTATTGCTCGTAAAACCCTTAAAACAAGAAGATGAAAAACATAAAAAACGTTCTAAGATGAAAAGATTAAAATTCATTTAGTGATTCGTGATGGATATTCTTTTTAACCGACTTCAAAAAAGGAGGTTATCAGTTCGAACTGTATATATCTATTTTTTTCCGCGATTATCTCGCGTTTGGCTGCACCGATTTTGATGCGGTTTTCAGATAAGTATCTGTTACATTCAAGAGAAGGTTTTAGTAACTACTAGAGGCTGCCCCGCGGTTTCACTCGCGTAGATTTCTCATAAACACAAAAATCCATTTTTTTCCCGTTCCCATGGGAATTTCGGGAAATCCTTTCTTAGTGCTCACCTGCACTCCCTAAGGAACCTACATGCAAAATTTCAGCCCGCTACGCCCAGTAGTTTCGGCTCTGCGTTGTCTGTCAGTCAGTCAGTCAGTCAGTAACGGAAGAGTTTTATATAATAACTAGAGGCTGCCCCGCGGTTTTTCCCGCGCAGATTTCTCATAAACACAAAATTCCCGTTTTTTCCCGTTCCCGTGGGAATTTCGGAAAATCCCTTCTTAGTGCTCACCTACACTCCACAAGGAACCCACGTGCCAATTTTCAGCTTTCTACGCCTAGTTGTTTAGGCTCTGCGTTGTCTGTCAGTCAGTCAGTCAGTCAGTAACGGAAGAGTTTTATATATATTGATATATTTATAATGCATATTTTTCATTTATTTCTTTTAACTTCGTGCCGTTTCCTATGGTGCTTAGTTTATTTTTTTATTGAAAAAAGTTTTTAATTATACTTCAACGTTACATCCTCCAGATTTATTAATTCACTATGTAGTCCACTGTTCATTGTACTAGGCATCGCACAATATTTAGAGTTCTATACTTCTAATTCTTATTTAAAAAACTTTGAGTAAGCCATATCCGGCGCCCGCGCAAGAGCGCCCCCTGACGCACGAACCTCCAATCGTCATTCATTGTTTTTGTGCGGGCATCGCAACATCGTTCGCTGTTAGAAAAATCATATTTTATTAGTTTTTCGCGTGTAATTACGGTGCTACAATGGGAAAACGCAAGCATAAGGATAAGGATTCTTACTATCGACGAAAATACAGGCGTTTACAGGATCGCCTTCGACGTGGATACTCCAGCGAAGAAGCTGAACCAGGTTAGTTCGGGTTTACCTACCCACAATTTTTAATAAATAAAAATGCCGTTATTTTTTCCAATAGTTATTCACCGTGACGTGATCACGGCAGATAACAAAATAAAGTCTAGTGTCGCAACGTGATTGCGCCCAAAACGACTTAAAATATAATTAGGTATCTACTTACCACTTACTTACATGGGTCTCATAAAGCCCGAAACATGAATATGATTAACCACATACCTACCTAGTATTTTTTGGTACCAAAAATCACTTTTTTAGAGTTATTTTGTTTATCACCTTACAGAAGGCTACCACTCGGCTAGCTCAAGATCTAGATCTCCATTTTCGGATGATGAAAGGATGTACCGTTCTGATTCGGAAGGTTCAGGACCACAAGTAAATACTTTGAGGTCAGCTGTAATTGAGGCCCCGGCTATCAATGCCGGAAATACAAACCCGCCTCAGGAGGATGGAAACATTGCTTCCACCTCGGCCGAGCCGCAGCCAGGGCCAAGCGGATTATCCAACGACGCCAACAGGCCAACTTTATCAGCGGACATATTAGAGGCATTGGGCGACCCAAAAGCCAAAGGCGAGGTCTTCGGACCAAACATCCGTCAAGAGATATCTGAACGTTGGGGGCGTATACTGGTTGACGGCCTTACCAAGGAACAAAAGTCGGATATTCAGGAAAAAACACTGATTCCAGAGAATTTTAAATTGGCTAAAGCGCCTTTACTAAATCAAGAAGTTACCGGAATACTGGGAGAAGCAGTAAAAAATCGCGATAAATTATTAGAAAAATCCCAAAATTATCTTGGGCTTGGCATTGCCGCGCTTACGAGCTTAACATCGTCGCTTATCGAAAACGACATGGAAAAAATCGATATCATCAAAAAAATATCAGACATAGCTCAAATATTTCTTGATATACACAATGAAAATACTAAAACTAGAAGGAAGCTAGTTATGGCGTCGCTAGATAGGAACTTTAACAATAGCATATCAGATGTAAAGAGAGACAAATTCCTTTTCGGCGAAAACCTGTGGGAAAGAATCAGAGCTGTTCGGACAGCTGAGAGATCGGGCAACCAAATAAGACGTTCTGACAACGCAAATCAAAGAAGACCCTACCCAGCGCAGGGAAACTCTCGCGGCCCACCCCGAAATTACAATCAACGGCCACCCAGACAGGGTGGGCAGAGGAGCAGGTACCAGCAGTACCAGCCGTACCGGAGGCCGCCTCCGCCGCCGCATGCGCCGTACGAGCGTGCGCTTCCGCCGCCGCCGTACCCGAGCCGAGCTGCGCCGCCGCCGCCGCCGCCGCCGCCGCCGAGCCGGCCGCGCAGAGCCCAGTAGAGGTAATCCCGCACGCCGGGAGATTACGTCATTTTTTGCATCACTGGCAAAATATCACAACAGATCCATCGGTTTTAGAAACTGTTTGTGGATATGTTATACCTTTTATTAGGCCTGTAGTACAGATAAAGGAACCAAAGAATTGTCCCTTAGGTCAAACTGATTTAAACGACTTAGGCATAGCCATAACAAATCTAATTCAATCTGGCGCAGTTAAACAATGCGCAGATAAATCGGGCCAATTTGTTTCTCCAATATTCCTTACACCAAAGAGTGATGGTTCAAAGCGTTTTATACTTAATTTAAAAACACTTAATAAATACATTCATACACCTCATTTTAAAATGGAAGACTTTCGCACTGCGACTAAATTAATGACCAAACATTGTTTCATGGCATGTACCGACATCAAAGACGCATATTTCTTACTGCCTATTTCTGAGTACAGTAAAAAGTTTTTAATGTTTAGATTTAACGAAAACTTGTTTGAATTTCAGTGTTTGCCATTCTGACTTTCATCGGCACCTTACGTATTTACCAAGCTCATGAAGCCTGCTATAACATATTTACGAGAAAATGGCTATTTATTAATAATATTCCTTGACGATATTTTGTGTCTAGGCGTTTCTTATGAGGATTGTTTGGCATGTGTCACAGCAACAATCAATTTACTAGAAAAACTTGGTTTTGTTATTAATTTTAAGAAAAGTAAATTGGTTCCAAAACAAGTACAGACGTTTCTCGGGTTTGAATTAAACTCTAATGAGATGTGCCTCAATTTGCCACGTGAGAAACGCTGTAAAATACATGAGTGTGTAGCAAAAATTTACAAAAAGAAGTCTGTCACTATTCGCGAATTTTCCAGCTTTTTAGGATTACTTTGCTCAGCGTGTCCAGCCGTCGCTTACGGCTGGGTCTACACTAAACGATTGGAACGAGAGAAATTTATTGCACTCAAACAGTCTAGGGATAACTACGACAGTATAATGCCTTTAAACCCAGATATAAAACCAGATTTGCAGTGGTGGTTAGATAATATTATGATTGCTAAAAACCCTATTCGTACGGGTAAATATGTGATAGAAATATTTTCTGATTCAAGCCTAACGGGATGGGGTATATGCTGTAACGGGGAACGCAGCAATGGTTTTTGGAATATTGAAGAATCAAAAATGCATATCAACTTTCTTGAGTTACAGGCAGCTTTCATAGGCTTAAAATGTTTTGCCGATAAACTTAGAAATGCAGAGGTCCTTCTACGTATTGACAACACAACCGCTATAGCATATATTAATAGGTATGGGGGAGTACAGTACGACCACCTTAATAATGTTGCTCGTTCAATATGGTTGTGGTGTGAAAAAAGAGGGTTATATATATTTGCATCTTACATCAAATCTAAAGATAATGTTGAAGCCGATGAAGAATCACGGCGAATAAATATCGATACTGAGTGGTCTCTTTCTCAGAACGTGTTTACAAAAATCTGTTATGAATTCGGTAATCCAGAGATCGACTTGTTTGCAACAAGGTTAAACGCAAAGTGCTCAAAGTACGTTTCATGGAAAAGAGACCCTGATGCATTCAATATCGACGCATTCACTATTAATTGGAGTGAAGATTTTTTTTATGCATTTCCTCCTTTTTCTTTAATTTTAAAATCACTAAGAAAGATAATTAATGACCAAGCTACAGGAATCATGATCGTGCCCTACTGGCCAAGCCAGCCGTGGTTCCCGCTTTTTAAGAAACTTTCTCAGACTGAACCGTTGTACCTATACCCGGACCCTGACCTTCTTTCGTCTCCTTTCAGAACCCAACACCCACTGTGGAGACAGCTTACCCTGGTGTCAACAATATTATCAGGGAAGCTTTCGCAAAACAGTCATTAGAACCGAATACAATAGCAATCATGATTTCTTCATTAGCAGACGCAACCTTAAAACAGTACAACTGCGCCTATAAAAAATGGTGGCAATTTTGTATACAAAATAAGATAGATTTTTTTGTGATTAATGTACCAACTATCTTAAATTTTTTTACAAGTTTAGTTAATAACGGGGCTAGCTATTCAACACTCAACACGTATCGTTCAGCACTTGCTTTAATATTTGGAAAGTCTTTTAGTGAAGACAATAGGTTATTAAGATTTATGAAAGGCGTATTTAAAACCAATCCATGTTTCCCCAAATATCATGCCACTTGGGATCCTAACACAGTTTTAGACTATGTATCTGACCTTTACCCTAACGAGAGTTTGTCCTTTGACATTCTAACTCAGAAATTGGTAGTTCTGCTCGCATTGTCGACTGCACAACGAGTACAGACACTATCAAAAATTCGCCTACCAAATATTAAAATAAATGCTGACTCAATCGAGATTGCAATTGAAGAAATTATAAAAACCTCAGCGCCTGGCCGCGCAGCCCCTCGACTAATATTACCTTTCTTTAAGTACAAAGATTCTATTTGTCCGGCTAAGACTTTGTGTTCTTATATTACTTTTACGGAGCAATATCGTCAGAACCTAGCTAATGATTACCTGATTTTAACAACTAGAAAACCAATACACAATGCTAGTCCCTCAACAATTGCTAGATGGATTAAAAGTACGCTGACTAAAAGCGGGGTAGACACATCCGTGTTTTCAGCGCACAGCACCCGCCACGCCGCGACTTCAGCCGCTAGTCGCAAAGGTATTTCAGTAGATATTATTAAAAAAACTGCGGGGTGGACGGGAAATTCGCTTGTATTCGCTAAGTTTTATAACAGGCCTCTACCAATTGTCGAGGATCAAGCATTTGCCAATGCGGTACTACAAGACAGTATAAATGATGATTAGCAATACAGAAGTTAATCCTAGTTCTTAACTAGAAAACTATTTGTATCTTACTTACGATTAAGATTAAGAACATGTATTTTTTTCTTTAAATCTTTCTTTATTTATGTTATATATTTTTTGTGTTTGTTTGAATAACTCAATAAAACGTTATTATTTACCTAACCTTTTGTTCACCTATTTTGAAATTAGAATATCTGAACATCCTACATAGTGAATTAATAAATCTGGAGGATGTAACGTTGAAGTATAATTAATGGTTAAACGAACTTACCTTACGTGAAGTTTGACCATAATTATACGAGACGTTACATCCGAGAGATTTATGATCCCTCCCGAACCCGATTTACTTGCACGAATAAAGTAAATAATCCCTTAAGCTTAATTGTCAAAATAGGGTGGCTGGCTATAGACTCTGAATAAATGACGATTGGAGGTTCGTGCGTCAGGGGGCGCTCTTGCGCGGGCGCCGGATATGGCTTACTCAAAGTTTTTTAAATAAGAATTAGAAGTATAGAACTCTAAATATTGTGCGATGCCTAGTACAATGAACAGTGGACTACATAGTGAATTAATAAATCTCTCGGATGTAACGTCTCGTATAATTATGGTCAAACTTCACGTAAGGTAAGTTCGTTTAACCATTAATTATGTTCAGTCTAAAAAAGGAAAGCTAAATATTTTATGCCTGTATTCTGTGTATCATATAAATGTATCATGAATAAAAAGTATTTCCTCGCTACATCTATATATATAAAATCCAAATACCACTGATCTACTCACTCACTCACTCACTCATCATCGCCCAGCCGAAACCGCTGAAGATAGAAAGATGAAATTTGGACAGTAGCTTCTTTACGTGACGTAAGCACCCACTAAGACGGGATTTTGGGATAACTTAACCGGGACGCCGTATACAGGGTGTAACAGTTTGTATGAAACTCCTAAACTACTGGGTTTAGAATGTTGAAATTTAGGCTGTGGATTCCTTTTACATCACAAATGATTTAGTTTTTTTTTAATTTTGCGCCTGAGGTCTTATACAGGGTGAAATACGTTTTTTTCTAAAATCTAAAATAATGACACTAGGGACTTGAAATTTTCAAAATAAGCTCCTTATAATATTACAACATCAAATATGATATCAAAACTGCGTTTATTAGTCCTGAAAGCCTTGATACAGGGTGTTAAAGTTTGTATGAAAAACCGAAACCGCTCATTATTTTTCTTAGAAATTGAAGTGGTCGATGTTTATAGATTGTTGGGGGTGCTAATTACGAAAAAAACGGGACGCCGTATACAGGATGTAACGTCTGGATTTAGAAAGTTGAATTACACTGTAGATTCTCTTTGATTCGAAATGGGTGATGTTTCCAAATTGTTAGGGGCGCTAAATACGAAAAACAAACGGGACTCCGTATACAGGGTGTAACGTCTGGATTTATAAAGTTGAAATTTACACTGTAGATTCTCTTTGATTCGAAATGGGTAATGTTTCTAGATTGTTGGGGGCGCTAATTACGAAAAACAAACAGGACGCCGTATACAGGATGTAACAGTGTGTATGAAACTCCTAAACGTCTGGATTCAGAATGTTGAAATTTACACTGTACATTATCTTTGCATTAAAAACATCATAAGTAGTTTTCTTTGCCCCTGAGTTCTTAAGTTCTTATACAGGGTAAAACAAGTTTATAGCTAAAATCTAAACTATTGACACTAGAAACTTGAATTTTCAAAATAAGCTCCTATTAATATTAAAACATTCAAATATGGTATCATAACTGCTTTTATAGTTACTGGAGTCCTTGATACAAAGTTTTTATGAAAAACCGAAACCGCTTATTATTTTTCTTACAAATCGAAATGGGTGATGTTTCTAGAACCGTTGTACCTATACCCGGACCCTGACCTTCTTTCGTCTCCTTTCAGAACCCAACACCCACTGTGGAGACAGCTTACCCTGGTGTCAACAATATTATCAGGGAAGCTTTCGCAAAACAGTCATTAGAACCGAATACAATAGCAATCATGATTTCTTCATTAGCAGACGCAACCTTAAAACAGTACAACTGCGCCTATAAAAAATGGTGGCAATTTTGTATACAAAATAAGATAGATTTTTTTGTGATTAATGTACCAACTATCTTAAATTTTTTTACAAGTTTAGTTAATAACGGGGCTAGCTATTCAACACTCAACACGTATCGTTCAGCACTTGCTTTAATATTTGGAAAGTCTTTTAGTGAAGACAATAGGTTATTAAGATTTATGAAAGGCGTATTTAAAACCAATCCATGTTTCCCCAAATATCATGCCACTTGGGATCCTAACACAGTTTTAGACTATGTATCTGACCTTTACCCTAACGAGAGTTTGTCCTTTGACATTCTAACTCAGAAATTGGTAGTTCTGCTCGCATTGTCGACTGCACAACGAGTACAGACACTATCAAAAATTCGCCTACCAAATATTAAAATAAATGCTGACTCAATCGAGATTGCAATTGAAGAAATTATAAAAACCTCAGCGCCTGGCCGCGCAGCCCCTCGACTAATATTACCTTTCTTTAAGTACAAAGATTCTATTTGTCCGGCTAAGACTTTGTGTTCTTATATTACTTTTACGGAGCAATATCGT
Source organism: Euspilapteryx auroguttella (assembly GCA_951802225.1). Classification (NCBI taxonomy): domain Eukaryota; kingdom Metazoa; phylum Arthropoda; class Insecta; order Lepidoptera; family Gracillariidae; genus Euspilapteryx; species Euspilapteryx auroguttella. The sequence goes on along the minus strand of OX637660.1, from coordinate 6,722,854 downwards.
CAGAACCTAGCTAATGATTACCTGATTTTAACAACTAGAAAACCAATACACAATGCTAGTCCCTCAACAATTGCTAGATGGATTAAAAGTACGCTGACTAAAAGCGGGGTCGACACATCCGTGTTTTCAGCGCACAGCACCCGCCACGCCGCGACTTCAGCCGCTAGTCGCAAAGGTATTTCAGTAGATATTATTAAAAAAACTGCGGGGTGGACGGGAAATTCGCTTGTATTCGCTAAGTTTTATAACAGGCCTCTACCAATTGTCGAGGATCAAGCATTTGCCAATGCGGTACTACAAGACAGTATAAATGATGATTAGCAATACAGAAGTTAATCCTAGTTCTTAACTAGAAAACTATTTGTATCTTACTTACGATTAAGATTAAGAACATGTATTTTTTTCTTTAAATCTTTCTTTATTTATGTTATATATTTTTTGTGTTTGTTTGAATAACTCAATAAAACGTTATTATTTACCTAACCTTTTGTTCACCTATTTTGAAATTAGAATATCTGAACATCCTACATAGTGAATTAATAAATCTGGAGGATGTAACGTTGAAGTATAATTAATGGTTAAACGAACTTACCTTACGTGAAGTTTGACCATAATTATACGAGACGTTACATCCGAGAGATTTATGATCCCTCCCGAACCCGATTTACTTGCACGAATAAAGTAAATAATCCCTTAAGCTTAATTGTCAAAATAGGGTGGCTGGCTATAGACTCTGAATAAATGACGATTGGAGGTTCGTGCGTCAGGGGGCGCTCTTGCGCGGGCGCCGGATATGGCTTACTCAAAGTTTTTTAAATAAGAATTAGAAGTATAGAACTCTAAATATTGTGCGATGCCTAGTACAATGAACAGTGGACTACATAGTGAATTAATAAATCTCTCGGATGTAACGTCTCGTATAATTATGGTCAAACTTCACGTAAGGTAAGTTCGTTTAACCATTAATTATGTTCAGTCTAAAAAAGGAAAGCTAAATATTTTATGCCTGTATTCTGTGTATCATATAAATGTATCATGAATAAAAAGTATTTCCTCGCTACATCTATATATATAAAATCCAAATACCACTGATCTACTCACTCACTCACTCACTCATCATCGCCCAGCCGAAACCGCTGAAGATAGAAAGATGAAATTTGGACAGTAGCTTCTTTACGTGACGTAAGCACCCACTAAGACGGGATTTTGGGATAACTTAACCGGGACGCCGTATACAGGGTGTAACAGTTTGTATGAAACTCCTAAACTACTGGGTTTAGAATGTTGAAATTTAGGCTGTGGATTCCTTTTACATCACAAATGATTTAGTTTTTTTTTAATTTTGCGCCTGAGGTCTTATACAGGGTGAAATACGTTTTTTTCTAAAATCTAAAATAATGACACTAGGGACTTGAAATTTTCAAAATAAGCTCCTTATAATATTACAACATCAAATATGATATCAAAACTGCGTTTATTAGTCCTGAAAGCCTTGATACAGGGTGTTAAAGTTTGTATGAAAAACCGAAACCGCTCATTATTTTTCTTAGAAATTGAAGTGGTCGATGTTTATAGATTGTTGGGGGTGCTAATTACGAAAAAAACGGGACGCCGTATACAGGATGTAACGTCTGGATTTAGAAAGTTGAATTACACTGTAGATTCTCTTTGATTCGAAATGGGTGATGTTTCCAAATTGTTAGGGGCGCTAAATACGAAAAACAAACGGGACTCCGTATACAGGGTGTAACGTCTGGATTTATAAAGTTGAAATTTACACTGTAGATTCTCTTTGATTCGAAATGGGTAATGTTTCTAGATTGTTGGGGGCGCTAATTACGAAAAACAAACAGGACGCCGTATACAGGATGTAACAGTGTGTATGAAACTCCTAAACGTCTGGATTCAGAATGTTGAAATTTACACTGTACATTATCTTTGCATTAAAAACATCATAAGTAGTTTTCTTTGCCCCTGAGTTCTTAAGTTCTTATACAGGGTAAAACAAGTTTATAGCTAAAATCTAAACTATTGACACTAGAAACTTGAATTTTCAAAATAAGCTCCTATTAATATTAAAACATTCAAATATGGTATCATAACTGCTTTTATAGTTACTGGAGTCCTTGATACAAAGTGTTTATGAAAAACCGAAACCGCTTATTATTTTTCTTACAAATCGAAATGGGTGATGTTTCTAGAACCGTTGTACCTATACCCGGACCCTGACCTTCTTTCGTCTCCTTTCAGAACCCAACACCCACTGTGGAGACAGCTTACCCTGGTGTCAACAATATTATCAGGGAAGCTTTCGCAAAACAGTCATTAGAACCGAATACAATAGCAATCATGATTTCTTCATTAGCAGACGCAACCCTAAAACAGTACAACTGCGCCTATAAAAAATGGTGGCAATTTTGTATACAAAATAAGATAGATTTTTTTGTGATTAATGTACCAACTATCTTAAATTTTTTTACAAGTTTAGTTAATAACGGGGCTAGCTATTCAACACTCAACACGTATCGTTCAGCACTTGCTTTAATATTTGGAAAGTCTTTTAGTGAAGACAATAGGTTATTAAGATTTATGAAAGGCGTATTTAAAACCAATCCATGTTTCCCCAAATATCATGCCACTTGGGATCCTAACACAGTTTTAGACTATGTATCTGACCTTTACCCTAACGAGAGTTTGTCCTTTGACATTCTAACTCAGAAATTGGTAGTTCTGCTCGCATTGTCGACTGCACAACGAGTACAGACACTATCAAAAATTCGCCTACCAAATATTAAAATAAATGCTGACTCAATCGAGATTGCAATTGAAGAAATTATAAAAACCTCAGCGCCTGGCCGCGCAGCCCCTCGACTAATATTACCTTTCTTTAAGTACAAAGATTCTATTTGTCCGGCTAAGACTTTGTGTTCTTATATTACTTTTACGGAGCAATATCGTCAGAACCTAGCTAATGATTACCTGATTTTAACAACTAGAAAACCAATACACAATGCTAGTCCCTCAACAATTGCTAGATGGATTAAAAGTACGCTGACTAAAAGCGGGGTCGACACATCCGTGTTTTCAGCGCACAGCACCCGCCACGCCGCGACTTCAGCCGCTAGTCGCAAAGGTATTTCAGTAGATATTATTAAAAAAACTGCGGGGTGGACGGGAAATTCGCTTGTATTCGCTAAGTTTTATAACAGGCCTCTACCAATTGTCGAGGATCAAGCATTTGCCAATGCGGTACTACAAGACAGTATAAATGATGATTAGCAATACAGAAGTTAATCCTAGTTCTTAACTAGAAAACTATTTGTATCTTACTTACGATTAAGATTAAGAACATGTATTTTTTTCTTTAAATCTTTCTTTATTTATGTTATATATTTTTTGTGTTTGTTTGAATAACTCAATAAAACGTTATTATTTACCTAACCTTTTGTTCACCTATTTTGAAATTAGAATATCTGAACATCCTACATAGTGAATTAATAAATCTGGAGGATGTAACGTTGAAGTATAATTAATGGTTAAACGAACTTACCTTACGTGAAGTTTGACCATAATTATACGAGACGTTACATCCGAGAGATTTATGATCCCTCCCGAACCCGATTTACTTGCACGAATAAAGTAAATAATCCCTTAAGCTTAATTGTCAAAATAGGGTGGCTGGCTATAGACTCTGAATAAATGACGATTGGAGGTTCGTGCGTCAGGGGGCGCTCTTGCGCGGGCGCCGGATATGGCTTACTCAAAGTTTTTTAAATAAGAATTAGAAGTATAGAACTCTAAATATTGTGCGATGCCTAGTACAATGAACAGTGGACTACATAGTGAATTAATAAATCTCTCGGATGTAACGTCTCGTATAATTATGGTCAAACTTCACGTAAGGTAAGTTCGTTTAACCATTAATTATGTTCAGTCTAAAAAAGGAAAGCTAAATATTTTATGCCTGTATTCTGTGTATCATATAAATGTATCATGAATAAAAAGTATTTCCTCGCTACATCTATATATATAAAATCCAAATACCACTGATCTACTCACTCACTCACTCACTCATCATCGCCCAGCCGAAACCGCTGAAGATAGAAAGATGAAATTTGGACAGTAGCTTCTTTACGTGACGTAAGCACCCACTAAGACGGGATTTTGGGATAACTTAACCGGGACGCCGTATACAGGGTGTAACAGTTTGTATGAAACTCCTAAACTACTGGGTTTAGAATGTTGAAATTTAGGCTGTGGATTCCTTTTACATCACAAATGATTTAGTTTTTTTTTAATTTTGCGCCTGAGGTCTTATACAGGGTGAAATACGTTTTTTTCTAAAATCTAAAATAATGACACTAGGGACTTGAAATTTTCAAAATAAGCTCCTTATAATATTACAACATCAAATATGATATCAAAACTGCGTTTATTAGTCCTGAAAGCCTTGATACAGGGTGTTAAAGTTTGTATGAAAAACCGAAACCGCTCATTATTTTTCTTAGAAATTGAAGTGGTCGATGTTTATAGATTGTTGGGGGTGCTAATTACGAAAAAAACGGGACGCCGTATACAGGATGTAACGTCTGGATTTAGAAAGTTGAATTACACTGTAGATTCTCTTTGATTCGAAATGGGTGATGTTTCCAAATTGTTAGGGGCGCTAAATACGAAAAACAAACGGGACTCCGTATACAGGGTGTAACGTCTGGATTTATAAAGTTGAAATTTACACTGTAGATTCTCTTTGATTCGAAATGGGTAATGTTTCTAGATTGTTGGGGGCGCTAATTACGAAAAACAAACAGGACGCCGTATACAGGATGTAACAGTGTGTATGAAACTCCTAAACGTCTGGATTCAGAATGTTGAAATTTACACTGTACATTATCTTTGCATTAAAAACATCATAAGTAGTTTTCTTTGCCCCTGAGTTCTTAAGTTCTTATACAGGGTAAAACAAGTTTATAGCTAAAATCTAAACTATTGACACTAGAAACTTGAATTTTCAAAATAAGCTCCTATTAATATTAAAACATTCAAATATGGTATCATAACTGCTTTTATAGTTACTGGAGTCCTTGATACAAAGTTTTTATGAAAAACCGAAACCGCTTATTATTTTTCTTACAAATCGAAATGGGTGATGTTTCTAGGTTTTAGAAATCGTAATTACAAAAAAGACATCATCATTTTAATTCATAAATGCAAAATGTGAATCGATATGTGTGGATTTTTTTTAGGATATTAGGGGTTCTGATTACGAAAAAGTTAGAAATTTTAAAATCCAACATGATGGACATAAAGTTTATTATAGAAGGGCGTTCTCTTAGTTTTTTCGAACGCTGATACAGGGCTGTACAGTTTGTATGAAAAAAGAAATGGTTTTGAAGTATACTCGATAAGAGTCCCGCAAGACCAATATACAGCAGTGAACGTGTATCGGTAGTGAGCGACGATAATGATGAAAGTAAACGGAGTTTACCGGGTAGATGAACTGGATTTTTTTTTAAATCGTCAGAGTTATGCATAAAGGCTAAGGTTTGTTTGTGTATTCAGAAATACGGATATTATAGCTTGCAGCCCAAACAGCTAAAGATTTTTGTATTGTAAAAGGAAACTGCATGATATTGATTTCTTTAGGGGTTTGGATTAGAAATTAGAAATGATTTCCTGATATTTCTGAGTATAACTACAGATTAGAGAGTATACTTAACAAAACAAATGAACAAGTAATTTACATTTATTCTAAAAAAGCGCTTGCGAAGCTGCGGGCTAAAGCTAGTATTATGTATAAAGTAATAGTAGAAGTTATTTGTGCATAAAATTATTTCGTTCGTGTAGCTTGCTTTACGTTCAATATCTTTTTACGCGCTTTCGACTAGACGGAACGGTAAAATAAAATGTGTGGGAATCAATATATATAAAACTCTTCCGTTACTGACTGACTGACTGACAGACAACGCAGAGCCGAAACTACTGGGCGTAGCAGACTGAAATTTTGCATGTAGGTTCCTTAAGGAGTGTAGGTGAGCACTAAGAAAGGATTTCCCGAAATTCGGGACCGTGACGGGAAAAAACTGGATTTTTGTGTTTATGAGAAATCTGCGCGAGTGAAACTGCGGGGCAGCCTCTAGTAACAATGAGTTCTCTTTATCTTTATTAGTTTTTATAACCTTTAACCTTGATAAATAAAGGATAGGTAAAGAGCATTATCGAGCCATGCTTACTGATGAGTTCCATAGTCCATTACAATTGACATTATGTTGCTACCATGATTTACTTCATTTAGGTTTTGATGTTTTTTTTTTCTATTCGTTTGGGAACGACAGGATATTTTTCATTGTATCGGGTACCATTTATATAAGGTAAATAATGAAGGTAAGTACTTTTAAAAAAATATGACTAGGTACTTATACAGACTATAGATTAACTCTGTCCATCTGTTCGAAAAACAGACCTAACTTAATAAACTAAAGAGGTTCTTAGCCTTGTTTGACAACGGAAACCAAAATAAAAACTGCTGCAGTACCAGATCATGTCATCAATACAATAGTAAGTATTTAACAAAGTCGCTTCCCGCGTCTGTCCCTATGTATGCTTATATATTTAAAAATATACAACGAATTTTGATGCGTTTTTTTATAGGATAGAGTGATTCAAGAGGAAGGTTCATATGTATAATTCATGCACAACATAGTAATAGGTAAAGCGAAGCGGTATGAAGTTCGCCGGGTCGACTAGTAAATGATAAAATTACAATTAAATACAGGTTAAATTTTGCAGTGTTGTAATCTGAACTGATTTTGTTGTTAATTATTTCAATGTCACTATTTATTGCCCGGCTAGCTCAGTCGGTAGAGCATGAGACTCTTAATCTCAGGGTCGTGGGTTCGAGCCCACGTTGGGCGACACTTTTTTGACTTTTCATTGGTTACATTTTGACGTTGTTTAGATATGTATAACAAACGCAAAAAACGTTGGTGGTTGGTGGACGCAGCTATTTTGAAACCAATGACTGAATGTGCTTTGTCGCTGTAGCGTTCTTAGACTTCATACTTCATTTACTTAATGTGAAAGTTTGTAAAGTGGGATGTTGATATCATTGTTAGAATTTCTATTTCTATGTAGAGGTTGTACAGTGGCGGACTAAGACGGTTTAACAGTTTTGTCTATGGTTTCTTGCTCCCCATCCTGGTAAAGCAAAAAAAGGGGTATTTTGCAATACAGAAAAACCGGAAGTGTTTTGCCGTCCTAGCCCGCCACTATACGAAGTGCTTTTGGAAAAAATGTTTTATCTTACAATAATTTTCATAGAATTTCCTAAAGATAAGACTGAAATGGTTTAAAGTTAAAATAAAGTTCGACCCACCTGCAATTTTCCGCTCACGCATCTTCCTCCACAGCTGTTCAGCTTTCCTCATTGGCCAGTTTTCCACCTTGGCACTGAAACTTCTAAAGAACTTGTATTCTTTAAAATGGGACATTCTTCGCTCCATCTTGCTCGGTGTGTGTCCCGGAGGTGGCGGCGATGGAGCCTTCTGATTGGTCGATGACGCCGCCGCCATTTTTTATTTGTACTGTTCGACCGTTAGGATTTGAAAGTTGTAGTTTTTATAGTTCTTTTACAAGGTTTTGTTTTGAGATTTATTTATATTTAAATACTTAGCTATTTAATAAATATTTTTAACAACAAACTTATGTTACCTAAATAGAATTATGTTCCCAACTTAGTAATATAAACAGTTTCATTTTACTACGGGTTTGTTTTGTGATTTCCTAAATTATTTACTTAATTTTAAAGTTAACACAGGTCAGATTATTTAAGTAAATTAAAGTGTGTAAATAAATGAGTTTCGTTTTAATTCAGGTACTGTACTTGGCATCAATGTTGTTCTGAAACAAAAAAAAAGTTTTAAATAAAAAGCTCAACAAATCTTCAATTGTTTGAAAATTTAAAAGTAATTGGATTTTAATTAAATCACATTGAATTTACTAAACATGGCTTGCACACAAGTTAATTCTACGAGTTATAAAAATATAGAGCAGATGGATCCCTAAGTTATTTTTTAAATTTATAGTATGACTTTTAATTTTTTCATACATAACCTAGGTACCTGTGCATACATACATAGTGCCAAAGGACGAAGGACGAACTGTCAGAGAAAAGTGGTAGGTACCTAATAAAGAAAAAACTTCCCATAAAATACCTTCTCAATCAATCATAAGCCTTTTAAAAGTTTGGCTACAGATCAGCCATCAAAGAAAGTACCTACTTACACATTATAATTGAACTAAATTTGCTCTGAAGAACCCTTCGATCTCGATAAAGGTCACAGGTCATAAGAACTTCATAATAAGATCATGTATCTGGGCCTGAAGCTTTGGTTGTGATTTTGTAAATAATTAAATGCGTAGGTAGGTATAATATTTCTCATTGTTTCCTATTTGGATCAGACATAATGTTTTTCTCGCTGGAGAGAGAGTCTTAAAAATGGAGTACCTAGTAAAAAGAGTGTAGGATTTTTGATTCACACATTGGTAAGGTTTTTCTCTCTAAATTCTTGATAGGTTTACCTATCGTTTAAAACAAGAAAATTTGTTTAAATAAAAAATATATTTTGTTAATGCAACTGATGGCACGCTTCTTGTGATTACTTATCTATCACTATTTAATTAATAAATACAAGTTATTTTAGTAATAAATACTTAGTACTCACGTAAAAATGAGCACGTTACTTACTAAAGCTTTCAACATTAATAACACAAAGCTATTTCATAAACAACTATTGAAAATATAACATTACTTCACTTCTATTTTTAAACTTCACAAACGCACAGCAATGTTAATTTTTAAACAATCACATCGCAATTATATTGCAATTTTAAAAACAGAAACACGTTTTTCGTTTAGAAATCCGAAAATTCAAAAAAAATACTGAAACGTCCGATTTTCACTCGCGAATCTACAGGTCTGACTGCAATGCCTCATTTTCCCGCTTCTTAGGGAGTAAGGGGGATGGATTGATTTGATTTTAATTGGAGTGAAAGAGAAGGATGCATTGCGAATTTTCTGTAAAGGGCTCAGAGAAATTATTTTGTTTTTCACGTGGCGCGTGGATCGAACGAGATAACTGGAAACCTTCAGCTTTTATAATAGTTTTGTTAGTCCTTTGGATAGGTACCTATTGCGTCAATTACTGACATTTAAAAAAAAAGTTTAATTTACTTATTTAGTATTATTCATTTATTGTGGCTATGTCCTCAGATTAAATTCACTTAAAGGAATAATATAATTCTTCCTTCCTTGCGTACTACCTAAATAGGTACTAGGAAAGTCGATGTGCGGTTTTATTTAATTTACCATTTTTTTTAACCAGGATCAGAAGAAGAAATTCTTCTTCTGATTCTAGTTATCCCTAGCGGAGACAGGGCTTCAGGAATTTTCCTCCAAGTTAAACAATCTTGAGCAAAAGCGGGAGGACAATCTGCTTCTTGTTCTGAATTTACTTACTAAAAATGTAAAACCAATGAAAGACCTTTTAGCTTTGCATTGCACCTAGTATGCCAAAAACTGCAGCTTATATTTTTCCTTTTAACTATTGATTGTTTTTAATATTTTGCTATCTGATTAGCCAATAGCCTGGGACTATAAGGAGGGCCCTATTTGGTAGAATTCTTGATGTTCATTTAACTTGATCAAAAAGAAGTAAAAAAAAAACCCTATGGAGATGAAAAAAAAGGCTATATTAGTTTTTATCACGCTTACAAATATGTGGTCTTTTTCGAAACAATCGTTTACGGTACGTAATCCTTGCTAAAAATAAATTATTTTACAAGTGAAAAAAAAAAAAAATTTTTATCCAAAAACCTACTTATTTCATAACAGCAAACAAAAGTGCTTGACGAATTGGTTTGATCGCCATTTCAGTTTAGACTTACTATAGAAAATTGTTCTGACATACAAGTTAGTTAATTCATAAAATGTTATTTGATAATAATTACTTTATTCATGCTAATATTTTAAATGCTAATGGATATCAGTAAGTAACTATGTTAAGCAATCACACCTAAACTACTGAAACAATTTGTTGACGAAAACGTTGTAACACTTCCAGTTTTTCTGTATTGCAAAAAAGCTCTTGTTCTTTGGTATTACAGTCTAGGGCTGAGAAAACCATAGACAAATCTGTTACTGCGTCCTAGTCCGTGACTGTACGTAGCTGAAAAGTGGTAGATTAAGTTAATCACGCAAATATGTAATTTTGCTACAGAATACTTAGTAGTAAAACGGCTAAACGTGGGTCCGGCTCTTGAGCTGGTGCCTCTACCTAACCCTTCAGGGAATAAAAGGAGTGAAATTATGTTTATGTTATACTTAGTAGTACCTCAGAATACCTATGTAGTACTTGCTAATTAAAGGGGCAGTGAAGTTGAAAGCTTTCAGCCGTATTCCAGCGTTACCCCTCTTTCACGCATTAACTAGCTAGTGGAATACTGTTTCACATTTTTGATATTTGCCTTAGTTTAGAAGATTTTTTTTTTTCGGGTTTTGTCTCGCTACTGTAGCTAGTGCTATGCCTCTTAAGGGAGCGCATGCCGGTATACATCCAGTCTACTGCAAACTTCAATCACGAATTTAATAATCTACTTCAGATTATGACGCAATATCGATTGACGCAGTTTTACGAGTGGCCAGTATGAGTCAAAGAATATTAAGATTTTATTATTTTTAAATGTTAATGGAGGCTAGACTATTTGGCGCCATTTATATGATTAAACTAGTTTACGCCTCGCAGTTTCACCGGCAGCGCAATTTTATTTCAAACCGCAAAATTCGTGATAAATATTACGTCTTTCTTGTGATACGAGCTCTTACCTACCTATAAATTTCCAGCCATTTCAGTTCAGTGGTTCAGTCTTGATCGCGTTATACAGACATACAGATTACATAGAATTTTTTTAATATAAAAGTTACGAATGATGAGAATATTTTGATACAAAATAATGCAAAATAAATACGTCATAAATATAAAATACAGAAACCAAAATCTTATAGCGATATAATTTATTTATTTTCTTCTTTGTCTTCTCAACTCGAAAAGACGTCTACTGCTGGACATATGCCTCCTCCAAACATATCTATAATGACCAGTCTTATGCGACCCCCATTCAGTACACTCTGCAACTTAATTGCGAAAGGGAGTAGAGAATCATTTGACAGAGGAGGGCTCGTTTGGGGGCCTCTCCAGGCGACATTTTGTCGTAAGGCAAGCCAAACATTTGTTTGCCTGAGGCAATTGGTGGGCACCCTGAACTACTTCGCCTCTCACAGTATAGGATACTTTACCATAATAAAGGTATCAATAGCGATTAGATTAGATGTAGTCTAATTGATATCTTGTATCCTATATTGAATGAAGAATTATTTGATTTGATATTTGATGTCATTCACCAGGTCATAACAGTTACATAGTCAAAACTTTAACTATACAAGACGCTATTAATCGATCTTCTTCTTCTTAACCTTAACAGACTTCTACTGCTGGGCATAGGCGATAACTCTTACCCCACGATAACAACAATACAAGGATAAGCATTGACGGGAGAGGGGTTTGCTTAATCTCAACGCTTATTGGCAGGCGGGTTGGCTATCGCAGGATGCAGCGCTGCTGCCCGGCTTTCGGCCATTCCCTAAGTCGCCTTTTACGACACCCACGGAAGGAAATCAAGTGGTGGTATTCCGTACAGCCCACGCAAGATTTCACGATACTTCAATTACATTTACTAATAGTACCACTGCTCTGTGAAATCCTTAAAAGAGTCCCAAATATCTAAATTTCCATTTCCATTACAATAATTATTTTGTTTATATAACTGTCAAGAGCTCGTTAAATCAGCTTCTTTGATCTTGAGCGTTTCTGTCAGCATGCCCTCTTCGATTTGTAAATAAACGCCACTCCGAGTAAATGCTGTTTTCTCCTTACCTAGTTGACTGATTTTTGTCCTTGAAAATTTAACTGGTTCTTCTGCGCATATCATAATTTTTGATTCGATGACTCCAATCTCACGAAGGACTTCTCGACACCTTCATCACCAACATTATGGAAGGCAAGATTGAGGGGGAAAAGGAGAGGGTACGACCAAGACGTAATTCTTTGATTAACTGAAGGAAAGGATAGGGTGTCGTTTTGTACCAAGAGGTCAAGCAGAGGTCCCCGGGAGGTCTGGAAGACGCTGCATCGACAAGAGCGTAGCTCTTAAATTTGAAGAGGTAGACTCCAATCCCGTCAAGTTGGCCAAGTCCATTGGCATTGCCATTTAGGTGACCTAAAGCTTCTAAAAAGGCCCATTGGTTAGCGATCATTGGTCCCGTAAGTCATCACTGGCAAAAAAAACTCATTTGCATACATAACGTCACGCCTGTATCCTATCGGGGTAGGCAGAGACAATTGATTTCCACTTGGTACAATCCTGACACACTTCTTTCGCTTCTTCTACACAGTCATAAGCCTTTTCATACACGCACGTCGGTTTCGTGAACACTTCACGCGGCCTTTCCTCAGGACGTCATCAATTTGGTCGGCGAACGTTCTCCGTGGCCTACCTGTTGCAACGCTACCGCTCTGTATAATTTCATTCGTCAATATCCTGTCATCCATCCGCTCTAAGTTACCAAACCACCGGAACATACCCTTTTCAATCTTGGCCACTACATCCTCTTCCAAACCACAACGCTTGAGGAATGCTGTTATCAGAGAACGCTATCTATAAAATCTCATTTTGCTCATTTAAAAACTAGTGTATATTTACAATAATTATATTAAATCCTATCCCACCCATTACGTAGCATGGATTAAAGGTTTATTTATAATACTCGGTCGAGGGATAATGTGGATTATGATTCATGATTCAATCTATAAACGGACTGTACCAAAATATCGATTCGTTATGATATAAAGCAAATGGAATAGTTGCGAAAAGCTAGCTTTTTAAGTGGGGCTACTAACGAATCGCCTACTTAAATTTTGTCGTCATTTCTTTATTAAAATTATCACCCCCCCCCTGGGTTTTCTGAAAGGAAATCGTGATTTAATTCAAGTTCTTTTAATTAATGTTGTGTGTTGATAGAGTCATATCTTTTTTTTATTATAGGTATTTAGCCTATTGGTTGTCAAGAAGAAGTCTTTCGGCGATGAGGCCGCCCTTTGCAACAGATATTTACTTAATTTATGAAAATTTTAATTATGTTAAGTTGTACTACATTATGGCAAAAGCCCCTTACAATGATTGTCCTTATGGAAATCTTTGTGGGAGACTATATCCAGCATGCACTTGTCGTCTTTCGGTTCTGATAATGATTGACTGAAACACAGGTCTCTTCATGTTAGGTGTTGTCTAAAGTTTAGACTCTAAACCGTAAAACATAAGAACAGAAGAACATAACAGAAGTTTAAAACAAATGGGAGTGGTAACCTCCTTAGCTTTTACTTTAGAATTTCAGTCACGTCCTAGCACTGCTATTTTATCCGAAATGCGTTGAAATTGGTTTCAACGTGGCTTTTCCATTTGTACTGAAAAATAATTATTAGATTGACCACCTCCATGGTTCAATTGGCAGTGATGTTGACTGTGACCTCAGAGAACCGGGTTCCATTCCCAACGAGGTGAAAAATTGAACATTGTGCATTGTGTTTCGAGCACCCTAGGTCTGTACGTAGGCGTAGTTAGGTTTAGGATTTTGGAGGGAGTATGCAGTAATCAACACACCACACCCTCATGGGAGGAGATGGAGTGGTATTATTTTATACTAGAGGCTTCCCCGCGGTTTCACTCGCGCAGATTTCTTATAAACACAAAAATCCCATTTTCTCCCGTACCCATGGGAATTTCGGGAAATCCTTTCTTAGTGCTCGCCTACACTCCCAAAGGAACCTACATGCAAAATTTTAGCCCTCTACGCCCAGTAGTTTCGGCTCTGCGTTGTCTGTCAGTCAGTCAGTCGGTCAATCAGTCAGTCAGTAACGGAAGAGTTTTATATATATTGATTGATTCTATGCCGCCTCCACACGGCCAATGGGTGTCGTAAAAGGCGACTAGGGAACAGCTAAAATACGCGCATAAGCGTCTTTCGTTAAAATACCTTACAGAGATTATATATATAAAACTGACTGACTGACTGACTGACTGACTGACTGACTGACTGACTGACTGACTGACTGACTGACTGACTGACTGACTGACTGACTGACTGACTGACTGACTGACTGACTGACTGACTGACTGACTGACTGACTGACTGACTGACTGACTGACTGACTGACTGACTGACTGACTGACTGACTGACTGACTGACTGACTGACTGACTGACTGACTGACTGACTGACTGACTGACTGACTGACTGACTGACTGACTGACTGACTGACTGACTGACTGACTGACTGACTGACTGACTGACTGACTGACTGACTGACTGACTGACTGACTGACTGACTGACTGACTGACTGACTGACTGACTGACTGACTGACTGACTGACTGACTGACTGACTGACTGACTGACTGACTGACTGACTGACTGACTGACTGACTGACTGACTGACTGACTGACTGACTGACTGACTGACTGACTGACTGACTGACTGACTGACTGACTGACTGACTGACTGACTGACTGACTGACTGACTGACTGACTGACTGACTGACTGACTGACTGACTGACTGACTGACTGACTGACTGACTGACTGACTGACTGACTGACTGACTGACTGACTGACTGACTGACTGACTGACTGACTGACTGACTGACTGACTGACTGACTGACTGACTGACTGACTGACTGACTGACTGACTGACTGACTGACTGACTGACTGACTGACTGACTGACTGACTGACTGACTGACTGACTGACTGACTGACTGACTGACTGACTGACTGACTGACTGACTGACTGACTGACTGACTGACTGACTGACTGACTGACTGACCGACCGACCGACCGACCGACCGACCGACCGACCGACCGACCGACCGACCGACCGACCGACCGACCGACCGACCGACCGACCGACCGACCGACCGACCGACCGACCGACCGACCGACCGACCGACCGACCGACCGACCGACCGACCGACCGACCGACCGACCGACCGACCGACCGACCGACCGACCGACCGACCGACCGACCGACCGACCGACCGACCGACCGACCGACCGACCGACCGACCGACCGACCGACCGACCGACCGACCGACCGACCGACCGACCGACCGACCGACCGACCGACCGACCGACCGACCGACCGACCGACCGACCGACCGACCGACCGACCGACCGACCGACCGACCGACCGACCGACCGACCGACCGACCGACCGACCGACCGACCGACCGACCGACCGACCGACCGACCGACCGACCGACCGACCGACCGACCGACCGACCGACCGACCGACCGACCGACCGACCGACCGACCGACCGACCGACCGACCGACCGACCGACCGACCGACCGACCGACTGACTGACTGACAGACAACGCAGAGCCGAAACTACTGGGCGAAGCGGGCTAAAATTTAGCATGTAGGTTCCTTAGGGAGTGTAGGTGAGCACTATGAAAGGATTTCCCGAAATTCCTATGGGAACGGGAAAAACTAACATAAAATTTGTGCATTTAGTGGTGATGCCCGGTTAGTGATCCATTAACAATACAGTAATGCTCTCTAAAGGGCCTCTATGAGTTGGATTTGTCCCCTCGTACGCCTCTCAAAGGACCGGTCTCCATCCCGTGCTTTCCAAGAGAAAGAGAAATATAATTGTACATCGGCTTTGTATTCGATGTATATTGTTAAACATGCAGCTTCTCCGAGTTGCTTGGCACCTTACGCGCTTTAAATCCTTCCCTATACTAAAAAAAAAACTACAATATTGATTGTCTATGGTCTAGCTGTCAAACGTCATTCTTTGTGTTCGCGTGGTGCCGGCACTTTATTTTTTAGTAAAAAATAGTTTCGTTTTATAAAATAAGTGAAAATAACAGCAAAACTACACGAAAATGTGTACACAAACATAAGTCAAAGGACAGGAAACTCGAAATATATCGAAACAAGTTCCGAAAATTGTGAAATGCAGGGAAATAAAAAGCCTGCAACAAGGGCGTTCGGAAATTTTCTGATCTGCAGGATGAGAATTCTTCAGGTATAATTAAAAATTACATTGGTTACGCACCAATATTACCTCATATGACACAATGTGGGCATACTTTTTTCAAACAAGCCCTTTCTAATGACACGGGTGGTATACGCGATATACCGACGTGTTTGTTGGCGCATGCCTTTACAAACAAGCCCTTTCACATTGACACGGGTGGTATACGAGATATACCGACGTGCTCGTAGGCAAACATGCCGTTTTTTGGTTTGATATGGCCGTTACGCTATGCGCAGACATTTTGGCGGCAAAATATTTTTTGTCTTCTGAACAAGACACAGGCTGTGTACGAGATACATGGATGTGCTCTACAATTTCTTAAGTGTCAAATCACAAAGATTTACTCAAATGAATCACAATCAACATGAGGCACAAATGCCAATAGAACAAAGGATGGAGAAAACTTATCTTCTCCGAAGCAAGTTAATACAGTGGTACTACAGGCAGGCATAACATTCAGGTTCAATCAGTGACACTGAGGGAGATACCAACTTCCCAACAACCTTAATTTGGCCCAAAGAAATAAGCTCAAACTTCACTTTTGGAAGAGCTTTTCCCAGAAAATTAAGTATACCTTGTGGATAAGGGAATTTAAACTAAACAAAATCAATTTGTTTTGGAACTGCCCATGCTATGGGAAAATTCTTGCAACACTAACAGCGAGTTAAAACATAGACCAGCTGAAACTTATATCCCCACTGCGATGCAGTCAGGATCTTTGCTGTCTTGCATTCTATTCAAACAAAAGCAAGAATAAATTTTACCATGTCTAATCTAGAGAAACCATTCTTTGAATCTAGTCAATGATGTACTGCGGGACGAGTTCCTTATTTTGGCCATGATCTTCAACAGAAGATTGCAACAATGACAATTTAGTCAACACAATGCAAAAATCTATATGCAAAAAGCCACCTGCAAACCCTGAATGGGAAAACTTTATCAGGCCATCCCATTACTACCATACTGGTTTGCACTGTTGGTTTGTTTGTTAGCCAGGAACTACCAATACTAGAACCACCATAGGGTTTTGCAGGCAACAGCCTAACGACCCAGACGCAGCCCTGTCTAAGCGGCATGCTCCTTCTGACAAATAGAGGTAACCATGGTGGCAAGCTTATTTCCAGCTAAAGGAAAAATCTGTGTTATACTTTGTTTATTTTGGGTTATGTATGTTAAGGGTATAACTACACCTTCTCATTCAATAGAATCTTAAAATCTGTCCAAGAACTCAGTAATATGTTTAAATTAAAACCATTTAAAATATTTTAACATTGCCCAGAGTACCATCAATAGACTCTGAAAATTTATTTAAGAACACAGTATTATGGTTAAATTAAAACCATTTAAAATATTTTAACATTGCCCACAGTACCATCTTTAAATAAATTAAGTAATGGATATAGTTAAAAATTTAATCGGATTGTTAAAAGTGTGACTTAATCAAGCCAGTCAGTTATATAAAAATCATGTCTAAGTACCAAATTGGTGATCATGGTTTATTTTATTTGAAATATTTCATCAGTTTATAACAGTGGTATTTTTACACGTCGAATTTATACTTATACCCTCAAACGCATAAAACTATGTAAAGTTTATTGCGCAGGACATTTAGAGGTTTAAATCATTTAAGATTATGATTTTTACATTTACATGAGTTCCAGACACATCCTTATGGATGTGTACAGTTTCACTACAGTACATAAGGAAAGTGGTTTTTAGCTTTCTTACATCAATAAAGCCTTTATTTTGTAAATTTTTAAATCTATTCTACAAATATATGAAAAAAATATAATTTTATACAAATACATATCGCACCTTCAGAACGGTAGGGGCACAACTCAAAAATTGAGATTTTCGGGAAATCGCAAAAAACTAAAATAAAATTGTAACTTTGCACTTTGAAAGTATTTATTTCGCTAATTTGACCAAAAAAGTTTAAGTTTTATATTCCTAAGGTATAGTCTAGGTTGTCTTCTAGCGTATGAACGGTAAAAAGATGGTTCATATTAAATTTTTATATTATATATATTTTTTTTTTAAAACAATGGAAGACATAAGCCCTTTTTATTCTGATAGTTTTATTTTTTTATGGTTTTAAGGACCTAAAACCTAAAAGTTCTCTACAATTCTAAACTTTTAATTAAATTTATAAACATTTTTTCAAATAGCTTCGGTATGAAAAAGGCACAACCATAAATAAGTCTCACTTTATATTAGTATAATTCGGTATCGTAAAGACCTATTTACATAAAGTGTCTTTATTGAACTGATAATAACAATTATACTTAGCGATGACGTTTAGGATTATATAGCCACAATCGGCTATGAGCCTGTAAACAACTGAACCTGTTCGTCCTACTTTTGGCGCATTAATGATTGCGTCACTCTGGTTCCGAGCGGGTGCAGGAAAACGTCCCAGTGTAAAAGAGACGTAAGTATCGGATTTCTTTTTATTTCTTTAAAAAGCCTGTGTTTTAATATTCATCGGATAGAGCGCACATTTTTAAGCCTTTCTATGACCGTAACTCAATTTCGCGAAATTTTGAGTTAAGCCCCTTCAATTCTGAAGGTGCGATATTATGTACAGACAAATGCGAATGCATGAAGAGTTAACAAAAATTATCACATCTAATTATCACATTTACCCTCATATTTGCTACGCTCACAGCATTAGAATGTAATACATGGAATTTGTGTACAAATGTGTACCAAGTTTTTTGAGCCAGCAAGGGGTATTAGTAACAGTTGTGTGTTTTTTGAGTACTTACAAGCTGTTTAGACCAAACACTTTCTATAAATGTTCATATATGTACTGTTTTCATAGGGGTAGGCAGAGAAAATTGATTTCTACTTGCTATGATTCTGACAAACCTTTTCTTTTCGCTTCTTTAGATGCAAGTTTTTAATAACTCTTTTCATTATTACAATGATTCAATTAGTCAAACATCTTGAATTCAGTATTCTTATGCCCAGCCAAACCAAAAAATTTTCGCAATTTACTTACTTTTGACACTTCATATGTAACATTAGTAGAAGCTTGTCCAGCTTCTTGCTATGCATGGGTGAATTTTGGAAACTGGAACAAAAATCCTGGAATGTTGATTTACCGTATCTAGTGTTAATTATGTTACCAGCATAATGATGGTTATCACAACTTATGGTTGGTTCTCTGTTATGGATTATTTTTTGGTTTTTTTTTGCAACACCCTGAAAGAAACCTTTCTTAATTATTATCTTCACCTTTCAGAGACCTGCTTCATTGTCAGATAATATAGAAACAGAGATATGCTCTAGCAATACCGGCTTAAAATATCAGTACTACTACTGTCATTTGTAGAAATTATAATTGAGTCCTCAGCGGTGAGCATTGAGCAAACTCAATACAATAATAAAAATAACAATGATCCATTCTTTGTTTTTTGTTCCATATAAATGCACATTCCTCCTAAGAATGTTAATTCAGGTGCTTCAAATTTTTATAAATTTGATTTTATGTTGAATGGTGGCTCTAAAATAGGGGATGATGATTGTATTATGAAGACCTACCACCATTGCCATATTAATGTCATTGTTTATTTATTTATAAATAAATATAATATTACATGAGATATGATTAAAGTATTGAATGTGAATGACAGTTATAAGAATAGTATCCTAATGATAATTTAAACCAAAAAACATGTTACTAGCTTTAAGTAGCTACTGCTACACAGAACAAATATTGACTTACTAGTCATGTTACTAGCTTTAAGTAGTTACTGCTACACAGAACAAGTATTAACTTACTAGTCATGTTACTAGCTTTAAGTAGCTACTGCTACACAGAAAAAGTATTAACTTACTAGTCATGTTACAAGCTTTAAGTAGCTACTGCTACACAGAACAAGTATTCACTTTTAAAAAGTAAAGTACTAGAACTAAATAAATACAGACTTCAATATACATAAAGTTACACTGATATTGTTAAGACATTGAGTCTTAGATTTTTTTGTAAACCAAATTAAATTAATCAAAGCTTTTGAACGTGAAAAAACTTCTGTTCTGTAAAACTTCTGTGAGATTTTGAGAAAACATTCGTAAAAAACCCATTGTTAATTCTTTCAAAAAACGACACAAATCTGTGACCTCATCAACAATAGGATGCTGGACCAAAAATATTTTGCTATTTTGGGGTAAAAAGGGAGTAGAATCTTTTAAATAAGATGATATTTTTTGAGTGCGTCTCCTGACGGCTTCCATCATTGGCTTCGTTGATGGGTCTGATCGAAGGCGTGCCGCGGCAGGGTGCTGTCTGGCTCGTGTAGCATGACGTACCTACGTACAATGTTTTGCTATGCGGACTGGTCTGTCCTTTTGGGGACTGTTTTTGCCTGCGCCTCTTGCGAATAGGATACTATATTAATAAAAATAATGATATGAGACTTGAAATAAGAGATACCTTGTATCCTATGTAGAATAATTTAATTTTAAATTTGAAAGTTAAGGTGTTTGCAGGACAAACACAAGCTATCTAGCAACCACCAAGTCTAGAGCTAAAGGTGTGTCATTAGACAGACAGTTGACTAAACCAGTAGGTCTTGAACTATGTAGAGGTTCACATACAACGCTATTCATGTGATATCTTTTTGTTTTAGTTAAGAAGAGGTATTAATACGCCGTTTTTGATACTAAATAGGTATTACATTTTAACTTTATTAAATTTTCTTTTAAGTTTTAATTAATTTTCTTGTTCCTTTACTAAGGATATATAAAACAACTTAATTAAGTTTTCAAACAAATCTGTTTCAAAACAAATTTGTTGATGATGATGATGATGAATTTTCTTGTTCCTTTACTAAGGATATATAAAACAACTTAATTAAGTTTTCAAACAAATCTGTTTGTCCTTTCCTATATTAGAAGGGGTTATCTTCGATAGAAGCCTCACAACTTTTATTTTAAGATATATTATTGGCTCTGAACATCTGCATGTTTAACAATATACATCGAATACAAAGCCGATGTACAATAGGATGATCAAACGAGCTCACCTGAGTGAAGTTCGATCATTATTGTACGAAGGCTTTGTATGAAGATGTATATTGTCCCGCCCGCCCTTTACAATTTGTAAGTAACCCAAGTTGTGAGTCAAGCACGTTATGGCTCTAAAGAATGACGTTTGACAGCTAGACCATAGACAATCAATATTGTAGTTTTTTTTTAGTATAGGGAAGGATTTAAAGCGCGTAAGGTGCCAAGCAACTCGGAGAAGCTGCATGTTTAACAATATACATCTTCATACAAAGCCTTCGTACAATAATGATCGAACTTCACTCAGGTGAGCTCGTTTGATCATCCTATAATAATAATAACACATCAAACTCAGAGCGCCTAACTAGGAAGAACCTGTATCTAGGGTACCCGAAGCACAACCGAAACGAACATCACAACCTAGACCGGAAACAAATATCGATATTCATCATATCATTATTCGCCCCGCCCGGGAATCGAACCAAGGTGCACACGCTTACTCAGTCCACATCACTGCCAACTGAGCCACGGAGCAATCAAAATGTTAGTCCTCAATGGACGTCACTCGGCTGAGACGAAATATTTTTCATTATTTTCATATTAAAATAACTGTGGTTTGTGCGCTGTAACATTGCCTGAAACATGCTGAAACTGAGAAAAGAACTCTGGAGCGAGTAATTGAAACTCCCATCTTGTTATGTGAAAACACTCCAGAGATTCAAAAGGAGAATGGGGCATAACGGAACGCGAAAATAAATATTATGGTTTCTCAAATTTTTTAAAACCTAAAAAAAATCTACCTACTTCTCTGGCATACGTTTTTTGTGTTAGCTTCCATTTCACGGTTCATTATATACATATAACAAAGAAATATTCGGTAATAATGTGTCTGAGTGTCTCAACATATTATTTTCTTAACACGAGCCTGTTTCGACTAAGCAATTTCTTTTTAAGGAAAATTACTTCGAAATTGGTTTTGTTTTCCTTTCATAAGTTGCTTTGTCACTCAACTTTATTGTTATTTTGAACAAAATGCACTTTTTTTATTACATTAATCTTTTTTCGTGTCCGTCTATTTTATTTTTTTTACAAAAGGGGACGCTTGAATATGAAATATGCAAATGAACCGGTACCTATAGAAATCATAGACAACGTCAATATGTAATTGATTTTATCATCACAATCTCAGCCGCAACATGTCCACTGCTAGACTTATGCCTCCCCCACGGGTCGCCACAAACATCGATCCTGTGCGACTCTCATCCTGTGTTTTTCTGCAACATTTTCTGGTCTTCATAGGAAGAACATAATTATGGAGGGTCTTCCTACTCCACGTCTTCCGGAGCGTGGCTGCCATTCAAATATTTCAGCCCCATGGACCATAATTTGTTCTTCGAAAGAATCCCTTTCCGGTGCCACTTAAATTTGCAAATTTCTAGATCTAAAATTAGTAATTACTATAGTGGAAACAGGAGGGATATTACGGTTTGCAATGGATATGATTATGGCTAATGAAAAAAAAAGAGACAGCGCTCTATGTGTCTACCGCCATCTTTTTTTTTTTTTTGATATCAATTGTCAACCGCGATAGTAGTACAGGACCTTAAATAACATTCCTCAAACTTGTATGTAAATAGGTTTTGTTACAGGCAAATACATCTACTACTATAGGTCTTCCACAAGTACAAACATTATGGAGTGAGTTTGCCATATAATTATTAATCACCACTCTTGGTAGACTGGTTGGTGATCGCAGTGCGTCTTTTCAAGTACCTATTTCAACGAAAGACGTATTTGTGCTGGACCCTTAGTCGTCTTTTTTAATGGAAGGACATGGTTGGTGGTAATCAATGCCGTCACTACACGCCTGTGTGAAAGTAGAATTATTTAATATAGGACAAGTATTATACTAAGTAACGTAATTATGGGAAAAATATTAAAGGTTCCTCTTGACATTGACTCGTTGAATTACGAAACCTTTTTTTTAAATGGTCTGGTCTAGTTTTGCCCATTCTCCTTCATGTCACCTGTTCCGCTCTCACTCACACACGTAGCTATTGTAGGTTATAAAACATAGACGCACACTAACACGCACAAAAAATAGAAGTCTCTTTAGAAGTGGATATCTTTACTTTTTTAAGAGATATTATTAAAAAACAAAAAGTTTTTTTTTTAAAAGAGCCAGTATGACACGAGATAATGTAGTCTAGTATTTTTAGGGTACTGTTGCATAGCTTTTAAATTAAAGGCCAAAGAAAGCTACAAAGTTTTGCTAAATGTGGCGACTTTTAGCAACAATCTGTGAATAATTTTGTTCTTTTAAGTTAGGACTACTTGACGACTGTGCTCAAAAAACACTAGGCTACATTATCTAGAGTGTCATACTGTGCCACATTTTTCATATTTGGCTTAGAAGATATAATTTTTTTCAAGAATGGCGCTAGCATCGCAGTAAACTGGCTCTTAATACTTTTTACATAAAATCCTGAACTTATACCTATATATGAGGTACCTACTTTTTTATAACTATAGAATTACTAGAGGCTGCCCCGCGGTATTTCCCGCGCAGATTTCTCATAAACACAAAAATCTCGTTTTTTCCCGTTCCCGTGGGAATTTCGGGAAATCCCTTCTTAGTGCTCACCTACACTCCCTAAGGAACCTACATGCCAAATTTCAGCTTTGTACTCCCAGTAGTTTCGGCTCTGCGTTGTCTGTCAGTCAGTCAGTCAGTCAGTCAGTCAGTCAGTCAGTAACGGAAGAGTTTTATATATATTGATTATAATAATTATGTACGTATATTGTTTACCGATATAGTCCCATGTGAAGGGTAACGGAAAATTATTCATCGAAATTTTTGGTGGTCAAAGAAAAATTGGACATCTATTACTACAGGGCTGTCAAATAACGTCGATATGTTTTAAATAAACATAAATAGTTATGTACTAAGGAAAACATACACCTAGTCAGCACCTATAAAAAAAATTAGCTTTCCTCTTTTTTCGTTAAACTTACCATCTGTAAAACACTTGATTTACAATAAATTTTAATAACATTGTCACAATACTTACATGTTTCATTCAATAAATACTTTTAAAAAATAATTGTACTTACCCAGCCCAGAATCGAACCAGCAAAAAGCAAACAAGGAACCAAACAACAGAACCAATCACAAACGTCCACAGCAATAAGAGGCGGGCAATGTTTTAATTTAATAACGGTCAGTCCCGACTGAGCTTGGAAAAACAAAAAAAAAACATGATGATTTTCCTTCACTAACCCTAGGGAATAAAGCTTCCTACGACCATGTCGCCTCTTATATAAAAGCAGGAGAGGTCGCGATGACCGCATATGTGCTCGAGATTTTGCAAAGCAAACGTCTCTCCTTACGCTAAAAGTATGTTTATATGATATTTGTGATTTCGGTTGAAGAAAATTGTAAGTACTAAAATACCCCTTTCGATATTATCGGCAGTTTGTTTTTAAATTATCTGGGTTGTAGAAATTAGAAAATTTTATTTAAGTAATACTTTTTTAAAATGTCAGTACCCAGCAGTGTGACAAGAATTTTTAATTGAATATCATTAACTAAACTTATTTTCAGGAATTTGTAATAATTTTCTTTTACATTAACTAGGCGAAGTTAGATATTTTACACTAAAAAAAACTTAAGCTTTCAACAAACTATTATTAAAAAAAAATATGCTAAAAAAATAAAATTTAACTAAGCGTAATATTTTAATCTAAATAATAATGCTTTTCAGATAACAACAACGATGCGTAGAATGTATAACGTCTTACTACTAATGCTTATAGCAACAATGAATTTAAGTTACTGCAAGTTGAACAACAAAACTAAACCTATAAATACAAGTTCTAGTGCAAACTTGAAGACTGCCGGCGAAGCAGAGCGCGTAAAACGTTCACTTGATGATGAAGATGAAAAACCATTCTGGGCTAATAGAGGTAAGAAGCAATCAGAGGAAGACGATTATGGTCCCAGCAGATCTTCTTTACCAATCAAAAGCAGCCACATTCGTTATCCGGACAAAATGGAAAAAGACCAGCCCTTTTGGGGAAACCGAGGCCGACGCGTCAGCTCTGAAGAAATCGATGACTATGGATTCACCGAATCAAAGGCTTATAGTAAATCTAAGTATTGCCCGCACTGTAAAGACATCCAACCTATGAGGTCGCAAAATTATTATGAAACTTTAAAAGAGAGGCGAGATGAAATGGATCCGTTTTGGGGAAACCGTGGAAGAAGGGGATTAGATGAGGATAATTTAGACTCTTCGCCATTCTGGGGTAACCGAGGAAGGCGGCAAGAAGATGATCCATTCTGGGGCACGCGTGGTAGGAGAGAGGAACTCCCTTTCTGGGGTAATCGAGGAAGAAGAGAGAATTTCTTTTTGAAAAGTCTTGCAACTGCATGGGGTCACAGACGGAACGAAGAAGATGAACGCTTCTGGGGAAATCGTGGAAGAAGAGATGAGGCCGAACCATTCTGGGGCAACAGAGGTAGAAGAGAACATACTAACACATTAATGGAATCCACAAATAATGCCAATGAAGAGTTTGAAAATATTTACAAAATCAAAAGCTCTCTGTGGAATAATTTTGGCAGAGAAAGTTCGTTGAAGCACCTCTTCAATGGTGCATCTCAAAACAATAGACTTGGTTTGATTAAAAAAGCAACAGACATCGTGAAAGGGGCTAATACTGTAAGTGATGACAGAATATTTGCTGAACAACCGCATTATATTGTTGTTGAGAGAAGCAGCAGATCATCTAATGAAGACGATCCATACTTCATATCCAGAGGTAAGAAACATTACGCTGATGATTTGGCTAAAGCCGCAAGAGATCGCCGAAATGCCATAGAAGATATATTTAAATCTGTAAAATCAGATCCCTACTTTATTGCTCGTGGCAAGAAAAGTGACATCAAGATCAATAACTCGTCGCTTCCTTACGAAGACATGATAAAAGCAAAGGAATTAGTCTGTTCTACAATAGATTTTATGATGGAAAAAAATAAAAATCATTATAATAAAAGGAGCATAGACGATAGCGACAGAGGAAGGCGAGCGGTTTTGCAAAAGTTAGCAGCTCAGTTGCAAAGTGACCCGTATTTCGTGAGCAGAGGAAAGAAATATGATCACAACGTTCGAAAAATCATCGAATTCGTGAGTGAATTGTCTGAAATGTGCTTCTAAATAAAAATAAAAAAAAATCAAAACGAAACGGCTAAGGCTA
Source organism: Euspilapteryx auroguttella (assembly GCA_951802225.1). NCBI lineage: Eukaryota > Metazoa > Arthropoda > Insecta > Lepidoptera > Gracillariidae > Euspilapteryx > Euspilapteryx auroguttella. The sequence continues at coordinate 6,696,369 of OX637660.1, read as the reverse complement.
ATGTTAAATACTGAAGTGGTAGGTTATTATTATGAATTTAACGGCGACCGTGATACGAGAATAAAGAGTCAATTGTTTGTATTGTTACTCTTCGTTAAATGAATGAATATTCTAATAGATACTATTATACTATAATTTTGATAAAAAAGTGAATCAGCATTGAGAAATATTGGCTGGGATTTTTCTAAATTGTTTTGATATGCTGATTCATAATGAGTTCTAAAATATTATTTTATAAGGTTATGAAGAATAATAAATCTAAGTAATAAAACAACGTTTAAAAACTAAATTGACTTTTTATCTGTCAGGGGAGAGCTTTGTAATAGTAACGTTTTTAGTAATTTTCAATTCAATTAGATTTTGATCAAATTTCAAAATTAAAATAGAGATATTTTCAAGAAGAGATAAAATAAAAGATTTAATTTAGTTGACTTTCGTTTATTATCGTTTCATATATTTAATAACATCTTTTACAGATTCAAAACGTCTAGATTTTCTAATCGGGATCGTACACATCAATTTTATTTGGATCGGGTTAACACGAAGAATCTTTTGAGCAATCATTTAAGTGCTGATATTCATTAAAAGCCTCTACAAACTTAATTATAAATACATTCTCATCACGGATCTAATCTGATTTGTTCCCCATTTTTACACCGTTACCTACTCGCTCTTTTGATTTATTATTATTTTAAAAACCACATCAAAAATCATTACATCTTTAAGTAGTTCAAAAATGGTTAGCTAAAATATCCATATTAAAATTCCATTTCGATTAAACATCACTAACAAACGGCGATAAAATTGTATGGTATAAACATGGACATCAATAAATTACTTACTTGTTTGATACAGTATAATGTAAATGATTCTAAAATTCTTTCATAATTATTTTAGTTACAAGCCAAATTTCATCTAGGTAATTCCATTCGATAATACTGAGTGATAACACTAAAAATACTTTCAAAATCTATTTTTATATTATGGCGATATTATGATAGACATCTCATGTCCACACGATTCCTTGCGCAAATAAAAAATATATAATTCAAAACTCAACACGCATCCGTCATAAAAAGCTGGAATATGAATATAAATAACACTAGTTAGGTACATGTATTAAATTAAAACTTTAAAAAGTAAATTAGGCTCTCCATAAATAGTGCCATCCTTATGATCGGGAAAACAATCCGATCAAGTTGCCGCAACGCTTTTTCAAAAGCGCTGGGATTCGCCAAAACCTTACAGGCTTCTCAATGTCTCAGACTTTCCAAAGAAGTAAATGATTAGTCGAGTCCTCTCGTCCTGCGTCTTCCGTCATTGTCGAGCTCCTGAAATCTTCGTAGCCGTCACCACCTGATATGACCAACGTTATTTTGTTGCTCTGTGTAGCCTCAGTCTGTTTCTGTAGTTTCTCAGCATTTGCTGATCGTCGACTCAACGCTTTCGTCTTGAGTGTCTGTACTGGTTTCGTTTGCTTCTGGGCCACTGGGTTCTCGACTATTGTCAGGAAACGCACGTGTCCCGTGTGCCCGTATGTTACGCCTGTAATTAAAATTGTATGGTTTGTAAATAACTATAGAACATTATACATTTTTGATACCAATAGACATTCTTAATACCATAGAAGTAGGTATGTAAACTTTTTTTTAATAGACTAAAACTTAGCTCTTTCTGGTGGACCCCTTGCAGCTAAATTTCTACCATATTTCCAAAACTTAGATAATTTTTTTTTTAAAGTCTACTTAGACCCCCGAGGACCTAGACTAATTTGGAAACTATTGAAATAGACCCACATTTGTATTGTTCTAGTTGATGCCTCTAGTTTTAACGCTAAAGCTAAAACCAGCGATTTCTTTTACAGTATTTTCTTCTAAAACAAACCTGCAAGCTGCGGCACGGTGAACACCCCTGTATGAGGATTGGGCGAGTTATGCAATGGAGCTGTCAGCAGTACTCCAGCACTGGTCCCAACCCACAGAGTGTCGCAGTGAGCTCGCAAAGCGGTCACGCGAAGGCAGGCCGCCTTGTGCTGACGTATTATGTCATCGCAACCTAAGAGAAGGAAATATAAAATCTATTCAAGACATATCAATACTTTCGAGATATTTTAGACAACTCAACAATCTTACAGGATGTTCATATTATAAGAATGTTTTAATTATAAATTATATTAAAATTTCATTAACTATATATTGCATTCCACTCAATGTATACAATCATCATCATCTCAAGCGAAAGACGTTTACTGCTAGAAGATAATAGGCCTTTTCACAAATCGCCACTAAAACCAGTATATTTTGCGAGCTTGATCCAGTGCACCCCCTCAACCTTCACTAAGTCGTTGGATCACCTTGTAAGGGTCTGCCTTATCTGCCTCTTCTTACTTAATTCTTTGGACTACATCGATGACCTAAACTATTCTGCGGATCCCATTATTTTGTTATTCGATCACGTTTATTTTTCTTCGGTCTCTTTTGTAATAAAAACTATAAACTGTTCAATCTACGTATTAATCCACGAATAGCCAAATTACCATGCAACATCTTAGTGACATGTGGTGTAATATTGATCTCAGCGAGCAGCTCCCTTGTGGTACTATTGTAGCACCTCAACTGGGCCGCGTTGTGAAGAGAAAGCCATATTGCCCCACCAGCCACTACCATATGGCTGATAGGCTTCGACTCGGAGGAGATTTGGAATGTTTCTTCCACCTTAAAAGGAAGCAAAAACATAATTTAATAATTTATCATTGAACTTAGTACAAAATAAAAAAATAATAATAAACAAAAAAAGATCGGTGTCGTCCAAGGTACGATTCTAGGACCATTTTTCTGTTCTATATACAAATCTTTTACTTATTATTTCGGATAAACCCTTTTACTAAGAATATCAGTGTAAATTGAATTTAAAAACAAAAATATTCTGCAGGGTACAATTCTAGGACCACCGTCTTCATTATGCATGACGTAGGTACCTGTAAGCTGTGTGGGTTGATAATCTTGATGACGGAATGCGTAGAGCACCACAGCATACCGCCAGACACAAGCATCCCACTCACAGGGCTACTACCAGTGCCAACTGCAATCCTTGACCTTTCTGCCCAGCCACCATCTAAAAACAATTTGACATTTAATAACAATCTTAAAGATACAAAGTTTGAATAGGTACTGTTTTGAGATGGATTGGTTGTGTTTGACAAGGCGGTAATAAATCAAAGGAGGGATTCAGCTCACCACATCTAAGAACTTTACCAAAGCAACATGGGTCAAAATCTCAAAACAAAAATCAGCTGTCCCTAACATTGACCCCATCAGCTGATCGAATCAATGTTTAGAACAGCAGTTTTGAATCTCTCCTTTCATTTATTACCGCCTTGTAAGAAACAGAAACACCCTGTTCAGTTTTGAGATGGACAGAACAATACTGTTATTGATGCTTACCAATATCCCTAGCGTAGACCACCAGTTCACCATTGCCAAGGGCAACGAACACTTTACCTTCAAGGTAACTGAAACAATTATGAAAATGTAAAAAAGTGTAGTGTCTAGAAAGTAATAGATCCTCATAATTTCTTATCATCAAAGCAAACGCATGACGTCTACTGCTAAACATAGGTTGGCATAAGGACAAACATTGTGGGAGGGTTTTGCCTTAACAGCCACGCTTGGCAGGCGAGTTGGAGATCACAGCAAGGCTCTTCAAAATTTTCAGCGAAGAACGCTGCTGCCCGTTCGGGTTTTCCCTTAGTCATCTTTGACGTCGCCCATGGGGAAGAATGATGGATATTGTGAGATGGGATGGTGGAACTCTATGCCGCTACCACATGGCACGATGACTTTTAAGGGACTTGAAATAGTTAAGAATCATCTGCGACACATTCAACCTAAATACGACGAACTCACGTAATAGAATGAACTCCAGAATTATGCTGAAGCTTAATCTTATTCTTCTTTATCCTGATGTTGTCCAGGCAGTTGTAGACATGGATGCATCCGTCTTCTGTGCCCAGCCACATGGTGGACTGGTTGCCCATGGTGCCACTGTCTTCTGAAGACTGGCGGCTGGCTGGCGATGATAGGGTTCCTAAAGAATAATTTTAACTTTATTTTGATGTTTTTCTTAAATATTTTAATTAGAATGTGTTTTGTTAGAAGTGATGATGCTGGATACAGTTATATGTTAATTGGTCTATAAGTAAGCATAGTATAAATGAGGCGGCAAAAAGCATGCAAATGCCAGACCAACATATATATTTTATGTTTTTTTCATAAAGATACCAACGCTGCGGCCACAGCGGAAAGGTAACGTCTTTCAATGAAATAAGCCTCATAACTATAGGCAGTTTGATGATAATATCATCTTAGAAACTCAACCAACTGTAAATGAAAAATGCTGTCGATACCGTGGTGTCCTAAAGTGACAGGGTTTAATTAAATCATCATCGTGCTCATTACAGTCAAAAGACGTCCACACACTGACATAAACAATATCTAAATATTTAGATACAAGAAAAAGCAAATAAGAATAAAATCTAGAGGATAATAAGTTTTGCTTTAAATTTTAAAAGTGTGCATTAAACTACAAAACATGCATGAAGATGTGATGAGACATTTACCCAACAAATGACGTCCAGATCCTAGTTGCGATAATTTTGGGAAAGAAGAAAATATAATGAAGAAAATAGGAACAGAGTTTACTGGTTAAGACAAATTTAAGGAAAAAAACAGGAGTAACATTTGTCAATTACACAACACATAACATAAACAGGCATTGAGTAAGTTAAGACATCAAACATAAAACTATCGATGATATACCTAGCCTTTGTATTAGAAACACAGATTTAAAGAAAACATTCAATATAGACCATGCTTACATGGAACATAACCAACGCACAGCAATCTTATTATCAAAGAATTTGAACATTGAATAACTCCGAGGTTTAGTTTGCAGTAATGTTGATTGTCAAGTTTCGATTCCTGATTCAACATTGTAATGTAGGATATCGAAGTTAGTTTAGATACGACGTTTTACAATTAGGAATTTTAACAAACCTGAAGTGATACCCATAGCCTGCTTATCAACAGCTGGATTTGAACTCGACTTCATCACAGGGTTTACGGTTATACCCTGCCCAGTGTGTGGCGTGCTCAAACTCTTGCTGTGATTCGGAGTCAACGTAGCATTACATCGATTGTTATTGGCTGACAGATTATTAGCCCTTGCAACTGATTCTTGGCTTCTCGAATCTGATTGGGCGTCTTGATTCTCGCTTGACGAACCATCGTCGTCCTCATCGCTTGATGATGAACTGGAATTTGAGAGGAAGAAATACCTGTTTTGCATTGATTTCTGGTCTCATGCTATAGCTACTTAGGGAAATGTGTTTTTTCTAAGTGAATTTAATTTAACATGTGCTATGGATGGATAAATCTGTAATGCTTACGCTCAAATTTTTTAGCCTATGCAATTTGCTTAAGTATAGATGTAAAAAAATTGTATTAAAGGAAATTTTGCAAAAGCGTTATTCATTAAGTAAATGTTTAATTAGATCGTCTTTAGATTAAGTTTTTCTATAAAAGACTAAACATGTAACTATTAGTAAAAATCTATAAAAAAAAAGGAAGAAAAAAACTTTAATAATGTAAGATATTTGCTTGCAATGGACATCTAAGTCCATAAAATGTAATTTCTAATACTAAAGTAATTGGTAAAGTCTAGACTAAAAAGATGTTAGGCACATTTTTTTTTATTACACAGTGATCTACTTATTTGGGCAAAAACTTACCTATCCAGCCGTATATTCTTGCAGCTGTCATCAGGGTCTGAAATGCTGATTCCGGGCTTGATGGAGCCAGCGCTGCTCAATGAGCTGCAACTTCTGTAATCAATGATATACCTATGCATGGAAGTAGTCTAGCTCTGCACGATATTTTCACTATTTCATGTATGTACTTTAAATCTTATTAATTTATGTTCTTTGTATTGTAAATTGAATTGTATACGAACACATATATAAGAACAAACAAAAAAAAAAAAAAAGAGAGAAATTGTAAAGTAGAGTTTGTTACCCCTTTCTTCTCTACGCTGTAAAATCATTGCGAAAGGGAGTAGAATCATTTGACAGAGGAGGGCTCGTTTGGGGGCGTCTCCAGGCGACCATTGTCGTAAGGCAAGGCAAACATTGTTTGCCTGAGCCAATTAGTGGGCACCCTGAACTACCTCGCCTCTATCAGTATAGGATACTTTACGAAATAAGGTATCAATATTAATTAGATTAGTCTAATTTACTTTCAATAAGCGATATCTTGTATCCTGTATTGAATAAATCATTTTTTACTTTTACTTTACTTTTTACTTTACTTTACAGGTTTAGAAACGTAAAAATGGTAGTTTGCAATCGTAAGAGGGGAAAAGCGTTAGAATGCGTTTTGTTAGCGAATATTTACGTTGGCCACAAAGAAGGAACCTGAATTTTTAAAAACTCTAAATGGAATACTAAATTTATCAGCGGACAACACTGCTGAAACAGCTTAAGTCATCTGATAAAGGCGAGATCTATTAAAATCGAATGGGTTTTGTACAAAATCTAATAATAAAGTGAGTTTATTGACAATAATGAATTGGCGATCGCAGTGTGGCTCTTTAAGTTCTGCCCTGCATGTTGCTACCCGTCCATCGGCTGTTCACTTAGTCGCCTTTTATTGCACCCGTGGGAGGAGATGTAGTGGTATTTTTATAATATTCTATGTCACCTCCACAAGGCCATATGATTATAAAAATCAACAGCAATTTAACTCACGGCACATCGACAGTCTGCTGCCTGGTGAGCGGCGCGGGCGCGGGCGGGACGCAAGCGACGCACAGGATCCGCGCGTTGCACACTCCGTTACATGACGTCACTTGCGGCTTCGGCGTCAGAGTTAGCACGCACACTTGACCGACGTACCCGTCGCTGTTGCAGACCTGAAGGTTCAGAAAGTTTAGTTATTCATCATCATCATAATAAAAAAACCTCAGTCATCCACTGCTGGACGTAGACCATAGATCGTAATCCGGTCTTGACTTGAGTGACTCACATACATTGCACTCCCGCAACCTTTGACAACCTAGAGACCAATAAAGTTATATTCTTGTGTAATTATTCTGATGATAAAAATACGTGCATCGCATCTCTGTGTACATCATGGAGTCGTTTTAAATCATTGTCTCATTTTTAAGGACTTCAAAACTTTGCTAAACCAAAATCAGGAAAGGATTTTAATTGTCCCATCATCATTATCTGCTAAAAATAGGCTTCCCTCACGCAGGTGTGGTGACACCAATCGGTTACACACAAGCACAAGCGACTCCCATCTTCTATAGTGTATTGCCACGTTATTTCCCTATCATATTAAAGGTATATGTATCAGCTAGGTTCTGAGATGAAACCCTTCCTAACAAAAACAAGGTGACTCAAATCTTACCCAAACATCAGGCGCCTGTCCCTTGGCCGGCAGTGTGGGAGCAGCACACGTGAACTGCAGACCCGCCCTGGTCTTCCTGATGGGTACAGGGGAGAGGAACTCTGGGGCTGGACGCTCATGGCTGTATAAACCTGGAATGATAATTATTTTGTTTGAATTTCGGTAGGTAGGTATAATACTTGGCTTTATACATGTTCGCATTGGAGTAGTAGGCATTTGTGTCATAGAAGTCACATTGCAAGCCTTTTGATGATTCTTGATATGATAACACACGCGTCTCAAGCTTTTATTAAGTTAAAAGGAAAAACGAGAAACTATGAACAATATTTTTAAAATCCGCCTTGAAGCAAGCATGCTTTTAATCTTATTTTTCCTGATTTATGTCAATATTCCAAGAAGGTTTTATAATTTTTTGCTAAACTTTTCTTCTTACTTCTTACCCTTCTATTAAATAGCACTAAGATAATTCGCAAGGGCCGTTAGAGAAAATACCACTACGTGATAATATTCACTAACTAATATAACTCTACTTTAAACGCTTAAGCCATTAACTAATTTGACTAAAATTCGCGTTGTACAGCTTTAACTAAACAGATGGATATTAATCGGTTTCATTGCAGAACAGTCCAACAGCATTCAAGCTGCAATATTAATATTTGAGCAATGTTGGAGCCTTCAATTAAAAAACAAAGAACTTACACAACTTTTGCTTTGTTTCACTGATAAGTTCTTCCCAACTGCTCCTCTTTTCGGTCTTTGGGAATATGATTGTTAGATTTTCTGGTCCATTTCTAAAAATAAACATACTTAAATTAATAATTTTTTAGTAGGATAGATGACTAGATAGATATCATGATAAATGACTAGCATGTTAACTGAGGAACTATAATCCTCGGGGGAGTGGCGGCGGGGACTCTCTGTTCTCTACAAACAACTACTTCTTCTTCAACTTCTTCTGCTCTTAGTATTGTCATTATATACTCACGAAGTATTCAAACTGATCTCCATATAGCACAGTTGCGTATCGCTGTTCTGTCTATCAGATAGCTGTTTGTTGCAGTTATGCAGCATTTCTCGGACGATCTCTTCCAACTGTGAATGTTGTGTGTGCAAAGCTGCCACGTTCTCTGATATTAACGTGAGTGTGTTCACGTCTTCGGTTAGTGTTTCCACTTCGCGAATTATTCGCCTGAGGTTTTCGTCTTTGGCTGAAATTATGAATTCCATCAGAATAGTTTTTACAAAAATGTATAAAATAAATTGTTCAAGAAACCATAATTACTTAGTTGTAGCATTGAAGATAAAATGATTTTGTTGTATTCTATTGTGGACCAGGGATTGCATTTTTATATTTTTCAAAATGTTTGTTTGTTTCTTAATGTTCGCCAAGATGCATAACAAATTTTCTTATATATTAGCTTACCTTTAACAATTTCGAGATCAGCCAACGGTATCCTCATCAGCAATTTGTATTTGTTCCCCTCCATCTGACTCGCTATACTACTTTGGTATGTTCTGAAATATCATATAAGAAATGTATGACTTACTTAAGTACATCATCTATCTATTATCAGTAGGTCCCAAAGTGGTTCAGACTCGATGGCGATGGGGTTCACGCGAATCAGCAACAGTATAAAAGTGTTCTATGAGAAAAAAGGGTAAAAACCTTTGAGTATAGGGTAGCCACCACATTATTTCTAGATTGCATAGATATTTCGGAACATTTTCACTGAGGCTTTAAGTTGTTTTTGATTATCCTCAATTCTCATTTCAGAATTTTATATTGATAAATAAATAAATTGGTTCAAAACTTACGGAATGGGTTTCTTTATAGTGCCAGTCCGTCTCTTCATACTTGTGATCAGCAACGTATCGTTGAACAGGAACAAGGACCTATCTTTAATTGTCCCTTGAGCAGATGGCATCGTCACGGTCTCATGCCTCAAGAACATCCGGTCTGAGCTGACCAGATTCGATAGGCCCTCGATCATTTGTTCCAGTTCCCTCAACGTCTGCTGCTGCTGTTCTAGCTCCAGACTTTCACGTTCTGTACAGTTTATCAGCTCCAAGAGATCATGGATTTCTTTCTGTGCCTCAAGAAGAAGCTTGTGGTCTGGGTGCGATTGGTCTGAAAATTTTGACATATTGTTTGACAATAGGATATCATATTACGATATATTTATGAGTCGAGTACCTATTGGATTAAAGTGGAAAAGCAGCTGTTCTGACTAATAACCCTAATAACCTACTCTCTAGTGTAGTCTATAGTTTCTTATTGTCAATGAGACTGCGGGTTAACACGACTGACGAGGAGCTACAAATGCAGGACCCACAGCTTGACCTGCTTTCAAAAGCAAGCAAGCTATAGTGGCATCATTCAAAGTCTGAATAGATTGAATTTCATGTGTGTCTCTGGCGATCGTAAGTCGGATCCCCAGGGGGTCGAAGACTCTTTTCAATTATTAAATAAATAATGTCACACATTTTAAAAAGACCAAATAAATTTTCATCTCTTTTTAATTGATTAAAATAAAGTTGTACTCTAAAACCTTGGCAAACAAAACATTGACCCTTATGTCGTGAAAGATGATCCGGGCATGAAAATAGAAGAATAATATTGGATATTGAATTGAAATCTATTTTTAGATGAGTAATTACAGAAGATTCAATCTTGAACAAAGATAGATACGATAAAGTGTTTGCTCACTGAAGTAAACGATAACAAAACAAAACAAGCTTCTACCTACGTCAAAAATCTTAACAGTATACCTATTAAAGTACACATTTAAACTTAAACAGAATTTTTTAAATCTAACCTAATAAAATCTAATTGTTAAGATCCTCTAGGGCTTTGGGCCTAAATGTTGATTCTTTGATATATATGTATTAATAATGCGACTTTTAATATAAAACTTAAGAAGACCCACTCGCCCAAGTTTTACAATCAAGTTGCAAACTTTTTGTGAAAAGGGTTTCTTACTTGACGCAGTGAGTTCTTAAACTTTGTTTTTTTATTGTTTGACTTTAGCAATTCTGTTCTTAACAACCTCAGAGCCAAAAGACCCATTGTTATATAAAATGTTCATTTGTGTCTTTGTTTGTCATTGCATACTACATCGGCAGCTTGGAAGCTTCAAGCTATTGACTCCGACTGCACGAGCAGTCCTTGTTTGGTGGGACTAAGAGCCGATCAAAACCAAACTAAATCAAGCTACCACTTACCCGTATGTTTGATGAGCCTCTGAATAAGTAACTTATAGCTTGGAAACTTCTGAACAGGCTTGATCAGCAGATTATCCAATGATAGCTTCCCTTTATGGTCCCTCGCCATAGCATCCAGGAACCTTGCGAAGGCAGGTCGCGATGATGCCGCAGTCTTGATGGTTTCTTTTGCCTTCTTCAAGTTGTTGATAAAGGACATGTATGTATCCATCACGGTTGGTTTTGTGAACTGGCGAATGTTTATTAAATCAATGATCAATAAGATGAACCCAAGATGCTCAGGAAATTTCGCCTATAATCTATTCAGCAGATAGGCGACCGCTGTTGGACATATAGGCCACCCCTCAAATTCTCACAAGGCCATATATTATTTTGGTGGTTAACCATAATCGCCACGCTAGGCAGGCGGGTTTGCAAACGAAGTATGGCTATTCAAGTATTTCAACGAAGGCCTTTGTTGCCCATATTTCGGATGTTCTCTTAGTCACCTAATTACGACATCCATGGGAGGAAATGGGGTAGTTGTATATATATTGTTGTAATACGGCCGAGCATAGAAAACAAGATAAACTTACCACTTCGAGAAAAACATCTCCAACTTTCTGTTGAAGATCCCATTGCTCAAGCCTTCGCCTCAGCTGTTCCAGGAATACTTGGTGCACATTCAGTATGCTCGGGACCTGGTAGAATATCTCGTCTACTAGGAACGCGTCCAGTAGACCAGAGTTCTCTGGAGATTTGAGAGGCTGGAGGTATTTCTGGAAATAGTAATTTAATAGTACAAGTCTTCAATCAATTATCAGAATATTACAAAACAAATTTACGATCAGCTACATTAAATTTTATTATGATTAGGTAGCATCGTTTAAAGAAAGAAACGTATAAGAAATTATTGTTTGATTGGTATTATAATAGATCAATGGTTCCCAGACTTTTTGTCTCATTTAATACATTCCAAAAGCTGGTTACTATTATATTGGTCCCTCGGAGCTAAATTCGTAAGTATCAATTCCTATAGCCATACTGACCCCAGACTGATCTGGTCATCTAATTCAAATATATAAACGTTAGTAATCTTTCGATAGAAAATAGTATCAGTTTCGTTTGGTATGAATCTGGAATGCTTGACTGTGAGTAGGTATAGGAACCCTTTAACGGAGAGGCAGCCTGGTAATGCTGTTACGTTGTTAGCAGTAAAAATTGAGTTATGGATTCACGGAATTGTGTTATATTCCGTAAACCGTATATGCTCGTTATTCTGGAAAATTCTCCGGCTGAATGGGACGCAAATGAGAGTGGATGTGCAAATTGCTAGTGACCTATATTCTCTATATCGATTTTAACAGTATTGTCTCTGAAGCAGTAATGGTTACGAATGACATCGTGAACAAATTGTAATGTTTTATTTAAAATTGTTTCTAGTACACGCTTAACTATATAAAAAGGTATTTTTGCTTAACGCTAATTAATAATATTAATATATATAATAACACACTCAGAGCCCCATACTAGGAAGAACCAAATATCGATTTTCATCATATCAATATTCACCCCGCCCGGGAATCGAACCTGCACACAAATAGCAAGTGTTTACTCAGTCCACATCACTGCCAACTGAGCCACGGAGCAGACAATAGGTTCAATGATTGTTTTTACTTTAGTAAAACATATAAGTTGAATTTTATTTCAATATTAAAACCTCTAAAAAGACAAAATGGCTGTAAGCGTTACTTAAAACACAAATTACGTGGTTACCTATAAGTAATTATTTTATAAATAAATGGAAGGCAAATATAACCAACAAGTTTATAAAACCAAAAAAATAACAAAGTTTGTAAAACGTAGACATTACCATCTTTCTTTCATTAATCCTTTGCAAACTTCTCAACTTAAAAGCTTAGCCTAAGCATTAATTATCCATAAAGTAAGCAAGCAAACTTCTTTTAATAAAATAGCGATCGATGGAGATTGGAGCCAGGTAATCCCCGTTCTATTTTTACATCGTAACTAACAATAGAGACTTGAGATGCATCTTGAGAGGGCTTGAGGTGTTGTCATGTCCTACTTAGAAATTGCGGTACAGGGCACAGTCAGGTCGGGACATTTTACTCCTCATTTCTCAGCCGAAAAGACGTCTACTGCTGGACATCCCCACAGATCGCCACAACGTTTATTTTACAGGTTAACTAATTTTGTATTTTGACAAACATTTTTAGGGTGGTTTTCTAAAATCTCTACGCTTGGCAGGCGGCGTTCGTAGTATGGCTGTTTAAACTTTTAAACGAAGGACGCTTTCCCGCCCTTCGCCCCCGCCCTTTAAGTTAAACCTAACGGGAGAAGATGGGGTGGTGGAATTCTATCGCGCCATCGCACAGACAAGGAATTAAAAGCTTTCTCTAAGTTTAAAACAAATTGTTACTTGACTGCTAATTGGTTAAAATTTTGACCGCTCGCTGGCATGCACTCCACGTATGTAACTCTCTACTCTTCATTTGTTTAGAGTCGTTATGTTATTCAGTAAATTCATAATTTTGGGTTTGTAAAGGGGGTAGTAAGTAGTTGGGTTAGTAAAGTAATTACTTAATTACCTTGACTAATATTTCCAGCGCTTCAACATACGATTTTTCAGTCTCGTAAAGCTCCACCACGACGTGAGTTCTTGTATCCTGAAACAATAATGAAATATTTCTTATGCAATTGTAAATTTTGTACATTTGACTTCGAGGCGCGATACTTTCCCAAATAAACTCCATTGTATTATGTATTGCAATAAAAAAAATAAGAGACTGAAAACTAAGGAATTTTCTTGCTTGAGGAATCTAAGGAATCTTGTATTTTTATATTCGTTTTTCTTGGGCGTAAACCCCTGTTCTATCATCAAGAATAGAAATAGGTAGGTATCAATACGTAGCATAAAACAAAGTCGATTTCGCTGTTTGAATATATATGCAGTTTAAATTTAAAAAATAAAATAAAAGATTTTTGTAAAGACGTGGGAGTGATTCAAGATGAGTTTATATAGATAAATATATGCACAATGCAGTAGTAGTAGTTATTCAATTAAACCTAATTGATCACTTTTTGACCGACGAAAAAAAAAGGAGGAGGTACTCAATTCGACACGTATATTTTTTTTTTTTTTTTTTTTAATGTATGATCAAGCATAACTTTTTACAGACTAGTCCAATTTTGATAATTCTTTTTTTAATCGACAGGGCATATTTTGAAGTGGGTCCCATAAAAATTTGGAAATAAAATTCCCACCCTAAGGGTGGAAAAATAGGGGTGACTTTTTGGTCGGCGGGTCGATTTATCCACTCACAGGTTGCATTTCCGTGTTACATTATAACTTTTGATACCTACATACAATATCTTTTGAAATGAAATAAAATCAGCCGAAAGACGTCCACTGCTGGACATAGGCCTCCCCCACAAATCGCCATACCGACCGGTCTTGTCGTCCCTGTAAACCATGTCGTCTGATTACTTTATGCGGTGTGACCACTGAACACCTTGTGGGAGAAGAAAATAATAAAACCCTAAAAGAACTGAAAAGCATAAAATAAAACTTTTTATCAAAAAATAGAACCGCCGAAAAAAAAACTGAAAAGCATAAAATAATAATCGAATTACTAAGTTCTTATAGTAATGTAGGGTATACCAAGTAATTTTGAGTCGGCGCCACAGATTCCTCGTACAAAGATCACTAAATTAGGTACCTTAAATTTAAAAAATAACCAAAATTAGTGCGCTGACGCGCATCAATCTTTACGTAATTAAGAAATTTGCTTGTGTGGCGCGCCGACTTAAAATTACTTGGTATACCCTACATTACTATAAGAACTTAGTAATTCGATTATTATTTTATGCTTTTCAGTTTTTTTTTCGGCGGTTCTATTTTTTGATAAAAAGTTTTATCATAAAGAAAAACATTTGTATCATTATTAAGCTGGCAAAAGAGAAAAAAACGATAAGAATCGCAAGGACAAGCTCCACAATACAAAGCTAAGTCCTATCTATTCAATCAATAAAGGTACCTTTCTGAAGCTTTCAATCAAATTTTGTGACCATCAAAGTAGTTTTTCGATGAGTGTCCTGTCCTATATCGAGGGTCGTTGGGCAGAAATAAAGGTCAGAAAATTTCGTTACGGTCCATTTTCCTTTTGAGATGTTATCAAATAAACTGCTAAGTCAACGTTAATATTGCGTTTTTTTCCACTTTGAAGGACAGGGCTCGCTCTATTCCCGGTAAGTAATTCTAAGAAATGAAACTGAAATTTTTGAATGAATTCTTATAAAATTTTCAAGTACCTAATATGTTTTGACCCGTAATTAACAGGCCAAGTCAAATACGTAAAACCTTTTCTTAAGGTGGGACCTCTCGGTATGGCGCGAAATTCAATTTTTTTCGCGTTTTTTATTTATTTTGGCGAAAGTACTTATTCATTAATAATGTTGTAGTGTGTAAAAAACCAACATTGTAAGACGACGTTTACTGATTTTGTGTTTAAGGACTAAAAGGCCAAAAATCAAGTTATGACCTTCATTATTTGAGGACTGGTTTATTTAGCTGTAGGTATGTTTTATAACTATAGAAATATCAAGAGAGGAATCAAGTACAGGGCTATGTATGAGTATAACACTCATAGCTTCTAACTAGGTAAACCCTAGCATTATATCAGTGACAAAAAGGATTTAAAAATTAATGAGAGTAGTTTCCTACTACCTACACCTTTAAAGCTTACAAGAACTATGCACACACACTTCACTTTTCCATTCTCTTGTTCAGCGTTTTTGTACAAAGGAAGTACTTTTTCTTTCTTCTAAGAACAATAACGTCTCACAGAAGCGGGTTTTTTTATGCAGACTTTTGCCTAGGGCTAGGTTAGGTCTAGTACATACTAGATGTGTTGATGTTGCTTTTGTGTTACTTACTACAAACCAGTAGACTCAAAGTTTTTTTAGTCGACGTCAATTGAATGCAGCAATATTTAATCAACAATATAAAACTCTTCCGTTACTGACTGACAGACAACGCACAGCCGAAACTACTGGGCGTAGCGGGCTGAAATTTTGCACGTGGGTTCCTTGGGAAGTGTAGAGGGGCACTAAGGAATAATTTTACGAAATTCCAATGAGAACGGGAATAACGGGATTTTTGTGTTTATAAGAAATCTGCGCGGGTGAAACCGCGGGGTAGCCTCTAGTTATTATTATAAGCTAAAGTTTTATGATTTTAAAAGCTTCGTTACTTTAACAGGGCTTTAAAGATAATGTATGTATTTTTGTCACACATAAACATAATGAAGTTGTTCAGGCGACCTGGTGAAGGTCACGGGAATACACTGGCTAAGGTTCGCATAAGTTCTGTGGGGAAAGCCTATGCCCAGAGTAAAAAGTAATCTTAATAAAATAAATACTTAAAACGGTCATATAGTAAAAAGTGCTTTTTAACTTTCTCAAAAGGGATTTCTTAAAATAATTTCAGTTCGATGTTGATGGCACGGTTGGCAGGGCGCCAGGTTGGATTACACAGGTGCTCGGTTCGACTCCCTAATAAGATTTTTTCTTGTCATTGAGATTTCCTTAATTACATAGTTGTACTATGATTTAAGATTTCAGGAGTAAATTTTTGCTCACACTTTTACACAATCTAAAACATTTCAAAACATAGTATAACACGAAGTCACTTTCCGCGTCTGTCCCTATGTAAGTATGCTTAAATGTTTTAAATTACGCAACTGATTTAGATGCGGCTTTTTTTTAATGGATAGAGTGATTCAATAGGAGGGTTAAGTATAATACATGCACAAAATAGTTACGAATATCGCCGGGTCGACTAGTACGTAATAAATGTAATATCATACACATAAGATATCAATTTAATATTGCATAATTTTTATGCAACATAACCAAACACACTTATTTTTAGACTTATTATTTTATTTACATATTCTTTAATCAGTTTTGCTAAATTAGATATTTAAAAAGTATGAATCTTGGTATTTATTTTGTTTAAGGGTGCTCGAAATACATCGAAACATTACCTACCAAAGTTGGCCGAAAATCAAATCGAGGCTCCGAAGTCACAGTCGAAATCTCTGTCAACTGAGCCACGAAGGTGGTCCTAACATTTTACTCTAAAGGTAGTGTGAACACGCAAAGTTGGTGCAATGCAGCTTTAAAGGTTTATGGGTCTGGACGCATTGCAGTTTGCAGTAACTGTGAGAAGAGAATATAGAACTTATTCAGTCAGTATACAGTAGTAACTGTGGTGTTTTGTCACTCATTGTATAATTATATTAGTATTAAGTACGGTACTAAATTGCTTAGTATAGGCTGCCAGTGATTTACCTTATCTCTGTGGGCTGCTATGCGGCTTATTAACGAAGATTTTTATAACAAATTTAAGTAATTTAATGTAATGGAATGAACCATGGTTTTGGTTATAGGAATTCCTTAAAGAACACGAAATGTAATGCATGTAATGCTGCAAGCAATGTTACTAAAAATACAGGTAATGTAAAATTCGTTTTTATTAGAATAAGTAATTTTTCTTCTTTCTCTAACCATACGTTCCAATTCCAACCTTAAGAGAAACAAAGAATATAAAAAACCGTTTTATTACACAACATCGAAACCTTCAGTTACGATTGTGTAGTCAATGTAACTGCAAATCTTATAGGCGTGTCGTAAATTTTTATACCCCCTACGTGACTTGATTGTAAAATTTTCTTTTTGTTACAAAACCCCTCACAATGGTATCATCGCATGGACATCTTTCTTATTTTACGAGATCTTCATACCTTTTGGGACCTCCCTTTATGAGGCAAGGGTAGGGTTTAAAATCTGGATAATCTCAGCTTTTTGAGTCGATCAGCAGAATTCAAATTATCTGTGTGGCTCTACATTTCTTTATATCGTTTTTTTGGTTAAAAAAAGAGCATTAAAGTAAATCAAAAGGAGGACAAAAGAAAATTGAGTTTCTCATAAATAAAAAAAAATGCAAAATTTGTTATAATGGTTCTGTCGTACCGAAAAGTTTTCTAAGGTTTTTTTAAGATTAGAAAAAAACACATTTTTATTTTTAACATTGTATCGTAATATTGAAAAAATATCAAAGAAAGGAAGCGTTGCGTAGGTAATGTATTAATTTCAATGTTATGTGTATTTTTCAAAGAAGCATACACATCCGACTTTAACCCGTAAACGACTGATTTCTATCTCACCTGGGCTGAAGTTAAAGCTGCCGGCAGTAAATCCTCCATACCACTCCTGGAGCTCCGACTCCCACGGTCAGAACTCTCGTCATCAGAATCCGATGCATGGAATGAGGAACTCACAGACCCTGGACTTGGATCACTTAGTCGAAGCTTGAGACAGTCCCTCCGCATTTTAGCGGAGTCACTAAGTTTTATCCTTTGAGACATTTGACATTTTGTTTGTATGCTCGTTATGGTGTTGATATGTTTTGCAACGTTTTTTGGTTACACTGTAGTTTTTTTGAGGATGAAAATTGCGTGGTTAGATACAAGAAGATGTTATAATAACGCAACACACTCAGAGCCCTTAACTAGGAAGAACCTGTATCTAGGATGCCCGAAACATATACTCATACAGATACGAACATTACAGCCAGACCGGAAACAAACATCGATATTCATCATACCAATGTTCGCCCCGCCGGGAATCGAACCCAGGTGCACACGCATCTCAGTCCACATCACTGCCAACTGAGCTAAGGATCAGTCTGACCTAAGATGGTTTCACATAACGCTTTTTTACATTTTTATTTGCTGTAAGTAGTAAGAATCTTTAGTGTAAGTCCTATTTTGGCCTAAAGATGAGATATTTATCTAGCGTGTTATTCATAAAGATACAGTACATTTTAAGTAGCTTTACTGGAGGTCTACTTCTCTGTTTTAATGTATGGTAAAAACGTGATATCCAGTCTAAATTGACTTAAGGTGAAATTAAACTTTTATAAAATAATATATATCAGACATACTTATAACAGCAGCAGTAGCATGACTGACCATTTATCGAATCTTTTTGTCACTTTTAACCTCTTTTGGCACAATCGTGATCTTAGTGCATTTTATCCGCATTTGGATGTAAAAAGCGAAGGAAAGATTTGATAAATGTTCGGTCATGCTACGGCCGGAGGATGTTAATTTCATGCTATTTAAAAAACTATAAATAAAGTTTTTTCAGCAATTATTACTAGCAACTTAGCGAGTTCAAATATAACCCAACTACTTAGCTTAAGCTCAAAAGTATAAAGCCCTTTTTAATTACACAGAAATACGAACTCGATCCCTGATTAACTGAGTTTAGTATATAGCTTAACTTTATAAAGGTTAACTCATGTCTAACAACGTTACAGAAAAATGTAATAAAATAATTTAGTCATGGCGAAAATGTTTCTTTTTTCAGATGTCTAGTAATTTTTTAAAACGTAAGTATAATGGAATCTATTTAATGTTTATGAAGTAAATATGATTGAAGAATTCTGCTGTAACTTCCTTCAATTTTTTTTTTTTTGGTTGTTAAATTTTACCTAGGCTATGCCAGTCTTGCACTGCACTACCCTCATACAATGACAAACATTGTGATAAACAATGATTGTTTAGTCAAAAAAGTCACAAGGATAGGATACAAGATATCACTTAATGAAAGACAATTAGACTACATTTCTAATGTAATTGGTATTGATACCTAATTTGGTAAAGTATCCTATACTGCGAGTGGCGAGGTGTTCAGGGTGCCCACCAATTGGCTCAGGCAAACAAATGTTTGCCTTGCCTTACGACAATGGTCGCCTGGAGACGCCCCCAAACGAGTCCTCCTTTGTCAAATGATTCTACTCCCTTTGAGTTTACAGCGTAGAGAAGAAGGGGGTAACAAAGTCTACTTTACAATTTATCTCTTTTTTTTTTAATAAATGGGAACTAAAATCCCAATTCGTTAGACAACAATCAACCTTTACACAGTAATAGGACACCAAGTCTCGTAAGGGCTCTTCTACACTAGTGTCGACCGTCCTTGCTTATTGTCCGCTATAACAAGGACGTCGACTTGACAATGTGTACGTTGTATCTAGTTACATGTTGTTACTAGGTTAGGTATGTATGAGTAGTGTAATGTTTTGTTTTCAAAATGTATTTCTAGGAGATTAATAGTAAAATTAATTATTGTCATGCCACTGTAAACGCTAAAAAGGTTTTTGATTGATAACGGGTGTTTCCGGTTTAGGCTGGTTAACCTAACTGATGTATTAAGTTTTTTGTGTTTTTTATTCAAATAAGCTCCAAACTTCTGGGCCATTTTGAAATAATCTTTTCCATTGAAACTCTACTCTTCATGATCACTGATGAACTAGGCTGTAAAATATTTTTAAAATGTTAGGGATCTTTAAAAAACGAAATTGTTATAATAAATCGATATTTTTGTTTCCTGGCTCTGGACAATTCTTAGGACCTTTACTCTGTTGTCTGTTATTATTATTGTTGAGAAAGGGTGCATTCACATACAACTCTGTTAACAAGCGCTTGCTGGCGCTGGATCGAAAATTTTATAGAAAAAACCCGCGCGGACATAGACGCTTGTTGCAGCGCGAATGTCCGCGCAGGTATTTTCTATACATTTTTCGAAACAGCCCCAACAAGCGCTTGTTACCAGCTCTGTACGTGAATGCACCCACACAGTACAAGAAGAATACCTTGATCTTTTTATAATAAAAATTTCATATTTTTTCCCTCTGATAATTAACTTCAGATCAGAAGCTGTACCTATTTAATATTTTAATTTATGATTCTTTACAAACATACCAAATTCAGTTCAGGGATGTTTGAATGATTCATTCAAAGATTTATTAACCCTTTTAAGATTTCGGTCGGGAGCATCAGTCAGTCAATCTGGTATTGAGATGTTATAACAATAATTTATTGTAAGATTAGGAATCACCTAAAGGAGTATTACAAATTACAAGTCTCTGTTTTAACTACCTACCTCTTGAAAATTAAGTGAAATATAAGAAAAAAATCACTATTAAAGAAAAGACTAACTACGTATAATGCTTGCATCAATTTTTATTAGATAATACTACTTTTACATCATTTATTCTTCTGTGAATCTGTGAAAGGGACCTGTGTCCGGCAGTGGACATCTATCCGTTGTGTTGAGTTCTAAATTCAATATTTAAAAAATGCTAAATTTTATTTTTATTTGATTTGATTTATTTCAACAAAGAGTATCTTTACATATATTTTAGGTCCTTAGGTATGCATGATGCAGCTAAGACATAAAAGTCTTTGAGTAGAGCTAGCTAGCCGTCAAGTAGGTATGTTCTTACAAAGTTTTTTTGTACAGTGGCGGTCTAGGACGGCGTAACAGATTTGTCTATGATCTTGTGTGTCCTAGTCTGTATTACGAAATAACAAGAGCTATTTTGCAATACAGAAAAACCGGAAGTGTTACGCCGTCCTAGACCGCCTTACAAAAAAATAGCAAAAACTACTAGAGCCCGTAGGTTTTATTAGCTTCAAAACAATTATTAATTTGCATCGGTCATTTTTCCACATGTCAATGTGATTAAGCGTGGTGATCATCGCAAACCCCCCACATATTTGTTATTGTGATGACCTGTAGGAAAGGCCTTATGTCCAATAAAAAAAAACCTTTCGGCTGAGAAGAAGGTCCTATATTGCAAAAAAATTACGTTAAACGTTAAAAAAATATAAAAATCCTATTCTAGGGCGATAAAGAAGAGCCTTCACAGCTAACTAGATGGAAAACTTAAACATTTTATTAATCAATAAAGTGAGCTACAAGAATTTCAAGGAAATAATAAAACTGTAGTCAAACAAACGATCGACAAGGACATCGCTTGTCTCAGACACGTCAACTTTTAGAGTGTTAACGCGGAAACTCTTAGGTACTAAGGCTAAGTAGGCCTAAGACTAGTTACAGGGCTTTACTGGTAATGGGCATAAGTTTGGATACAAAAATATCAATACATAGTATAAAATTAAGTCACTTCCCTATGTATGCTTAAGAAAGTATGCTTAAGTAAGTTATGTATGAGAAGAAAAAGCAGTAAGATGCGTACCGGTCTATTATTATTAAAAGTACATAAAAAACGAAGCTTTAAAACGTAGGTATCGCAAATATTTTAATGAGATAATAAACACTCATTAAGAAACAGCGAAAATACTGAAAATTTATTTGGAACAGGTACTTTTCTATGGAGAAAATTTTATTCAAATGTGTTATCCAAATTTCATTCAAGTTTGTGCGTGTTCTCCGCTTATTTTTTTCGATCCATAAGTTTCCCGTGCCATAAATAGTGGATGTATATTTAGATATCGAACGGTCATCTGCTGTTCGATACGGTTCGATGTTTGAATTTGTACGTATTTAGTATGTCTGTATGTACGTTTATGTTTACTATTTACCGCGCTGCCGACTGCGGCTCAAAATCAGCTTGTTTACATTCCTTAACAGAGCCGTTTTCGTCATCTATACCTTTTCTAGATTAAAAGAAGATTTCGCAGTACTTTTTTATACTAGACAAATTTCTGGTTTTGGTACAAAAACTAAAGTAGGGTGAAACTACATTATCTCAATCTACATTTCGACGGCAATATTACAAAGAGAAAATATTTTTTGTTTAACTCAAAATAGGCTTCAAAACTGCTATGATTAAAAAAAAAACTATTTGAAACCTGCATTGCCCCTGCATGTGTTGTTGAATCTGGCTGTTGTATAAGTATTTAAATGTATAATTATAGAGATCGATCAAAAAAGTTCGTTTCGCTACTTTCAGTTTGTAGGAAATATTGTGTACTTTTTTGTAGAAAATTTTGGAATTTAGACGAAAGACAAGTTTTTAAACATGACAGTGAAGATGCCATTCGTAGTTTTTTTTCAACCAGCAATGGAAATTAAAAAATTGATCCTTAAATGGTTTTACATTATACTCATTTTACTTTATCATATACATATAAAGTGACCTAGATTCCCACAATCCGGGTTCTGGAAAATTTTATTGACGTAGGACATCAGACCTTGCGAATCAACTTTGACATTTCATCTTACCCTCTCACTCCCACTCACATGATCCTAGATAGTGCTATCTCTTTCCTCTTATCTCTAAGGGCTAAGGTTGTTTTCTGTACTGAATTCTGTTTTTCAAAGGACTGAAAGATAATGAATGATGTGGGCGACTTCATTAAAGTTTCTACGGCTTTTTAATGTACTTTGCATTTTGTAATTTACTTAGTGGAAATGTCATGAAAATTCTATAAAAATTGTTAGAACTATTGATGATGATTTCTAGAAGACGATAACGATAATTACATAGACAACGTCAATAAACATAATAATAAATAGTAAATAACAATAAATAAATAGTTTCAAAGGTACTCTAAACAATGCCTACTTATTTAAAATGTCATTAAAATGCGAGAATATTCTAAAAAGACCCTTCATGTTATAATATTCTAAAAAACTTCATGAAAGTAAAATCTCATCGTAAATGGGTACATAACGCTAGCAAAATCCATAGATTCTCTCAGCAAAACCGTAAATAGAACCGGAAAATCAAATCATAATACGGTTAATCTAAGCACGCAATTTTCACAGCTCACCCTACCGGAGTTTATACCAGTATTCCCTTAACCATTTTGGCACAATAAACTTATTGCACTAAACACACTTTACAGGTAATAACATTTTTAAATTAGGAATGTTTCTTTTCGTTTTTGTATTGTTTTCTTGCTGTTTTTCAGCCAGTGTTGCCTAAATTTTGGCGGGAATACCGTAGCCGTCCCGCAAACCGACTTGGGAGGCGCCCTGCGCCAAACTGGCGGGATAAAACAGCTTTTCAGGAAAACTCGCATCTGAATTTTTCAGGAATAAACCTAAACATAAAGTAATAGAGGTCGTTTTTGATTGTGGTTTAACGTTGTTTTCGAAGAGATGTTTTTGTAAACCTGTCTCTGTCTTTACGTTTTGTTCCGTAGGGTGTTCTTTAATGAGGGTGGCCGAACACGATTCGCGAATAATGTGTTTATTTCTTATTTTTCTCTAAGTGGTTTGCATAATAATCAGCCTTTATTATAATTAAACTGATGTAAGAGTCTAAAAGCTTCATTTTGATTGGCTACTGGTATCGATCTATGACAGCCTGGTTATTTCAGTTGTCCCAGTTCTATCGTAAGGCATATTACAGTCGGTGCATATTGAAGCAGGTCATGCTACTTGTGTACTTACCTATTACATTTTCTATGAACTGTATTATAAATGTAAAAAGAAT
This sequence comes from Euspilapteryx auroguttella, assembly GCA_951802225.1. Lineage (NCBI taxonomy): Eukaryota > Metazoa > Arthropoda > Insecta > Lepidoptera > Gracillariidae > Euspilapteryx > Euspilapteryx auroguttella. The sequence continues at coordinate 6,672,363 of OX637660.1, read as the reverse complement.
TATTTTAAAAAATCATTCTCCTAAATAATAGTGACATTTCTTTTTAAGTAATTTTGAACTAATAGGCCTCATTTATCTTATACTAGTCGACCCGGCGAAGTTGGAACCGCCATACCTACTAAGTTGTTACTTACATACAAAGTTGCTTTCGGAAATTATTCGAATTCTTATCGACGTAAAAACCATCCTTGGACTTTAAAAACAACTAACATTTATAAAAAATAATTGGTAAAATTTGTCCAGGCGTTGTTGAGTTATGCGCTTACCAACACACTTTGCGACTCACTCTATATTAGAAATGAATATTATGCAATTCATTCGAATGCCAAAAATATAAGCCTTAATTTTTTTATTTTGAGTGTAACCTGGTCAGGTTCTTAAGTTTTTTGTTTTTTGCCTTTTTCATTAACCGAAATTGAAAAAAAAAACTTAAGTACCAATCCTAGAGAGGAAACAATGTTCGTTCCGACTCGAGATAAAGTGGCACTCTCTTTTATTCGCCCTTTTCCTCAAACGAGCGAATTTCCTGTTTTACAATCTTTCGAATAACTATTGTAGAAGTTCTTTATTGCAGTCTTTGAAGTCCTTTTCTTTTAGAATAATACCTTTGTGCAAATTAAAAAGACACAAATATAAATAATTAGTCAAGATCAAAACCAGAGTCCTAAAGTAGAAAAACTTATATAAACTAGGATGCCCTTAACCCATTACATCAGAACACTGAGAATCGATCACCAACATACCAACATTCTCCGCCGCCGGGAATCAAACCCGGATCTCTAGGTTCGATCACTGCGCCACGGATGCAGTGCAAAAATTGTTCTTACTTTTGACTGAATTCGATTTTGTGTCAAATCGAAATGCATCAATAACGCATCAAAGTCAGGGCCCGTACTCTAACTAACTAGAACATGTATCTAGGGTGCCCTAAAAGAAACAAATCCATACCTACTATAACCATAAAACGCACCCAAACAACCCAGGAAACAAAACGTCGATCCATCATAGCAATGTTTGCCCCACCGGGAATCGAACCCGGTAAGAAACGTAATAAGTCTACCTAGAAGGTATAAATTTAAAACAGAATAGTACTAAATCGAATAAGGTCACACAATCGCCTTTAGTGAAAAGAAAAATAGCAATGTGCCACTATAAAACTAAACGTGAAGAATGCTTTCAATCACTCATCATCATAAAAAATTGTAAAATCGAACGTAAAGTCGTTTTATCCACGCCTTTTATATTATACAAACATTTATAGGAACAACAGTGCGGGTTAGCGAGTGGCACTTTGGTTCACCATTTTTTAACCGACTTCAAAAAAGGAGGTTATCAGTTTGACTTGTATGTATGTATTATGTATGTTTGTCCGCGATTATCTCGAGTTTGGCTGAACCGATTTTGATGCGGTTTTCCCAGAAGTATTTGTTACATTCAGCAGAAGGTTTTAGTACCTATTTTAACCGAATTCAGAAAAGAGGGAGTTCTCAGTTTTATGTATGTGCAAATAAATTGAAGGCGGGTCTCTTTTAAAAAAAAAAAAAAAATTTATTGTAGGTATATTCGACTTCTCCGTAGCTCAGTTGGCAGTGATGTGGACTGAGTAAGCGTGTGCACCTGGGTTCGATTCCCGGCGGGCGAACATTGGTATGATGAATATCGATGTTTGTTTTCGGTCTGGGTGTAATGTACGTCTCTGTATAAGTATGTTTCAGCTACCCAAGATACAGGTTCTTCCTAGATAGGGGCTCTGAGTGTGATGTGTTATTATTATGTTTCTCATTCTCTTGGAAACCATGGGATGAAGGGGTTAGTGTAGATTCGCCAAGTGCTCATTTCGCCAAGTGTCAAACGCCGTGTATTTTCGCCAAGTAGATTTTTATTACAAAATTTTATGAAATACAGTTGGTTTCACTTATTTCTTAGGTACCTTTAAAAGTATTCATCCATGCATTTTACTTTAAAATTTATATTTAAAAGTACCAGGGCAACATAAACTAGTAGAATGTTATGTGCATGGAAAAAATAAAGTAAAGAAGTCAACAAATTGTAAGTTGTTATCTATTTAAAATTTTAAACAAGACAGCTTTATTTTATTTATAAAAGTTGTTTTATTTAAACAAAACATTATTGATATTATCGAGTTTGATGGTGGTACTGATTAAGGAAATTCACCACGAGTACCAGTGGTACAGGTTTTGGTGGTACTCGTGGTACTCGTTGAAAACTACCGGTAGCTTTATTATTCTAGCAGTTTTTTTTGTTGTTACTTTTTTTCCCAGAGCTAGTAAAAATATACAGTCAATGCAGACTCCACAAGTATATATGATATCAAAATTGTCACTGTTCAAAACATTTTCAATATTGGGTCAGATTTGACCAATATCCTTTATGAATGCTTCTTAAATATTGTAAAATATGTGACTCGTTCATTATCCACAAATGGCCATACCAACTGGTCTTGAGCATGAGCAACTCTCGTCCAGTGTTACTCCCGCAGCCTTCACTAGGTTGTATGAGCGCCTTGTAGAAGGTCTGCCTACTCTGCGTCTTCTTGTACGCGGTCACCACTCGATTACTTTTTGGGCATCTGCTCTCCGAGCTATTTTCCCTGCCCATTGCCACTTTAGTTAAGCAATTCTTTGGGGTATTGCGGAGACTTTAATTCTTCTGCGGATTCCATAATTTTAATTTGATTACGCAGGGAAAGTCTGAGCAAAACCATTTCTATTACCCTTTCAGTGACCATTTCTCTATTGCGTTTGCACATACTGGCACAATTTTCGTAGACATTCGCCGTTTATGTTGATGCCTAGATCTTTCCAGTTCTTGAAGATGCAGCGTTGAACAATCCCCGCTGCAGTAGAACAGTTTTTGAGCTGTGATCCTATAGTGTAACTTATATAGTGGCGTTTTTTTACAATCAATCGAATCAAAGGCTTTCTTATAGTTCACAAATGATTAGCAAGAGGCAGATTTTACGCTAGTGTTAAATTGGTACTGCATTAGTGAAACTAACTGTAATAATTTTGACGACTTGGCGAAAATACACGATGCAAAATAAATTATTTAATCACTTGGCGAAAATACACTCGATGTATCGAGTTGAAAAGTACTTGGCGAAATGAGTACTTGGCGAATCTACACTAACCCGGATGAAGTCCGGTCTCTTGAGAGGCGAGCAAGGGGACGAATCCAACTCCTTTCGAGAGTTTTGCTCTTTTGTTTATTATTTTTATTATTACATAATTCTTCCTTATGCAGTACGCATTAAGGTGGTAGGGTAGGTAAGTTGATGTACTGGCTACCTGTATATTATGTTACTAAGTATATCACGAGTTTTTTCAAAATAATGCCTAATGAGACTCCTAAACATAAAACATAGTTTTTTAAGTAACAAAAATATCTTACAAGAAGTATTCTAGGACAATAATTCATTTGAAATGGCAATATTGAGAAGTACAGATGGTTGCTGGGGCCGAAAAGTTCTCGAATGACCACGAACCGGAAGACGCAGAGTAGGCAGACCCCCTTAAGGTGGTCAGACGACCTGGTGAAGGCTGCGGAACCACACTGGATGAGGGTCGCTCAAGACCGGTCGCTATGGCGTTCTGTGGGGGAGGCATATGTCCAGCAGTGGAAGTCTTTCGGCTGAAATTATGATGATGAATTCATTATTCATTTGAAAGTCATTGAATTTATTTCAGTTTTAATTTCCAGAGGCGTCAAAACGCGGGAAATCAATGCCCTCGCAAACTGGGCGACTTGTCGACGCGACTAGTCGCCGCGTCTTGGCAACTCTGGAGCCAAGTGTGCGAAGCTTTATACAAAACGAGCTTTCCCGGCTAACTTCGTTACGCCATAGAATAAAATATAAGTATAAGACTTGGCTCTATAGACTTCATTCTTATGACTGCCCAGAATGGGCGAATAAAAAACCAAACAACAACAACAAACTACTTGTCAAAATATGTAAACAATGGGAAAAAAATTTGCACCTTTGGTTACATTATTTGATTTTAGGTAAGGATCCCTATTTTTTTTGAAAATATTATATAGCCTATGACACTCGGGGATAGTGTAGCTTCCCAACAGTGAAATTATTTTTTTAAACCGGTTCAGTATTTCCGAAACCTATTCGATGCAAACAAACAATCAAATCTTACCTCTTTAATAATGGTATAGATAGAAGATAATTGTCGGTCGCAGCCTGTCGTCGCGTCTGGTCGTCTAGATGTCGCTGTCGCGTGTGGCGCTAGTGTGCGCTTAGAACGCGCGATGTCTACTTACTGCTCACAGAGTACCTACTGAATCCGCAAGTTTATTAATGATTATTTATAAACCATCAGTCAGTAAGTTTTAAATAGAAGATAAAGATAATAGCAAAGGAATCCTTCCGAATTAGGCACCACGCTATTATGAGCGTTCCAAATGACGCACGGATGCGTCGACGTTGACGCGTCGGACTCGCGCGCGTCATTCTCTTGACATAGCAATGATTCTGCAAACCGGTGGTGAACTCGGCGTCGAGTTTTACTTCGTACTGTACGAATACGATACGTGTACGATAGTACAAACATAGGTAAATAAAAACATATCAAGTTAATCATAATATTTTAAAATGGGCTGCCGCATACGCCAAGTTAGGTAGTACAAGTACAAATAGGTTGGAAGCTACTAAAAACAATAAAAATGCTATTCAACATTGCTTACAAAATAATTCAAATTCTCCCTAAATCTGCTTATCGAAATGTATTGTCTACTTCCCAATATTGTAATCTTGCTGCCCAAATAATTACTTTGCGGGCAAACTGTTTGTGTTTAAATTGCTGACCATTACCAGATTGTTTGCAGAACAAGTAGCCTGATTGTTTTTATTGCTTACAAAGTATTTGTATGCTGGTCAAATTATTGAAAGGCTAATTTTTTTTGCTAACCAAATATTTAATGGTCTGCTAAAAATTTGCTTCCCAAAACAAATGGCGTGGAGGTGTAACAGAATCGCATCTTTTCACGCAAACTTCACCATTGAATTTTCTGAATGAATGAAATTTATCTCAGTTTAGTTTACATACGTTGTTTCTTGAATACTTAAATTCTCGAAATCTGTTGTTTTGTTGCGAGAATACGTAGGTAGTTTGTATTCTTAAAGATAATCAACTTATACATTTATAGATGAGACAGACTCACAGACAATTTACAACCTTAATCTTTTAAAAATAGTTTAAATTTCAATGTATTTAGATTATGATCGTTATGGGATAAAGAAATGTATGTAAAAGGGATTTACTATATATTTATAATAGAATTCTGAAAGTTGCACCCAAATAATGAAAAATTCAATTTTACGGCAAAAACTAATCAAACACAAAATACTAGTTAGATAATGAAGTCTAAGGACATCCATATTAATAATTTGATTTTGATTTTAATTATTTAGCTTCGATTCTCGTGTAAAGTTTTGGGGTTTATTTTTAAAAATCTATTGCCGGCCTGACAAAAAGCTCGCAATTTTCGTCCATATTGAAATTGTCGATTTAACCGGGACCTGAATTGCATGAGAAAAAAATGGTAAAAAATTAAGTAGGTACTAAAACAAACTTTTTATAGTGCTATGCTAGCTTCAATCAAAACTTTTGCCTGAAATTTCTTTGTTGTGTAAAATAGCATTGTTGAGCAAAGGAAAAGTTGTGAACATAACTCTCACAAAATGATAAAGCCTCACAACTTACTAAAGTGAAAAGTTATGTTCTTTGCCATTCTGTTTTAGCCTAGTTAGGTATATCAATTTCAAAGTATTTGTATCCTGGGGATCAAGTTCCTAATTAAAAAAGTTAGCTTGTAATTGTCTTGTTAGCGACATCGTTATTTATTGCTATTTTCTTTAGGCGTGCAAAAGAAAAAGCATTTGTTAAGCGGCAATGGTTAACGAAGTTGCAAATAAGAAAATTACGAGTCGATCGCGTTTTTAGTTAAGAAACTTTACCGGCGCCGGGCTATTTTGTTCGTATTTTTATGTTTTTCGGGCACCCTATATACAGGTTCTGCCAAGTTAGTGGCTATGAGTGTGATGCTGATCTTTGATCTTTGGATCACCCCGCTATTTCAATAAATAGGTCTCAAATACAGGGTGTTTGTTTACCAAAGCAATGACGTCATGCGGTCACCGTAACGAGCGCCATTTTATATTTAGATCCTCTTTTGTTTACATTCAGTTTATTTATAGCTGGATTTAATTAAACTTCCCAATGGGTATTGATTTATGTTAATAGTGCTTAATCGTTTAGACACTAGGTAGTTTAGGAATTTGGTTCCAAATATAGGATCAAAGGCGGCAGTTTTAGGTTTTGACAAAATGTAAACTTACTAACTGTAGTGAAAACTACCTATGGAATTAAAACATACAAGGAAGCTTTAATTTGCATTAAAATCAGGCAAATCAAAAACCAAAACACTTTGATAACCTTTTTTAGGGTAATTTCCTGCATTTTCAAGTATGCGATTAGAAAAAGATAAAAGAAAACTTTTTTAAGGCTCAGAGCTGATGCTCCGACGGATGACATATCTACATTATAGGTACAAAAAAAAACAAGAGGAAATAGCTGAATCGCTGAAAACACAAAATACTCGCCATCTTGTGTTTTTGGCTCTTTTTGTAACAATGGCTTTTCATAGCAATGCATCTAGTTTTATGAGGGATTTCCAGCGAAGCGTTTTGTCATGCTATGGTTACTTTTAATTAGTAATAATTTTTGACGAATCTTACGTGTAAGTATTTCTGAAACATATTTACATGAGATCCTTACTACAGTCCTCAGAAAGTAATAGGTCCGTTTTGACAGATGATAAAGACCCTAAAAATGTAACGTTATTAGAAAAAATATTAATCACCTAGCTAGGGTGTCTAGTCTAGGCGATTAACTTTTTAACCGACGAAAAAACAAAAAGGAGGAGGTTCTCAATTCGTCGCGTATATTTTTTTTTTTTTATTTTTTTTTATTTTTTTTTATGTATGATCACGCATAACTTTTTACTGTGAGGACCGATTTTGATAATTCCTTTTTTAATCGACAGGGTATACCTTAAAGTTGGTCCCATAAAAATTTGAAAATAAAATTCCAACCCTAAGGGTGGAAAAATAGGGGTGACTTTATTGTTCACTCACAGATTGTATTGCCGTGTTGTGATTTACATGATAACTGCTAGGTATAATTATGAGTCTTTTTTATATGAATGTTAATAATCATAATCTCAGCCGATAGACGTCCACTGCTGGACATAGGCCTCCCTCAAAAATCGCCTCACCGACCGGTCGTGATCGAAACTCATTCTGTTAGTCCCTAAACCTTAACCAGGTTGTGTGGCCACCTTGTGGGGTGCGACCACGCTGTGGAGGTTGATTGGCTGGGGTCAAAAAAATTAGCCCAAAAAAAACTGAAAAGCAAAAAATAAAAACTTTTTATCAAAAAATTAAACCGCCGAAAAAACTGAAAAGCATTAAATAATTGGGAAACATTTTCTATTAGGACTTAATTTACTCACTTCTTAAAGTAATTTTGGTTAACCAAGAAATTTTGAGTGGGTGCCACAGAATCAACGAGTAACGATCACTAAATTACCTGAAATTCAAAGAAATAACCGAAAAACGTGTGCCGCCGCGCATCGCGCTATAGGTAGTTAAGGAATTTGCTTGTGTGGTGTGGCACCGACTTAAAATTTCTTGGTTAGCCAAAATTACTTTAAGAAGTGAGTAAATTAAGTCCTAATAGAAAATGTTTCCCAATTATTTAATGCTTTTCAGTTTTTTCGGCGGTTTCATTTTTTGATAAAAAGTTTTTATTTTTTTTATTAAGTAAAATTTTACAGTTCAAGAAGGTACATTTTAGGCTCTTTCTCAACGGACCTATTATTTTGTGACGATTGTAGGTAGTTCATTTATACCATCGTTATTCTCAGCTAATACTGTTTATAGGTTAAAAGTTAGGGTGATTCATAATAATATATTTTCGACTCCAATAAAATCAAAGTATAATTTGTACAATTATAATTATTTTGCAGATTGAGTGAGTAAACAAGTCGAAGGTTTTAACCTTTTTGGGGAGGGGTGTAGACCTTGGCCTATATAAGGAAGGGAGGCTGTATTCGAGTAAGCGGAAAATTTTGTACAGTGGCGGTCTACGACGGCGTAACACTTCCGGTTTATCTGTATTGCTAAAATAGCTCTTGTTCTTTGGTATTACAGTCTAAGGTGCAGAAAAACATAGACAGAAGTGTTACGCCGTGCTAGTCCGCCACTGTACGTTGTTTTGAGTAAATATGCAAAGAAATGAAAACCCATGCAGCCAAGTTTTCAGTATTTTATTGCTGCAATTGTTTAATTTTTAATTTAAAACTGAAATCAAAATATTTTCATGCCTTCTTGTGATGGTGACAACGATAGTCTCAGCTCAGACGGTTCAAATATAATTTTATAATATGCAAAGTATCAAAGCCATTCTGCCAAGTTTTTTTTTTTCTAATACAACAATGTAATGTGTTTTTTTTATATATCGACTGTTTACAAGCCTCTTAAATCCGTAAGAAACAATTCCAGGAATGAGATACAGCTTTAGCATAACATGATCTTGCTAACAAGTGTATTGACTCTTATTACGTGTTTCGTAAGGTTGAAGGTGTTAGTGGTTTTACTTTTGACTGTACAACAAAAGTTTTATCTGATGGGATCGGGTCATTGACTCTCGATGAGCTAATGATTTAGTATTTTAGCATTAAAGCGATCTGGATGCTCGGCATTTGCGCCACTCTTTAAAAAAGGGTAAATTTATCCAACACTAGCTGTGCTCGCGACTTCGCGCGACGCGACGCGACTTGTATGGAAAAGTTACTACAAACATTTCAAAACCAAAATCAGCTAAATAGGAACAGCCGTACTCGAGTTTTGGTGATAGTTAGATAAACGAACCGCAATTGGTTTTTATATAAAGATATATAGCGAGATTATAGCAAGAAATGTCTGACAGTCTACTTGCAAGTGAAATCCCAAAGAAAGTGCTACGGGGCTTACACTTGCAAGTCATACTGGTGGACATTTCTCGCGGAAACTTCCATGAAGGTGGAAACGCGGCCTAAGCCAAGTGTGAGTTAAATTATATAACACGAGCTTTCCCGGCTTACTTCGTTACGCCATAGAATATAAGATACTACAAAAGACTTGGCTCTATAGACTATGTTCTTTTGACTGCCCAGAATATCCGAATAAAAAACAAACAACCTATCAAAATATGTAAACAACGGAAAAAATATTGCACCTTGGGTTATATTATTTGAGTTTAGGTAAGGATCCCCAATTTTTTTGAAAATCTAATATAGCCTATGACACTCGAGGTTAATGTAGCTTCCTACCAGTGAAAGAATTTTCCAAATCGGTTCAGTATTTCCGGAGCCTATTCGTTACAAGCAAACAAATCTTTCCTCTTAATTATATTGGTATACATAACAATGTCTCCAAATTTTACTTTCCAATGAGGCAGTTACAGTTTATTGCTCTACATTTATTATTAATTATTTATACTAGTAGCTCTACATGTGGACCTTGCGGATTTGACTCTACATAACCTAAAATCGCAATAACATTTTGCTATTAAACCTGTCTCAGGCACTTTAAGTGTTATAGCAGACAACTTTTTCAAAATTTTCCTTAAAATGAGAAAACCATCTTTACAAATTCATAATATCAAGACATTATTGACGAGTTGCTTTTTTATATAGGTACTTAGCTAAGTACTTACCCACTTGTAGTTTTTCATAATATGTCAGAGTGGTGCTTGTGTCAAGGGATAGTTATAAGTTTGATCTCTAAGGAAGTTTAAGATAGATTGCGTTTGGTAATAACGTTTTAGTATACTTAGTCTTTGTTTTATGTACCTGTACCTACTTTATATTGTTAAATACTGATTGATTGATGACTTACCTACTTAAGCCGGGAAAGCTAGTTTTATCATAAAACTAGCTTTCCCGGCGAACTTCGTATAGTGCCCGCCGTACCATATTAAATGAAAAAAATGAAATTGTAGTTTTTTATCCTTTTAAACCTTCCCTGGACTACTACGTATATTTCAAAACAAAGATCAGCTCAATCGGCCCGTTCGTTCTACCACGATTCATTTTTATATAGATAGTAGAAGTAGATAGATACCCTAGTAGATATTAAAAGTACTTATTCACAAAACTAAAATAAATAATTAATTTGATAAGACAGGATACCGTGAGGATAACAATTTGAACGAACGGTCTCTCACTCAATTCTATGGGAGCCCGGATCTATCAAAACTCTAAACCAATCTTTCTGCATAAAAAAAGATTTGACAACTGGGTAGTTTAGTACCTATGCTGAAGTGCCGTCTACCGCGCACTTGGACACGTGAAACAAGAATAACTATAAATTTGCGGAAAAAAAAAACTAAACAAAAAATAGAATTTCACAACGCTATAGATAGATTGGCGAATTACATAATGATTTGGGAGTTGGGATTCCTTGGCAATGACATTCGGTTCTTAGCGAGACGTTAGAAGTTTAATAAAGCGAATATCTACTGAGTAAATTTTTTGAATAAAACCTCTAGTAGGACCCAGGTTCTCTCTCTAGACCTAGTCTAGAATGCGTGGAATAAAGACACTGTCGTGTCCGACAACGGCGATCATCGGCATAATTAGGAAGATGTTTGTGTCGCGTGAATTGGTTTGGATTTTAATGAAATCTCTAGTTGGAAATTTGCCGTCTGGCGGATCAGAATATCAGCACCCCATTTCTTCCTGTAGGTGTCGTAAAAGCCGACTAAGAGAATTTCCAAAGGCCGGGCAGTGCGTCCTTCATAGAAAAAAATATACAGTCATACCACGCTCGGACACTTCATAGAAATAAGCGCGTTGCTTCGCGCACAGCCGAAACTCGTGTACGTGCACGCGTATCATGCTTGTGTGAGTGAGATAGGACGTGCGACGCTGCTTTATTTGTACTGAGCGGTAACTTAAAGGTAACCGAGAGCTGGGGCGCCGCACTTGCTGAGGAAGACAGGGAGTGTCCATACTGTATGTAGTGCTATTTATTATACTGTGGTCATACTGTGATCGCCTACCCGCCTTCCAAGCGTGGCGATTACGGCAAATTCCCTCCACAATGTTTGTCCTGGTGGTAATCGTTGGGGGAGGGAGACCTATGTCCATCAGTAGGCGTGTACTTAAGGGTTGTAATGTAAAAGTAGCTCTCTACTTCTGAAAACAAACCCACTCTCTTATTCCTAAGTGTCAATGTATCGGCTGCCCTATGGCATGGCTTTAGTGGCAATGCCTATTATGCATAAAAAAACTAAAATTTTGAACCGATTAAATAAAATTACTTTTTTTCTTATAAAAAGCGTAAACTGCTTCTTAGTTACGCGGCAATTTAGTATGAAAGTTGCTAGCGCGCGACAAATTACCCCATAAATTGTCCCCGCCGAGGTGTTGCCAACTTCACTTATATGGCGATAAAAAAGATTAAAAAACACACTCTTTTTTTACTTTTGGTCATGCTAATTTGATTTTTGTAAGATCTGTTTAATGTTTGTGTAGATTTGCGTCAAGAGGGGTCCGGAGTCCAGAGTTTTAATTTCTTCGGGTGCTTACCGGGTTCCTTTATGACAGATGCAGTATTGGTCACCTTTTTTTTTTTAAGGTGGGGAAACTCCGAACGAGTACCCTGCGATCCCGGCGGGAGTCGCAGGGTTATGTGGGGTTTGCAACCACTAAAACCCCGCCGGTGTTCTCCTCGGCTGTTAGCAAGAGGGTCACGCACGGGTGATCTTTCGATCGTTATGTTCAACTCCGCGACAGTATTGGTCACCTCGAGGTTTTTAGTCGGTGCGAGTCCGAGATAACCTTCTCCCTCCCCCCGAGCATCCTCACAAAAATAACAAGATTGGAGGGCACTATACAAGAAAATACACGTGCAATGAAAAATGTTAAAGTTTATAAGTTCTAGACTGAATTTTATCCACGTTATTACTCGGAGTCACTCGGAGATAATTGTATTTCGTCTCGGAAAATAATTGCATCGCTATTAATCAGTTTCTAGCTAGACTACCAGTTATTGTAACATATAAACGTTTGTAATGACTTACTTGTAAGTACCTAGGTGTGTTCATTAAAGAAAAAGGGTTTGTAGTCTCAAAATAACTACCAGACAAGAATGAGCGGTTTTCGAACTGTCACTTTTAGTTACAGAGACTGCCATAAGATGGCACTAGCAATCAGGTTTAATGTCAAATTCTATATGAATTCAATCAGTCAGGTCAATCAGATTTGACGTTGACATTACACCTACATACATTGGCTACACAGTGCCATCTATTAGCATTCTCCTAGAACCATTAAAACTGTCAAAAACGAAAACCCCTCATTACAGAAGAGAGGAAATTCAAAAGGAGAAATCTATTTTTAGTATGTAATCGAAACTAAATTTATGGTAAAAAGGCGTTCACTTACGCCAAAACCGGCGAGGTGTCCAGTTTTTAACTTTATGACAGTAATTTGGCGTCACTTAAGAACTAATTTATACTTAAAAGCCTTTTAAAGACTTCAGAATCATAAGCGGAAATTGTTTATAAGTAGCGCATTAACCAATTATTTTAAATCTTATTTGAAGATTTGCAAATGTCTTGATATAAGGTGATAATTACGACATACAGAAATTTTATTTGTTCTTTAAATTCACACAGGCTGCCATTCATAATTACATAATAAGAACAAATTAAAAAAAAAACAACAGTATTTTGCTTAAAAATATAAAATTGTAGGTACGTATATTAAACACTGAAAAAAGCAGCATTAAAATATTTATGAACTATAATGTCATGTCAAGTCATCGAGGTAATCATCAATCAATAATTATAAAACTCTTCCGTTACTGACTGACTGGCTGACTGACAGACAACGCAGAGCCGAAACTACTGGGCGTAGAAAGCTGAAATATGGCACGTAGGTTCCTTGGGGAGTGTAGGTGAGCACTAAGTAGGGATTTCCCGAAATTCCCACGGAAACGGGATTTTTGTGTTTATGAGAAATCTGTGCGGGAAAAACCGCGGGGCAGCCTCTAGTCTATATATATAAAACTCTTCCGTTACTGACTGACTGACTGACAGACAACGCAGAGCCAAAACTACTGGGCGTAGCGGGCTGAAAATTGGCACGTGGGTTCCTAGGAGAGTGTAGGTGAGCACTAAGAAAGGATTTCCGGAAATTCTCATGGGAACGGGAAAAAACTGGATTTTTGTGTTTATGAGAAATCTGCGCGAGTGAAACCGCGGGGCAGCCTCTAGTTTATGTATAAAAATACGTTTATTTAGTAGAAGAAAACAATATTTATAAAAATATAAAATCTTCTTACTATAATTCAACACTAAACTTATACAAAGCGAAAATTTAACCTAAACAAATAATAAAAAGCGACAAAATACCAAAAAACCTTTTTATTTTGTAAAAACAAGGTGAAAGACACGTCTTTATTAAATCATTAAAATAGTAATCAATCCTTCGTTTAACCGTGAAAATATCATCGCCTTGAAGTTTATTTTTAGTTTTATAATATTTTCTCTTGGCGCCATTATAAATGTTTAGTAAATACAAAATTAAACGGAAAACATAGAAAAATCAACAGTTGGCTGGGAATAAGATTTATTGTCTTCAAATTCAAACTATTCTGTTTTGCGTAGATAAATCGGTAATAAAATTATATAATTATGTACTATTATTAGCTACTATTTATAAAACTGAATCGTGGTTCGTTAGTCTCGCTAAAACTCAAGAACGACCGAGCTAATTTAGCTGATTTTGGTTTTGAAATGTTCGTAGTAGTCCAGGGAAGGTTTAAAGGGGAGAAAATATGAAAAAATTAAGGTGAAGTAAGGTAAAACCAGAACTGAATTTTTCCATATAAAAAGGCGCGATACGAAGTTCGCCGGGAAAGCTAGTAAAATATAAAATGTCCCATTTTATACATTATTATTACTAGCCCATGTTGTCCCACTGCTGGACAAAGGCCTCTTTCTCCTCCTTCCACACTGCCCTTCTCCATTTTATACATTAGGGTAACTGATACGTCTTAGATTGGAAAGCGTGAAAGGTTTTCATATGAAGCTTAACTTAAAAAAGCTGTTTTCGTATTTATTTATTTTTGTTACAAATGCCTTCAATAACTGACATATTTTATACCACATAATACATAATAGTATCAACTGAGAGCTTTCTCTTTTCCGAATTCGGTTAAAATAGTACTAAAACCTTCTCCTGAATGTAACAAATACTTATCTTAAATCCGCATCAAAATTGGTTCAGCCAAACGCGAGATAATCGCGGACAAACATACAGGTCAAACTGATAACCTCCTTTTTTGAAGTCGGTTAAAACTGTACTGGAAATTCTTTTGTTTCATTGACGTGCATATTTCCAAATTATAAACTGATAACCTCTATTTTTTTTTCAACTCCAATTTTATAGAACTCGTTCATCTATTCTTCAACGACCTCGATTATGAACTTAGTAGGTATTTATTAAACCCTTTTTTCCAATAGACTGATCTAGGACTGCCGAGTCTGGGAAGACTTGGATGAGATTGACAGCCGATAGAGCGAACTGGAAAATAATTGGAGAGGCATTTGCTCAACAGTGGGCTGATATGTGCTGAGGAAGAAGAAAAAGAAGGACTGCCAACAGCCAACAAGATGGATGAGTAAAATAATAAATTGACAAGATACAATATACAACATCACACATAACACCTGAACATAAATAGAAGCAACCCTCTGCCAAGTGACCAACCGTCAAGACCAATTAATAAATGTTACACCTTAGTGAGACGCCACTTGTTACGTTTCACATAATATATTAATATTATATATATTAAGTATGTATATTGAATATTTATAAACATATTGAATTTATAATTGTACTAGAGGCTGCCCCGCGGTTTATCCCGCGCAGATTTCTCATAAACACAAAAATCCCGTTTTTTCCCGTTCCCGTGGGAATTTCGGGAAATCCCTTCTTAGTGCTCACCTACACTCCCTAAGGAACCTACATGCAAAATTTCAGCCCGCTACGTCCAGTAGTTTCGGCTCTGCGTTGTCTGTCAGTCAGTCAGTCAGTCAGTCAGTCAGTCAGTCAGTCAGTCAGTCAGTAACGGCAGAGTTTTATATATATTGATTGAACTAGGCAATTCGGCGAACTTCGTACCGCCTAACCTGTATTTTGTGAATGTATTATATTTATAAACCTTCCTATTGAATCACTCTATCTTTAAAAAAAAAACCGCATCAAAATCCGTTATAGGCATACTGTATGGAGGTGGAAATCCTTTCAGGACAGGGATGTGGAAAGAGGAAAAAATGCCCTTCGTCCATCAGTGAGACATTAGGAAGCTTTATAAAAATAATCGTACATACTCTGCCTTTGTTAGCATTGAAACCAAAGCTCCTGGTGCATGTTGTTAGCATTACTATTAGCACCTATAGCACTATTGGTTATTTAAAACATTCGAATCTATTTTCTTTACTGAATTACAGTTTCATTTTGCGCGCAAATAACATTGAGTTTTTATTTACTTTTAGAAGGTTGCAGGGAGAACCACCTATATTGTAAATAGTATATTGTAATATGTGTCAGTGAGATAAGACGCGCGACGCTGCATAATTTGTACTGAGCAATAACCCAGAGGTAACCAAGGCGAGAGAGCCGCACTTGCTAACGGAGGCAGGGAGTGCCCATACCGTATTGTACTATTTATTGTACTGTGCTAATAAGGAAGCTTTTAGACATTGTAATAGTCCATTCTATAAGCAACACTTTGCTTATCTCTATAGATACTATTGAAGTGGCTTACTGTTACCTACCTGATCGAAACCCGTTGCATCGTAGATCCAAATAACCTAGAAACAAGCGCAAACAAACATCGGCCGGCGCTGTACAACGCTACTGACCCATTTCGATGCTGAGCTTTATGGAGTAAAGAACTTGCAGATGGATTTTCTACTAAAAGCATTATTTCCAGAAACTGGGGTTTTTAGTGTAAGTAACTGAAATCATCAAGAATTCCTTGCTGATAAAAAAACATCCTTTGCGCAACGCATCGTTGGTAGAAAAGCTCCTTGATGGTGACGAAAGAAGGCTTCGACTAAATGAATATATTAAAAACTAAAAACATTAGATACCTAGCTGTTTCAAATGTTTAACATGACATTGATGAAGATTTCGTGGGCCATCTCTCTCTACGCATTATAGAAAAACCTGATCCTTCTTACCCCTCAAATGTAATTTGATAAGATCTCAGTTACCATCTTCGTATATCATAATCAAACTAAAAAAATAAAGTTTAACATTATTAAGTGAAGACGTCTTGATCTTATGTTAAGTTTACTACGTGGGTCCAGCTCAAGTCGGTGCAGTGATCCTCTCGTGAAAAAAAAAAATTATTATTTAAACTTTTTATTTATATTAAAAATAATAATATAAAAGGATTTACAATTAAGAAAAAATCTTAAAAGTAAAAAAGATTGTATACTTTAGTTTTTTTTTGTGGGCTCAGTCATTGATCTGTTGCCTCTTGCCTTACCCCTTGGAGAATCTATAGGTGTCAGATTATTGTTATATTATGTAGTTTATCTTAGCATTAAAGAAAATCTATGAAATCACATGAAAAGTTAGAAAACTGTCTGCACTCAATAAAGTTCATTGTCTGGGTTTCGGGCTGAGTCACCGACTGACCGATTTATGACCCAACTGATCTCTTGTCTTACCCTTTATTCTTAACGACATAGGGTTGATTTTCTAATAAATTATTTAAAAACGGTAGTCTTATTTCGTGGTGTACGAACAAAGTCCAAGCAGAGGAAAATTCTATAATTGTAATAAAAAGCGAAATATCCGATTTATTGACTAATACTTTGTAATTTTATTGGGTTTCAGAATGTAGCCACTTTGTTTGTTTAGAAAATTAGAATCGCTTGAATTTTTGAGATACCGTAAGTACAAAAGCGCTGTTGTGAGTATTTGTTTTGACTAAAATTTTGACAAAATATCGCGTGCCTAGCTGGCGTGGAAGACAGTTTTCCGAAAAAAAAAAGATTACAAGAAAAAAAAAATGCTTTGCATTTAACTTTTTTGTTTTCATTTAATATAACATTTTAACCGAAGATTTTAACAATATAAAGTTGTATTTCGCATTGGAGTTAAGAATTTTATTACTAACAACAGTCTCTGTGGTATTCAGTAAGGTTCAGCTCCGTGGTTCAGTTGGGTGTGACTTTGACTTCGGAGGGCGGAGTTCGATTCCCGACATAAGCGAACATTGTTCTATGATAGATATATCGATGTTTGTTTCCTGGGTCTAGGTGTGTTTGTCTCTATTTTAGACATACTAGACACAAGTTTTTCCAGATTCAAAGATCTGAGTAAGTTTATTAAAAAAAACTATTTTACACTACTGTAAAAAACTATTTTTTTTTTTAGAGAACATTTTTTTTAATTGATTAGTAATACCCACAGCATTGTGGATAATTAATTGAATATACTGCCTTTTTTTTATTTAGGCGGGGAAACTCCTGACGAGTACCCTGCAGCTCCGGGAGGACTTGCAGGGTTATGTGGGGTTCGCACCCACTAAACCCCGCCGGTGTCCTCCTCGGCTGTTGGCAAGGGGTTCACGGGAGATCTTTCGATCTTTATGTTCAACTCCGCGACAGATACATACTGCCCTTGCAGTGATGCCAACTTAGAGCTTCCTTGAAATCATAAAATCTCGATAATTTTTCAGAATAATGCTAGGCAGTAAAAAAAAAGGTTATTTTTAGCCCGGAACGGTTTGCCGCAAATATTCACAAACAGGACGTTGACGGGTTTAATGTCTGAGACTTTATACCTTATTTTTTTTGAGTCAATAATATTTTATAAAAATACGAAGAAATTCATGAAAAAAAGGCCATTTGATTTGCTTTTAATAAAGTTTTCATGTTTTACTGTATTTTTTTGTTATGAAAATATGCGGCATAGGTGACCCGGATTGCACCACCCTATTTCCTGCCGAGATTGTCGTGAAATGTGACTAGGGGATATCTGAAGGAAGGCAGAAAAGCGTCTTTCATTGAAAATTTAAAAGCCATACTGCGATCGCGAACCGGCTACTAGGCGAGGCAATTAAGGAGTTTTGGCTCTTCAAGCTTTAAACGAAGGACGCTGCTGCCCGTTCTTCGTTCGGGTGTTCCCTTAGTCGCCTTTTACGACACCCACGGGAGGAGAAAGATCGCCAACTCATGACAAATATTAGTTTTTAAGATGCACATCTGTAGTCTTAGGGCAAACGGCTCTACCACAAAAAGAGTTAAACCGGGTCTTAATCACTAGACTAGGTTTAATTCACTAGTTCGTCATACAAATTGGTGATTTTAGACCGGTCTAACTTTTTTGTGGTAAGGGGTTTAACTTTTGACGTTAATTTGAGGAATAATTTTTTTTAACTGTAACTACTTCACGTAGCTGATTTAATTATTATTATTAGTTGGCTAAAAAAGGAACAAATTATTCGTCTTTGTTCCTTCAAAATTCTCTGAATCCACCTCTTATCATACATCAGCCGGGCTTTCATGAAAACATACATCAGCAATTCAGTTCAGCTCGTGAAAGGATCTCTTAACATCATCGTTGTGGAGGTCAGATGTTGTTGCTTTATTATTGTTACTGAAGCCAAATATTTTGTCGGTTGAATTAATTTTGTTAACATACCAAATGATTTCTGATTGTAAGTACTTGCCTTAGTATAGTGTGTGATTAGTTAGTTTGGGTTCTTAAAAGTTGCTAATCATTTATTGCTACACATCATCGCATTTTCGAGTGCCTCAGTGGTTCATTTGGCAGTGATGTCGGCTGTGACGCGGGAGCACCAGATTCGATTCCTGGCGGGGGATTTTTATGATGAACTAGAAGCTGCCCCGCGGTTTCACTCACGCAGATTTCTCATAAACACAAACATCCAGTTTTTTCCCGTGCCCATGGGAATTTCGGGAAATCCTTTCTTAGTGCTCACCTACACTCTATAAGGAACCTACATGCATAATTTCAGCCCGCTACGTCCAGTAGTTTCGGCTCTGCGTTGTCTGTCAGTCAGTCAGTCAGTCAGTCAGTAACGGAAGAGTTTTATATATATTGATACCTATCGATGTTTGTTTCCCGTTCTGGGTGTATTTTTTTACTTTGTCTTTGTATGAGTTTCGGGCACCCTAGGTAGGATAGTTTAAAAGTTTTCGACGAAATAAGACGAAATTTGATGTTTTGTGTAAGATTATTCATCCATTAATTCAACATTGTATGATAATGATACAATAATTAGAGCCAGACACACAAATTCTATTACCTAGAACAGATTCAGCCAACTAGAATTGCTATACTTTATCACGGATTTTAAACAAGCATTTACGATTTCCTAGAACTAAATTTGTAGGATGTTACGATTCGCTTACTGTGTAGCATTAATCTACACTATTAGCAATCCATTTATCTCGATACATGTAAGTTCGCATATACCTAAATGGTATATGGATTAGTCAGATCTGAATTGATCCTAAAAGTAGTACTTTCATTAGTTTTATTTCTTAAATTAGCAAAAAAAAAATGTTTCTTTTAAATTTTCGGTGCTCTTAAAGCTTTTTAATGTACCAAACCATCTCTATAAAACAGCTGTGGTCTGACTCACGCGACATTGGACTGCTCGCGAGTTCATGAGAAGCTGCGGAGAAATATCACTCGGCCCCGAAATTAACTGCTGATAAACACAACCCGTAACCTCAAACGCATTCTTTTAAAACACGATTATAGTTCAGTTCGAGATACAATAAACATACTAAAAGATATCTTTGATCTAGGTAAATTGATATTACTCACATTGTGCTGATGTAGTGTGATGACCACGTTGTCAAATGTCGTGGTGTTTGACAGCGCTTCTGAACTGCCCCTCAGTAGCTCGGCCAAGAGGTCTGCCCCTGGCCGCACACCAGCCAGCTTCGACGGTGAAGACGTAGCACGGACGTGGGTAGGCCCACGAGCTCTAGTTCCAATCGGCCCAGTCACTGCACTAGTCTTACGACCTGGCACTGTCGCGTCAGATAAACTCCTACGACCCACTTCCACTGAACGGCTTGTCGGAGCCTCTAAAGTCCGCCCGAAAGCTCCACGCGCTATGTGCCTCCGAGCCTCAGCGTCCGAAGCTTCGGAAGGACTAAGTGGAGAGGGCGACGCAGTTCTATCACGCGAACACTCACTTTCAGAGGGAGAATCACCACGTGACGTCACACCAAACTTCCTTCTGACTCTATGAGAATCTTCATCCCGTTCATCAGAGCTCTGATGGGAGAGCCGTGCTCGCCTCATTCTTAATTCTTCAGATCGCGGCCACAGTGATATCGGTGCGTCGCAAGGACTAGGTGGACCATTCGTGCAAGAGTCGTCTGACTTATCTCCCATCAGAGATGAAGTCCTCGCTTCAGCTGATAAACGCATGTCTTGGAAGGACGCTTCACTACTTTGACGTTTGCTGCCGTTGACAGATGGAGGAGGGTCTTCCTCGCCCCCGTCATCACTAGCGGTTGTGATGTAAATTCCTTTTCTTCTTTTCGTTTTATCTAGTGGTCTCCTCCTTTCTCTGGCTCCGATGGGTGCGGGAGTACAAGGGTTTTGAACAGCTGCTAAAAGATGTGCCACCTGCTCACTTGTAATTGTCTCGTCCTCTTTGTCCCGATCAGCAGAGCCGTCAGACGCTGCGTCCGACCTCAATGGTTCGTCTGTCGACAGTTCCTTAGACCACTGTTTCACTATACACTCATACACTGGCACTGGTATTGAACCGGTAGAGGATTCGGGAGCGACGGGAAAAGTTGCACAGTCACAGTCAACGTTCACACACACGTTTGTAGGCGGGGCAGGCAGCGGTGGGAAGGCGAATGGCTGAGCTGGTTCTAAGGGTGAAGTACCCTCACTGTGAGCTTGTGCGCTATCTGCTTGAGAACAGTCACTCTCCTCTTGCAACTCATGAAGGACTCTAGGAGTCATTAACACCGGTAAACTTCCAGCACCTTTGGGGCCTTCTTCCCTTACAGGGGGGACTCTTCGCGGCAGCGGATGAGTCAAAGAACGAGCACCAAGGTGTTTGTGGGGTCCTTCCACAGGCGGTGACCGTGGTGCTGGTGATGCGTGCGCCAGCAAACCCTCGTCTGAACCCACAGCAGAGTCCACAGAGGCAACAGAGCCGCCTTCTGTTCCTGTCTCTTCTGTAGCAATACTTGCGCACTCTACATCTGGGCGACCAGTAGAAACACTAGGAGCTTCCTCAACCACTTTCGCCGGCCGTTTACCAAAGTCGAATATAGAAGCCTGTTTACTTCTAAAGTATTTATCGGGCTCAAAGTCACCTTGTGAGAACGAGGCGCTTCGATAAGGGATAGTTTTTTGGGCGTAGGATCCTATAATGGATCGGGGTTCTACCCTGACGAGGGTGATGTTGTCAGCGTCGAATTCCGTCGCATCTGAGGTGGAGGCTCGATCAACGGAGTATCCGCGTTCGAGCCTTGGCGGGCTGTGTCGGTGGCGGCTGCGCGGTGGTGGCACTGGGGGCAGCACGGGTGCCGAATGCGGTGGTGGTGGCGGTGGAGGCGGCGGCGGCGTGGCGCGAGGGAGCAGGCGCTCCGTGAGGGCTTGCAGGCGCTGGTGGCGCGAGGGCCGCTCGTCGCGCGCGCCGCGGCCCAGGCGGCGTTGCAGGCGCTCCAGCGTGCGGCGGTCGGGCTTGGCGCGGCCGAGGCAGGCCGCCACCGCCTCCTCGGAGCAGCAGCGGCACGGGCACGCTCGCGGCGGCGGCGCTCGGCTCACGGTGTACCGCACGGCGCCCAGCGTCACGTACGGAGACCTGTCCGGCAAAGTTTAATTTAGAGAGTAGCAAGAGTTCCGCGCGCGTAGCTAGCTTGGCGGCTAATGCGACAGAATTAGAGCGGTGAGCGCGCCCGCGCACCCCGCGCCGCATTCCGGGAGGAATCCCCACGACCCACTCTGCTGGTGCTTTCGTTTCGGGAATTATCAAAACAGATGACTAGTTCGATTCTTTGAAGTTCGCATTCGCAGTGAGAGAAGTTGATGTAGTTTTGATAAGCTTCGCAAAGTGGGTCGTAGGAGTATGAGGTTGAATATTATAAATTGATTTTCATTGGATTTTTCCGAACATGTGAGTAGTGAAGTGATGGCGCACAAGTGGCAGGTGGCAGACAGACAGACGGAAGACCGAAGCTATTTATAAAAACGTGGACGACGATGGCGATTTGGCTGCAGTAGGGTCTTCTTTATCAATGTTTACGTTTTTCTTTTCACAAATAAGTAGGTATATAACATAGGTGTATCGTCTTAGAAAGACTTTGTAAAAGTTTTATTACGCTGCCAAAAAAAACGCACGTTATTTTACTGAGATTTTACTATACTTAGGTACCAATTTAATTTGCTGATGTATTAGCAATTGCACCTTAGTTGCATCATAGTTAATTTATGTTTTACTTTTGATGCTTATTCTGTAGAAATACCTACAATATACTAATATTATATATAATTATATTTTGTTTGTTATTTCACTTCAAAAAAAGCCTGAAATGGCGAGGTTCCTTTTTTTGTTTTTTAATTTTATTTAAATGTAAGTACTTAAAGTACTTTATAAAAGATATGATCAGTCAGTGTTGGTTTTTAAATGACATTTCCTTCTGTTAATGAGAAACGGAAGAGAGTTACAAATCTTTATGACGTTTAATATTCAGATTTTCAAGGTATTTTATGTACAAATAAGATAATTATTTAAAAACATTTTAGGTATTTAATATTTTAATTACATTTTGATGCCAAATTTTCTTGCACCTTTTTTATATGAAACTCATAAATAAATGTAGTTTATTTATATACGAACTATAGAATATATTAAAAAAATATTTTATAAATTTATAGACAAATATGAATAAGTAACATATCAAAAAATTAAACTCTTATTTCGTTGATTTATTTGTAAACACATACATAATGCGAAAATTCTTTTGAAATTTATGGTACCTACAGATATATTTTAAAGCCTGAAAAGAACATTATGCTAGTTTTTATCCCAAAAATTATATAAAAGTTAAAATTTTTGTTGCTAAAGATTGAAAGAAGATAGTTTACTGCTTCGTGGCTCAGTTGGAAGTGATGTGGAATGTGACGCGGGGGCACCGGGTTTGATTCCCGGTGGGGGCAAACATTGTTATTATGAATTTCGATGTTTGTTTTCAGGTCTGGGTGTATTGTTCGTCTCAGTATGCATTTCCTGCTCCGAGGCTCAGTTGGCAGTGATGTGGACTGTGACACGAGAGCACCGGGTTTGATTCTCATAGGCACCCTAGATCAGCGGTTCCCGAATAGTGCTCCGCGGAACCCTGGGTATCCGTAGAAGGCTCGGGAACCGCTGCCCTGGATACAGGTTCTTCCTAGTTAGGGGCTCTGATTGTGGTGTATTATTATTATTTACTCACCTAGGATACTCCCTACGTTTCCTAGCGCCATCTTGTGGTGATCTGGAGCGAGCGTCGGACGCCATCACGCCTCATGTAACGCCGCGCATGCTGCTCCCGCGCCTTCTACACTTGCATCTGGAAATTAAGAGAGAAGATTTAGAAATAAAAGAAGAAATAGATTAAAAAAAATTGCAAAAGGGAGTAGAATCATTTGACAGAGGTGAGCTCGTTTAGGAGCGTCTCCTGGCGACAACATAGCTTTGCAGATGAACTGATTGGGTCGCGGCAGAACGTGGTATGGCTCGCGAGGCATGACATCCTGTCTCCGTGCATTTATCTGCTTTTTGGCCTGGTCTGTCCTTCTGTGAACTGTTGGTTTCAAATTCACTTGACGA
The DNA here is from genome assembly GCA_951802225.1 of Euspilapteryx auroguttella. NCBI lineage: Eukaryota > Metazoa > Arthropoda > Insecta > Lepidoptera > Gracillariidae > Euspilapteryx > Euspilapteryx auroguttella. The sequence continues at coordinate 6,648,380 of OX637660.1, read as the reverse complement.
CCTGACCCTGAACCACCTCGCCTCATGCAGTATAAGATATTACATTGGCGGTCTAGGAGGTAAAGAGCAGTCCGCTCGATGCCACCACTGCTCAAACTGCCCCGAGGATACGGCGGAGCACACAGTGCTCGAGTGTCCGGCCTGGGCCACTGAGAGGGCGGCGCTCACCACTGCAATTGAGGGAATTGCATGGTCGCAGCCATGGTTGGCAGCGAAGAGGCTTGGCGTGCGGCCGCCACCTTCTGCGAAGCTGTCATGCTTGCGAAGGAGGCGGCCGAAAGACAGAGAGAAGCGGCTGGCCCAGCCCGGCGTGGCCGGAGAAGAGGTCGCGGTCGCTGCGGCGGCAGAACATAATGCCGTCGCGAAGCCCTGTAGATCCGGGCGTAAGAATAGGTCTACGGTATACCCTGCCTGTCGTAAGAGGCGACTAAAACTGCAAACAAGAATTCAAACTAAAATTGTATAATTTCCTCGTAGATAAAGCATATTATAGCATTAAAGAATATCTGAGTGACAAAACGCAGTAACAATTTTTAATTTTTCTATACTTTTTGTATATATTTCTGTAAATAGATACCTTCTTCTTTTTAGTTTAAGATTTCATAATTTTTGAATGCCTGAAAAGGCTGAACACGGAGATAGCACACAAAATATGTTATTTAATATCCTGTAATGTAATACTTACCTGTGTTGTACAAAATGAATAAATAATAATTATTTTTATTATTAAAAGGGGTCTTTGGGGTCGTGGGTGTGAAGGGCGGGGGCCCGACACACTCATCAAACGGCCCCAAGATGGGCGGCGGCACAGCTTGTGGCACTGTGCCGCCGCAGCTACAAAGGCGAGCCGGGGAGGGAACAACATGCCCTCCCTGAGCACGAAGCTGATAGCAGCTGAGCGTGGGAAGAACCTCGGACGCCAGTAATGCGTGGTTCCCGGGGTCCTTCCCAAAAGCGCCAAGACGGCCGCCGGGGGGTTTTAGTGGGTGCGAGCCCCACATACCCCCGACGCTAATGCGTTAGGCATTTCTCCCCGTTACAAAAAAAAAAAAGGCCGTTACAGATTTTTAGACGTTACAGGTTTCGTCAACCCTAAACTGTATTGACAAAGAACAAGAACTATTTTGCGATACAGAAAAACCGTAAGTGTAACGGCGACCATGACCGCCACTGAACAATGTTTTGAATAATTTATATGGAATTAATGTGAACTAGACTTTCGATAAAAAAAAACCATTTAAGTACATGGAATAAATAGTACTTACTTCAAAGTACTAGCAAATTTTTTCCATGTTGATGCTCGTGTCCCATGTTAAAACAAATGAATTTGAATCTGAAATTCCTATTTTATCCTCAACTTCCGACTAGTATCGCCATCTATCGATTTGTTAATAAATCTCTAATATCGATGGGCGGGCGGAACACTTGGGCGGCGAATCACCTTTTGGGCGGAAAATTCTGTTCCTGATCAGTAAGTAGCGGTATTGAAGTGTAATCTTTATATGTTATTGATAGATGGCGCTTTGTTATTTCTTCCTGTCTCTTCAGTCTACCTACGCAATGAAAATATACTATTTTTAATACTACCTTTTGGACAGATTCTTTTTGAAGGTGGAGTGGAGTGTAGAGTGACATAAAATAATTGAAATAAATAAAAACATGAAAATAAGTTTTTGCATCCAATGGATGCATGGATGGATCGCTAAGGCAATGTATGCCAGGTATCCCAAAACGTAACTTTGTGATAACTTCGAAATTCTAAACTAAATTAATAAATAAATATAATTAATTAACACTTTAGTGAATTTAAATACAAAATATATTAACAAGTCAAAAGGCGAAGTATCACTAAAGCAATTTTGGATTTTATTAGTTTGATTTTAAATAAAATGTTTATACTTTACCATTAACTCTTCCAGTAGCAGAAATGGTAGAGACGCTATATGAGTTTTGAAGGTTTTTTATATCAAGTAATTCTCTTAATCTATAGGAGGTAAAGATCTGGAATTTCAATATAACCTTTTTGAGGATATAACAAAGTTTTTTATAATTGAGAAATACTAGTGGAATCAAAAAACCTCGATACATTATTTCGTCAAAGATAACCTTTCCAAAAAACGGGAATAGCTAGTTCTTCGAAATGATTTACTAGTTTTTGTTAAAACTACCTAGGAATAATGATAATAAACAAAATTAAATTCTGGTAATTCAGATTTGATTTAAAAGTAATAATTAAAAAGATATTCAATATTTACTACTTTTTCCAATAAAATGTAGTAACCGATGTGGGCGACTGATATATGACTGTCCCTTGCCCTCAGTATGCTATATCAAAGAGATAGACTCTGTTTATTTGCTCGTTCCATTTATTTGTCGTATATCGTCTTAATCCAAAAACACCAAAAAGGACATGAGGTAAACAAACATACAAATAAATTATGGAATAAAAAATTAACATTACAATTTAAAAACCGAAAAATCATATTTTATTGTCATATTCTCGATTCATAATAATTAAATAAGACATTTAAGTAGCTTTAACCTAAAGTCAAGGCGAGAGAAGAACATTAAATTTTAAGTTCGCTTTACGTTTATGAAAAAAAGTTAAGTCATTCATTATTTTTAATTTGAGGTCAGACTTTACATAAAAATATATATACCTAATTCGACTTGTGGTTGGCAATAACATATTTTTTGAACACCTCTGTTAATTTTGCAAGAATTAACAATTACAGCTTATTTTGACTAAAATCTACGAATAAGTAGAATATCGGATAGATATTCTTAAAACGAAGTGCTTCTATTACTACTTTGATATTACTGAACAGTCTTGTAATTGAGTAAGGGTAAGGTGAGATACGCCCTGAAGTACCGGGCCGAAGAATAGGACTGAGGTATCCCCTGCCTGTCGTAAGAGGCGACTAAGAGGGGACCCCGGGGTCGTTGGGTGCACGAGGCGGGGGCCTCGTGTAGTCATATAACGGCCCCGAGAAGGACGGTGGAACGCGGTGTCCCGATTCCGCCGTCGAGCGTAGAAAGAGCCATCCGCGCTCAGGGGGGACTACCACTTGTCCCCCCGTGAAGAGGCCAAACAGCCAATGCTGGAGGGGGTCGCGGAGTTGAACATAACGATCGAAAGATCACCCGTGACCCCTTTGCCAACAGCCGAGATGGACACCGGCGGGGTTTTAGTGGGTGCGAACCCCACATAACCCTGCGACTCCCCCCGGGGTCGCAGGGTACTCGTTAGGAGTTTCCCCGCCTAAAAAAAAAAAAAAAGGGTAAGGTGAGATAATAAAAACGATTTATTGCCAAAAACAAACCAATATTGCGATTGAAAAATTATTTAATTCAGGCAAGTATGATGACGCTTTCATGTATACATTTATTATGCGATAATATTTTCATCATATTGCGAAATTCAGTTTTAAAGTGTTTTTACAGTTATTATTGATGAGATTTTACAATTTTTTTAACTAAAAACTGATTAATATTAAGCTACTTGTACAGTGGCGGACACGGTCGGCGTAACACTTCCGGTTTTTCTGTATTGCAAAATAGCTCTTGTTCTTTGTTAATACAGTCTAGGCCTGACGAAACCATAGACAAATCTGTTACGGCCTCCTAGTCCTTGACTGTACGTATGGAAGCGGAAGCGGGAAGCGATGAGCTGGGAGCCCACACCAAGACCTGGTGGGAATATGCCTAGGATCGGGAAAAGTGGAGAAAGGGATAAGAGGCCTTTGCCCAGCAGTGGGACACTACAGGCTACAAATAATAATAATAATAACTTGTACGTATACAACAATCCGTTGCGGTTTGCGGTCGTCTGTAACGCACGATACAAGGTCGATAGGTAAATCAGGTAAATGTTGTTTTATTGCACATTCTTAATAATTATAAAATAAGACAATTTGCCTTACATTATTGAAAATCCAGTATTAAACAGGAAATACTTAGTTTTTTATTAAATTTAAAAATATGATAGGAAGAAGTCGAGAGGCGGCCGTTTTTTAGCAACACTTTGTAGCTTTCTTTGGTCTCTCACCAAAAAGCATATATTTTTTTAGAAGTGACTATGGATTTTCTAGTTTACAGTAGTGGATATTTTAGAATATTGTAATACTAGAGGCTGCCCCGCGGTATTTCCCGCGCAGATTTCTCATAAACACAAAAATCCCGTTTTTTCCCGTTCCCGTGAGAATTTCGGGAAATTCCTTCTTAGTGCTCACCTACACTCACCAAGGAACCCACGTGCCAATTTTCAGCTTTTTACGCCCAGTAGTTTCGGCTCTGCGTTGTCTGTCAGTCAGTCAGTCAGTCAGTCAGTAACGGAAGAGTTTTATATATATTGACTAGAGGCTGCCCCGCGGTTTTTCCCGCGCAGATTTCTCATAAACATAAAAATCCCGTTTTTACCCGTTCCCGTGGGAATTTCGGGGAATCCCTTCTTAGTGCTCACCTACACCCCCCAAGGAACCCACGTGCCAATTTTCAGCTTTCTACGCCCAGTAGTTTCGGCTCTGCGTTGTCTGTCAGTCAGTCAGTCAGTAACGGAAGAGTTTTATATATATTGATTTTAAGTTGATTGATTGTAATAAAGAGTCTATCTATCTATTAAAAGCTAGCTATAAAATAGAGCACAGGCATTGTAATGTAACTTGATTCCTAGAAACGGTGTCTTGTTTACTCGACTGGATTAGTTTGCAATAGTAACTGAAGGTTATATTCAATAATAACATACTTAAATGAATGATTCCTGATAATCTTCGTCTGCCACCCCGATTCGCCCATGGGTTTCGTACACGACACATGCACATCAGTTCTCTATACTCCACCCATGGGCGATTTTGGTAAACCACAAAATGATTAATCTGGTGACGATCAGTTATAATTATTATTATTACTTTAAACGATTACTGTTAATCTTCGTCCGCCACCCCATCTTCTCCCATGGGTTTTGTATACACTACACGGCACTATAGGGAGTTTTTGGTCAAACACAAAATTATTGTTCTTGTGTTGATCTGTGGGGAACACCAACATAGTGAACGTCTTTCGGCTGTGATGATAATGATGATGAACAATCTGGCTGAGTATTTGTTCGGGCACCTTAGACACAGGTTCAATCTATGTTTGGTTCCTGTGATGGGTTAAGAGCCAGTTTACAACGATGCTAGCACCATTCGCGAAAAAAAAATATCTTCTAAACTAAGGCAAATATCAAAAATGTGGCACTGTATGTCACTAGATAATGTAGCCTAGTATTTTTAGGGCACTTCTGTACAGCTTTTAGGTTGAAGACCAAAGAAAGCTACAAAGTGTTGCTAAAAGTGGCCACTTTTGGCATCAATCTATGTTTATTTTTGTTATTTTTACTTAGGACTACTTTGCTGTGCTCAAAAAATACTAGGCTACATTATCTAGTGACATACAGTGCCACATTTTTGATATTTGCCTTAGTTAATTTTTTTCGCGGCGCTAGCATCGCTGTAAACAGGCTCTTAAGAATTTTTCTATTTTTGTTGACATAGTTATGAGAACGTCGATTTTCCGTCCAAGAATATGTGCATTCCCCTTTAGATTATACACAAAAGCTTTTAACCCTAAACGCACAACGCAACTTTACATGTAATAAAAGAGTTCGCTCCTTTAAACCACTCGTAGTTATCTAGGCCCATAATAATAAAGTTTATTTTGGCATACAGCCAAAAGTCTAATAATAAAGGCAAGTATAATAATAATGCTCACTAATATCGTTATTTCAGTAACGTGCTTTCTCTTTCAGCTAGTGTTGAATGAGTGAAATGTAAAAGGAAAGAGGAAAACGGTGGCGATGTTGAAAGTAGATGAACGGACAGTTTGCTTGACGAAAATAATATACCTGTAATAATAATTAAAAAAAGTGAAAAATCTCGAATAAGTTTAAGTTAAAAAACCTTTTTAAAATCAAGCTATTATTTCATTGCATTGAGCTAGCCACAGAACAAGGAATAGGGAGCTAGCTATGCTGGACAGCTCAATTACTCAATTCCTTTTAATTGGTACTTATCCATATTGTAAAAACGCACAAAAATCTTTATCCGCCATCTTAAAAAGTCTGCCATAATGGATTTAGAGTGACGTCAAGCTACATTGCAAGTTAATTAAAAGCTTTTAGTTAAAAAAAAAATATCAGCTTACGAGGTAAACGTACGGGACAGCTGATGTTTGTTTTGAGATTTCGACCCATATTGCTTAGTACAAAAGCGAGTTAGGTATGAAAATGCCTTCAATAATTATGACCGCCTTCGAAACATCCTGTATAAATATTCTAATGCTTTGCCCATGTTCGAAGTCTCATGGTTAAGATTAAAATGCGCAAAGTGCTGACGAATCGGTAAATTGAAGCAAATTTAACCCATCAGATTTTGTAAGACTCAAAATAATCGTAATTGAGCTACCCACGCGTTCATTCCTACTACAATAATAGATTTTAATACTAAGGAGTGATTCTACTAACCACCAAGTACTAAATAAGTAAAGATTCAAAAAAAAAAGAACTTTATTCAATATAGGATACAAGATATCACTCACTTATTGATAAACGCAAACGGTTTACATAGAATACTATAAATGAATACTACTACAAATAAATGTGTACAATGTCTATAAATGTTATAGGGAGAGCAGGATCAAAGTAAAATGGAAAATAGTCCTTTATTCATAATTATGTATAATTAAGGGTTTAAAGGCGTATTTATAACATTACTATCCTAAAGCATCATTATCATTAAAATAATCCCTTAGGTATTAATTAGGGGCAAAAATAGTGATTTAGGAAAAATTTAGCCAAACTCAAAAGAGAATTTAAAAAAAACTACATAGATTTTTTTTCATCAAAGTAGGTTGTGAAATACCTGCCTCCTTATTTCGCAACGCGGAAATTCCAGATGAAATGTCTTAAGACTCCGTACTTTGAAGCTTCTTACCTAATTAGGTATGAGGGTCCCCCACCCTCGCAGCTGTGACATGCGCGCGTCGAAATGCGAAATGTCGCGGCAGTTTTAAATTTTATTACTTTTCATACAAGCCGAAGTTAAATCGAGATGTTTATACCTACCGCACAATTTTTCTTTCCGATTTTCGTTTCAGCTAACAAGAATTTGCGTTTAGGTAAGGTATTTGTAATAACGAGTTTTTTTTAAACCATCTGAGAAATATAAAACAGATTTCTTAATTCTGAAAAATATAGATGTAGGATTTAGTTTAGACAAGTTATTAAAAAGTAACAAGATGTAATGAATTTCACTCTGTAGAAATAAATATCAAAGTAAACCCTTTTTGTAGTGTTTTCTCAATATAAATAAAACACCACTGGTTGTTTTAATTTTAAACAAATAACGATATAGTTTGAGTTGATAACTTTTTTTATTTGGAACTAAAATCACACCCTAAGGCCTCCTTTACGAAGACGCGGCGTGTTGTGCGGGATGTCGTGTGGGCTCCGACGCGGGCGCCCCACCACGGGCGCCGCCGCTGCGGGCGCCGCCGCGGGAGCCGACGCGTTTCCTTATACGATATCGAACATAGGCCTATGCGCGTCTCTTTAAACGGTCTCAAACTATTGCTATACATTTGATTTGGGCGCAGCACGCCCCGCACGACGCCTCGCGCAACGCCCTGCGTGCGGCCTGCAAATGCGGCCTAAGGGTGGATAAAATATGGATGCCTTTTTTATTCACTCACAGATTGTATTGCCATATTGTAATTTACATGAGAACTGCTCGCATAAGTATATATATTTTTTATATAAAAGTAAATTGTGCCTTTCCTCCAACCTTTTTGTAACCAAACTAATTTTTGATACTGTTACTTTTTAATTTATAGAAGAAGATTTTAAAATTGACATTGTTACCTTTCAAAAAGACTTTTGTTAACTAGGCAGTACATCTCAGCCGCTGTACACATTAACATGCATTCATTTTCTTGTAAATAGTGTACCTAACCATGTGTAAATATATCATCCCTTCTTCAACCTCTGGAGTTATTTCTACTGCAGGCGGGCGGACATAGGAGTTCTCTAAATTGGCGACCTACGACGATTGGATTACAAAAACCGCAAAATTTTCAACACTCGCCCCACCAGTTCCATTGTAAGTGGCGACTACCTGCCTTCTTCTGGAGGACTCTGGGGGACTTCTGGAGAAGCGCCTCGCCGACTAATATAATAATAATCATCATCATCATCTCGGCTGCCCAAATTCAAAACCTAGTAACGGTGTTTTTGCAAAAAAACCGTTTTTGTCATTTTTTGACTTACTAGGCGGTATAGATTTGATATGAACCTTAAAACACCCAGTTTCTTACGTAATTTTAAAAATAAAATTTAGCAAGTCTACCCAATTTGGAAAAGTTATTGAAATTTCCATGAAGTACATATTCTTAACATAGCGCATGTCGGATTACAAATAAAAAAACCTAGCAACTCAACCGACTTACTAGGTTATGAATTTGAAAGCTGACTTACTATGTTTTGAGTAGGGCTTGGACACCGGTTTTCGGTAGTACCGAAAAACCGGAATACCGGACCAATATTACCGTATTTTAAAACCGGTTTTCGATGGTCAAAATACCGGTTTTTCGGTAAAAATTCTTTCTTTTTTATTTTCTTGCTTAGGTTAGAACTGAGAGTCTTATCAAATGTGTTTTTGTTCCTTTTAATATACTTAAGCACATTTATAAGATGTATTAAAACTTTTTTTTCAGTGACTTTGAGCTTTGCTTGAGGTCCATATATAGTTACAATGTCTCAGTCCGGTAAGTTGCCTCTGGCAACAGATATGGCTTGTTGACTTTCGTCGTCATCTTGGACGAGAAGATGTAGTGAAGCTTCCCGAACGCTGGCAATCCAGTTTTGACTCGACGATCGACCTCTTTTTCGAATATTGACCGACCTAGGTGGACAGTTGGTCCCAGGTATATGTTTTCGTCAACAATACAACAACCGATCGTAAAGTATCCGTTGACTGAAGTCGGTTTAGCATGGGGGTTCAACATGATTTTCGTTTGGTCCATCACATGTTCATCATATTTATCGAGCATTGCACTGAAATTCTTCGCAGTCTGTGCCATAACTACTACAATGTTGGCATATAACATCCCTTTATAACTTCCTGCTACTAGTCGCATAACCTTCGATTTTTGATCTATTGATTCGACTTCAGTGTCCAACAGACATAGTGGTATTTTTAACAAACACCGATTTATCGATAGTCCACTTGGCACCGCTCTGGAGAGATTTTAGCACTGCCCAGGTCTCAACTCAATCGAAACCAAGGTTTTAAACTTAAGTCACCGACATAGCCCAAATAATTGTGCATTGGGCAAGGCACATAGTTCGAGGACCAGATGGTCTCTGGGGCTGGAAAGTTCTCGATTGGCGACTGCGCACAGGAAGAGCAGAGTAGGCAGATCCCCAACAGGGTGGTCATTCGACATGGTAAACGTTGCGTGTGGAAGTACACTGGATAAGATTTCTAATCTTAGATTAGCTGAACACCGGTCGGTAAGGCAATCTGTGGGGGAGACCTATGACCAACCAAACTAAGTTTAAATTAAAAACATATGATGTTCGTCTCTGTGTGTGTTTAAGGCACCCTAGATACAGGTTCTTCCTAGTTAGGGGCTCTGAGTGTGATGTGTTATTATTATTATTATTATTATATATATTTTTTAATTTGAGTTAAAAAAAAATTATTTTTAAAGTAAAATATAAAAGAAAGATAACTTACTTTTACGTTTAGTGTTTTAATTTGAACTTTTCTTCAAAAACAAACATTTTTTCAAAGAAAAGGTAAAATACCGAAAAATTACCGAAACACCGGTTTCCCGGTTTTAAAATTTTCACTACCGAAAAAAAACCGGTTTTCAAAAATATATCGGTAGTCCAAGCCCTAGTTTTGAGTTTGGCGCCGATTATAAAATCAATCAAATTTTGATGGAATTTAGTAAGTTACAAAAACAGTATACAAATTTGGCTGAATTAACCACGAGTCGTAACCAAATCGTAAACAAAACTTAATTCTACCACAAATAAATCATTTGTATAACTTTTAAATGAATGCACTTCAAAAAATAACATTTTTCATTCGAAACGTACAACTAAAAATATAAAATGCTTTAAAAAGTAGAGAATTAACTTAGAGATTGTATTTCAAAACATAGTATTTCACACTTAGTTAATTAACTAAGTGTGAAATACTATGTTTTGAAATTGTTTTCATTGTCATATTTGGGTAAATTAAAAAAAAAAAAATAGTGGGATCGATTTAAGTGTGGCTATAGTCAACAATATAGTCAAACTTTTGGTCAAACACCGAAATCGCTATTGCGTCTGGTTTCTTCGGGGCAAGCGAATTAAAGTGGTCGACCCGTTTTTTGGCTCTCCTGAACATTTTTGTTAAAACGAGTTACTAGGTTTTGATTTTAAGCAGCCGATCTCACACGATAGCGTCCACTGCTGGACATAGGCCGCAACCTTTACCAGGTCGTCTGACCACCTTCAGGGGTGTGAGACCAGCGTTTGGAGGGTGATTTGAGGTGAAGGTGAACCTTGAAGTGAGGGGGGGGGGGGGGGGGAATTCCTTAAAATTAAACTGAAAAGCAAAAAATAAAATCTTTTCATCAAAAAATTAAACAGCCAAAAAAACCGAAAAGCGTTAAATAAAAAGGAAACATTTTCTATTAAGACATAAATTACTGCCTTCTTAAAGTAATTTGAGTAAGTATACCACGTAATATTGTGCTAATGTAATATTAATATTGTGTTATCGGCGCCACAGAACTAACAAAGATATGATATAACTATATAAGTACCCTATGATTTAAGTTTTATTTGTGGGAATAAAAAAGGTAAGTTTGTAATGCGACGGTTTTATAAATGTAATATCGGTATCAAAATTGGTTTCTTTCAGCTCCATACAAATCCTAATCAGATGTTATGGTTCATTGTTTTGACATCTGTTGTCAAAATTTGTTTACATTTGAATAAAAATAAAACGAAATACGAGAGCGCGAAAACAAAAATTTGACACAGAACCGGCCTCGGCCGTGGCCACAAGGGTACTGACGGGGTAGGGAGCGGCGCGGCATGGCATCGGACCGCGCAAAAAGGATGTTTTTTTTTAGTTTTTGCTGGTTTTTTGTCTTTTCGTTAACCCTTAAAGTCGCAGAAAAAAAAAGTTTTTGAAACAGTTTTTTTTGTTATTATAACATTTAATAGGTGTCCACAGATGACCTAAAAAATAATTAAAAAAATCTATCATCCCTAAATTCAAAGATATGGCATGTATATTATACTATACATTGCTACCACCATAAAGAAAATTGTATCTTATAATTGGTATAGTATAATATACAGTGCCACCTTAAGCTTATTTGCGGTATAAACCGTAAAGCTATTTTTTTGCCACATATCATCATTATTATCATCAAAGACGTCCACTGCTGGACATCATCTTCATTTCAGCCGAAAGACATCCACTGCTTGTCATAGGCCTCCCCCACAGAAGGCCACAGCGACCGGTTTTGAGCGACCCTCATCCAGTGTTGTCCCGCAGCCTTGACCAGGTTGTCAGACCACCTTGTGGGGGTCTGCCTACTCTGCGCCTTCCGGTTCGTAGTTGCCACTGGAGAAATTTTTAGCCCCGGCGCCTATCTGTTCTTCGAGGTGGACGTAGCTCAAAGAACAGATGTTGCTGTATAAAAATGTATGTTGCATTTTGTGCAAGGCCTGTACTTTTTTTTTGTAAATATTTGCATCTTTGGTATTCAGTTGACTATTCAATGATCATAATATGTAATATCTGCTATCTCACTAGGTGTTTCAGAGACAGATCAAGGAGCCTGTCTTTTTTCTGTTTTAGCTTTCATCCACTGCTGCTGTACAAAAAAAGCATATCTGGCCAAGTCCACTCCTCCCTTATCACGGTTGTAGTGCTTCACGAAATATTTTTCAGGAATTTTCAGGAAATTATTTAGCAAGCAGTGCTGTAAGTGAGGGTTAAAGCGCAAAGGCTTGGTTAGGTAATTCGTAAATAACAGTAGGGACTGGTGGGGACAGTCCCAATAACAGTCTTCAATTATAGGGTCGCATGACTCAAAGCTGGTTTCGGAGATGATAAAGCATAACCCTGGCGATCTTGGTTGGGTGCATCCGTGCATCGTGAACCAAAGCTACTGCCTCAACAATTTTAGGGCCAGGGGAGCCCGAGTTATTATTTCAGTCATCATCCAGGGGTAGGGTTGATGAAATTAGGCTTGATATCTAGTAAAGCAATTGCTTATAAAATGTCGAGACAGAAAGGGATCGGATTGACGGATCTGGGCTATTTGACATGTTCAGATTCTCAAGGGATGAATTCAGAGCGGGTGCAGAAGAAGATTCTAAACTTTTACCTAGCTATTTCATTATTAGAATCATTGTAATCGTCGGAAGCTTCATCGATATCGAGTACAAAGTCCACGATGCCCTTGACTGATCGCTTTGTTTCTTTCAGAGTAGTAAAAAGATATTCATGCATACCAATAAGCATAAGAGAGACCCAGAATGAAATTTCATACTATTGCAAAAGTTGAGCAATGTAGAAAAGATAAAAATAACAGCAAAGACCTTCAAAATAACGAAAGGCTTCTCAATTTTGCCGTAATCTGGCACTGACATCATACAATTATACTACTAATTACCAATAAAACCATTTGAATATTTCCACTGCAATGGTGGCAATGTATAGTATACTATACACAGTTTTCAATTCAGTGATTTACTCTTAGGTGGCAATGTATAGTATAATATACATAAGAAACGAAGTCAGTTTAGACATACAAGAACGCGCTTCTGACAGTTATTTATAACACACATCCAAGCTTTATATCACCAACTTCTAGATTTGAAAAAAATAAAAGTCATAATAATGTCAAAAAAAAATAAAAAAATACTTTAACTTAACCTTGCGCTTGCGGCTTCGGTATCGTTTCACGAAAATGACAGTTGTGACTATATATCCATAGAAAACTATTAAACTTTTTTTTAAATATACATTTGGAAATGTTCAGACATCATAACTGTGTACTCAAATTTAAAAAAAAATTAAACAATTTGGTCCTATAATTTTACAAACATCAATGTATAGTATAATATACAAAATGACTTTAAGGGTTTAAACTTAAAAATTCTTACTATAGTAGTATGTCTAAAATTTAAGGTCAGCAATTTTCATTCCAAAAATCAAATAAAAACAATCAGCGGTTTAAAAATAAAATGGAAAAAACGGAACAAAAAGGGGTAACTTTGAGATTTTTTTCTATCAACTAAAATTAATTAGATCCTGTTTTCCTTTAGTATGATGACTAGATTAGATCCTTAACTAACACATATATTTTTTTCAGAATGAAGACATCAATTTTGTATGACTCAGATTGTTTAAAAAAAATTCAAAAACACAAATTTTTGAAGCACCAAGCCTTAAAGCGGTGGTAAAGTTGAAGGATCTTTCAGAGGTACGGGATTAATGGAGGCTGGAATCGGGACCAAATTTAATATCAAATAGACAATCACGAAAGTACTTTCCTCGAAATATCTACTAGTAATTGCCATGAGTCACAGTAATAAAAACTATTTTACTGAACGTAAATTAACATGGAATTTACGCATTTATTTTAGTGCATTTTAAATCCCGTCTTACTGTTAAACTCTATTCTTAGACACTCGATATAAAATTCCATTTTTATTTTGAAACTAGTCGACCCGGCGAACTTCGTACCGCCTAACCTTTTACTATTTTGCTCATGTAATTTACTTATAAACCTTCCTCTTGAATCACTCTATCTATTAAAAAAAACCGCATCAAGATCCGTTGGATAGTTTTAAAGATTTAAGCATACATAGGGACAGACGCGGGAAGCGACTTTGTTTTATACTATGTATTGTTATTGATATTGATGAAGATATCTTTACTATAGTTAAACTACGATAACATGGTACGCGCCTCTAAATTTCTATTTCAATAGTAAGTGGTTCTATCATTACAAATTTTTTTGCAAGTATATCTTCTGTAAGTAAGTACATGTTCGTCCAGGCACGAACTCATGTGTTGTTGTGAGGCTTATAGGTACTTAAACAAATACATTCAAGGGTCATACATAACATGTGGAGGCGCGTACCATGTTATCGTCATCTATCATCAGGTACCACGACCAAACGGCTTAATCCTATATCAATTTTAAAAAGGAGATTTTGGAATAAAAGCACAAATAATAACAAAATTTAAATCGTTTTCGATAAAAGCTTTAGATCACGAAACGATTTATTGAATCACACAACAATAGTTTAGCAAACAAAAAAATAATTAACACTACACAATGACATAAAATAATATTTCAGTCTTGCCTCATGTTCCAATGCGCAAACAAACATGATTTTACAGCAACTATCAAAAGCCATTACTATTGAAATTCTGCTAGATATTTTATTTCAGAAATACTTAAACTCATATTGTATAGTTGTTATAGCTGAAAGTAGAAACTTTAGTCTTCCATCATTACCAGTGCCGTTTGTGAAACTCAATCTAGAAAATCTTAAAACAAATTTGATGAAAGTTTCAGATATTGGTTGTTTAGATATTGTTATAGAAAGTAGCAATCCCAAAGTAATTGTAGGAATATTTAATGAAGTTATCCGTGAATCGTATACAAGGAACAGTGAAAGAAAAATAATATTTGTAACAAATGATTGTAAAAGCAATTTGATTGATGTGTTAAAACTAAAAGAGATATCATTTATACCAAATGTTCTCATTGTAAACAGTAATAACTGCGAAACAGCAACACTTGTAACACACAAATATACAGGAACAAAGTCCATGGAACCAAAGGAACTTGATACATTTTATATTAAAAATAAAACATTCAAGAATAATGCTAATCTTTTTCCAAACAAACTAGACAATTTAGAAGGCAAAATACTAAAAGCAGCTTGTTTTAACTATAGACCTTTTGTGATACTAGATCTTGATGAAAATGTAGCCAAGTTTGGAAGAGATGGTATTGATATGAGGATATTAGAAGAATTTTGCAGGTATAATTTTCCAATCGGTGCTTTCTATCTTCATGTTTAAAGGAGTTGCCATATTCGATGTTGATGAGTCATTGTACCGTAAATATATTTTAAAGATTCAACCAACTATATAATTAGGATCTTGTAATTTTGCAGACGTCACAACTGTAAAATTGAACTTGTAAGAGATGACGCTAACGCTTGGGGCAACATCTATGATAATGGCACTGGCAATGGTGTGATCGGAAATGTTTTTGAAGACAAAGCTGATTTTGCAACGAGTACAGTATAGTTTTCCAAATTATGACCTGCTCCAGTAATTGCACAAATAAACAAACTCCTTTTTACTTTTTTTTTATTTTCATAGCCGGCGTCGGCCAGTGGCATTCAACATCCAAGTTTCTGGATCTGTCAGCATACTGCGTGAAATCATCTATAATATGCATCGCGCCTGCAGCTAAGTAAGCATATATATTATCGCTTACCTACATGAGACAGAAATTATTGAAAATTTCAGTGGAAAGTGGACGGGCATATAGGTATCATAGCTTGAAGAACGTCGTTCGCAGCCAGACGCAGAGTCGACAGTCCTCCTACAAAGAGGACTGTCGACTCTGCCTATCTGTACCTAGTGTATCCTCACACTTTATCGCTCAAGACCGATCAGTATAGCTATCTGTGTGGCAGATCCAGCAGTGGACGTCTTTAGGCTTTGATGATGATTATATGTAATACCTTCCTCTTTCAGAGTCCTTTCAAAATGGGAGCTGCCTTTAATTCCCTTCACCTGGACGATGTGGCTGGTCATATTTGTTACAGCTGCTGTTTCCTGCGTTGCCTTGGCCTTTGTCCAAGGAGGCTCCAGCCAACGCGCTGTTTTCAGTGTTTACTCCATTATTGTTGCTCAAGTAAGTTCATAAACGTTAAGAGAAAGAGATTTAAGAATAATGAATTAAAAAGAAGTAGTTAGTTAGAACTATAAAAAGCATATAATAGTAAATGGAGATAGAGAATAAAAGAGTTGCAAGAGAGAAAACTGTAGGTATACGGAAAATTTATCGAATAAGAAAAGACGATAATTATATAGATTGGAAGGAGCGAAAGGACAGATTTAATAAATATTTGTTTAAGAAAAATATCTTATAAAGTCTAAGGCGTAAGGTATCATTGCTTCGTCAAAGTGATAAGCAATACAAAAAGGTTATGTTTTTTATTTAATTTGATTCAGCTAAATCTACACTATCTACACTAATATTATAAAGAGGAAAGATTTGTACCTATTTTTGTATGTTTGTATGTTTGTAATGAATAGGCTCAAAGAGTACTGGGCCGATTTAAGAAATTCTTTCACCAATAGAATGCTACATTCTTCCAATTTGACATAGGCTACATTTCATTTTGAAAAAAATTAGGGATCCTTGGTAAAATTTGAACAATGTAACCGAAGGTGTAGAAAAATGAGTCTTTAAATGTCTTTCGTCGAATGCGCTGCCGAAACTATTAGCGATAGAACAAAATAATGTACAACAATATTGAAGAACATCATAATGTCTACAAAAAACTCCGCGGTAGCATATGTCCAACTATTGTAGTTATGTCACTACAACAGCTTTTTTCATTTTAATCATTAATGAAAATGCTAACCAAATTCAAACCATGCTATTTATGTGTTTATATTAATCCTTATACAAATAAATTATTTTATGGTCAAGATCATTTAACTACCTATAAAATAGTGTCTTAAATTATTCAAATTGGACTTTCCATTCAAAAGATATTACGAATTAAAAAATTCAAACAGTAAACAAAACCGCCATAGCACCGTGGCCGTTGTTTGCGATGCAGTCTGAAAAGCGCGCCGGGCATCGCGGCGGGTGGGATGGAGAGGATGGGGTAGCCGCCTCGGCTTCCATCTCTCGGAATACCGAGGAGCTGAGGAACAGAACCTCCTCTGAGGAGAGCAGGGTGCTCGCGGCAGAGAACGCTCGCCTCAAGGGAGAGGCGAAGGCAGCCCGGGAGGAGACGAGGAGCCTCCTTAAAGAAATGGCCCTCCTCCGAAGGGAGATGGAGGAGCTCCGGACGATTGCTCGGTCTGGAGCCCCCTCCGCCCTCAACTTGGAGGAGGTCAAACGCGACATGATGGTCCAGTTTGGGACCTTGTTGAACGCGCGACTGGAGGCCCTGGACGAGCGCCTCCTCCCGGCCCAGCGACCTCGGCCGTCCATGGCGGCGGACAGAGCCCCCTCGGCTCCAGTGCCTCGAGCGGCCCCGGCCCCTCGAGCTACCCCGAAGGCCAAAGCGGCCGCGGTCCCTCGTGCGGCCCCACCGGCCCCACGAGCAGCCCCGGTGCCCAGAGCGGCTCCAGCCCCGAAGACCCGAGCGCCCGCCTGGCAACCAGAGACAGGCACTTCTTCTGCCCCCCACGTCCCTCCTCCCACTGGTCCGGCCAATGATGATGGCTGCACCCTGGTGACGGGGGCCGGAAAGAGCAAAAAGAAGAGGAAGAGGAACAGGGACAAGGAGCGGGCTGCTCCAATCCCGGCTTGCCCCTACTCCAAGTCCGAAGCAGACGGCCTTTGAAAAGTCCAAGGCAGCAGCCAAGAAGCTGCGCACTCCCCGCACTGCGGCGGTGGTGGTGGTCAGCTTTGGCCCGGAGGCTGTACAGGGAGGTCTCACCTATGCTCAGGTGATCTCCGCTGCAAAAGGGAGGCTTGACCTGGCAGGTCTGGGCATCGACAGCATCCGCTTCCGTGCGGCTGCAACCGGTGCCCGCCTGCTGGAGATCTCCGGGCCTCCAGAAGAAGCCAGGGCCAAGGCAGACGCCTTAGCCCAGAAACTAAGGGAGGTGTTGACCGAAGATACGGTGAGGTACTCCAGACCCATGAGCAGCGCAGAGATGCGCCTCATGGATCTGGACGATTCCGTCACCCCTGCTGAAACCGCAGCCGCAGTCGCAGCAAGCGGTGGTTGCAGGGTGGCGGACGTCCAGGTGGGGCGCATCGTCAACGAGAGGGGCCTCGGCGCAGTGTGGGTACGCTGCCCGACAGATGCTGCGCGGAAGATCGCACTCGCCGGAAAACTCAATCTCGGATGGAGCATTGTGCGGGCTAGGCTCCTCCCGCGGCGTAAGAGGCGCTGCTTTCGGTGTCTGGAGACGGGGCAACTCCTGGCAGACTGCACCTCGCAGAACGACTGCAGTGGCCTCTGCTACCGCTGCGGTCGACCAGGGTACATTGCCCGAAACTGCGAGGCTGAGGTGAGCTGCCCGCTCTGCTAGGCGAGCGGCCAGCTTGCCTCACACAGTCTGGGCAGCTGCGGCAAGACCAGCCAAGGGGCCAAAGGAAAGGGGATGGGAAAAGAAAAGGGGAAGGGGCCCGGTACTCCCCCTAGGCCTGCCACCGCCGATAGCCAATTCGCGGTGGCCATGGATGTCGTTGATATTGGCCACCCGGATCCTGCAGGCGAACTTGAACCACTGCGCCACAGTCGTGCAGAGTCTGGCGCAGTGGCAAATTCACGTCGCGGTGGTGGCAGAGCCCTACTATTTCGGAGGATTTGTGCCCAACGGATGGATCTCGGACCGCTCAGGCCTCGCAGCCATAGCCGTCCGTCCCTCCGCTGACCACGTGCTCCGGCCGGAGAGTATAACGCGGGGAGAGGGTTTCGTGTCCTGCATGCTGCTACTCAGCGCGTACTTCTCCCCTAGCCGCCCATTGCGGCACTCAGAGGCAGAGTTGGCAGCGGCGGCCGAGCGCCTCCGCGGCAAAAAGACGGCACCAGGCTTGGATGGAATTCCAGCCAAGGCCTGGTTCCTATCGTTGAAGCCGGAGGCGTTGGAGATTCGGCTCCGCAGCCTGTTCTCCACCTGTATGGAACAAGGTGTGTTCCCTCTGCAGTGGAAAACGGGCAAGCTGGTCCTCATCAGAAAAGAGGGCCGGCTCGCCGACTCTGTCGCTCCGTCAGATTTCCGGCCTATCATCCTGTTGGACGAGGCGGGAAAGCTGCTCGACAGAGTCATAGCTGCCCGCATCAACCGACATCTTCAGTCGGTTGGGCCGAAATACAGGAGTGGGTCTTCGTCTTTATTAGGCAGCTCAGCGACGATTATTTCGTCGATCTGATCGGGCTGTATTTTTGTGTCCAGCCAAAACAACATATGACTAAATTGTCTACCCCGTGCGAAGCCGGGACGGGCTGCTAGTCTATAAATAAATTTACAAGTCCCACAAAAACACGTAAGTACCTGTTTTACAAAATGATTTTACAAATCAAACAACGAAATTGCTTTTTCTATTTAAATTAAAACCCTATGTTGGTTTTAAGCAAACATGTTGTTACAACCGGTATTGGCTATTGCAAACAAATAGTAACTGGAATTTTAAAAGAAACGTAAAAGTAATAAATTGAGTTTTCTTCTGAAATTTAGCCACAAGGAGAGAAGAACAAATCCTGGCGACGTCGCAGCGTGATCGTGTGGGTTATGCTGAGTTCTTTACTTCTGAACAATGCTTATGGAAGCGGCTTATCAGCCACATTCATGGTGCTGAAGTATGAAAAATCTGTGGATACAGTACAAGACCTGGTCGATAGAAGAATGCTTTGGGCTGCTACGCATGAGGCTTGGATATTTTCACTGATGCCTGCCCAAGAGGTACTTAATTACAGTGACCTTTTGTCCTCCTCGTTTTTAATTCAATTAATTGAACTAATTTGAACTATTCTACCAGCTATTACTTTAACTTTTATTGCTTTACCATCTTTACGATTATTATCTATACCAATATTATAAAGAGGAAAGATTTGTTTGTTTGTTTGTTTGTTTGTTTGTTTGTTTGTTTGTTTGTAACGAATAGGCTCCGGAAATACTGAACCGATTTGAAAAATTCTTTCACTGGTAGGAAGCTACATTAACCCCGAGTGTCATAGGCTATATTAGAATTTCAAAAAAATTAGGGATCCTTACCTAAACTCAAATAATGTAACCCAAGGTGCAATATTTTTTCCGTTGTTTACATATTATGACAGGTGGTTTGTTGTTGTTGTTTGTTTTTTTATCAAGTCCATTCTGGGCAGGCAAAAGAACATAGTCTATAGAGCCAAGTCTTTTGTAGTATCTTATATTCTATGGCGTAACGAAGTAAGCCGGGAAAGCTCGTATTTAATAGATGACATAAATAACCAAATAATTACACTAAAATCTATTGGTCATCAATGATATTGAAGATATGAATGTTCAGACTTTAAAAATATTTATTTTGATTCTTATATAATTCCCTCAAATGAACTAAATATAAATAACTTTCGATTATTAGAAGTTGACAATCGAATTGATTTACCTATTAATAACCAAATTCGAATTATAGTAACAGCAACAGATGTTATCCATTCTTGAACAGTACCTTCATTAGGGGTTAAAATTGACGCAAATCCGGACGTCTAAATCAAACTATTTTTTTTATTAACCGACCTGGATTATTTTTTGGCCAATGTTCTGAAATTTGCGGAGCAAATCATAGATTTATACCCATTGTAATTGAAAGAATTTCAATTAAAAACTTGTCCACCTCTCCTGTCGGGTTATTCCGATAGTCTCCAAAACCTTTGATGTCCAAAATTTTGCCGCCCCATACAACGTTTCCTATTAGTCTCCAAAACACTTTTTTGGTAAAGGTAGGTACAAATTTTTTTTTGCATACAACTATTCCTTTTAGTCTCCAGGTAAGTTTTACTATGTAGAGACAACAAAAATAGTTTAGGAATTTTATTAAAACGTAGTTTTTTAGTATAATCAGTTTTAATAAATATTTACATATGAATTATCCTGAACTTCACAAAAAATTAATACTTATGACTGTTAAAATTTGCTTAGGTAAGGGAATACAATTTTCACATTTACAACAATCAGAAGCACTATTACTATGCTAAATATATAAGTAACGATAGGGTAAAATAGGTAAATAACGTTTTATTAAACATCTAATAAATTTCTAAACACTTCTTGCATATTTTCTATACTGTAATACTTAACTTATCATAAGTATCAACCAAACTCACGTAGAGTTGAAATGTTGAATGCATATTTAAACGGCGTGATTGTGCTAGGTCCTGCGCCTGGATTTTAACTTTATTCCATTAAGCACTGGCACAGTGACACTAGCCTAATCTCTCCTCAAGTCAAAGATCAGTCTGGATTAGAAAAAATAGAGTACCACATGCACTAATTTTTTTTTTAATTTTAAATAACGGTACTTTCGCCGAAGGACTACCGAGCAGCGCTCTGTGATTGGTTTAATAACCGCACGGCTATTGTTTCCGTAAAACTAGTACCTAGTTGTAGTCTTAGCCGCCCTTTATCAGGTAGCTGACAGTTTGTAATGTTTTTGACAACGAGTGCAAATATTTTTTAAATCTAGGCGATAATCTTGTATCGGTTACTATATTTTTATTTTGTAATGCTGTTAAAACTGGTTTTTCTTGCTTGTTTTGCCGTCGATACCATCTTTGCCTGTTAATATTTTGGAGACTATAGGAAATGGAAAATAATTAAATAAGAGTAAGAATAAATCAGCTTGGAGACTAAATGGAAATAAAAAAAAATGATTTTTGGAGACTAATGGAATAACCCCTCCTGTCACGCCATGTACGACACCCACGGGAGGAAATGGGGTGGTAGAATTTTATGCTCCCACCACAAACGCATGAAAACCGAGATTACCGTAAAAGCTCATACGATTCAATCTACGTTTATCTTGAGCTTAAGAAACTTTTCTCTTTTTGTGCTTCAGGTCATTTAATACTTAATTATTTTATAGCTTAAAATCAAGCAACTTCTTAAACAATTCAGAGCATATGATATGAAAGAGCTAAGGAGCAGAAGTTATGATAGGAACATGGCCTTTGGAGTTGTCAAGATGGCTGCAGGTAAGTTATGATTCTGGAATTGGAGTCCGAATGGATCTTAACGAAAAGAAGGCCTAACAAGACGTGGATGACTAAGGGCGTATTCACGTACAAAGTCAGCGCACGTATTTATATAGATTTTTTGAGCCAGCGCAAACAGCCCTAAGACTGAGATAGGGGAAGATTTCGTCTCCTTCTCACCTTCGTGGCTTTGCAGACAGATCTGATCGGCAGCATACCGCGGGAGAGTGGGTGTAGTCTGGTTCGCGTGGCATGACAGCTCTCTTTGTACATTCTACAATGTTCTGCTATTCGTGCTGACTGTGCTCCTGTGGACTATGGGTTTAATATTCGCTTTCCTTGAGCCGAATCTAGTATCCTAATATTGTTATACAATAACTGTGGTGTAGGCAGACCACCAGTCCGATGGTCTGACGACATAGTAAAGGTTGCCGGTAGGCAGTGGATCAGACTGGCGCAGGACCGTGATGCGTGGCGTGCGAGAGAAGAAGTCTATGTCCAGCAGTAGGCTCTTACAGGCTGATGATAATGATGATGAAAAACCTTCTCCAGGGAGTCTGCTGCTCCGTAGTGCAGTTGGGTACCGAAAACACCGTGCAGTATCTTCTATAATTTTTACTATTCTTTCAGGCTACATTTCTATAGGTGACTTTCTTACTGAAGAAGTGGTTTCTGACTACGAGCTGATGGAAGAATCACTATACTTTACATTCAGCGTTATAATGGGAAGGAAGGGCTCGCCGTATATTGCGAGGTTGAACGAGCTTATATTACGCTTGCATGAATCTGGACTGATGTTGGCTTGGGAGACTCAGGTTCTAAAATACCATAAGATTTCATAATAATGCTCAAAAAACCTTTAGGTTCGATACAATTAGCCAAACTATCTATCAAACGCAGTGCTCAATGTGCTGTGCCTCAAAGTCCGTAAGAAATGACAAAATGCGTAAGCGCGTTCGCAATGGCAAATGGCAAAACGAATCGTAATTAGCAGCTTATTGCTTGAAACCCTGTTGAATTTACTAAAGTAGGTACATACCTATACTAGTATAATGTTATTCTTAACATATTTTGTGAATGTTTCAGGTGGTTTTAAAACATCTTAACTACAAAGTACAGCAAGCTGTTCGTCTATCAAAAATCAAGAAAAAACAACAAATAGAACCTTTGGGATACCGTCATGTTATGGTAACTATATCTTCTTAGGCTGACATTCAGAGTCGAGTTGCTGCTCGAACTCGCACTCCAAAGAAATCGTTCTCCGCCACAATTTATAATAGATAATTAAGTTTTGCCTTCGAGGCAGTGACTGTTATACTACGTTATAGCCAGGATAATCAGAACACGAGAACGTCTTGCCCGAGTATCATACTCGACCGAGTAGCCTCCAAACACTGAGCGTGATATGCTGGTGTGCACTTGACAGGTTCGCCACGATTTCTTTTGAAACCGCAAAATCTAAGCGTTGCGCTAAAGCGCTGATTACGCGGCGCTAGCGTCGACTTGTAATGTACAGAGGCCCTATTACGGCCGTTTTTGCAATATTTCTTTACGTCCTCTAGAACTTCAAAGTCAATACAAAAAAAAAAACGAAAAGAGGACGCAAAGCAATATTGCAAAAGCGGCCGTAATAGCCCCTCTTGACTGTATTACCATGTCACACAGAGCGCCGACGCGACGCCGCTAGCGTCCGGTTTCTGGACCCTCAAACCCATACAAACTACGCACAGGGTATCCTGATTTATTCATATAATTTAGTATTTTTCTTGTTTCAGGGTGTCTTCTTCATCTTCATAGTAGGCGTATTACTTTCATTATTAGCATTCCTAAAAGAGTTACTTCATAAATAATAAAACTGATAAGTCTAAAACTTGCCTAGTTTTTCTTTTTATTGCAATAAAAGTCTTCATTTAATAGTAGTATTGATTAGATAACTAAAGTTATACTTCTACTCAAATCAAAGACTGGCATGCCAATACAATGTATATTAGTATCACTAAAACGATCGGGCAAATTTAACTTTAAACTTAACTAATTAAGCTATTAAAACCTAGATCAAGATTGTAATATTTTTTACTACGTTCCGGTACCGCCTTAAATGCCTAATAATTATACCATACGATATTTTTATGAGTGATATTATGCAAAATAGCCGATTAATAAAGCTGGGAGGTCTATAGAGTCGATATCAGTAAATAGAAGACAGCTCTTATTAGGTAGTTGAAGCGACAAAAAAGTCTGTTAATATATATACGCCATTATGCGCACTGAATTTTTTTTTTTGTTTTTTCAAAAATAAAAACTTACAATCATAGAAAAAAAAATTGATGTTTGTTTTTCTCGCTAAATCTGGAGAACGGCTGGGCTGATTTACCTCATTTTGGTTCAGTATTAGTATTTTTATTTTTCTTTCTTTTTAACAGAATTATACAGTGGCGGACTAGGAGGCCGTAACAGATTTGTCTATGGTTTCGTCAGCCCTAGACAGTATTACAAAAGAACAAGAGCTATTTTGCAATACAGAAAAACCGGAAGTGTTACGCTGACCGTGTCCGCCACTGTACCACAAGTTAATACTTGTGGTACAGTGGCGGACAAGCTTAATAGGTTGATGAAATGATTAGGTAATGAATTTAAAGTTGGTGGGTGCAGCAAAACAAAACACAATCATAAAATCACAACATAAAAGTTTAAAACTGTCACATAAAATGTACTTCGATCGATTGGCAAATGATCTGTCAATAAACATGTCAAATGTCAATAAAGAGCAGTTGATGCCGTCAACCTTTGCTCTTGATTGGTTGGAGGTTGGCGTCATAAAAATTAGGTCACGCTTTTTAACTATATTGGCTTTTGCCCGTAGAATCGCTTGTGCTTTTACGCTCCCGTAAATTTTAGCAAGATTTAAATCGATGGTGATGGAAATAGCAAAATAATTCGCTCAAAACGTATTGATTTAATTTATAATGACATCCCGTTTACATTATAATACCCATAATTGCACGTGTCTTAAAAATATAAATGTTCTTCTTAAATCCTGTTTGATTTCCTAAGCGGTTGATAAAACCCATCAATCAAAATAAAGCGCAAAATTAAGTTCAAAGATCTCACAAAAACGTAAAATATTCCAGTAGTCAAATATTAGCATAAATTATTATACACTAACACAGGCGTGGACAGGTTATGATTAATTATTAAGCGATCGAATTTACATAACAATAAATACAATTTTGTCTGTGTGTTTATATTAAATTTCCATAATACCTAAGCATTAATTTTTTTAACGGGTTCGTATAAATATTGCTTCTATAGCACTTAGAATTCCACTGTATTTTTTATTTACACAAATAATTACAAACATAACTTCACACATCCTGTTTCGCAACAGGGTAGGTAGAGACAATTGGTTTCCATTTATTTTGGTCAAGAAAGTAAACCATTGAGTAGAGAGGTCATTGATTTTTTTATCCTAGAGAAACAAACAAAGACTAACAGCTTATTCTACTAAAAATAGGCCACTAAGCAAATAAACAATCGTACTGCAAAAAAAATATGTGTAGGTATAAGCCACGCCTAACCAAGCCTTAAAATTAATTTATTCAAATAAAATAATTACTAATTTTAACTATAGAGTACTTTAGATCAAACTAGTGAGACAAAATCCAATTGTAGGACTTAGCAAAAAATATACTACATAGAAGCACGTGCAACATCGTTTTATTCGAGCCTCGTTTGAATTAAGCTAGTCAAGGCTAGCTAAATAAATTTTATTGGATATGGAGGCCTGGCCCATGCTAGCGCCAGTCGTGGTAAAAAGTTATCCATCATGTTTTTTGATATTTCTCTCCATTATAGTTTACAAGTTAGTAATATTTTTCGCGATCAGCTGTAGCATCAGTGTTAGAGACAAAGCAACCATGGCCGAAATCAAAAATATGCGAAAATGGTGCACTAGCTAGAATAATAATGATGCAAAGAATTTTTAAGGCACTGTTGTGTAGTTTTCAGGAAAAAGATCTTAGAAATTTACTCTTCGTAGCCTAAAGTGGCTACTTTAGCAAAAAACCGTATATTTCTAAGATCTTTATCCTGAAAGCTACACAACAATCCCCAAAAAAAAAAGTTAACTCGGCCCTAATTAGGTAGAACAGACATCGGTATTTTTCACAAAAATGTTCGCCCGCGCCAAAAATCGCTTCTGGACCACAATTAATAAGGAAAAGAAGAATCAACATCAATGTTAAACAAAAACAAGAATTTCATTCAAGTTACTATCCCAAAAACTATCCTGAACCAAACAGAAGTTCAGGGTTAAACGAACTTCGCGCTGACCTTTAAGATCGAGCTGAGCGATCGAAGAGTGAACTGTTGCTGCGTTCGTTCGCGCCTGACATCGTACTGGTCTTGTAGCAATTAATGTTTTGACAGATTTTTCTATCTGGCTATGTATGATAAACTAACGTTATTCTTAATGTACAGTTCACGGAAGTTGTTTTGTTGTTGTCTGTCTCTTTGAGTTCATGAATCATAACTTGTCATTTGTATGGCTTCAAGTAACGAATTAAATCCGTTTGAGAGCCTCTTGGACAACAAACAGAACAAAACCGTCAAATTTAAGGCATTCTTAGATTCGCTGACTTTTCCATCCACAAAGTCACATTAATTTCAAAAGAGACGTTTCTATTTTAAATATTTTTAATCCGTTACAGAAACAAAATAATAAAGCCAGACTAATTTATAGTTTTACGACCACTAATGGCGTTATAAAACCTATTTTGTGTCAAAAAAATTAGCTAACCGAAACCAGTAAAAGACATAAATGACTTTATTAGTCGGAGAGAAAACTAATAAAAAAAACACCGTCGGCTTCACAAAGATGGAAATGTGATGCTGACTACAAATTAGGACTGGTTTGTATCGATTGAATCGAAGCATTAGGTAAATAGCAATGCAAAAGCTATAATAAACTTTATATCCACTAAGCTAATGCTAATTTACACTTTTTCTAAAGTTATCTTTTAATTTAATAGAAAATTGTCAGAAACACCTAGTTTATTATCTATCTATATATATATATATATTCTTAAAATCATGGATTCTGGCTTCAATATATAAACACATTTATTTTAATAACGTTTTTGTTATTAATTTGTTTGATTTTCATTATTTTAAACACAATGAAAATTCACCTATTGATACCTATAAATATAAAAATAACGCCACCAACTAGATAGACCCTGTATCAAGGGTGTCCGAAATACATAGACAGACATACAAAACACCCCAGACCTAGAAAACAAACATCTTTAAGCATCACTATATCGGCAGAATAAAAAAAAAGATAGATTGATACATTCCCTTGCGTTTACTTGAAGCTATAGTTTTCAATACCAAAAAATCATTTTCTTTGGCGACTGTAATAGTAGTTTACTATCTCATAGCTGACCGTGTGAATTGTGCTTTAAAGATAGAAATGATGAATCGAACACTCGCATCGAGATTTCTCATACTAAATCATTAATCCACTTGTATGTAGTTTCACACTGTGTGGCATGTATTGTTGTTACTTTTTACTCGCGCATTTTAACTTCAATAGTTTGATGCTTAACAGCATGACGTTAAATAAAATTTGAATAATCATTCAAAGCCAGCTTAGCCACAACAATCTCATAGTTCTGGCCCATCGGACTTCGTTTCGTCCCATACCCCCTTACCACAAAAAAGTTAGACCGGTCTAAAATTGCCAATTTGTATGACGAACTAGTGATTTAAACCTAGTCTAGTGATTTAGACCCGGTTTAACTCTTTTTGTGGTAGAGCCGATAGAGTCCCCCCCAAGTTCCTATAAAGACGCTTCAAATTCGAAATCGAAATTATTTATTATAAAAAACTTGTTAAACTAAAGTAACAAAATTCTGATACTGAGTGAAAAATTATGAGATGCGCAGAAGAACTAGAGTCACCGATATAGCCTTAAGAATTTTGAAACTTGACAATGGGCAGGGCACATATCTAGAAGAAGAACGAGCTTCGGAAGACGCAGAGTAGGCAGACCCTCCTTAAGAGGACCGAATACCCCGAACGCGTCCATACAAAAAGAGAAAACGTTCTCTTCCACTAAGTACTTACTAATTATTTTCTAATTGCCATAATGTTTTAGTATGTAAAAAACTAGGTTTGATAGGTTTCCTTTTTTCTATTATTGAGACTTATAGGCCTCTGAAATACAGATATTTTGTGATAAAAAGGCGACCTGCGGGGAGGGCACTGGATGAGAGTCGGACAAGAACGGTCGGTATGGCGATCTGTGGAGGCGGCCTATGTACGCAATAGACATCTTTGATGGAGATAGTGATGATGACGATGCCATAGATAGGTACACATAATATAGGGTCTGATAGACGACTATGTGACACTCAGACGATGTAATCATATTTAATAATAATAATAACACATAACACTATCTAGAACGTATTTAGGGTACCCGAAACACACATTTAGAGACGAACATTACACCCAGTCCGGAAAACAACATCGATATTAATCATATCAATATTCGCCCCGCCCGGGAATCGAACCCAGGTGCACACGCTTACTCAGTACTCAGTCCACATTACTGCCAACTGAGCAACGGAGCAGTCAAATTAATTGGTAAGTATAATGTAGATAGTTGGATCAAAAAGATCTTGCATAAAATTAAATTAAAAATTATAATTATCTATGCCTCTCATGGGCGGTCACTCGGACATGCCTTTTATTGATGGTCGATTGTTTAAAAATACTCGAAACCTTTTCGGTACTTACTGTTTATAAATTATTGTTCTTGTTGTTTTCTTTGTGTATTTTTTTTTTAATGCAGATGCTTTTCAAGATTTTCAGAATTTAAATTTGGAAAGAAATGTTGCTAAGGGGATAAAAGGGTGGATTAAGACCTCATACATACGTGGTTCAGTTGGCACTTGGTAGTAATAATGACTGAGACTTCGGATGTCCGTGGTCTGAATTTGATTCCCGGCGGAGCTAACATTCCAATAATTATATCGATTTTGTTTCCCGAGTCTAGGTGTTTTTAAGTTTTTGTGTCTTTGTTTAGTGTTTCGGACAGCTTATGTACATAGTTAGGGCAAAGGGGGGACGACACCATTTCTCCGGGACGACGACACTATATCCCCCGAGAAGAGGCTCTACAGCCGCTGCTGACAGCCGAGAAGGACACCGGCGGGGTTTTAGTGGGTGCGAACCCCACATAACCCTGCGGCTCTCCCCGGGGCTGCAGGGTATGCGTCAGAAGTTTCCCCGCATACAAAAAAAAAGTTGGGGCACTGAGTGTGATGTGTGTTTTTTTATTACTAGGTATTAAATCTCCAAAAGTCCGGCGGCAATGGAAATGGAATAAAGTTTTGAAATGCGTTAAAAAATCCAAAAGCGTTTAAATTTTTTCGCGGCCACCCACACTAGTGAGGCTATTAAATTAATTTCTAGTTCTCACTCATTCATAGTTTGTCTAACCTAAATCTATTAAAGAGAAGTGGTTTGTTTTTATCGTTGGCCATCGATCATCAAGTGCGTGTGCGACTGTCTTTAAGAACGTCTCAACATCCGGTTTATCTTTGCTTAAAAAAGTTTTGTTGATGGATTTTTTTTTCACTAGTAACTTTTGCCCAGATTTATATTGCTACTAGACGACCCGGCGAACTTTGTAACGCCGTATCTTTTACTATGTTGTACATGTACTATACATATAAATCTTGCTATTGAATCATTCTACCTTTTAAAATGTATTGATCAATACACTGATTTTGACTGCTTCGTAGCTCAGTTGGCAGTGATGTGGACTGAGAAGCGTGTGCACCCGGGTTCAATTCCCGGGTGGGGCGAATATTGATATGATGAATATCGATGTTTGTTTCTGGTCTGGGTGTGATGTTTGTCTCTGTGTATGTGTTTCGGGCACCATAGATACAGCTTCTTCCTAGTTAGGGGCTCTGAGTGTGATGTGTTATTATTATTATTATTATTATAGTATAAAACAAAATCGCATCCCGCGTTTGTCCCTATGAATGCTTATATCTTTAAAACTATCTATGCAACGAATTCTTATGCAGTTTTTTTTTTAAAGATAGAGTGATTCAAGAGGAATATTTATATGTATAATACATGCACAACATAGTAATAAGTAAGGGGGTACGTAGTTCGCCGGGTCGACTACTTGATTGATTGATAAATAAAATATAGAAATTATTAAAGTTATATTCGGCGCAGCTGGAACTTCATCGACGACCAAATTACTGCAGGGCAGACTGTTGGCAACGGGAAACCATGGTTCTAAATATCAAAACTTTAAATCATAATCTCGAAAATGTATAAAGCATTGACTATTCCCACTGTTATACATTTGACACCATTAATAATATTCTTAGCCTCTAAAAGCGGATGTGAAATAAATGATCTCCTTAATCTTAAATTCCGTAAATAATGACACAGCAGTTAATGCAGTACTGCCGCATTACGAGATTTGCGAGATACAGGAAATTACTTCGTTTTATAATAAGTAGGTACTTAAAATAATATAACCTCAGCTTGGCCTATGCTATTCATTTATAAAACGAAATGTCCCGTTTTCTCGTTGTCCCTCCACGGGATTTTAAGGAATCAAAATTTCTTACTCATTAGATTTTAACTTTTTCTTTTAAGAGGTTTAGGTTTTATGATGTCTGTAAGTTAGACAATACCTAATTCAATTGTCCAGTTTAGTAAAATTGCTTATAAAAAAAATAGTATAAAGTTTATTTACGATAATGTTTATTGTGAACTACGTTTTTTTACAGTCAATTTTCAGTATAATTTTCTCCACATAGAATACACGATTTTATTTTAAGACTATCTAAAACTAACACATAATTATGACTAGACTAGAGAAAATAGTCCTAAGGAATTTGGAACTCATAAATTTGCTACGTGTCAAACTCTGCTCTAAGCTTTTAGTAAAGAGATACATCAAAGTCAAGAAAAATGCAACTTTACTGCGATTTTTATTCTTTACTAGAGGCTGCCCCGCGGTTTTTCCCGCGCAGATTTCTCATAAACACGAAAATCTCGTTTTTTCCCGTTCCCGTGGGAATTTCGGGAAATCCCTTCTTAGTGCTCACGTACACTCCCCAAGGAATCCACGTGCTAATTTTCAGCTTTCTACGCCCAGTAGTTTCGGCTCTGCGTTGTCTGTCGGTCAGTCAGTAACGGAAGAGTTTTATATATATACTAGAGGCTGCCCCGCGGTTTTTCCCGCGCAGATTTCTCATAAACACAAAATTCCCGTTTTTTCCCGTTCCCGTGGGAATTTCGGTAAATCCCTTCTTAGTGCTCACCTACACTCCCTAAGGAACCTACATGCAAAATTTCAGCCCGCTACACCCAGTAGTTTCGGCTCTGCGTTGTCTGTCAGTCAGTCAGTCAGTCAGTCAGTCAGTCAGTAACGGAAGAGTTTTATATATATTGATTATATTGATTAGAGGCTGCCTCGCGGTATTTCCCGCGCAGATTTCTCATAAACACAAAATTCCCGTTTTTTCTGTTCCCGTGGGAATTTCGGGAAATCCCTTCTTAGTGCTCACCTACACTTCCCAAGGAACCCACGTGCCAATTTTCAGCTTTCTACGCCCAGTAGTTTAGGCTCTGCGTTGTCTGTCAGTCAGTCAGTCAGTAACGGAAGAGTTTTATATATATTGATTATTAGTATTACGACTTGGGTGGTCATTCTAATACCGACAGTTTACTGAATAAGTATTTTTTGTTAGGCAATCTCCCCTTATTTGGTCTAGGTGATGTGATAAGTCTTTGCTGTGTTTTTAGAACCCTAAACACAGTTTTAACCTAGATAGAGGATCTAGATTCTAGAGCAATGCATTTATTTATACAATATATTTTTATTAGGTACAGTGGCGGACACGGTCGGCGTAACACTTCCGGTTTTTCTGTATTGCAAAATAGCTCTTGTTCTTTAGTAATACAGTCTAAGGCTGACGAAACCATAGACAAATCTGTTACGGCCTCCTAGTCCGCCACTGTCAAGAAATTAGAAGCAGGTACTATTATTTTCTTTAAAACCTGTATTCTGAACGATTCTACTGTCTGGCTCTAATCTATATTTCTATAGATTGTAATTTTAAAGTGAAAAGGTTTTGTTGTGGCGCCAAAATAAATAATTTTCTAGACAAAACACAACGACTTATTTCAGCTTACTTACGCATTTTAAGTTTAAAATCGCAATTAAAGCGATTAACTGGACTTTGACCGTAAACATGTCAGAACAGTTAACATTTATTATAAAGGGCTCATTATAAAATAACTGTTTGTTTAAAAGCCAGTTTACTGCGATGCTAGCGCCATTCTCGAAAAAAAAAATCTTCTAAACTAAGGCAAATATTAAAAATGTGGCACATTATGACACTAAATAATCTTGCCTAGTATTTTTTGAGCACAGTAAAGTACTCCTAACTAAAAAAAATAAAATTATACACAAATTGTTGCTAAAAGTGGCCACTTTTAGCAACACTTTGTAGCTTTCTTTGTTCTTTAACTTTAAAGATATACAACAGTGCCCTTAAAATACTAGGCTACATTATCTAGTGTCATACTGTGCTACATTTTTGATATTAAGTTAGAAGTTGATTAGAAGTTTTTTTTTTCGAGAATGGCGCTAGAATCGCTGTAAACTGGCTCTTAACAATACTTATACACTTTCGATGTTTTATCGATTGATGGCTGTTGACCTTAAAAACAATGACCACACCAACGCAATTTTGTTACTTTGTAACCGACAATTTTATATAGTGAAAATGATGTATTAATGTTACTGTGATGTTTTCACTGTTTTTTATTGTTTTGAATCATTAATATACCACCCACTGTTGATTTACAAAGTAACTATATTTACTTTACACTTCTACAAATATTTAGTTTTAATTCTGCTGGCTATACAAAACTTTGTACTCGTAAAAATGCAGTTGGCACGCGCAAACCGCGTTTAACTAATTTTTATTATGAGATTATCATTGAAACTACAGCTGCTATTCAGCTCGGTTTAGTTTACTAACCAATATCACCCTAAGAAAAATATTATAGGTGTAATGGCATGGGTATAGGTAGTATCAATAGGACAAGCAAATGACAAGAAAACGGGAGAATTGAGAGACGGTCCAACGATAAAAGCGAAGCTCTGAAAGTAGAAATTCGAAGAAAAAAACCCGGTCCTGCGATGAATTAAATGGAAAAAAACGTGCTGTCCCAAGGACGTAAGCGTTCATGATCGTAAATGCCACTAGAACACACTCTAGCGGTGCGCTACCCATCCGGCACCCGACCTTCCCGAGCGTTGCTGAATGTCTGCTACCAAACACCTCAACCAACCGTCATCGGTTGCTTCTGGTGAATCTAGATGCATAATATTTACATCTAGATTCTAGATTAACAGGAATGCGGCTAAATAAACACACACATAGCCTTAGCCTGACATTGAGGAATGCTGAAATAATGCTGAACAATGGATCTTTTATAACTGATAAGGGAACTTGTTTGCGAAATGATAAAACTGGGATTTGTATTGATGCGTCGCGACATTCCTTTGTTTCTATTATATAGCCTTTTAAAGTAGGTAATATTAATGAATCAAACATAGAGCCCCAAACTAAACCCTTCTACCACTTAAACTAAAAAGTTGTTACTTATTAGTACGATTAAAGTTTTATTTATTTCAGTGCGGAATTTAAAAATAAAAAACCTTACCGTGAACAGAGCTTTATAAAAAGTTAAATATATTTTTTTACTTTAAAAACAAAACACTCGTCGTGAAGAGCATACAAAATATAATTTGCATGTTAAAGATATGTGCACACAGAGCGGCAAACAAACAAACATTTTAAGACGGAGTCGCGAGATTCCGCGAATCGTATGCAAACTTCTTTTGTGTCACTAGTTAAGGTCTTTTTTACACTTTATTATAAATAAGTCAAAAAAGTTTCATTGATTTCATTAAAAAGGTCAAATGCCATAATATTACCTCTTTGATAACGCTAGCTAAAATAAAAAAATGCATAGAATTTTTGTCTTAGCCATTATATTAGCGCTTTTAATAGCCGTAAGACGAAATTTTAGAACATTGTTTGTACTTACAAACTTATCGTATTAAATACCGCACAAGGTGTCCATTTTGTCGCTTACATATGCGAGCTAGGATTAGAAAACTTTCCGTGTTGACGGCAATCAAGGGTGCTACAGATGCCGAAGAAAATTATCAGATCCATTTAAAGAATAGTTTAGGAAGACTTAGGTTGATGCTTCAAAAAGAGTTAATGAACGAGTGATCAAACTCGCACGGTTTAAGGTGGTAACTCTCGCTATGGCGCGAAATTCAAATTTTTTCGTGTTTTTTATTTATTCTAGCAAAAGTATACATTTTTAATAAAGTTTAAATGAATTCGCGTATGTAAAAAACCATCTCCCATATTGTAATAAAACGTTTTTTGAAGACAGACCTACAGATTTTGTGTCTATAAGGGGTAAAAGGCCAAAAAACAAGTTCCTTGAATATACACAAAATCGGTAAATTTCGTGCCATACCGTGAGTTACCGCCTTAATTTAAATCTCTTTTTATCTACTCCGTACACTGCTGCGTAGCTCAGTTGGCAGTGATGTGAACTGAGAAAAGTGAACCTGGGTTCGATTTCCGGCGGGGCGAAGATTGTTATGATGAATGTCGATGTTTGTTTCCGGTCTAGGTGTAATGTGCGTCTCTCTGAATGTGTGTTTCGGGTACCCTAGATACGTCCTAGATTGGTTATTCCTAGTTAGGGGCTCTTAATGTTATGTGTTATTATCATTATTTAATATGGTTATGTCTGTCTGAGTTTCACATAGTCGTCTATCAGACCCTATATTATGTCTATTATGTGTACCTTGTTTCGGGCAGTGTGATTGGGTTATTATTATTATTATCTATTAATATAAAAATAAAACTTTTTTGCGACCAGTAGATAAATATAATTTAAGCAAATTAACGCTTGATTTCATAAAATAAAATAATTTACTTAGGAAGGGTTAGGTAATCGTTTATTTTAAAACATCAAAGTAACATTATGTCTTAAAATTTATCTCCATCCATGTCTTAAAATTTATCGCTACGACACGATTTATTTCCGACTCTAAAGACAACAATGTAGAACAAAAGAGAGATAAAAGCATTTTATTCAAATGGATTTTGTCTGGGCTTGCGGCTAGACTGTGTTTAAATTAATTTGTCATAGTTTTTTTTAGTTTTCTAATGAGCTTGTACATTCCTTGAAAACTTAACTTCCGTTGAAAGTTCTTGCTCAAGTATATTTAGCCTACAAGTTAAAAGTACTACTTTCCGCAAGAAATAAGGGTCGAAAGATGTCATCAATACTTTTTAATTAAAAAAAAAGCACTTTTGCACAGTTTCAGATTTGTATGAACTCGAAACACAATCGGGCGATTGCGACCCATATAACTCTTCCAAAGTTATTGATACTGAAGAAGCACAGATCCGTTATTTATATTGTGTTTTAGAGGTAATTTACTTAAATCAACACAAAGCCAATTCTAACCAGATGTCCAGAAAAAAAAAACAAACATAAACGTTTAACATCAAACATAGAATAACGAATAATAATTAAGAAATTACTTATTTGCACAACCAAAGTCAGATTCTGAGTAAGTATTTACATACAGGCGCCAATGACATAGCGCATAGAATGCACCATCACCTCATCCCCTCTCATGGGTGTCTTAAAATAATACTAACCCTAGTTTTTAAGCTTAAGTGTGCTACTAATACAATTTGTAATGTGAAATGAGTCTTGGTACTTACTTGAATAAATAAATTTATTATTATATTAAAAGGCGACTAAGGGAACACCAGAAAGGATGTGCAGCAGCGTCTATCGATGAAATACTTGACATACTGCGATCACCAAGGCTGGGAGTCACCTACCGGAGCGGCACCCTGCGGCCCAAAAGGGAGCTGCCCCGAGTTAAGGCAGAAAACAACAACAACCTGCCTTACAAGCGGACAAAGCCCCATCACAATGTACTGCTCCGTGGCTCAGTTGGCAGTGATGTGGACTGAGTAAGCGTGTGCACCCGGGTTCGATTCCCGGGCGGGGCGAATATTGATATCGATGAATATCGATGTTTGTTTCCGGTCTGGGTGTGATGTTCGTCTCTGTGTGTGTTTCGGGCACCCTAGATACAGGTTCTTCCTAGTTAGGGGCTCTGAGTGTGATGCGTTATTGTTATTATTATATTATAATGTTTGTCCTGAGGCCATAATGCGGCCGCTTTTGCAATATTGCTTTGCGTCCTCTTTGCGTTTTTTTTGTATTGACTTTGACACTCTTGAGGACGAAAAGTAATATTGCAAATGTGGCCGTAATAGCACCTCTGGTGGGAATCGGGGAGACCATGTCGAAGAGTTTACGTCCTGTGGTTGTCATGATGAAACGCCGAGATTGTAACCGTAGCCTAATATTTAAAGTACGATCCGGCACGTGTATTTAATGCCTATCTATTTTTTTAACGCTAAATTCCTAACGGTTTTAATTGAACTTTTTGCAGTACCTCGATTACAATTCGATAATTACTATTGCTTGTTCACTATCGCGGTTGTATCGAATGTTTATAGTCTATAGTAGTATTAGTCAAGTTACGAGATAAATTTGGTTCCTTTTAATCAATAAAAAAAGAAAGAATTTTATTAAAATAGCCAAATGTGTGTTTTGTTTGATTTTTCTACACAATAGATATATTTCACTTGAAATACTTACGTTAAATGTAATTATTGACAATATTGCAATCCACATGTTATCGATAAATACAATATAAAAGTCTATTACCGTTTTACCCAAAATTTTAGTTTTAAAATGAGAGCTGTATACGTTTTTACCGGCATTATTAAAATATTAGGTACTTAATATTATATGTATTTATCTTATATCCAAATTAGACTTAATAATAGGTACCTTATTAAGCTAAATCGATCTTAAAATAACTCAATTATAAAGAAAAGTACAGTTCAAAACTGACTACTTTTTATGCCAGCCTTATCATAACCGAAGATAACATCTTAAATGCTTGTAATAGCCTATAATTTATTCTGTACCGTCAGCAAAAAAGGCTGTACGAGCGGCCGCACCGTTTAATGAGGTGTTTTTGTCTATCGGTACCATGTCTGATCTACATATCGATGGCTAATGATGCAGTACTATGAATGGTTACGAACTGACTAGAGAGTTCTAAAGTTTAGATTATACTTAATTTAGTTATGTGACTTTATGTGCAAGATAAAAACGCCTTTTATTTGCCAAGATAAAAATGCGTAAATAAATAATACGAATTCATACATATAATACATTTACTATAACAATTTAATAATAAATAAAATTATTATAAATCCGATTCTAAATGTGAAATTAACTCTGTCTGTCTCGCTTTCACGACCAAACTACTTAACCGATTTAAATGAAATTTAAAATACTAATAGTCTAGAGCCTGAGAAAAGACATAGGCTACTTTTTATCCCGAAATTCCCATGGAAAAATTAAGAATTTGATGATTTAAAGTAAAATGCGCAGGCGAAGCCGCGGGGCGCCCACTAGGACAGTATAATTAGAATAAGAGAGGGATTATTGTTTTAACGGGCTTTAAAACAATAATCCAATAAACTTATTATAACCGTACAACGTTGCCGGGCTATAAGCCCACCCTTCTAACATAATTTGTGAACTTGAC
This sequence comes from Euspilapteryx auroguttella, assembly GCA_951802225.1. Lineage (NCBI taxonomy): Eukaryota > Metazoa > Arthropoda > Insecta > Lepidoptera > Gracillariidae > Euspilapteryx > Euspilapteryx auroguttella. The sequence goes on along the minus strand of OX637660.1, from coordinate 6,610,563 downwards.
ATTGGCAAAAACTTTTTATCAAAAAATTAAACCGCCGAAAAAACTGAAAAGCATTAAATAATAGGGAAACATTTTCTATTAGGCCTTAATTTACTCACTTCTTAAAGTAATTTTGGATTACCAAGAAATTTTAAGTCGGCGCCACACCACACAAGCAAATTCATTATCTATGTAAAGCGCGATGCGCAGCGGCATACGTTTTTCGGTTATTTCTTTGAATTTCAGGTAATTTAGTGATCTTTATTCGTTGATTCTGTGGCACCGACTCAAAATTTCTTGGTAATCCAAAATTACTTTAAGAAGTGAGTAAATTAAGGCCTAATAGAAAATGTTTCCCTATTATTTAATGCTTTTCAGTTTTTTCGGCGGTTTAATTTTTTGATAAAAAGTTTTTATTTTTTGCTTTTCAGTTTTTTTTGGGCTAATCTTTTTGACCCTAGCTAATCACCCTTCACAGGGTGGTCGCACCCCACAAGGTGGCCACACAACCTGGTGAAGGTTGAGGGACTAACAGGATGAGGCTCGACCGATCACCGGTCGGTGAGGCGATTTGTGAGGGAGGCCTATGTCCAGCAGTGGACGTATTTCGGCTAATTTTATTTCATTTCTAAAGATATTGTAAGTAGGTATCAAAAGTTATAATGTAACACGGAAATGCAACCTGTGAGTGGATAAATCGACCCGCCGACCAAAAAAACACCCCTATTTTCCCACCCTGAGGGTGGGAATTTTATTTCCAAATTTTTATGGGACCAACTTCAAGGTATACCCTGTCGATTAAAAAAAGAATTATTAAAATCGGTCCACACAGTAAAAAGTAATGCGTGATCATACATAAAAAAAAAAAAAAAAAAAATATACGCGACGAATTGAGAACCTCCTCCTTTTTGTTTTTTCGTCGGTTAAAAATACTCTACTGAAGTGGAGTCAAGTCCATTAAATTAAAATAAAAGTTAAAGTTAAAAGTTAAAAAACACTTTATTGCATACAAAAAATACAAAAGAACATTATACAATTAATGGTACACATATTTAAAGTAATATTAATATATATAATAATAATAAGAGAGGAAGGAGGAGGCATCCTTATCGATAATAGCGATTTCTTACATACATAATTATTGATTGCTAAAATATTTGTAAAATAATCAATCTACTTTGTATAGTGTACAGTAATTTAATTACTTCAAAATTTGCTATTCAAAAATAGGCCATCACAAATACCGATAGATATTTTGGGACGCTATATTTTTCAGGAACGCTAGTATGGTGACAGTGACACAGTTTCGGTTCCTGCCCGGTGACGGTGACACACCGGCGGAATAGGTCACTAGTGTTACATGAACCAGTACCAAGTAATTCTGGAATGTTTAGGAGTTTTGGGGTAAGTAAGTACCTACATAGAAATGTTTCTCAAAATCAAAATAAAAAAGTCTTTAATTTAAATGTGATTATGCTCATTTGGATGGTCAGTTTAGTGTAACTTTAATAGAAATTAATAAAAATTCTAAATATCCAAGTCTTTTTTTTTTCAGTTTGTCATAAATATACATTAATAATCTCAGCTCAATACATTTTCAATTAAGTACCTAAAATGTTAGTAACTATGTAAACTTGTTTAGTTTTTTTTTTTTTCAAAGCATAGCAAACTAACTTATGATCTGATTTACGTGCTGGATAGTCTGAAAGCTACAACACTACATTACATTACAGTTGTAATGTTATTATGTATTATATGTTGCGCCAACTCAGACAATTGCGTTAAACTATTTTTGTTGACCGAATACTCAAGTTTTAAATTACATTTATTTGTTGATATGCTATACCTTCCTCTAGTTTTCAATTTCTTCATATATCTGGTAAAAAGTGTAGTTTTTAAAACGTATACATTTGTTGTTTTTGGCACTGTCACTAACTAGATAACGAAATTTATCTTTTATATTTTGATGATAACGTGATTTTTAAATTGCAATCGCAATCTTAGGTAATAAAATGGTGACCTAATAACTAATAATTTACTTGAAAATAAACTTGTATGGCGACCTATTAAATAACAAAAAGAAACAAAAGGTAATAAATACATCATACTCAGAACTTATTGGTGCCCGAAGCACGCACACAATACACATACAAAACCAAACAAACTTAATAATAATAATAATAACATAATAATAATAATAACATAATAATAATAACTCAGAGCCCCTAACTAGGAAGAACCTGTATCTAGGGCGCCCGAAACACACACAGAGACGAACATCACACCCAGACCGGAAACAAACAACGATATTCATCATATGAATATCGTTCCGCCCAGGAATCGAACCCGGGTGCACACGTTTACTCACTCCACATCACTGCCAACTGAGCCACGGAGCAGTCACCATAATATGCCAGACAGACATATTGTACAGTGGCGGTCTAGGACGGCGTAACAGATTTTTCTATGGTCGCGTGATTGACTAACGTGACGCCCAAGACTGGAAGTGCATTGTTTAAACATTCTTCTGTCGTTATCAAAAAAGAAAGGCGAAGCAGATACTTAATTGTATAAAGATCCAGTCTATAATATTTGCATCTCTGTGGATTTTGTTCCGAATCACCTGTCAATGTAAAAAAAAATCGGTGAAGGTAATTATTTTGACAGGTCCACCGCTCCCCCATGTTGGCAACACTGATATTCAACTCTGCCCCCTTAGCATAAGCGCAGAAATTTCTTCTATAAACGATACAAGTTTACCTAAATTCTCATCGGATAAGTAAATCATCAGGCGGGTTGACGGCGCAGTCTTAAAGTTAGCCAGCAAAGGACGCAGCTATCCGTTTTTCGGGAGATCCCTTAGTAGCCTCAGTAGAAGCTTAGAAGAAGCTTAGCTTCCTTGAGCTCATTGGGGTGGTGATATTTTATGCCACCCCCACACGGCTAATCTGGTTACGGAACCATTTTAAATCCTTGATTTCTGTCTTTGAAGAGTGAACCATTGTTCACTAGGAGTCCAGAGATATCCTATTTGTTAACTTGATATTGGCAATACATTAGGGTAACATGCCCTATTACGGCGCGTTTTGACGACATTTTAAAGTAGGGTAAGAAATTAAGCATTTCTAAATATGTTAGCAGATATTTGAATTTTTTTTTGACACTCATGATAATTATATTTTCTATTTCAGTTATCGTTTTATTTATTTTAGAGTGATAATTAATTTCAAATAAATATTTTTTCTGACAATTCGGAATTCCTATTACGGCGGCAAAAAAAAGTTTGAAGCCCATTACGGCGGTAAGCACAGCCTATTACGGAGTATGGGATGACAACACACGCACGATGAAACATTTTGCTCATGGTTCCGTGCAATCAGAAAATTGTATGCAATTAATGTAATTATTACTGGCACTGTACATAAATACAGGATCTTTCTAGTAAGGGGCTATTTTGATAATATTTTGTGTAATAACTATTTAATGAACGGCCTCGCGCTAAGAAGATTCCAGTTATATAATTAGTTTAGGAAACACGAATAATGAATATTTGGCTGTATGGGCTACTATGTTCCTTTGCCTGACCTGAACGGGCGAATAACAAAACAACAAGCAATCAATCAATCTAAGGCATCGTAACGTTCTCCCATCTCTGCACAACAGAACGGATTGAATTAAATATGGGGACGATTTTCTTTTTATAAGCTGCGCTGATAAAGAAACGATTTGAAAATGGCGGCCGAACGAATGCTATCTTGCGTATATTAGTATGAGGGAAGAGTTGAGAAGAGATACAGCCCATACAACCCGCCGCCGCCATTTTGAGATAGTTTTTTTATGTGCGCAGGTTATACCCATAAAAGCGTAATTTGTGCGAATTTGGCAAGCTTATTATAACATTATTTTTAATATTTGTTGTTAGAGGTGGTCGTTATTAACAATCGCATTTAAAAAAACTCGTTATTTCATGGCAACGAATCGCATTGCTATTCACAACGAATGTATAATGCGATCGCGTTTTCGTTGCCGTCGGCAACGATCGCGTTCTCGTTGCCGTCAGCAACGAATACGCGATCGCATGTGATAGTTTGTCATTAGCAAAGCAACGAAACGCATTGAAGCATTGCGATCTCACTCCTATCGAATTAATATGAAATGTACTAAAAATACATTTTGCTGAAAAAAAATTGTATAAGGTTTTGTAATATCGATAATTGCTGCACTACGATAAAAATATCCATATTAACATTGATATTAGATCAAACTTGCATGTCTAGTTACATCCTGCGTTTTCGTTGTCAATCGCATTTTCGTTGCCGATCGCATTTTCGTTGCCGATCGCATTCTCGTTGCCAATCGCATTCTCGTTGCCGATCGCATTTTCGTTGCCGATCGCATTTTCGTTGTCGATCGTATGATATGCGACCCGGCAACGAAAATGCGATCGCAGTTTAAAATCGCAGTTGTTCGAAAATAGCATAACAGCGATCGCATGCGATTGAAAAATAGCAGTTATATGCGACCCGGCAACGAAAATGCGATCGCAGTTTAAAATCGCAGTTGTTCGAAAATAGCATAACAGCGATCGCATGCGATTGAAAAATAGCAGTTATTCTCACCTCTAATAATCTACATTCAGTGAAGTTACAAATGATCATTATTTAATGTCTGTTGACCAGGTCAATATTTCAGTAGAGGCTCGACTTTTGTTCAAAAAAGGAAGATTTTGGCACAATTTTTGCATTTTTCTCAAAATTTCCATAATTTTTTGAAGGTTTTAAATTTGTTAGTATTCTTTGGACGACAAATAAAATATGGTGAAATTTTTTCATTAAAATTAATCGAGCCGTTTCGGAAATAACTACCTTTGGCAGACAGACAGACGAACGGATGGAAAAGACATATTAATAAGATCCCGGGACGTGTACCCAAACCTTAATCAATAAACTGATACAAACCTAAACTGAGAACTTCCTCTTTTCTAAAATTGGTTAAAAATAGGTAAGTACAGTTACGGACTAGGAGGCTGTAACAGATTTGTCTCTGGTTTCGTCAGCCCTAGACTGTATTACCAAAGAACAAGAGCTATTTTGCAATACTAATAATAATACAGAAAAATCGGAAGTGTTACGCCGATCGTGTCCGCCACTGTACTATAAAACCCTTCAACTGAATTTAAAAAATACTTTTGTGACAATCGGTTTTGACAAAATCGAAATAATCGCGGACAAACATGCATACAAACATACATACAGGTCGAATTGATAACCTCGTTAACCTCGTTATAAAACAATTGCTGTTCGTTTTTCTCAAACTTTATTTTGAAAAGGGCCCGGACGGGGGTTTTAAATAATCCTACTAATATTATAAACGATATAGTTTGTACTAAAAGATGTCTGTAACTCTTTCACGTAATAACTACGAAATAGATTTTAATGAAACCTTACAAATAAAACATATTTGAAGGAAAATTTAACTGGCGAAGCAGCGGCGTGCGGTCAGTGAAGATTTAGTTAAACGGTAAAAAATATGGAAAATGGATTTCTTCCCAAGCGGGGAAAGTTAAAAAAAAGAAAGAATGTTTTTTTTACAACAACGTTGACACAAACATAAAATAAAATGGAAAACAAACATACAACAACAAAACAGTAAACCTAATAATAAATAAAACAGCTAACGAATCATAATCAGTTTTGTATGGTGTGTCAAAGTTGTGGTAAAATCTAGTAGTAAATTATTATATTGAAGGGAAAATACGATAAACCTAACCTATATACATTACATTTTTGAGTAAGTTTTTTGACCGATGAAAAAAAAAGGAGGAGGTACTCAATTCGACACGTATTTTTTTTTTTTTTTTTTTATGTATGATCACGCATAACTTTTTACAGAGTAGTCCAATTTTGATAATTCTTTTTTTAATCGACAGGGCATACCTTGAAGTTGGTCCCATAAAAATTTGGAAATAAAATTCCCACCGTAAGGGTGGGAAATTTGGGGTGACTTTTTGGTCGGCGGGTCGATTTATCAACTCACAGGTTGCATTTCCGTGTAACACTATAGATTTTGATACCTACTTACAATATATTTTGAAATGAAATAAAATCAGCAGAAAGACGTCCACTGCTGGACATAGGCCTCCCCCACAAATCGCACTACCGACCGGTCTTGTCGTCCCTGTAAACCATGTCGTCTGATCACCTTATGCGGTGTGACCACTGAACACCTTGTGGGAGAAGAAAATAATAAAACCCTAAAAGCACTGAAAAGCATAAAATAAAACTTTTTATCAAAAAATAAAACCGCCGAAAAAAAAACTGAAAAGCATAAAATAATAATCGAATTACTAAGTTCTTAAAGTAATGTAGGGTATACCAAGTAATTTTGAGTCGGCGCCACAGATTCCTCGTACAAAGATCACTAAATTAGGTACCTTAAATTTAAAGAAATAACCAAAGTTCGTGAAAAATTCGCAAAATTAATCTTTACGTAATTAAGGAATATGCTTGTGTGGCGCGCCGACTTAAAATTACTTGGTATACCCTACATTACTTTAAGAACTTAGTAATTCGATTATTATTTTATGCTTTTCAGTTTTTTTCGGCGGTTTTATTTTTTGATAAAAAGTTTTATTAATTATTCACTTACCCTGTTGTTCAAAAAAGTTAAAGTGCATTTCAGTTATTTGACGTATGTCAAATTAGACAAGATGTCACGTATTTACCATACAACAAACCAAATAAGTAGACCTGCAGTAAAGCTTTTTAAAATGTACGGTATCTTTATGAATAATACCGTTAAATTATTAGCTCTGTAATTTCCATACACCGTGTTAGGATTCCTTACAGCCTAATACGGTAGGTACTAAAATATCTAATGAGTTTTTATATCCTAATTCTGAAATATAATGTTAAGATATTTCGATAATGTAAGTTATTACTTACAAATAAGAGTACTCTGACTTTACCATAAAACTCTCGAATCGTTAAAAATCGTTGTATTAGACCATTTTTCTTCATTAAAACTCATACGTAAAGTTTTACAGTATTCTAACAAACTTAAATTTTAATGTCAACTTTAAGCGTAAAAAACAAGAATTTTAGTTAAAAAACGTGTACCTCCAAAATTGGTTTTATACTTGAGAACTAATGAAAATTACACTTAAATAACGAAATGTTCATAAATTATTTTTATTATACCACTAAATTTATAAATTACCGACACTGCGTTTTTCCTATTACCGATGGTACCCTCCGTAATAGGCGGTACCCTCAAATAGCCTTCCTAACACGGCGGACTTTTGTTTACTCATATTTACTTGTTTTATTAGATTTTAAACTGAAATCAACTTGATTTACTAAGACTACTCGAATGTAAAAAGTATTCGAATATAGTAACATATTCTTAAAGTGTTTGTTTGAACTAAAAACGAAGTCTGAAAATTCAAAGTTATACCGCGAGTCAGTCTGCGTTTGTATGAAACACCTTCTCGCTTTGGTGACGATGCACAAAATAATTAATTTGAGTACTTTTAAACGATTTTAAACGCACGAGTGCTGGGTAATAAGTTACGTGTTAGTTTCTCTTGGACACTATGTAGTCACCTTTACCATACACAGTCACAACGAATTATAAATTGCAAAAGATAGAATAGAGCCGTAATAGGACGTGATTTTGACTACCGCGGTAATAGGACGTTTTACCCTACTAAACTTGAGTAAATTCCTTGAAATAGAATGTTATTTTTTATTTATGAAATAGGAAAAATTCGTTACTGTGTGAGTCTTTCAGAAATGTTGACAGATTTGTGCTAAAGCAGCAGATTGTGATAATAAACTGGTTGAACTGCCTATCTAATGGATAGTTTAAGGAAAAGCCTCCATTAAATTTTAAGATTAATTTAGTGCTTTTAAAAACCTGTTATTAAATGATCAAGAAGTGTGACATAAAATGTAAGTAATAAATCTCAATCACTATATAGAAACTTGCATATAATTACTGCTAAAGTTAAGTATTAAGGACTAAACAAACAACTTTTAAAGTGAAACTTATCGATAAACGTAGAATAAATCAGCTGAGATTTATAGATTGATTTATTCTTTAATTACTAGTCGACCCGGCGAACTGCGTACCGCCTAACCATATCTATCTTGAACACGTATTATAACTTATAAACCTTCTTGAATCACTCTATCAATAAAAAAAACGCATCAAAATCCGTTGCATAATTTTAAAGCTTTAAGCATACATAGGGACAGACGCGGGAAGCTTTATTTTATACTTTTTGAAAAAACAGATAGTGTTTAAAGACCTTCTGTCATAAGCCACACAACTATCAATATAATTAGGACGATATGGTCGCGTGATTTGTTTCATAATGTAGAAAGCAGATACCACAAAACCAATTTCTTGTCTCTAGTTCCTTAGTGTTCAATGAGACGGCTGGCCGGCACGACGATGGTCTAGAGATGCAAGACCCACAGCTTGTCGTGCCTTTAGAAACACTGAACCAATGGTGGCAACATTTGATGTCTGAAATGATGCAATTGTATGTGCCGCCTTTAAGGATCGAACCTCGGACTGCCCGGATGCTCGGACCCACGGAAACACATTTGAGCTACCACTGGTTTAATTCAAGACATTGTATAATAAGATTGCATTCTTATGACAGTAACGATGCGCTTCTACAAGAGATGGGTAGCGAGGAATGTGTTGTTTAACAACCACATCAATTACCTAGTAACGTGTGTGTCAGAATCGTGGGACCAGTATTAAGTGTTACCAGTATTTTGAAAATCCAACCAACCCCTTTGGTACCCCGTGATCAACCTTGGTCCCGCCATTATGACGTCAGAATGGCTGGCCATATATGATCAAGTTTTATTATAATACTAAAAAGGTACCAACTTTGTCGTCTAAGGTACCAACTAGCACTAACGTAGTAGCACTGGTCCCGCGATTCTGGCACACACCTAGTAACGAGTATCCATCCAATTTCTGTTCCTAAAAAGCAGATCCCCTGCTTCGCATCTCTAGTCGAAACGCTCCAAAGGTGAGGCAAAATTAAAGCTTGGTTAACAACCTACTTCCTACGCAATAGCGCATCCAGTTACAAAGTACCCAATGGAATTATTATTATTTGTCACCATCGATAAATCACTCTATACAATGCATCGTTTATTCTCATAACAATCTTCAGAGATAATACTTAATAGTCAGTGGAAGCTGTATTTTATCTCGTCCAAAATCAACATCATGGATTCAGTTCATTTCGACTTTGGAAACCTTTTTGATTCTCATGTGAATTTTAAAATCACTGTGGATATGACTTGAGTCAAACTTCTATTCTAGTCGGCTGTGAATTTGCATATTTTAAAGCGTTTTTCATTATTTATATATTTCAATTAAAAAATATTTCTTGTTAATTAAATGTACTTATACAACATCGAGAGTTTGCAAACAAACTCAGCTGTTGCTGTATAAGATTAGTAACCTTATTTAAATAGTTTAAGTACTAAAATTAAATAAATAACTCTACGTTGCTGGGCTGTGACTTTTGATACTGGAAGAATTAGGTACATTATTATGGCAGGAAAACTATTTGTTAACCAAACGGTGGAAAAAGAAAAATTATAATACCGACCACACAGAAAATCATTGGATCAGGCTTAAATATCACGCAATAAAAATGTTTAATAGATTTAGGTTAGATAATCTGTAATTTGGAAGTGTGTTACCAGTGACAATTACGGATTAAAAGGGCTTATTTGGATAGAAATTCTTCTAATTTTGGACCCGTGCGGTCCAAACGTTTTCCATTGACCTTTATTATCAAAATATCGCTATTTATGACTACTAACTAATTCAATAAGCAGCAAAAGGTTCTTGTAAAAAATTTCTACAATCATCAGATCAGCTGTCAATCAGGGGATTATTGTAATCGCATTACCAGCATTTTCGAAAACCATTGCCGCTGGTCAGTGCCTGGACTACATGCATTTAAAAAGCGACAATCATGGTCGAGAAATTGTAGCAAGAGTTACCCCAGAGACAAAGAGAAATAGAAGCCAAATCAAAAATTATATATTCACCCTACTAAAATCATGGACTTAGTTATTTCTGAACTACTAACAGGACCAGTAAAGGATTGAAGGCATAGGCTTCTTTCCCATTCACCTTAATTTACTCACGCTATACATTAAATTTACAAGGACATCGATTTATCATAACAATGTTCGCACCAGAGAGAGAGCATCTTCCTTGTTCTGTGCCAGCGGCAATCGAACCCGGTGCTGTCGCAACACAGTCGACATCACTAACAACTGAACCACAGAAACAGTCAAACAAGGATATTATTTAATTGTTTTGACAACTTTGTGAATTTACGCTTCGGTATTGGTCGATAGTGGGAATAGTCATACAAACCCGAAGCTCAAGCTCATGGTAATGAGAAATTGATAGGTTTGAAACCCACAGATAGGGTATTAAAATAACTCGGTCCTACCGTCTATTGATTGACAGCAGAGAATTGGAGCGAGGACGACCATACCAGAAGTTTTTTACTTTGCTCCTAGAATTGAAAAAAAAAATAGAAAGCGTCTTAGAGACTCATGGGATGACATCGAAAACGTTTGTAGATCATCCTGTGATGTATATTCGATGAGAAAAAAGACTATTTATTCTATATATATCAATATTATAAAGAGGAAGGTTTAGATTGTGTGTTAGTTTGTTTACATTGAATAGGCTCCGAAAGTACTGAACTGATTTGAAAAAATATTTCACTGTTGGGAAGCTCCACTATCCTCGGGTACCCTAGGTTATAGAATATTCTCAAAAATGCAGAACGCAATGTGGTACGAAGTTCACTGTGTCAGCTAGTTCTTATAAAGTTCAAGATAATAATATTATTTTGAACTTGATAAGACAATAATATTATATTATTCTTAATCTAGACGGACTCAAAATGTTTTATGGAAGTGGGTGTGATGCAGAAAAGGCCTGATGACAGTGTTTTATTGCTGCTGTGACAAGCATTATTTTATTAAGATGGAGAATATGTTCCACCTACAATAATTTAAATGGTTATAATAAATTTTCCTTTTTAACTTAGAATCTTAAATCCTACCTCACACACGGCATGGTTGTAGCCTAATGTTCCTTTTTAAAATACATACACGGGATTTCAATATAGGTGCATATAATAGGCAATAATTCTGTAAAATAGCTATGTTTCACATTAAATAACTTCTCGATTTACAAGAGGATGCCTGCCTAATCCATTAAAATATCAACTAACTGAACCACCTTCCTCTAAAATATTTAAGGGACGAGCAGAAAAGTTCCTATAAGAACTCATAACAGCTTAGTTTCATACACGAACCTTGGGATAAATCCTGTTAGAAGCCATAAAAAATAAACTTAAAACTATCCAGGTAACCTTAGAACTTAATTAGGACGAACCATTTTTATAAATAAAACAAAACTAACACAAAGAAACACTCACCACTCCAATAAAAGCGTGGACTTGCAGAAACCTTAGTGATCCAAAAAGTCAATCCAAGCGCAAAGGAGAAATTTCACCGACACTGCAAAACAACTTTAGCACTAACACAATAAAAACATCACTAAAGCAACAAACTGCTAGAGTTAATAGACACTGTGATGAGAAATACTCAATCCATTTGATTGTTCAACTCAAGTCAAGAAGAAATTCGAACAAAAAAAGAAGCGATCGTCTTTTTTTCGCCGGTCCTGACGCGCGGGCGCAGCGCAGCGCTCTGCTTCGACTGAAAACTAATCAAACCGGTATGAAGGCGGTCCGCGTCGAGTCGACCGGCTGCGCTGGTCATGCGGAACCCAACTTCACGATGCTCAGAGATAACAATGACTCCTTACCGGTCCAGCAAGTGGTCCAGAATTTCATGATCTTCTCAGCTCACAGGCAGGGAGAGAGTTTGCGGGATTTATTTTATACTCAGGTCTTTGATTGACTGATCGATCATTCTTGCTCAACTCTTATTGGTCTACCTGTTGCTGTCGATGGTAAATATTGATTAGATATTCATAATTGGGTTCTTCATATAACTATGTTCAGTAAATTTTATGCAATGAACTAGAAAGTCAATCTTACCATAGTGGAATACAACAGGGATGTAAGTTTGGCCCATCTTTGTTGTTAAGACATAATCTTGACGTGAAATAATTTTAAATAATAAAGGTTATGGTGGGCGGGATTCTAAAAAACGTAAGTGATAATCCGACTCATCGATTTAGGATGAGATCTCTGAAGTGAAACTTGGTTTGAACGTTCACATAAAATATTGTTTCCTTTTAAAGTGATCCATCAAAGTAGATTTTGTGACATGTCTGCGACGTCTTAAGGATCTTAACGTTTCTTTTTGCTACAAACTAACTCTTGATTGATCAAGCAAATGATTTGAAGACAGTTAAATTCAAACTGGTTTATGAGATTAGTTTTATAACAATGCATAAAAGAAATAAGTTAGGCATACTAACCTAGTTGTAAAGAAACTGTTATTTTGTGTTTTAATTTACAGTGCCATTTTTTATAGAGAGGATGTTAAGACACGATATACCTACCTAGTTATGTATTAATTTTATATACTAATATTGTAAATGGGAAAGATTTGATTGTTTGCTTGTTTGCATCGAATATGCTAAGGAACTAATGGAAAAAAAACTTATTCTACTAATAAATAGGCTCTCGAAAATACAGATTAGCAAATGGGCTATAATTTATGAATACTGCGTAAACGTAATATATAAAGACGAAACGAAGTTCGCCATGTCAGGCTAGTTATTAATAAATTAAAAAAAAACGTTTACGTAGGGATTTCTATAATAGTGTATTCTTAGCTATAAGTATCCTGTGGCTAGAGCTAGATAGAACCCTCGTGTCTGAGTGGAAACGAATAGAATAATCATACTCAGATAACTTGTAGATATAGATTTCCACATTCTCTAATCTAGGATAGGTATACCTACTATACCTTTACCCTTCCGCATTGAAATTTGTAATTCTGAAAATAACAATGTCATATTGGTCAACTAGTACGCGCCCCGCGGCTTCGTCAGCGCATTTTCCATGAAACAGAAAACCCCAATTTTCCGTTTCCGTGGGATTTCCGAAATAAAAAGTAGCCTATTTCCTTTCTCAACTAGCTGGCTAGAAAGCTCTAGACTACTTGCGTACCGAATTTCAAATCGGCTCAGAAGTTTTGGCGTGAAAGCGAGACAGACACAAAGATATAGAGTTTCTTTAGCATAATTTTAAAGAGGTAACTTCTTTAAACGTAGTAGGAAACCAAAAAATTGCATTAAAAAAGAGTGTTAATTTTTCATGTGTGCAAACTTGGCGACCAAGTGATTGATTTAATACTTTTTGCATTATTGAAATAAACCCATTACCTACATTTTTTATTTTTAAGAATTAGGTAAGTATGATATGAGCATTTGAGCAACAAAGAAAGATAAGATAAGATTATCCTAGGATTAACTCACAATAAACGATAAGATGTGGTCATTGACCGTCTCAGATTAACCATTGTTTTTATTGATTATCTTCGAGAGAAGTAAGTACATAGGTACAGTAAGTAGGTAGGTAATTTTACACACATCCTATCCCGCCCAATATTTCCACGTGACTAAAAAAACTGTCAAGTGCGAGGGCTCGCTTCTATACAGAAGGTGCATTGTTCTCTAAATTTTAGAATAATGTTATTCATGTTTTTTTTTTTTATTAAATTTGTTAGTAGGTATTATTTGTTGGACAAGAAAAATCTGGTGCAAACATTTCAATAAGATTTATTAAGCCGTTTCGGAAATAAGTGCATTTGACATACAGACAGACAGACGGACGGACCGAAAAGTCATAATCGATAACTCACTGTATGGCGAGAAATTCAAATTTTTTCACGTTGTTTTATTATTTTGGCGAAAGTATTCATTTTTAATAAAGTTTAAATGAATTCGCGTAGGTACGTAAAAACCTATTTCCCACATTGTAATATATCGTTTTTGAAAGACAGATCTTTGTATCAAAATCGGTAACTACCGATTTTGATACAGAGTTCTGTATAACTGATTGTTGCCAAAAGCGGCCGTTTTTAGCAACAATCAGTTTCTTTCTGTGGTCTTTAACCTAAAAGCTATTCAACAATGCCCTAAAAATACTAGGCTGAATTATCTAGGGGAATGCTGTTTCACATTTTTAATATTTGCATTAGTTTAGAAGATTCAATGTCTTTACGGCGCTCTGACGTTACTTCGCTCCTGGCCCACGCTTTAAACCTACTGTCACTACGTCGCTCTCCGTTCTTCAAGTACTGTCGTAACGACGCTCGTAAAATTTATTAATTAAGGGGAAACTCTTCTAAAATGTATTTAACAGAAATATAATCACTGTTTATTCCCTATATATGTAACGAGCTTTCCCGGCTTACTTCGTTACGCCATAGAATATAAGATACTACAAAAGACAGACTTGGCTTTATAGACTATGTTCTTTAGACTGCCCAGAATGGCCGAATTAAAAACAAACAACAACAACAAACCACATGTAAACAACGGAAAAATATTGCACCTTGGGTTACATTATTTTAGTTTAGGTAAAGATCCCTATTTTTTTTGAAAATCTCATATAGCCTATGACACTCGGGGTTAATGTAGCTTCCTACCAGTGAAAGAATTTTTCAAATCGGTTCAGTATTTCCGGAGCCTATTCGTTACAAACAAACAAACAAACAAATCTTTTCTCTTTATAATATTGGTATAGATGATTAATAGTTGTAAAATTTTTGCCAGTCCAAAATCATCAAGTGACAAAAAAACATAGAATATTTTTTAAATTATTTAATTATTATATTATTTACATTTACAATACTTTTCATTTTTGGTCTGATAAATGTAACTACACAGAAATTTTGAATTAGATTCGTCGTATAATTAAACAAGTAAGTACAAAAAAACTTAACGTGACTGATTAATACAATCATTGTAAAAATGTGAAAACAACAAAACACAAAAAACTATATTATTTTTTATAATTTACTAACCCCATGTTTTCACGTTTGCCGTCAATTATAAAATAAAGGGAATTTAAAACGCCCTGTAACTCACACAATTCTTGACCTATAAGCGCCATTTATATGATGTTTAGCAGAACATCACACCAGTTGTAGGACAAACCCGTCATCGTAGAGGGCTTTAATGAAGTTAGTTGCATTTACCAGACAGTTGCAATTACAAGACTGCACCTAACATATTTTATTTTTTTTTGTTTATTTTTAAAATATTTTTTGTTTTTTTATTTTGTACTTATATATGTATTATGAAAATGAAAATTTAATTAATTATTAAGATTACGTAAGTAGTTAGAGAATAGACTAAGTCACAAGATAATTTATTACCAATGACATGTTATTTTTTTTTTATATTATGTTTTTTTTAAGGATATACATTATATCTTATTACAAACCTTAAAAAAATAAACTAAACAAAGAAATATTTACAAATAAAAAATTGCCTCAAAATCGCTGCCACCGGAAGGTACGGTGCCTAGCAGGCTGGCTGCGTTACCCCTCTGAATGGCCAGACTTATTCTCTGGCCAAGGTACGAGCCAGCCCGCCGGTCACCGGAATGGTCGATCAGACGCGTCGATAATTCTTTGAATAGTCGACGCGCCCCTGGCCCCCAAGGCCCCAAAGTTTCGACCCCAAACGGCACAAACTCATACTGCTCACAAATTGCCGCGTATTTGCGCCGTTTGAGGTCTTCGGCAGCTGCGGCTGCCGCGCCAGCCTCGCCTGATGTTCTTTGCACGTGGCAAGCCGCCATGGTGTCAACACACGTGGCGTCCCACACCAGCGGCCTGCCACGTGTCCAGGGGACGATAGTCATACCGTCGGGCCTCTTTCCGTCTTCTCGTGCCAGACCGTTAGGTTCAAGAACGGCCGGCACGTTGACAGTGGTAAGGGCCCGACGGATAATGTCATTTAGACTGGCGTGGCGAGCCATGCGGCCAGCGCTGCGCATACAGGAGAGGCCGTGGTGGCCGAGGTGATCGACCATATCTCCACAGTGGCAGCGATGAGGAGCACACGTCCTGACTCCCAGTCTCAGGCACACCCCCAGGGAAAGTGTGGTCTTGTGTAACAGGGTTCCCAGGTTAGCCGATGGTAGCGCCTGCAGCCAGTAACCTGACACCGGGTCAAATGCTGCGTGTAGGCGAGCCCGTTCTGCAGGATCGCTGGCCGAATTTATAAGCTTATTTTGTATGATCTTGCAGATGGGCTCGTCCCACTGCTTCTGGGAGTTTGGGTTTGATGGAAGATCTGCGCTCGGGCAAGCTGCGCTCCAGGCGGTCCTGGCCTCGCCCGAGTACGACGCCTCAACGTCACCGAGTGACGGGTTAGTTAATTTACCGTAGAGGACGTGCGTACTCGAGACCGAGGATAGGAACGCCGGGAGCGCTATATCTGAAATTTTCCTAACTCCCAAACCGCCGAGACGAACAGGTAGGGAGCCCTGAGACCATGCTTTATCAGTAAACGGACAATTTAGAATCTCGGTTAGTGTTAGTTTAATCATATTGTCGATTTTTTCTAAAAGGTGTTTAAATTTAAAAAGGGGGGAACAACGTAGAGCGTAAGTTAATTTGGGAACAAAAAGACAGAATTTTAAAATAAAGAAAGCCATATGGGGGTTTATTTTCAGAAGGTGTTCGTAGCTGTTATTGAATTTAGTAACCTGTTCGTCAAGGAAGTCGGGAATTGCCTCGGTGAGGAGAGGAGCTCCCAGAAGGCGAAGTGACTCTTTGTGTAAAATTTTAATATTAGGGGCTATATTGTTAAATTTGGAAATAATTTCATTTTTACTAAGAGAATTTAGAGAGTCGGATAAAAACAGTTCACATTTTGAAAAATTTAATTCTAAACCAATATTATTAAAACTGGAAGTTAATTTAGATAGGTCAGCCAAAACGGTGGTCACATCGCCTCCGATGGTTCCGTCATCCAGGTACCACACATTAAATTTTGATTCAATTTTTGAAATTATAGGGTGAATTGCCAAACTAAAAATAGCTGGCCAGAGCGGGTCGCCCTGTTGACACCCTACCGCCGAATGTAGAAGATCATTTTTGTAGGTTAATTTGGAGGGCGAACTGTAACATTGCCATAAATAATTATAAATTTCTGGGGTCTGGTCTTTTTGTTTTTTTATTTTACTCATTTTAATTTGATTTTTTACATAAATTTATTATTTTATTTAGATATTTTGCTGATTTTTACATTTAGGTAATAAAGATTGATTATAAATATGATAAAAAATACTGATTTTTTGATAAATATATCATTTCTTTCCTCTCTGTTCTTTTTTATTTCCTAAAATTAAATTAAGCATGCCCTTAAGTTACTAAAAATTCGGAGCGACGCAGAGACAGTACGCTGGAGGCACGAGCGACGTGCCGACAGTGCTTCGTAGGTGCGGAGCGACGTAACGTCAGAGCGCCGTAAAGACAGTAAACAGTTTAGAAGATATTTATTTTTTTCTCGGGTGGCGCGACTTTAGCTGTGCTATGCCTCTTAAGGGAAGTGGTTACCTAACTATTTTAAACTAATTTGCTAGACTTTCTACTTCAAAAGGATAGAGTGTCTTACAAAGAATAAATAAATTGCTATTTTGATTTTTCGATTGAATTTTGTAAAAACTGATTACTTACCTCAGTACGAAATTTGCTGAGTTGGCTAGTACAGTCAAGGACTAGGAGGCCGTAACAGATTTGTCTATGGTTTCGTCAGCCCTAGACTGTAAAACCAAAGAACAAGAGCTATTTTGCATTACAGAAAAACCGGAAGTATTACGCCGATCGTGTCCGCCACTGTACCTACTTCAATACATAGTATAAAACAAAGTCGCTTCCCGCGTCTGTCCCTATGTATGCTTTAATCTTTAAAACTATGCATCGGGTTTTGATGCGGTTTTTTTATAGATAGATTGATTCAAGAGGAAGGTTTATGAGTGTATAATACATGAGCAAATAGTATTAGGTTAGGCGGTACGAAGTTCGCCGGGTCGACTTGTAAGTTATATTTTTAAAAGTTTTTAACGCGGGAAGTTTTAGGTCAAGACAGTAAATAAACACCGCCCTTTTGAAACTAGCGCAAGGTTCCATAAACAAGGTTCTCGTATGGTTTTCGTCAAGAAATGAAGTAAAGTATACCCTACCTATACCTATAACCTACCTACTTTGATGTATTTTAAGCTGCAGTTTTTAACCGACTTCAAAAAAGGAGGTTATCAGTTTGACCTGTATATGTATGTTTGTCCGCGATTATCTCGCGTTTGGCTTAACCGATCTTGATGCAGTTTTCAGATAAGTATTCGTTACATTCAGGAGAAGGTTTTAGTACTTACCTTTTTTTAACCGACTTCGAAAATTAGGAAGTGCTCAGCTATGTTATGTGACAGTTTATTATAGACGGGTTCTTTTTTTTGTAAAAAAAATATTGGGCAACATTTTAATTTTGGGTACTTAAGTATACCTAAATTAATAATCCACTTCTTTCCTAGAGTTCTGTCTAGATTATTCACAGCCGATTGTTTTTAATTAATGTAAGGAAATATCTCTTAGACATAAATCAATGTAAAGTACACAGCAATCATGTTGCCTGGAAGAAATGGCTTTAGGCGATAAGTTCGCCATAACGCTTTACTTCAAGAGAGTTTCAGTGACAAGGCGATTATAAATCGAAGGAGGGTTTCAGCTCACCATACTTACTGACTTGACTGCTTCAAGAAGTCCGTGTAAGGTGAGCCTAAAAGCTATTATATTTAGTAAGTAACCAATTCCCATTAAAACAAAGAACAAGGAAAGAAAATCAGCAACTTTCTAATTTTAGTACTCATTGAAAACGCTATCACGGCTCGACTATTGAATGCAAATTCTAAATGCGGTAGGTTTACCGTGCCTCGGCGCCTCCCCTGAGATTGAGATTAGCTAGGTAACAAGCCCGTTGGATTGGCTTACTTACTTTCATCTACGAAAATCTTTCGCCTTTGATTTCATTTACGATTATTAATATGTATAGGTAAAGAGAGTTACTATAACTTTTTAACCGACTTCAAAAAAGGAGGTTATCAGTTTGACCTGTATGTATGTAGGTATGTATGTTTGTCCGCGATTATCTCGCGTTTCGCTGAACCGATTTTGATGCGGTTTTCAGAAATGTATTCGTTACATTCAGGAGAAGGTTTTAGTACCTATTTTAACCGACTTCGCAAAAGAGATAGTTCTCAGTTTATGTATGTGTCAGTTTGTTGAAGGCGGGTCTCTTTTTGTAAAAAAGAAATTATTAATACAGGTAAGGTACGTTATTTTGTTGGGCCGAATCGGTGGGATACTAGCGCCACTTGTAAGTATAATTTATAATATTTTCTAATTCTAAACCATGGCCGAAATCAAAATATGCGATTTTGACTCCCTAGATAATCTTGCTTAGAATTTTTAAGGCTATGTTGTGTAGCTTCTCCATTTCGTCGCCCCCCGAGATCCTGCGGGTCGCCGACCATACTATTTTACACAAAAGGGGGGTTCCACTCGGCAGGCAGCTGTAATGTGGGAACACTGGACGCTGATCATCAATGAGTTCTGCCCCAAAAACTGGGAGGGTTTAGTGGGTGCGAGCCCCACATTTCCCGAGCGGCAGGAAATGCGATAGGTACCTAGTCATTTTCCTCCGTTAGAAAAAAAAGACAGGTCTCATGTTAGAATCGTGGTTTTACTGGATAAATGTTATAACACAGTACCTACTTACATAGAATGAGTGTAATCAAATTGTAATGTAAAAGTTAGTACATACTTAATAGTAATAAGTACGTACTTATCAAAAAGGCGACATTCGCCACACTGCGACATACCTACTCCCATTCGAATTTAAAAACTGTAAAACTGTAGGTACCTATTTTATAACCTTGCCTAATACAGTTTTATTTTATTCGATTAAAACACAAAACAACACCTTACAAACTATTTCTCCGAACTATCATATGGTTGTATAGTTTTTGATCTCTTTGCCCTAAAATATGTGACGTTGTGGAACTGTTGAATTTGATTGATTAATTGATTGAACTTCGTCTAGTGTCAGTTGGCTTGGATTTTGCTTGGATTGTTAATGTTTTGTTTGTTTGTGTTTGTTGTCAAAAAATAAACGCGGGTTTTTCCACTTTTTGACCCTAAAAACCTATTAAAAACTGTATTTTACTTTTGTAAATATCCAGGTAAGCCTCCCCAGTACTCTTCACTAAATAACTTATCAGTTTTATTTTGAAAAGCGGTCCTAAGAAAAACTTGTTTTTTAGGCGTGGCCCTTACAGTAATTTTCCCTCAATTCTAAAAAAAACCATTCCAGAAACCTCAAAAAAGCCTTCATCATGTCAGTACTTGAGTCTTGCTGGTCACCATGCATCTGGTCTTCGGACGTGAAGTCAGGGAGCAAGGCTGTGGCGGTTTATACAGCTGCCATGAGTGTTATTCTGATAACATTCATAGCTTATCAGATGTCTGGTGGTGATTCCACTCAGCTATGGAACCCTCTTTTTGAAGCTGATGTACGAGGATGTAAGTATTTGTTAAAATAGTTATTTCTGTTTGAAACCTAACCTATTGTATTTTATTTGTGCATTTTGCCCTCTTTAAATTCTACTTATTAGCACTGTCCAGAAACCCTCAACCAAAGCTCTAATCAGAAACCCTGTATGAGCTAGACACCAAGATAACCAATATTTCCCGAGCTGTGCTTAGAATAGCAGTCGGGTCAGTATGTATGTGGACTTCACAGATTTGCCTGGACCTTTATTCAAATTCACATAGTTCAGGGATGGCGAACTTATGGCACACTGGCACACTCGTGCCATCAATGGCACGCAACACAATATTTGGCACATTACTGATAACAAAATGCGTTAGCAGACACATTGTGTGTGACTGGGTGACAGATGACTCCAGTTCAGCTAAAAGTAACATCTTACATAACATAAAATAATATTTTTTCTTATAATTGAAAAAGTCAAAACTATTTGATGGCATACTTCACAACCTCATTATAGCTTTCTTTAGAAAAATGGCATGTTGATGCGTAAAGGTTTGCCATATAATTATAATAGTTATGGAAAGTTCTAACTTTATTCTTTGTTTTTACTTTCTCCACACAATCTCACAGTGACACAAAACTGACATACAATTTATTTTTGTTTCAGCTTTACAAGTTTTTGGGACCATCTTCATAGTTATTTTGTTATTGCTGATCATCTTTTCAGTTTTGATGGTGAGTTGACTGTAAAAGTTTTATTTTCTTACCTTTTGTGACTGCCTGTGCCTTGTTGATTCCGTTGTTAGTGATGACAATAAAATTTTAAAACAGAAGCCCTGGGGTACTGTTACGGCCACATTTGCAATATTGCTTTTCATCCTCTAGAATGTCAAAGTCAATATAAAAAAACCCTAAGGGAATGCAAAGCAGTATTGCAAAAGCGGCATAATAAGGCCTCTGGTTTAGATGCAGCTGGACAGACACTTTTAATGTTGATTATCAAAGTTTGTTTCCCCGGTCTGGTTATAGTTCATCTTACTTTATTAAATGTTTAGGGAATCCTGCAACAGGTTCCTTTTCCTAATCTAAAGCTCTTGAGTATGATGTGTTATTATTTTTGTTAAATTCCAGGTGGTAGGCATAAACATCTGGATGCGAGGCTTCATCCTGCCGTGGCTGATCACCATGGGGCTCATCATTGTGTTCCAACTAATCTTCGGACTGTGGCTTCTCGGCGGATACTACATCTATGTAAGTGTTTTTGCATCTTGTCGAAGGATGAGGCTGTATGTATAGTATATATCCAATAAGATATCTTCTCCTTCATTATCTGTTGTGGGAGTAGAGGAAAGGAGTGCTTACACTAATTAGCCCACGTATTTGGAGCCATTGTACATATCTTCATATTTATAGGCTAATAAAGGATGAAATGCTATAATACCCATTGGACGTTGAAAAGTTTACAGAGGGTTCCGTTTTTACCCATACTCTACTACAGTAGCGTATCACTTACCAAAGTTTATTTTTTAATATTCTGCTTTTGTTATTACAGTTGGACGCGACATTCGCAGCCTTGCTTGATTTCCTCTGGATGGCATACAATGTAAGTAACAATTTTATAAGAGAAATTAATTAACCTTAGAACTATTTTATGCATTAGTTTATGAAGCTGTTTCTTAGCCTCTTTAAAATTGTAATCTAATTGAACAGAACACCTTATTTAAGGTTTTTCCAAAATATGTTTAGGTGCCTATCAGATAGTAGGTTATTGTTGATATGAATATGGCACGGTACAATACAACATTATTATTATTATTATAATTTAATGGACTTGACTCCACTTCAGTGGAGTATTTTGCCAATGTCAAGTTCACAAATTAGCTAAAAATGGTGGGCATAAAGCCCGGCAACGTTGTACGGTTATTATAAGTTTATTGGATTATTGTTTTAAAGCCCGCTAACAAAACACGTGGTTTCGGAACCAACGTTAAAACAATAATCCACAACGTTATTGTTGATATGGAATGAAACCTAACTTCATAGGGTAGGTGCGGTGGAGGTAAAAACAATTTTTTTTTTACAAACTTAAGTAATCTGTTGATATTAAAACCTTTTTATTTATAATATTTCAGATCTACTGCTGGCTATGCGTGTTCTCGCAATATCAAATAATACTCCAAATGCAATCTCCGAATATTGAGGTTTTAATCGAGTATTAAGGTTATTTTAAGTGACACAACAATAACAAAGAAATATTGAATAAAGAGACGTTACATTTCTTAAGCAAGTCATAAAGTGTGTGCGTATGCGGGTCTGTTACCATATTGTAAAGTGCCGCCAGCGCATCTTCCCTTATAACAGCAAATTCACAATTTTCCCATGGGAATTTCGAGACAAAAAGTATCCTTTGTCTTTTATCAGGCTCGACACTATCCGTGTACCAAATTTCAATAAAGTCGGTTCAGTAGTTTTGTCGTGAAAGCGAGACACACAGACAGAATTACTTTCGCAGATATGAATACATAAATAATTTGTAAATCGTTACCAATCTGTGTACGGTTGAAGTATCGATATCGTGTCCGGAACTCCGGACAGATCATACAAGTCCCTGCCTGGATTAAGCGCACTCTAGGACTTATAATATTATCTAAGTGCCTTAACTTTTGATTAACAGTAAATTCTGATAATTAAAACAACCCGCCATAAGTGAATATTGCGTTTAATCATAATATGTGTACCTATTGTTATGTTTATTTTTGCACTAGTGAAGATTTTTTAAATGAACTGATGATGCTCGCTAGTGTAAGTTTATTTTTTTTATGAAATAGACTTTATAATTAACTGCACAGTGTTCAAACTTGACTAATTTAATTATTAATAACTCCGTCCATTGCATTTAAGACCTTTTATAAAAATAAGTTTTAGCAGTTTTTAGTAAGTAATATACAAATGAATTGAATCTCAAATATTAATATTTTTATATTGTGTAAGTAAAATATACAAAATCAAAATCTAGGTTACAATTGTTTCTTTTTAATGGTGGGAACATTAAAAATCTGAATACACACAAAACCATAATCGCTTATGAGATTCGATAGTGAGTGTCCGTTTAAAACTAAATTATCATGGTCTTCGTTAAAAAACAAAAAATAATAATCTTAATTTGTCTGGAAAAGCCTTTTAAAATTTAGCTTCTGTAAAGCGACATCTGTTGAGAGTACCCCATAAGTGTTACTTAGCGTTTCCACACCTCACTGGGAACATACGAGCGGACGGCATCTCGTCTTGTCTGTTATTATTATAAACATAAATGTTTCACTGTACAACTTCTAACGAATGCCAGAAGATGGCGCTAGTAGTTAAAAATGCAAAATAAAATGTTTTAAAAACATTTACCTAACCTGCATCTTCTGCAACATTAAAATAATCCGTAATAATAGAACATTTATGTGCATTCGTCATTCTCTGCACGCACTGCATTTTAGGTTTTAACACCTATCTGTTTCCATATTTTATGGATGCTCTTTTTCGATGTATTATTTTAAAAAAACATCTACCTATCTACCGTTATTTTTACTATATGTGTGGCGCGAAAAACACATTTTTTCGCGTTTTTTAATTATTCTGGCGAAAGTATTCATTTTTAATAAAGTTTTTAAGAATTCGCGTACCCATTGTAATACAACGATTTTTTTGAAGACAGACCTACTGATTTTGTGTCTGAGGACATAAGGCCAAAAATCAAGTTATGTCCTTAGACACAAAATCAGTAGGTCTCTCTTCCAAAAACGTTGTATTACAATGTGGGAGATGGTTTTTTTTACATAGATACGCGATTTATTAAAACTTTATTAAAAATATTTTTTTAATAAAAAACGCGAAAATATTTGAATTAAGCGCCATACCGAGATTTACCACCTTAACATTAATATACTTACCTACCTTCAACCTTGTTTGAAAATAATTATAGGTAGTCACTTCATCAGTTAGTTCTACTATCTACAATCTTTTTTAATCACAATTTAATTTTCCGTAAAAAAATTGTTAGGCTAAAGTTCGCCGGGATAGCCAGTTTTTAATAAATGAAAGAAAGTATTAAAAATTCTTAATTGTTTATTTGGACAGTTGTTCTCCTTTATGTCCGTTAATAGATTAAGTAGGTAAATAATTACGTTCATAATCAATTAATTACAATGATAAAGCTATACATTTACACGTATTACACTTAAAAAACTTAATAGAAAAACATAAAAAAAAATAGAAAGTCAACGTTTCAAGCTTGTACGTAATGAACTATTGGGGTATTCATACTTATATAAATTTCAGAAATTCGTTTAAATTATATTATTATTCAAAATTAACAACATTATTGCACAATTAAAATAGCATAACTTTAAGGGGCCTTAATCAATACATAGTATAAAATGAAGTCGCTTCCCGCGTCTGTCCTTATGCATGCTTATATCTTTAAAAATATGCAACGGATTTTGATGTGGTTTGTTTTAATAAATAGAGTGATACAAGAGGAAGGTTTATAAGTATAATACATGCACAAAATAGTAATAGGTTAGGCGGTACGAAGTTCGCCGGGTCGACTTGTTAATACATAAAAGGTTAACCTAGCCTAAATCGTTAGGCTACGTTAAGGTCTTAAATTTGTACTAAGGATTCGTTATTTAAGCCTAGACTATAACGATTTAGACCAGGCCTAACTGGTTTTGGGTAAGGTCTATTGGTTTAAAGTGATTAAACAAAAATTTCAGTTCAATAAATTGTGAATACCATAACAAATTATAATATAGGTACGTTAAGTAATGAATTATTATAATTTACCTTATCATTATTTACATAACTCCCATAAAATGTACATTTGGAAATAGTCCTAAGATCTAATGGAATTTACAGAAGTCTAGACCTATTAAGAACGGGATTAATCCGGAATTTCTTAATTTTTTTACAATAATTTACAATTGATTTAACCCTAATTATAAAGTACTAATCCCTAAGACTTAGGGTCTAAAGTTATATGATATGCAACAAGCTTTACATAGTTATGTATTTAGGCTTTTAAGTCAAACATGATTAAGGAATGTTTTAAAAAAGTTTTTTACAAATAAAGTTCTTATTTAATTTAAATATGAACATATGTCTCATAAAGAAATAAGTAGTGTTGGTATTAAAATATATTGCAAATGCATCAGTTACGTGCATCTAGCACCGATTTGGCACAATTTACAAACAAATAGAGATACATACATCACACCAGTGCCTAGTTAACGTATAGAAGTTGTACTGTACTTAAGAACATTGGGATACATACAATAGTTGAGTATTTAATAGAGCATTTTGTATCGGTGGCCTAAATTTTAAGTCTTATAAACGTATACCTACGTTATTCTAAACGGTATAACATCAGTCCATATTTATTTACAAGAAAAACGAAATGGAAGCATTATCTTATTGCGAAATGTCATGGAGTCAACAGATAAACTTAACGTAACAATTACTAGTCGTAGAAACAAAAATAATAGCCATATTAGGCCCTACAACAAAATAGTTAGGCCTGGTTTAAATCGTAATCGTAAAACACGAATGCCTAAAACATTTTATTGATTTAAACCTCGTCTATAAAATAAGACCAAGTCTAACTTTTTTGTTGTAAGGCCCCTTAAGTGTAAAAGTGAGGTTACGAACCAGCAGAGTACCAATTATTTGGAGCTGACTTGTCTACTTGATGATTTGGATGCGAGTGGGGATGGGATTGTGGATGGTAAAGGTGGAATGAAGATGGGGGATGAAAGAATTGAGATTGATCTAACTGAGCGTAATCTAAAGCACCTGGAACCGCGGAATACGCTTGAGGCTTCAGTGGCAACGGAGCTTCGCCAAGATAGGAATGCCTTAGCGCTTCTGAATACGCGCTATTATCGTATGGCAACGTATATTGCTGCTTATCCCTAGGAGAGACGGACCCTGGTGGGGTCATAGCTGAATGATAGTCCGCGTAGCCTCCGTAAGCTAAAGTACCTAGTTCAGTGCCTTTATGACCTAGCTGATCTCCGTAGCCCGAGCCTTCGCTACCGGGAGGTGTCGGCAATGGACCCGACTGACCATCACCAGAGTAATAACCTCCTGTTCTACCGTCACCTAGGAAGTTACTCCTGATAACGCTTTCTCTATTGGCGTAAAGTTGTCTCAATAAAGCCGAGGCTGGCGTCGACGGATGGTTTGAAGGTATCTGTCGGTTAAGGTGATTCAAATGGTGATTCTGAGTACCTATCCACTGAATCGTCGATTTCTGCTGCTGCTGTTTTAGTAGCGCGTCCGTTGAGAAGTCTGTCGGTCTATGCGTCTCTTTTCCATCTAATGCCACAGGTGGTAGATGCTTCGACATTGCATTTTCTAAGTCCCTAACTGATGTCGCATCGTTTGCTCCATCCGGTAACGCTATTGTTTTGTTTAGATTTGTTTCGACGGGAGATAATGCGGCTCCAGGGTTTGAGGAAGACTTCCGCCTTGCGTCATCTTCTCTTTCTGCTTCCTCCTCCTCCGTCGTGTGTTTTCGCTTCTTTAGTCTTTTTGCTGGCATTGGGGATGTTTTCTCTGGGTTCGTATGGAGTGGTATAGGTTGGTCGTTTAGCCTTGTCAGATGTGTTACGTCAGAGTTAGTTGGCGCTGATGAAGCTGACGCGTCGGTGTTATTTGGTGGTTCCGTTCTTTCTGCTGGATGTCTATTTGGAGGAGGAGGTCCCCCTGCGGAGTCTGTGTCTGGTGGACCATTTTCGGGATCTCCGATAGCTTCTTCTCTTTTTACACCTTGTACGCTCTCCTCTAGTTGACAGCAGTCCATCACGGTGTTTGGGTATTCTCGGCCACTGAGGAAATATAAACAACTTATTGTATTTGTTTCTAAATACAATCAACTTTGATTGTGTATCATTGCGATTCCAACCCGCCTGCCAAGCGTGGGGTAATCCCCAAATCTATGCTGAATTTTGTTCTAGTGGCCGGTCCAGCAGTGGACATGTATCGCTTGTAATGATAACTATTATGTCTTCCTTTTTACCAATTTACCAGTTAAAAACATTTTAAGCTTTTATAGGTGAATATATTTTCAATTTACTTATTATAAGCTGGTTAAGTAATATATACTCTGTGTTATAAGTTATCCCAGACTAAACTTTTCACGGGCATATCATCTTACCTGATAACATAGTTAACGCAGATAATATTCTGTTCCTCGGCATTCTTGGATGAGCAGACCACAGTGGCGCACGTCTGCATCCAGGTGTAGCCTCCTTGCTTGTTCATCAGCCTATAGTAATGCGTCAGCACTTGACCTTTGTTAATTACTGGAACAATTGAGAAAGAGTTTAGTTTATGTTGATGATTTAATTATATTCTCAACAAGCGACCACCATAACCATTTTTCTATATTATCTGTCAAATATTCTTGATTTTTTTCTAAAGTATTATATATAGGTGATTGTGTTTTTCAGCATCTAGGTATTGTTTCGTTTACAAAACATTCCACGGGTCATGATAGGAAGCATCTGGAATTCAAAAAATGATTCAGAGGACACGTGTAGACAGCTACGTGAATCATTAGCGGCGACGGTTTTTGGATAACTCATTGTGTATTGTTATTGTGTGCAATATTTTAAATAATTATCGACTTTTTGGCACAAGTCCTTCTTCGAGGATTACTTTTTGAAAGGAGTTCGTTGTCTGACCTAAAAGTCGTAACCTTTGTGGTAACAAAAACAAATTAAGGTTAATGATTTTACCTGCAACTTCTTTTTAAACAAATTTTATTTGTCTGCTGGTGCAAATGCACTTGTGATACCTATATCTTTTGCTACATAATACAAGCAACAACACAGTAAATAGTAAGCAAATTGAACACAGATGGCTACCAATTACAAATTGGGAATTTAGAAACTTTAAAAAACAGATCACATAGTAAGAAATTTAAAACCGACATAATGTCAACATGTTAAGTACCCACGCATAATTTGTCCATCAAAATAACCAATGTTGTAATCAAATAACCCGCTTTCTCAGCAAACACCCGGCCTTCTATGGTAATAATAGAATTGTTATTCTAAACAGCAAATGTCCACATTTGACCAAGCCAATTGAAGAAGTCCGAAACATTTGAAATTCAAATCTTCGTCTATCAAACTCCAGTAAGGTGCTAGAAGGTAATATAAAATCACATGTCAACGCGTTCCGCTTCGTGATTGGTGTTTCAATCGGCAGCCATTTTGTTTCTAGTAGTAAAATAAGAGATGGTGCCGATGATATGCAAATTAAGTCTTTCCATTCATACTTTAATGTCATTTGAATACGATGCAGAGAGAATTTCATTAACAAGCGAAGTAGTGTATAGGTTCCTCAGGGGTTCCTCCATCGAAGTCTGAAGACGAAAACTCCAGAAGGAGCATACAAGTCGCAAAAATTATCCACCTATGGACACTGATCTAGGGTACTTGCTTGGTAGTTCTATCTATAAAACGATTTAGTTAGTAGTGACTATATAAAAGGTAATAGATAAAAAACTACAAAATTGAATATCTAAGAAGAACTAAGTAGAAAGACACAATTCAGATGCGAAGTAGGTAGGTAGGTACCTATATATGCATAAAATTATAATAATCTTTAAGAGAAACCGAAATGTTTCAATAAAACAAACATGCAAAGACCATAAAAGCAAAAAACGGCACAGGATATGTAAAAACAAATGCGGCAGATGATAATAAAACCTTACACATCTAGGAAGATATTACTCCGTCATTTCTCAAGAAACGCGATGAAATGACATGTTGAAGCATTATTATTCATATCACAGAGGCGCCGCTTGCCTTCTGTGAGATTAAAATTGTATTCCGACGACGGATTCCTATAAAATTATTAATAACGTAATACGGGATAAATATCACGTTACTTGAATACGTAAAACTGCCGAATGTTGTATTGTATGTCATTGTTTAAAGTGCAGTGGTACATGCGATTCAAACTGGTAACATTTCCGATTCGATTTCTGGCCAGGCGTAGCGTGATCTTAATGATAAAGATAAGAGTTCACCACCTACATTATAGGTCCGTTTTTGGATACCAATACCTAGCTTCATTTTAATAACTAGTTTTCCTTTTGTGCAATAAATAATCTTTATCAATGTTGGTTTTTAGAGTTGCTCGTTTTCTTTAAAAGATTAACCTTTCGGCCTCGTTGAATCGTTTGTCGTCTTGACATGGATTTCTAAAGGATTCAATCGGAATACTAAACACGTTACGACAGCCGAAGGTTTTCACTGGTATTGGGTCATCGAATGACGATGATGACTAAAACAAAGGCTAGATTGAAATAAAACAATGTTAATTTTACCGTGTGTGAGGTACATCGGTTTTAGATTGATGAAGCAAAAAAGACAATGTACAAAAGAAAGAAACAGTATTTAAAAGATCTGAGCTAGCAATACATGATAAAGATATAGGGATATGTAATAATAGAGATAGGTCATATATTATGATTGTGTAAATTAACAGTTTGTGTGACAATGTCGAATAAAAAATCTGTCTTTGTAACTTTTGAGTAATGGGGAATACCGCTGAAAGTGACCAAAGAACTAAAAACGTTCTTATATTTAAACTAGAGGCTGCCCCGCGGTTTCACTCATAAATACAAAAATCCAGTTTTTTCCCGTTCCCATGGGATTTTCGGGAAATCCTTTCTTAGGGCTCACCTACACTCCCTAAGGAACCTACATGCAAAATTTCAGCCCGCTACGCCCAGTAGTTTCGGCTCTGCGTTGTCTGTCAGTCAGTCTGTCAGTCAGTCTGTCAGTCAGTCTGTCAGTCAGTCAGTCAGTCAGTAAC
The DNA here is from genome assembly GCA_951802225.1 of Euspilapteryx auroguttella. Lineage (NCBI taxonomy): Eukaryota > Metazoa > Arthropoda > Insecta > Lepidoptera > Gracillariidae > Euspilapteryx > Euspilapteryx auroguttella. The sequence goes on along the minus strand of OX637660.1, from coordinate 6,580,092 downwards.
GGAAGAGTTTTATATATTATATTGATTGACACAGAAAACAAAAGTAGGTTGATACTTACAATCTACATGACATTTCCTAAGTTTGTTCGCGTCCTCGCCGTGGCAAAGAGCGTATAGGTTCTTCCCCGTTAGTTCCTCCGCCGTGTAGCCCAGGAGCTCTGATACTCTGCTAATAAAGAAAAAGATTTATCAGGTTCTATTATCATAATACCATCAGTCTTAATAACTTTTTAAACTGTTTTTGATTTGCTTTTAGGCATTTTAAATAATTTTATAATATTAGGAATTTTAAATAATTTAAACTAAAGTATACTTTTTCAGAAATGGCATATTTATTAACATCATTATCGTATCAACCAACAGATATCTACTGCTTGATATAGGCCTCCCCCACAGGTTGTCTCTAGGAAAAACATGGTTGAGGCAGGAAGTGTGGCTCTTCAAGTATTTCAATGAAGCACGCTGATGCCCATTCTTTGGCTATTCCGCTAGTTGCATTTTACGACATCCATGGGAGGAGATGGGGTGATATTCTGTGCACCCACCACACCACAAGGTACTAAACATAAACAGTATGTCTACTTATTAAAAAGAAAACAATTAGATACCTGGGCTCGCAATGGGCTATCCTAAAGTCAAAGTTTATCCTCGTGACGAACATATCAGACTCTAATCGGATCTCATGGACCGACGGTGGAGGGAGCGCGATGGCTAGAGCCACCATCCCCAAGAGGGAGGGAGGCGACTTCCGACTATGTGAGAAGGTGTACTGAGGTCGGAGACGGCACAGCATTAGAACTACCTGTAAAGAATGAGAATGAAGTTTAGATTTATGTTACCTGAAAAACTACTGATTGGTTGGAGTTGAATCCTTTCCATTTAAGTAGCTTAACATGATGATAATTATAATAATAACGCAACACACTGAGAGCCCCTAACTAGGAAGAACCTGTATTTAGAGTGCCCGAAACATATATACTAAAACAAACATTAAACCCAGACCAAGAAACAAACATCTATATTCATCATATCTTATGTTTAAAGTACCTACATTTTAAAAAACGGAAATCACAGAGGGACCACCTAGGGGGAGATTAAAAGAAATGTTATTAAAAACAATAAACCAACAAACCAAAGGCCAAATAATAAAACTCTAGTAAACTCGTTTTCCTTCTAAATAAAAAACGTGCTTCATACCGTCAAGACGAATGGAGGGAAAACAGCACATTTCTCTTTCCAGAATTGAGATCACGTACTGAAACCTCTTAAAAATTCAAACAAATCTAATAAACATGCAAAACACCTGTAAAGATAATACATCTCGTGAAGAAGAAACGAAAGAAAATGTTGGAAATATTTCAAAACGTGCAGTTTTCAGAAGGTTCTTTCTAACATTACAGAAAGTATTTTTTGAAATGTTCCTAGGCAAAGAAAAAGTGTTAATCTTAGTTATAGCCTTAGTAATATTGTAACTATTAGTGTAACATTATATAATTAAATTTTTGTATTAAATGAGACCTTGTTGTCATTTGCGTTCCCGGTTTTAGGTCCTTCCATTTTAGGACTCACCGAAGTTGTCAAATTCGTCGTAACAAGTAAGTAATGGAGGGAAATGTAAAATTATCACCTTGGTAAATTAAAATGTGAAAATAAGTTAGAAAAGCGTAATACAACGTAAGCACCTGATAATGCCCATTAGAATAACAATCTGGCTTATCATGAGGTGCTATCAGATTTTCCAAATTGTCAAATTTCCAATCAGCATCCTTAGCTAAATTCTCAGAGTAATTAAAGCAATGAAAAGTAACGTTATACCAATTCACAATTATGCCAATAAACGTGGTGCCGCCGGCAAATTCAACTTAATCCCAGGGTTATGACAAACGGCCATCGCTAATTGTTCTGGCGCTATTCTAGAGGATATCGAACGCAGTTAAGATGAAGATAAACCTGAAATAATGGTTGTTCTAAATGACTGTTATGTAGTTAGAATTGCAGAAAATATTTTCCATTTGTCCTAGTTTTCAGGTGCTTTCAAATTTAAAATCAGATTGGTTGATTTTATGTTTCGTTAATAAATATTACTTACGATCTGTTTTAGATGATTTAATTACTGTGCACCGACCTTACTGAAATTTTCGTTTACATCATTACAAAGACAAATAAATGTTATTATATTATATTAAAAAGTTTTTTAGATGTACGCACTGGCGTGACAAGCAGCAAAAACTTTACGTAGTTGATCTTAAATCCAGTCGAATTGCATCAAGTAAGAAAAGTCAATAAAATCACCATAAAATATTTTTTTATCATTTAAGAAATAATAACACTTTTACTACTTCATAAAATAAAAGTTCCCACGAAAAAAAAGGCAATAATTTCACCAACTCGCATTCGCAACTCAGACCTGATATGATCACAGTTTATGTTCTAGGGGTAGAAGGAAAGTTATGGTCCTTAGAATGGCTCTTTGCGGCACCCCGCGGCAACAAGGCTAATAATAATATTTGTGATCTCGCACGGATAATGATAACCGTATGAATTCTATTTTAGGTGTTTTTCTTCTGTGGATTATTAAAACGCAACAAATATGTATGTACATAATGTGTTTTTTTTTTAAGTTCGCTGCTCTAAAACATTTTCATAAATCTTATAAAAACTTTTTTTTTGAACTCTGACAAGCGAAGACTGGAGGAGCGATTGCATAGTTTTGTAGTTGCAAACGTATTGAATTGTCATTTGGAATATTGCATCATGCATGTCCTACTTCATTTGAAGGACATTTAAAAATATGAACTACAGAAATTTCAAGACATCCATCATACGATTGACAATGCAAAACTTTAGTAGTAGCGCATTAACGCCCTTAAAATCCAGTTTCAACTTTACTAAACACACCGATACCTACCCTCCAATTACCACCGTCTCCATTTCTGCTCTCCTTGCAGCTTCCAACCTAAATTGAAAATGAAAATTCAACGGGTTGTTTCTCTACATTTCTTATTAAAATGTTTTAAGAAATAAAACGTTTTCTTTTCATAGTCATTTAGGTGTTCTTCTAGAATAATCTTTGTCAAACAAGATCGTTCTAATAAAATAAAGCGTTTGTACGAAACAATTAATCTTATCAAAATCTAAAACTAAGTATTACATAAAAGTGAAGCTGTTACCTATATTTTAGCGCGTGCAAGTCCGATAATCTTACCAAAATAATACTTTAGTTTACGAAATAATTAAGCAATATTAAAACAACGTGTGCTTAAAAGATTTGTCTCAAAAACAGAAATATATGATCTCTTACTCTATATCCAGAAGACTTGAAATGGCATCCCCTCTTCGTGAGTGTACTCTTCATTCTGATGCAGAACGCTCTGTCCATCCCCCGGAACTGTGACGAACTGGCTGCTAAAGTCATCTGAGCTGATACTGTTGAAAAAAAAACATGTTTTTAAGCAAAGGTAGTAACAAAATCCCCTAAATGAATGAAATGACCTAAAGTTACTGAAGTAATTAAATATTGTCGTACGTAATCATGACAAATGATTTACAGTAATTCAAGCGATGACATAGTTTGAAAATATTGGCGTGATTGGCTTTGAAGTAAAGATGTTTTAATCGTCTAGGTTCCTTACGTTTCTCTCTATGTTTTTAATTATATTTCGACATTATTATATTGAGTTTTGAATATGCGCTTTATCATTTGATGCCATGTTGCAAGGAGCCTTATGTTGGTTGCTCATGATATCATTGGTTCAAACCACTAACAATTAAAAATTTTATTAGGAACAACAAACAAAAAGTAATTTAAGAATCAACAGAGCACTGGGCACTGGCACAATATGTCAATCGAACAATCTAGGTACTAACAATGTACAATGCCATTATACAGTATTGAAGACCGAATCAGCCATGTCGACAGCTTAATATTGTGGTCTACCTACACCTATCCTTTGTACTGGTTAGCTACAAATTTAGGTAGACCTTACTTGCATACTTCACTATTGTTATGGTTTTGACCACGTTTTGACCTTCACCTATATTAGTCTCATGCCACCTGATCCTAAATAACTTTACCAGTCCATGGAATCGGATATTTCTGATCTCTCGATTAAGCCTGCTAAAAAAACACGTGGTAGTCTAAACAATAATTATGTAGTCGTTACAGTAATGTACGTAACTATGTAACGTACAAAATTATACACAAAAAATACTTTTAAGATGTATCTCTACTAGATATTAAGATCTGGTAAAGTATTAGTAAACGGACTCCTAAAAAGCATCTTCCTTATCTAAAGCAACAAAGAATCCTGAGATATTTTCACGAGATTCCTTTTTTGATTCGACAACTTTACTGTTTTGACTTTATGCCTCTCAAATTTGGGAACTTTTTCATCAATGCATGCTTCACTGGCACTGAAGGCACCATCAGGTTAGTTCCCTAGCACGGTAGTCATCTCAACAATGAGGAGTTGCTTCTCCACCGTCAAGGACCAGTGTCTCCATTTTGCTACGCCCGTCACCACACAAAGCAACGCTGTCACACCATCACAAGCCTGATTGATTTTTTTATTTTCATCAGCCATCAATACTTTTTCAATACACCTTTAGAGAGTAAATTGAAATCATCTGGGGATGGGATCTTATTCACGATGGTAAATTAAAAACCTTGATCCGTGGCTGCATTAAAAAAATTAACACTAAAACGGTTTGTCACGGTTCGTGATTGTTATCTAGCTTTTGGCATACTTTAAACATTAATTGAGTAAGACTTTGTATGCTGAGTTGACCGTAAACTTTAGAATTTTCAATTTGTGTTTTAAAAAGTAATGTTATACAAATTAAAAGACTCCCATGAAACGGAGAGGCGGCGCCCAGAATCAATTTTGTAACAATTTCAATAAGATGGCTCCAGAACGAAACGAGAAATATTAATCAACAGTATAAAGACGGAACTGACACCCCATTGACAAAATTTTATAAGTTCTAAAACGCGGCGTGAAGTATTTTTAATCTAATTTTAGTTTCGCCTACGCGTCGGCTATGAGATACGCGGAACGGGGAGCGGAAATGTATAAGTTGGCTATTGCAAATTAAATAAAAAACATCATCATTACTGCTCCGTAGCTCAGTTGGCACTTATGTGGACTGAGATGCGTGTGCACCTGGGTTCGATTCCCGGCGGGACGAACATTGTTATGAATATCGATGTTTGTTTCCGGTCTGGGTGTAATGTACGTATCTGTATATGTTTCGGGCACCCTAGAAACAAGTTCTTCCTAGTTACGGGCTCTGAGTGTGATGCGTTATTATTATTATTATTATCTCAGCCGAAAACCGTCTCCTGCTGGACATAAGATTCACCTGCAGATCGCCATACCGGTCTTTTGCGACCCTCACCTCATCCAGTGAGTGTACTCCCGAAACCTTGATCAGGTCATCTGACTACATTTAAGGGGTCTGCCTAACCTTTCTCACATTGATTTTAAATTAATCAGAAGCTTGTTATTTGTGTCCACGCTAAGATAAAAAATTAACACAACTATTAATTATTTAATCGATTCGATCGATTTTATCATCTTTATAAATATTTTAACGTCAGTTACAATAATAATATGCATTGTTTAAGCATGTTAAAGTTAAAAATACTGACCTGAGCCTTCCGCTACAAAATCGTTCGTGGCATACAAGTCATACTTATTATTGTGGACAATCACTTCGACATAGTGGGTGAAATGTTTAATACTGTACAATATTGTCACTAACTGAAGGGGCAACGGCCTCGATTTAATAAACTATATTTTCAAGTATTCATCTCTCTTTTAATATAAGCTCGTTGAAGTGGCAATGGGCAGGTCATATAGCCCGCAGAACAGATGGCCGCTGGGGCCGAAAAGTTCTCGAGTGGAGACCACGGATCGGCAAGCGCAGCGTAGGACGTCCACCGACCAGATGGACGGATGATCTGCGCAAGGCTGCGGGTCCACGCTGGATGCAGGCCACCTGCGATCGGTACAGATGGAGAGCCTTGAGGGAGGCCTATGTCCAGCAGTGGACGTCCTACGGCTGAAATGATGATGATGATGATGTATTTATTATTGTATTTTGATGTTTTTTTTCCTTCCGTTTGATTGAGCACTTTTTTTAGCCTATTTGTTTCACTTTTAAAACAAAACTCTATGGGCTGACTTTAACAGTCGGAGTAAGAGAGTTTGAACTGGAAACTTAACTCGTTCTCCGCTCCATATACACAGTGAGTTCCGAGTTCAAAATGCAAGGCATAATAACCTGTACTCGAGAACTCGGCTTGTTCGATTAAAACTTGAGCAAGAAAACTCAATATTATAATTTCTTTTTTAAAAAAAAGTAACACGCCTTCAATAAACTGACACATACATTAACTGAGCACTTCCTCTTTTCGAAGTCGGTCAAATAGGTACGAAAACTTTCTCCTGAATGTAACAAATACTTATCTGAAAACCGCATCGAGATCGGTCGGTTCAGCCAAACGCGAGATAATCGCGGACAAACATAACCTTCTTTTTGAAATCGGTTAAGAGCTATAGCACAGCTAAAGTAGCGCCACCCGAGAAAAAAATAAATATCTTCTAAACTAAGGCAAATATCAAAAATGTGAAACAGCATTCCCCTAGATAATTCAGCCAAGTATTTTTAGGGCATTGTTACTGTATAGCTTTTAGGTTAAAGACCACAGAAAGAAACTGATTGTTGCTAAAAACGGCCGCTTTTGGCAACAATCAGTTTCTTACTGTGGTCTTAACCCTAAAATCTATACAAAAATGCCCTAAAAATACTAGGCTGAATTATCTAGGGGAATGCTGTTTCACATTTTTGATTATTTGCCTTAGTTTAGAAGATATTATTTTTTTTCTCGAGTGGCGCTACTTTAGCTGTGCTATGCCTCTTAAATAAAAACAATGAAAACTGTGAATGTCGCCTATCAATAACAGGCTCAATGTATACATACCATCAGGGTTGTTAGTCCCATGCTGACTTCCTTCTTCACTCCCAGAAGCAGGGCTGTTGAGACCAGCACCAGACCGGCCTGCGAGTGATAACCCTAGTTGTTCCGCTATCTCCGCGTGGTCTTGCTGATGGATGTAGTCGAATATACTGCTGCCAGTCATCTCTACCTGGTGGGAGAAGAAAATAATGGTAAAGAAGAAAAATTTAATAAAAAACAAAGAAAGTAATACTCAGGAAAAGAAAATGTCCAGCCATAGAAAGATTCACTAATATTATAAATAGCAAAAGTTTAGATTTTCTGTATAAACATGGAAAAGGCTACGACACTACTTGACCGATTTATAATAATTCAAAAAAAAAGTTGAAAATCGATCAAAAAACTACATTGCCAGCGGTGGAAACTTCGCATGGACAGCCTATTATATAGAACAAATGAAAAATTAAAATAACTGACCAGTACATAAAATCGTTAACATGAAATTATAAATAGATCCTTTTTAGTCCTTTGTTTTTTTCTTTTTACAATTTTAAAAAACAATTAGATAAACAATCATCTCTTGGTTGTTGTGAGTTCTAAGGATTCAAATTTCTTTACTAACTTAATTAGTTCCTATCTTAAAATAGTCTTAAACGATTGTAGAGAAAATTCTTGCTACACTGGTAGAGGTACCGTACCGTCTAACAAGACCAAAACAACTGAATTACAGTTCTGTTACAAAACAACCTTTTTTTATTTTAGAGAAAAACTACCAAAAGGCCAATAGCCAAGATGAATGGATCCAAATGTCACGTAGGCAGATCTCTATAACAGAATTTCTTTAATTTCAATTATGAACCTTAAGCTCTTGACAGTAAGAGTGTTGAATTAACAGTAGAATGCAGTAAACGTTTTTAATTTTATGAATGAAACCACCAGCCTATCTGAAATCGCAAAGCAAGTGGTTCTAAGAAAGTTTTAATAAATTTGCACTCGGATATGGATCTCAGGACAGCACTGTGAATTGTAGATGACACGTAACTTTTGATGAACTTATACTTCATAATAAAACAACGTGTAGCCATGGTGGACAATATAGGTAATGTAGGAATTTAATTCAAGGCAACATTACCACCACAGAAATCCAAAACTGATGTAAGCTTAGAATGATCCTTTAGGAATGCTAGTAGATATACACTCAGATAGATATCTAGAAAACTTTAAAATTATTGGACGTCGTGAAGGCTTCCTAAAGCATAACAAGTAAAAAATATTTTTTTCGTAGATTCGTACAGAGGCAGACTAGGACGGCGTAACACTTCCGGTTTTTCTGTATTGCAAAATATCTCTTTTTATTTGTTATCACATTTTAGGGCGTACGAGACCATAGAAAAAACTGTCATGCCGTCTTAGTCCGCCACTGTATACTACATAGGCTCTACATAGGTATTCAACTTATTATTTGAATTTAGCTATACGTAATAGGTATTATCTGTGGCTCGGAAGTTGGCACCAAGAACGATTCAACCAAAGACATTCATCCAACCAATCAGAACAAAGTAATAAAACACCTAAATAAAACAGAGAATCTTTTCGTTTCCCAGAACAGAATCGAAACGACCACCTCGTCACTATTGTTGAAACAATTTACATTCGACCATCGACTGCGGATGCGCTCCTTCTGAATCCCAAATAGGATCCCACAATTATTTATATATATATTTTGCTGTAGAAGCTATATTTTTATAGATTAGTCATCCATTTGCATATAGAAAGGCGATGAAAGTTGCTGCATTGTGTGCCAAAAAAAAAAGAACGACAAAATTTGTGTGGCCTTTTTGGATGGAGCATATTAATCATTATCTGAAATAATATGCATAATGTTTGGTTTGCAATGAAAATGCAATGCAAGCATTTTGTCTGCTCCGTGGCTCAGTTGGCAGTGATGTGGACTGAGGGTCCACCCGGGTTCGATTCCCGGGCGGTGCGAATATTGATATGATGAATATCGATGTTTGTTTCCGGTCTGGGTGTGATGTTCGTCTCTGTGTGTGTTTCGGGCACCCTAGATACAGGTTCTTCCTAGTTAGGGGCTCTGAGTGTGATGTGTTATTATTATATTATTATTATTATTTTGGAATGAGCCAAAATGCTTTTGATTATCATAACCATTGACAACGGTATTATGTCCATAGTTTTAACACCAACTCAGAGTTCTGTTGATGTTGACTGTGACTTCCGCAAGTCCGGGTTCAATTCCCGGTGGGGGTGATCATAATAATCATCATAATAATGATTAATGTTCGTTTCCATGATCTGCGTGAGTTTGTTCGTCTTTAGGTACCTATATATGTGTTTCAGGCATTTTTGAAACAGGTTCTACCTAGTTAAGGGGGCTATTGTGGTGGGTTTTAATTTTGCGTTATTTATTATGCATCAGCCGTCGACAGTAGTCAGGGATGATGATGATGATGATAGTAGCCAATGCCGCATTTTAAAACCAAACGAAGGAAAACCTTATTACAAAACTACATACACTTCGATCCGAACAAAGAAACATCACGTAAATAATATCCTGAAAACATTATTCGGAAGAAAAGGAAATCTTTTATCTCTCTATTTGCCATGTTTTGGGAGGAAAAAATGGCCGCTACAGAATTTAATTTAGAAGAAGCAACCACTAACACATCTTTTGTTGTATTTGTACGGCTATGTGTTGAACGTTTATTTATATTTTTATGAACATCTTTATGTTTAGTTGTGTCCGACGCACACATGTAAAACTTAGGGTGCAATTTTGTTTGGAATTTCGGAAAAGAGATTTTTAAAGGGGCTTTCTTTCCTACTACTAGGTACTTATATGTTTATTTATTCGTAGATGTTATGATTTGGGTTGTGATGTGACCTCGAAACAGATGTTTTGTACTTAATTACTTCCGTTTTGCGTGGTTTTTATTTCCACTACATCATAACATTATTTGCCCACTTTTATAAGTCTGGTTAAAAACTTTTTTTTTCGAATTTCCAGCCAGCCCTATTTCAGGACATGTATTTATTACTCCACTTTCCCTAGTGTGCGTGAGGCAGGGCTGTGTGAGTGAGATTCTGGATGTTTAGGATGTGCGGCACGCGCAAGCCTCGCTTCCTACGTGACCAGCATAGCCCCCTCTCACTCACCCCGTCAGCCATGTTTGAATTTGGAAGGAAATTCGCCCGCTTTTCGCTTATATTTTTCGAACCTTTTAATTTTGTGTTGGTTAAGAAAATTCGGTATTAGAAAAAATATGGTTTTGTTAAGAAGAATAGAACAGGGATTAATAAGTCTGTATACGTTTCTAAGATTAATCTAACACAAACACAACATACATGACCACCGGAAAATTTGATCACTGAAATCACGAATTATAATTTATTACCTCTGACTCTTGATACGCTGTGCCTTAACAAAAATTTCTGTCTACTCGCACAATGTAAAGCGAGCCAAACAAGTCAACCCCAAAAACTTTTTTTTTTCTCAAACACAAAATAATTCACATGCGTAACACACACACATAATTTCAGTGACAAAGCGATCACAATCTAAAGTTTTCGGCGCCGCCTGCCGACAGAAAGAAATCTTGCATCCGGTCGTTTCGTCTTCAGATAAAAGTATCGTTTGAACTTGAACGTGATGTGTGACGTGTGTCTATCTTGAATCCAGACAGTGGAAACCAGTACTTAGGTCCCACGCTACGTACGTACGTGTTCTAATAAGTACTCGTCGGGTCAAACAAGGCTTTAATGTGGGTAAACTGCTATTACTCTGTAGACGATTTAGTTAGTTGAATTCAAGTTTTCTTGTCTGTAGAGTAGAGATGATACTATACTTGTTTTGTTTCTGCCCCAATAATAGCCTATCAGGGTGCGCACTGCGCTTGTCTAGTAGTTATTTCATTATCACCATCTTCACCGTGAGACGTCTACTATTGGACATAGTCACCCTTACAGATCGCCACCAAGAAAAAAAGGGGGTTTTTAGGGGGTTTGTCAAAATCGCCACGCTTGGCAAACGGGTTAACGGTCGCAAAGTGGCTCTTCAAGTTGGGTGGAATTGCCTTATTCGCCTTTAACGCTCTAAGGAGGAAGTGGAGTGGTAGTATCCTGTGCCGACACCACCACCACCCATTTAATTAATAAGTATACCTATGTAACGTATAAAACTTAACTTACTTGTGATAATCCTAAATATATAGATACAGTTTCAGATATGTACAGGAACCTGCCGTCTGCCGCCACTGATAACGCGAAGCCATCCAGCGACTGTTGACAAAAAAGAAAATACAATTAAATATGATATCTTATTGAACTGCCCTCAAGTTTCCAACAACCGAAGTTTTCTACTCTTCTTCTAACGTCGTCTCCATCGACCTAGTTGTTAAGCTATTGTAGTGAAAGGATCTGTGAACTTGGGTGGATAGAACTGTTCAGAATGCGCAGATGATTTGGACTCTAGTAAAGCTGGAAGTCATTTTATTTACAGATAAGTAATAAGAGCCAGGTCAGAAGACGGCTTTTATGGTGCACTTCGATAAGCAAGGTTACTCAGATCCGAACAAACAATCAGGGTTAAGGACTCCAATAATGCCATTGACTCGAGATCAAACACCAACACGTATTAATGTTGCAGAAATGCAGGTGTTTTCAATACAAAACTGGCATTTATCTAAAAAAAACATATCAAGGAATCACGTATTGAACTAATTTCGAGTAGAAACCGCGACCGCAATGATATCACATTATGACAACAAAAGTTCTGAATAGAATTGCATAAAAACTAATAATTTACGTGCCCACTTTACTGTAGTTAACACTTGTTTATTTTTTATACGAAACCCTTTTAGTATTTTATAGGTTAAAAGTTATTAATTTTGGCGGTTTCTGGTGACGAAATGTTTTTTTTGTGAAATCGGTGAATTGTTGAAATAAGTAAGTATATACCTATCAATGTTTCTCAATATATTAAATTAGATATTGTAAATAAGATAATTAAGGCTGTAAATACACTTATTTATTTTAATAAAAACGATGGAATTTATACTTTTGTTAACCTAATGATTTTAAAATTAATTCTCAAAATTATGCAAGTATGTATTAAAGATAATATGTACAATTCACTTTGATTGTATGCGTTCTTCCTCCGTTGAAGTAAAGGCTTGCGTGCTAAGTGTTTGAAGCCATTCTATTATGGATTAGAAATATAGCTTATACGTTAAATCATATATGTAGCATTTATCGTAAAGCCATTGTTTATTATGAAAAGGAAAGGTGAATTTACTGACGGTAACTCTATGGCGCGAAATTCAAATTTTTCGCGTTTTTTAATTATTCTGGCGAAAGTATTCATTTTTAATAAAGTTCTAATGAATTCGCGTATGTAAAAATCTCCCACATTGTAATACAACGTTTTTGGAAGACAGACCTACTGATTTTGTGTCTTAGGACAACTTGAATTTTGGCCTTTATGTCCTAAGACAATAATTAAAAGACGCGAAAAAAGTTTAATTTCGCGCCATACTGAGAGTTACTTACCACCTTAAATACTTTTTTTTTGTAATATTTTCTAACTCAAGACATTTAGGATGGCAAAAGGTTTAGGGCCCATACAGCCCTATCCAATTTCATATTTTATACCGTGATCTATGTTAGGGGCCATAAATGTCACTAAGGTAAACATAATAATCTAAACCAGCCTTTATTTATAGTACTTTCTTCATCTATTATATGTGTTAAATTGATTCGTAAGTAGCGTGAAGTCAGTTGCGTCATTGTCGAATGTGGTATAAGCAATCGGTTAATACGATTTTTTTCCCAAACTTGCGTAACCGAAGGTCCCATTTGTGGGTCAAATTGTGGTCCATATTTTGTAAAAGCTTTTCCAAGGTTGAGTTGAGTTTCCTTTTTAATAAAACTGACTTTTAAACCATATGAGCTTGAATATTTTGTTTTTATAATCAGGAGCATTAAGTCTCCTCAACTAAAGTATTTCTAACAAGGCTAAAATAAATTAAAAAAGTGTTTAAACTTACTTTAACTATCACTATAGACTGAAAATTAATTGATCTGTAATAGACAGCTAATCAAACCAATTTTGATCCATGCTACTTTGGGAAAGTTGTAAATCCTTAATCACTACTTTTATTACCGGCTCCTCAGGATGATCCTGTATCTAACGCCCCTAACACATTAAAAACTTTATGAAAACAATAATTATTAACAAAATTACAACATAGTATATCGTTTTGTCAACCGTGCATCTCATTATTTTGGTCTCTCACAACAAGGCTCGTGGACGGTTTTTTATTACTTTTTTTTTGTAACAATAATTGTAATAGATACTGGCTGGAGAGAAAGATGTTTAACCGTGCTATTTTACTTTTAAAAATGTAGAGTCAGCATTGGTAACGGAATTCGAACAAAATTAAAATTTCAGAGCAGAAAAGGCTCTCGTTTTTTGAAAAAAAGGTCATTAATAAGAAAATTATAAATAGATAAGGAGTGGTAATGACAATAACATCTCTTCATCCTGAACTACTAAATGAGTAAATGTTTCTTGAAATTTTCGTAATTTTGCGCAATCTGGCATCTTCATATTTTTGCTTCATTACATGAGACCGTTATTAAATTTTCCAGAAACGCTTATGTAATATCAATATTTTTCATTACCTTAAAAAAATTTTTTTTCAATATGCTGACACATAGATGCTGACCTTCCTCTTTTTCGAAGTCGGTTAAAATAGACTAAAACCTTCTCCTGAATGAAATAAATACTTTTCCGAAAACCGCATCAAAATCGGGTTAGCCAAACGCGAGATAGCATAATTATACAATTATCAATACCCAAGCGTCTAAAAGTGATAAAATATGCCATACTGTTTCTTAAAGTACTGAAATAACCTAACTAACTAATAAACAACTAATAATTATTTTATAGAAACATACCTATTTCGACTTTTTATGCTATCTCTACATAGAGCCGTAGGTAATTGTATGGCAGGCGCTTGCGCAGTAAGCGTTAAATTATACATTTTTTTCCTATATTAATCTATCGAAGTGTAATTATTATCACGAATGAAAAGTTTTATATACATTTTGTTATTGAATATTTCAAAGTGGTGCTTGCGTGATGATGGCACAAGAATTTGCGGTAGGTCTTCGCGGAGTCGTTTATTTTGATAGGTTTTAATGAATTAAGGTTTAATGAAATGTAAGTAAATTGGTGCCCGACACGAATAGGTTTATGGTAGGTTTATTTATCTACACCAATATGGGTACGTATTGGTACAGTAGACCGCACATCAAACTATCCATCCAACTTGTTGTCACTTTTCGAATTCGAAAAAGATTCGAAAATGGTCGTTGATGCTACCATGGCAGTTCTAGAAAAATAAGATTCGTTTGAAATACAATTCCTTCTTCAAAGCCCAACTTAATATTTATGGATTGATAAATCACAGTTAGTTAGATATTCCGTAACATATTGCCGCTTTTCAAATAAGTGAAAAAAGTGAAAAATGAAAAGTACATTGACATTTTCGAAAACGCATAGTTAAGTTACCAAAAAACCCAAGCCGGAGCTATTCAACTGTTTTTAAAGAAAACCCATCTCACCTGCAGTATGTGTGTGCCCTGGTGCTGCTCGAACAGCTCTAGAGCCAGGCCAGCTGCCGTCCGCCTGGCTTGAGCACCTGGAACAAAATTAAAATCAGATTTTAACCCACATTACAATACTATGCAATCTGTCTTATACGATGTGAACTGATAATCAGTCGTGATTTGAATTCGAATGGCGAAATAATTTTTCAAATCAGTCCAGTAGTTTCGGAGCCAATTTGATTCAAACTAACAAACAATCAAATATATTCTCTCTATGATATACTAGGTGACACGGCGAACTTTTTACCGCCTTGCGTTCTGATTTTTGCGAAAATCGGGAGCTGTAGTTAGTTGTAGTAGTTGAGTGAAAAAAATTTTGAAGTCCGATCAGTTGTCTCGTACTCACCCTATTCATTGCAAACAATCAAATCTTTCCTCTTTAAAATATTAGTATAGTGTACTTAGATTAAATTTAATAATCAGAGAAAGAAACATGAAAGAAGTAAGTTCTCTCTCACACGTTTTGCTCGTCGTCGGCGCATCAAAAGCTTAATCCAACAGTTTTCTGAATTAAACCGCAATAAAGCAGGCGATACCATCTCAGTATCTCACGATAAATACGTCCTAAATGTACAACAATACGTGAATTGCGCCGGCGCAGGTTTTTCAAGCGGAGCCTTTGAGGTATTTTTAGCTGAGTATGAATGATTGGAGACTGAAAGTTACCAGGGACGGAGACATCAGTATAAAACTATGGTAGGATAAGAAGACCCTTCGTCTTGCTCATCCCTGTATATGTTTCGGGCACCGTAGATACAGTTTCTTCCTAGTTAAGGGCTCTGAGTGTGATGCGTTATTATTATTATTCTTTAGCACAAATAGGTTAGACTGGTTCAAATCGCCAATTTGTGTGATGATTTAGTAGTTTAGACCAGGTTTAACTCTTTTTGTAGTAGAGTTGTTATTGTCTTATGGGGTCTTATCAGGGGTTTTCTGTAACAGCTAGCATTCATGAAGTATATTGAATTGAATTGAATTGATTTTATTTACATTTATGTCCTTTCATCAATTTTTTATTTATTTATTTAATACATTTAACCATGTAAATTTACTCACCGATCACCACAATACAGGCTTGCTCAACATTTAGCATTTATGAATTAGGTACCTATTATTTCATAAAAAAATATAATTTATTATATTTATTTATTAATTAATAGATTCGAGCAACATCGGTTAAGGAGTGAAACCAAAGATTATTGTGTTTTTCAGTAAATAATACTTAAAGTTTTTAAACATTTTGAAACTGAATGCTAGAAATTATTATTCTCGCCAATGAAAAAGCAAAGCACACTAAAGTTTTAAAATTTCTCACTTTTTAAAGTCACTATTTATTTAATTTCTATCCAGCCAGTAACTCATCCTACAAAACAAAAGCCTACCACAACAAACCGACTGTCAAATAAACAACGCGCTACCGTTGTCCGCCATCTTGTTTTATCTGTCATCCGCGCGATGCTATCTCGCGGTGTTTGGTTGCGGCTGCGCATCATGTTTATGATGTTCCTTGCCGCGGTGCCTTCTTTAGGTCCGTGTTGTTGTGATTTAGGTCAGAAGGTTTAGGTTACAGGGTACTGACTGCTCCGTAGCTCAGTTAGCAGTGATGAGGACTGAGAAACGGTTGCACCGGGTTCGATTCCCAGCGGGGCGAACATTGTTATGATGAATATCAATGTTTGTTTCCGATCTGATGTAATGTTCGTGACTGTATATGTTTCGGGCACCCAAGATTCAGGTTCTTCCTAGTTAGGAGCTCTGAGTGTGATGTGTTATTATTTACTTCGTTCTGATTTATTAAACTAGCGAGCGAGATCAATCCGCTGATTTTGTGGCCCAAAAACTTATGAAGCAAAAGGAAAATACTAACGCACTAAATTGTGCTTACACTTAAAAAGGCTTAAAGACAAACAAGACCGGGAAATTTGACAGTTTCCATCATAATAATTTTTCCAGTAATTTTTACTAACCACCATCAGGTCTCGGTGCCGCCAAAAACGTTTGGCTTCTAGAAAAACGTTTGAAAAACACTATTTTCTGACGAATACGTACTCTTTTGTTTATAATTTCTTTCCCAAAAAGTGAGTAGACTAATTCCAAGAGTAGGTACCATAAAAGTTGAAGGACAAGACAAGACAATCGTGACAGACATGTCGTGATGTCGGCGATCCTTGCTATCATGTTGTTGCGACAAAATGTTGACAGGACTGGCTGGACGGACAAGTTTCACTTTCTTAGTAGTTATAACATACTTAGGTTAAGGTTAGAATAGATGCGTAACTATGTTTCTGTTGGTTAAAAGTTATTGTAACAATGTCACTGGCGAAAAATCGTTCGTACAGTGTACTTATTGCAAAAATGCTCTTGTTCTTTGGCAATATAGTCTAGGGATGATGAAACCATAGCCATAGACAAATCTGTTACGGCCTCCTAGACCGCGACTGTACTATAATTCATTCAAAGACATTTAAAAAAAGCGATGTGAGGAAGTTTGCTTCACTTGCATGGTTAAATTATGGAATTTGATGAAACTTTCATAGATTAGATTAGACATCAGATTAGCACAAAGTATATTTTTTAATGATTTTGCGTGATTTCTATTGCAAGCAGGTACCTATTCAAAGTTTGCCGGGCACACTAGTAAAGTAATCCTAGGATCATTTTAGAAAGACATAGGGTAAGTAGATATATAGTATAGGTACTGTAGTATAGGATACTTTACCTAAAAAGGTATCAATCAATATATAATGCTTTATAGGAAACGAAGTAAGATATTAAGATCCCAGAAGAGATTTTGATCCTGAATGATAATGAGTTTAAAACTCGTATCAAAAAAGGTTTGATTAAGAAAGCTTATTACAATGTTGATGATTATGAAAACGACAAAGACGCATGGAAGTAGTCTAGCTCTGCACGATATTTTCATTATTTCATGTATGTACTTAAAATCTTATTAATTTATGTCTTTGTATTCTAAATTAAATTGTAATGTCACATAAGAACAAAAAAAGAGAGAGATAAATTGTAAAGTAGAGTTTGTTACCCCTTTCTTCTCTACGCTGTAAAATCATTGCGAAAGGGAGTAGAATCATTTGACAGAGGAGGGCTCGTTTGGGGGCGTCTCCAGGCGACCATTGTCGTAAGGCAAGGCAAACATTTGTTTGGCCTGAGCCAATTAGTGGGCACCCTGAACTACCTCGCCTCTATCAGTATAGGATACTTTACGAATTAAGGTATCAATATTAATTAGATTAGTCTAATTGACTTTCAATAAGCGATATCTTGTATCCTGTATTGAATATAAATCATTTTTTACTTTTACTTTACTATAATATAAAACTCTTCCGTTACTGACTAACTGACTGACTGATTGACTGACTGACAGACAACGCAGAGCCGAAACTACTGCATGTAGGTTCCTTAGGGAGTGTAGGTGAGCACTAAGAAGGGATTTCCTGAAATTCCCACGGGAACGGGACAAAACGGGAATTTTGTGTTTATGAGAAATCTGCGCGCGAAAAACCGCGGGACAGCCTCTAGTAACAATTAATAAGATTAAGTCGAATTGACTATCAATAATTTATATCTTGTATTCTATTATTGAATAAAGATTTTTTTTCTTTTGACTTAAGATACATTTTATCAACATCTTTTTCCATCCAGTCAATCATCATCTATCGCAACACCACCATAACTCAAAAACAAATCTCATTATTTCCACTTGATCAAAAAACGCATTTTTATTAAGGCCCAGCAATCACCTCGCTAAGTCCCGCATAATATTCCCGTTAAGGAGTCCCGTCTCTTAACACCAGTCTCCTTCATTGCTGTAATTTGTACTTTTCTCCCTCAACAAATGGAATAATGAACTTTACACCCTGATGGTATAAAAATTGCTAAGCTTAAAGCTAATGTTTTCTTAATTTTTGTTAGGAATAAGGAATAAGAAACCTCTTGTGATTAAAAAGAACAATGCAAGAGAAATCTCAATGCACGCGTGTTTTTAACAAAAAAAATTTTATATCTAAGGCTGTAATGGTACCATACTTCCATACTAATATTATAAATGCGAAAGTAACTCTGTCTGTCTGTCTGTCTCGCTTTTCTGAAAAACTACTGAACCGATTTGAATGAAATTTAGTATATGAATGGAAATTCTAGAGCCTGAGAAAGGAAACTACTTTTAGTCCCGAAATTTCCACGGGAAAATTGGGAATTTAATGTTTTAAGGAAAATGCGCTGGCGAAGCTGCGGGGCGCTTCTAACTTAGTGGCAATGGATGAGCAGGGCTCATAACTCAAAGAAACGATGTTCGTTGGGGCCTAAAAGAGTATGCAGACCCCCACAAAGTGGTCATACGACCTGGCAAAGGTTGCGGGAGTACATTGGATGAAGATCGCACAGGACCGGTCAGTATGGAGATCTATGGGGAATGCCTATGTCCGGCAGTAGACGTACTTTTGCTTACAAGATGAAGCATCATAAAAGCGCAAAAACTATTATGATTCGGCTATTACCAATAACTATCGGCTTAACAAAATACAAAGTATATTATTCTTGCAATAGTATGGAAAAAGCAAGTTTTAGGGTGTTGGCGTGGACATGCGGCCCACATTGACCGTGGGGTGTTTTCACAAGGCGAAATTAAATAAAACTCACCGCTAATGGAGGTATGGTTCGCAAAGAACTAAGAACTAAGAAAAGAAATTTGGCATGTAAAAGATTTTGTTAAATGTAAAACTCTTGGGCTGTGGCTAAAAACATCGCACCAATAAGCCAATATGTAAAATGTTTTTGTATTATTATAGACTAAAATAATAACAACGATCATACGTATATTATCAATAAAATAAACATTTATTTTTTAGAAGCACAGTACTAGAACTACATTCTGAATTCGATTGGTCGACAACATTAACAATTATTTTTTGAACAAACAAAGTTTTTTCAACTAAACTTGGAGAAAATAATCATTTCACGGCGCGGGCGTTACGGAGAGTACATACTTATTAAAGAGTAAAAAAAAAAAGATACTTCAGTCGGCATAAGCGCCTAAAACTAAAATCTTTTCTGCAGACCATACTCCAAGACGGACCCTCTAAAAAAATACCGGCCAACTATGGAAACGGGGCAAAAGCTCAGTGTTGATTGCGCCCCCCTGAGGCAGACTTGACTTGACCGGAACCCGGCCTGGCCTAATGAAGAATTACTGACTATTGTAGCCTCTTGGCTAAGTTTGATTGCAGTTTGAAGGGGATTGTTTGATATGGTTCATCAATGGATTGACTGGATTATTTGCGATACGACTGGCTAGCTAGATTGGCGAACTTTGTACCGCTGGGAATGTCGTTTTATTATTGGTTTCTAACTTTTTCAAAAATACACAACAGACAGCCTATTTTCATCAAAGATTAATATGCTTAAATATTTTTTCTAAATAGTTCGATTAAACAAACACATCAATCAATCTTTCCTTTTATTTTTGTATAAAACTTTCATAACTGTACTCGTAGGTTTACTTCAATTTTATTTTGGAGAAGAACTAAGTATATTTTTTTAAATATTAATTGATTTTTTTATCAGACAGACAGACAGTTTTTTCCCGTTCCCATGGGAATTTCGAGAAATCCTTTCTTTAGTGCTCACCTACACTCCCTAAGAAACCTACATGCAAAATATCAGCCCGCTACGCCCAGTAATTTCGGCTCTGCGTTGTCTGTCAGTCAGTCAGTCAGTCAGTCAGTCAGTAACTGAATAGTTTTATATATATTGATTGTTTATGAACGACTAGCCGACCCGGTAAACTATGAAAATTATCTCCAAAATCGCAAATATCACCAATAATGAATCTAAATTGTCCAATTACAGGGTCGGCCAACCCTTCGACGTCCGTTATCGATTGGTCGAAACGAAAATAAAAACGGCTATAGTCTCGGAAAATTTTCCCGCCTTTTATTCTGGCCACGTAGGGTCAATAGCGAGCGATGATTGTTCAGGGGTCAGTTTGAACCAACTATTGATTGAATGTTCAACGCATTGCATTGGTTTCAATCCAATATCCAATGCATTGTGTATTTTTTTTATCTACGTCTATGAATTAGTGTAAGTATAAAATATGGCCTCCGTAGCTCAGTGGCGTAGCGCGTCGCGCCTTTGGTTAGGGCACGGAAGGTTGTGGGTTCGATCCCCGCAGAAAACACCACTATTGATTTCTCACAAAATCATGTTGTGGTTGTTTTCGGTTGGATAGGACATTGCAGGCTTGAATCACCTGATTGTCCGAAAAGTAAGATGATTCCGTGCTTCGGAAGGCACGTTAAGCCGTTGGTCCCGGCCGCAGTAGTGGTCGTTATAACCGCGGCGACAAGCTGGCCCCTTGTCACGTTGGTAATAAAGCATAAACTCGGCTAAACGTGGGTCCGGCTCTTAAGCTGGTACCTCTGCCTAACCCTTCGGGGAATAAAAGGCGTGAGATTATGTATGTATAAAATATAGTTTCGAAATTTTAAAATTCTAGAGTATTTTTTTATAATTTTAGATCATATTACAAGTATGAACATAGTATATATGTAGTTGCTACGCTTAGTCATAAAGCAATTTATTTCCTTATTGAAACTAGAGTGCATTGAGATTATTTGAGATACATGAAGGATTTGAATCAATAACGAATTAAAACTCGAACAAGCCAGGGTTTCAACAGGCGCTCAAAAGCTTTACCCACGTTCCAAATACTCTACTTTTCTAAGACTTTTCCTTCCCCTACGAAATAAAAAACTCAGTATTTTGATACCTAATTATTTTTTGGTCTTCTTTAGTAGGACGGAACTCAAAGAAAACGTAAACATGTCAACAAAGATAAATTTTATAAACTTGCTAGAGCTTGCGGCTTGCCTAGCGGACCAAATACCTAGTAGGGTTGTCTATAAACAAAATAAACCTATTAAACTTTCTATAAAACATGTAAATTGCCAACACAGCAGCATGTTCGATAAGTAAATAATTGACACAAACTTGCCTGATAAACACATCGCCGCCATTATGTTAATATATTAAATTATAGCAATCAATGCAGTTTGCCCTGCGCATAGGATTATTTAAACAATTTTGTTACAGAAAAACAAACGATCTCATACGAGATTATCACCTATTACCTTCTATGGCTTGACTGAAAGCAATCGCTTTTTGCGATAATACCGCCCGTTGCCCTCTTTCCATAATTCACAGTCGATGCTCACTTAACTACGGAGACAGTCAAAATTGTTACTGTAATAATTCCACTTGAGCAAAGAGTCTCTACAAAAACACGTTTGATGACTAAAGAATTTCCTCTTTACGATTTAAAAAGTTTTATAAAAGTAAGGTGCCAAAAGGCGACTTCATCGCTTAAAGCGAAAGCGACAATAATTTATATACCTTTTAAACTGAAACAATTCCTCCCTCTCGCATAAACCCCTCCGCATTAAACACTGATAATTGAATGACAATCTCAGATTACTATCTGCGCATTTGACGGGCTGTGGGCAGGCCGCCACACTTGTTTTATTAAATCGGCAATTTTACCATTCATGGCTAGTTTAGACAGTGCGAGCAGCTCGCCTGGCGAGTGAACAGCTACTGGGTTTGTCTACTCGTACGGCTCGAGCTACTGTGCACTCGCACGTACAGTGGCGGTCTAGGAGGGCGTAACAGATTTGTCTATAATCTTGTGCACCCTAGACTGTATTACCAAAGAACAAGAACTATTTTGCAATACAGAAAATCTGGAAGTGTTACGCCGTCTTAGACCGCCACTGTACGAGTTACTCCTAAGATCTGTCCGTCCAAACGGTGCGAGTTACTGCAGTGAAACTACTTGGAAGGCTGACTCGTACGCTTGCTCGCACCGTCATAACCAGCAAAAATCCTTTAATGATTAAAAGTTTATTGCATTCTATCTAAACCATGTATTTGCTAATGTACTAGTTTGTAAAAAGATATTGAAGTAACCATGTGCAAAACAACCTATAAGTACTTTACCTTACCCTGTTGTATAAATTTTAAAGGTTTTTTTTTACATCATTTAACCCCTAAGCTGATTCGGCATAAAGCACCTAAGCCTCAAATAAGCGAGTCCATAAATTCTTATCATGAAAAAATCATGAGACAATAAAACGTTCTGTCAAAACATCAAAAGGGGTGTGTGAAGAAAAGAAAAAAAAAAATAGAACGAAAAATCGCAAATCGCGTAACGCCCGCGCCCCACACTCGCTAAACTATAAATCACGCGCCCGCCACCAACCTGCAATATGGGGCTGAAACATGTGTTTACAGGAAAGTTAATTTGTCGAATATTTATCTGTCTTGTCCCGGTGCGTATTGAGAAATATCGCTTCGCGTGTGGGACGGGTTTTAGTTATTAGCTTCTCTGATTAGGCGGGAAAATTGGTATATTTTTGACAGGTGGTGTTACTTTTCAAGATAATAACAAGATAAGTACAGTGGCGGACACGGTCGGCGTATTACTTCCGGTTTTTTTGTATAGCAAAATAGCTCTTGTTCTTTGGTAATACAGTCTAGGGCTGACGAAACCATAGACAAATCTGTTACGGCCTCCTAGTCCGCCACTGTACTTGGTACACCTAGAAAAGAAAACCTGGGTTTCGTAAAAAATATCAATGCCTAAACACAAATTTAATAAAATTATACTTATGTTTTTGGGTGTTAAAAAAAAACTAAAAATTTATCATAGAAAGTTTAGAGGGTTAACCTTACATTCATTACCATAATTTAAAGAATTAATTTTGATAAGATACTCTACTTATACAAAAAATACTTATTTTATTGGGTACCTGTCTCGAAATATTGCTGAAAATGTTTATTTCTGTCATAAACAAGCTTTACCAAGAAAACCTTATAACTCACGAGTGTAATACAGGGTGCTGCGTAAATCATAGCACATCTGCCGGCGCGGCGAACAAATAGAAAAATAACAATAAATAAAGTAGAGCGAGTCTGGGAGAAAATTGTGGAGATTTTCTTTTGTTTCCGGGGAAGGCGACAGTTTACTTTTTTTATAAACATAGACTTAATTTTTTTTTTTTAATTAATGATATTTGGATTTAGTAGATTGCAAAGAGTGTGTGCTTTTGATGATGTGGGAGTTTTCCACGTCCATTACAATATTATTAAGAGCAAGTTCGCCAAAAATATGGGTTTTACAGAACAATGCAACATCTTCCAAACAAAAACTAATCTAAATTAACATAGATTAACACGAAACAGTAAGAGCTAAGAAAGTAAGTCTGTAATCCACCATCTTAATATACTCTGTGAATTCTTCAGCATCTTACTTAACCCTTCTCGGCGGATATCCGGTCCTTCTTAACCCTTCTAATACTCGGTATAATGAGGTGGGGCGGTGTAAGGGTTAACAAGTTATATTGGAAGAAATAATTCATTGTATTTCTGAGATGTGGCTCCGTTTATGCATTTGGTGTGTGTACGTTGATTGAATGTTAATTATTATAAGAGATCGCAATTACGAGAAGGTAAGAATTAGAAATACACGGATGTTATAGTAAGATTTTTAGATTAATGCCCGCCCTTTTTATTATATATCATGGATACTATTTTATTTTTTTGAATAAAAGTCAATTTTCGAATCTATATTGAACCATGCGCAATAGAGTAGAGACCATTTTCTTTAGTGAATTCCCGCGCCTTGCCAAATGTTATTATCACGCTAGATGTTCTTTTTAGGTTGCTTGAAAGAAGAATCTAAAAGTGATGTGGTCGTCCAATCGTACTTACATTCAAATTTGATAGTGTTTATGAAAAAAAAATTACCACCTACATGTTGTCGTTTTCTATTTTTTTTTTTATAAAATTCTGTAAATTTTCTTTACTTTTACTTAACATCAAGTCTACCCCGCCACGCCTGGCTACCCCGCCGATAATGTTGTCAGATTTAATTCATACAGTTAGATACTGCGCATGAGTGCTCAGAATTACACGCCAAACGACTGCCCTGGTTTTTATACTATGGCAGCTAAAAGTAGTTTGGTTTACTTGGTTGAATGGTAATGGTAAGTATTAATTATATGTCAGGCTTTGCCGAGTTTGAGGGCCACTGTTAAACGTGTAAATAAGTTTTCATATTAGCCAAATAAACATTTGTTTTTTTTTTTGAAAAATTTATAGTAATTTTTATATCGTTTTTGAGAGAAACAATGACATTTTATTACACATTATTCTCTGGTCTATCTAACGGTAAACTTAAAAATATTTTTTAGAATCAACATGTAGCAAAGGGATATAAAAAATATACACATTTAAATTAAATACACAGTAAAAAACTTAATGAAGAGACCGTAACTCTTTGCTCAAATTGAGAGCCTGTGTAGCAGAAAAGACCCAGAGCGACGACGACGGTCTAACCCGCGGCCTACCAATTTACATAAAAATACTACAAAAAAAAAGAGTTTATAACTTTATAATAATAACGTAATATAACAAAATTAAGCAAAATTTACTTCTGTATCTATTTTAGATGTGCTCTGGGCTTAACTAATCAACGCACAGTGGTTCAATCGCGCAAACATCAAGTCCGTAATTAACGTCAAAGCCAGTTCTAAATTTGAATGTCAAATTTCTTAACCAAGTCACGTTCGCCAAATAAGCGCCAACAAGAAGGTGTATCGGTTGCACTGATTGTTAATTTATTAGATTAAAACGTTGGTTGAAAAATTTACATTGGGGGGGAGTTAATTAGTGTTTTTTTTATTAAATAGGATTTGGTGTCGTTTACAATTTAAGTATGACAGATGCACTGCAAGTATTGATCGGATTAAAAATTTGTGTTGTTGACACACAAAGTATTTGACCATCTACGGGTTCGATTCCTGGTGGATGCGAACATTGTTATGATGGTTACATCGATGTTTGATTACTGGGCTTGGAAGGGTGTGTTTGCTGGCTTAACTTTGTTAGGTTAGAGACCCAGTGCAGTTGTTATTAATATTAACGGTGATAGTAAAAATAAAAATAAGGTTAGTAATGGAAGTTGTATTATACTGTGGCAACTAAAAACAAAAACTGTATTTATAAAAATAAAATGCTTAAACTACGCCAAAAAAAAAACAACAATTCTTTAAATATTAAAAAACAAAACGCAAACTTTTCACACATCCGGCACATTCCTTAAATCGTACAAGCGCAGGGACGTGAGTAGCTTTTTTTTAAAATTCGACAATTTAGCCCCTAAACACGGCGCGCCGTGCGTTTTATTACTTTTATTGTCTACAATATTTTTATTTGAATATCTATAGGAGTTTCGAGTTGCGACTACGAAAATTCGGTTAGAAAATTGAGTTAAAATGACAGTGCCGCACCTAGTGATTCACCCCGTGGTAGCTTTAAACATGTTAGGGGTGCAAAATTGGATTTGCGGGGCGTTTTATTGGTACACTTGTTATGGGTTTAGACTACTGTACTGTGCGGCTTGGAAAAGCCCTTTATGAGAAGTTTAAATTTGCTTTAAAATAGACCGGAGGCACTGTCTTTTGTGAATTATTGAATGAGTTCAATATGAAAGGACGATAAAATAAAATTGGATTTTTAGACACACAGCCCTTCTAGCGACTTACCTTTACCTATAAATTGCTGTACAAAGACCAGTAGATGGCCAGCTTAGTTATCTTTAAAATAGATAATTAATTTATAATAATTTTTAATTAATAGATTCCCAATAGTTTAATCCAATAGGTAATTTAATGTTGCAGAAAAAACATAGCTCTAGATTTTTGTCTTATATCTAGCAACACTGGGAAAATTTAAATAATAGTAAAATTTGCAAACAAAAAAATCGAGTCATGATTTAATTTCCAACTTAACCCCGTCACTTTCTTTGCTACTGGCACTGTGATGGACAGAACTAGATTAAAAGGCCTCAAAGTAACAAAAATTCGGTTTTAGTAAAGTATAATTTTATTCTTCTTCAAAACAAAACCCCGAAACGTGCATTCTTGATGCGGCAATCAGGCACATGTGTCGTGTTTACTGCGCCAAGACAAATATTGTCCTTCCTTGTCTCAACAAATAGGAGGTTTTTTATTTGAAATATTGTACTGATTCGGTCCCCGAGGCGTATTTATTTGCGTGCACGCTCCACTTGCTAATATTTGTGATTTACCCCTGTTTAGTTTTTTTACTTTTTTTTTTCCAGTGAATAGAGGATTTCGGTCCACTGTGCGGTTTTATTAGGTGTCAGATTTTAGACAACTGGAGTAATGTGCTATTTATTTGTAAAAGACTACAAGTGGTCTAATAACAAACTAAATTTTGTTGCAAGTAATCTTTGTATTTTTATTTAAATTTCAACAATATACTCTCAATTAATCATTTCCATCTAGGTTGCGGTTTTAAATGCAAATGCGAAAGTTTCTTCTACTTTTATGCTTAAACTACTGACCGGAATTTGATTAAACTTCACAGTATCTACGTAAAGTTTTGTACTGTACCTTTAAATAAGACATCAGAATAGCACATAGGCTATAATTTATATAACTATATTATGTGCATTCTTATTGTAAAACTATCTGACCCGGCGATCTTCGAATAATGAAAACATAATTTCTTTTTTGCAAAAACAGACCCGCCTTCAACAAACTGACACATACATAATCTGAGAACTTCCATTTTTTCGAAGTCGGTTAAAATAGGTACTAAAACCTTCTCCTGAATGTAACAAATACATTTCTGAAAACCGCATCAAAATCGGTTCAGCCAAACGCGAGATAATCGCGGACAAACATACATACATACATACAGGTCAAACTGATAACCTCCTTTTTTGAAGTCGGTTAAAAATAGATTTTATCTTAAAAACACTCATGAACATTGCATTTCCCGGGCATTCCCTAACTACTACCACACCAGCACAAATTGCGCTAGGGTCCCCTAACAAAGTTACTGTTAACAATGACGTGATGAGTGCAAATCTGATTTGGTCGCGTTATTTTAAACTGACATGGGTCGGGTTGTGAATATTGTTCAGTTAGTGGTGTGTGGGGACCATAGGGGCTAAGAAGGCCACATCATTTTGGTAGTATACTTTTCTTTCATGAAAGTAAAGAGCCAAAACAAAAAAAAACTAAGCATATTAGCAAAAAGAGGTTTCTTATGTTAAGACGTGGTCAAAAAATCAAGCATATTGTGAAGAAGCCCCGGAATCATTGATCATCAGGCAGCGTCGAAAGAAAGCTAGATAGATAGATAAAAAAAATTCTTAAATTTCATGGCTATATAGATAGACTACATGGCACGTTAGAAAGTAAGACAAAAAAAAAGATACCCAGACGAAATTATTATTAAATTCAGTGCTCAGCGTTAAATTTCAAAGCATTCATAATACCCGAGTGGCCCTCCTTGCCCAACGATTGGAGTCCATACGGGTGACATGGCCGAAAGAAACAAAAGAGAGAGAAAAACTTAATCACCTTTCAAAGCCTTGCTGCTAGGCGGCGAGTCCCGACTCCACGGCGGGTCACCGTGACCAGAGAAGTCTCTGAGCTTGAGGTAGCTTATAGTTAGCCTTATAATAGAGGCCTTGTCAAGCTGGCTAGTGATAGCTGCCGGTAAAGGCAGCATCTTCGCCAGTTCGTAGAATTCGTAGTTCTCTTTCCCCCTTCTGGATCGGGCTGCGTCACGACTTTTCTCTTTTCGTAGCTCCAGTATACTGTAACAATAGAATTGTTAGGTTAGTTCTTTCTGAAAATTTTAGGCTTGTGTAAGGCGTCTTGTTGATGATAAAATGCCGTCGTGCCGAAAAATGCGTGTCTTTTTGTGTTCTGACTGTGCAAAAATATAACTATTGGCTTTAAAACTGATTATTAAGGTTTTTGTTATGGAAGAAAATACTTTTTGGTACTATTGGGACAAAAGTTCGCCGATTGCATAAAAACTCAATAGAATTATTACACAACATATTGTTTTCTTGCGGTATGCATATTTATTTTTAAATTAGGAAGTAATGTATGTACATATTTACAGTATCTTGCGGTATTATTTTCTATCGTTTGGATCTAAAACTTTTTTTTAATTGACACATTGTTTTTTTTTTAACTCAAAGTTCAGAAAAAATATAAGCAAAAATTAATGTTCCAAGTTCCAATTTTAAAAACAAAACCACCAATAAAGGAGTGCACGCTCCCACGCCCCGCCCACGGGCGGAGCCACTAATGAGCGTCTATTAGGAGCTCACACGTTATTTACATTTCAAACGGAATTCTAAATTCTGTAATTATTCCCTAATTAAAAACAGTGTTGTTTGATACAAATCTCGTTTGATACGTTCCATTTTTATTTTCCACTAGGTAGAACCTGTAATCTTGGGAGCTTGAAACACATATTATGCAAACAAAATATCAAACACCCTGGTTTTATCTTGTGTTTCGGTTAGGGGATTTAATATACCTAAATTGAAAGATTGTCTTTTTTTATAATAATAAATATAATTAACGGTTTCGAGAACTCGAACACAACTTTGTGTTGTGATTTACTGTGTAGTAGTAGTATAATTAGTATACTTAGATTAAAGGGATAGTAAAAGAATGCAATTTTTATTTTATCTACTTAAAATATTTAATAATAATAAAAAAGCACCTTCGCAAAGGCGACCTTATCGCTTTAAACTATTTCATCTATGTTGATTGAATAATATCAATTTTTACTTTGATTTGTATGAAAATAAAGCAAAGCAAGGAATTAGAAAAATACCTACCATGTGATTTATTATTTTTTTACTCGAAGGTTTTAATTAACAACTATTATTATTATAGAAAGCAATTTAAGTCTTTATAGCTGCTTTTACTAAAAAAAAATATGACTTATGTTAGTTTACAGCGCTAAATAAAAGGATTTAACAACCAAAACCCATTTCAGAAGTCGTGAACCTTTTCTCAGTTTTAAAAATCGCCTTACTCAGGTGACAATAAACAAAGATGGCCGCTAGGGAACCGTTGAGTTTTAGCTCGTAGTGATGTGCCAGACTTTAATACAAGCAAAAAAATATATATTATGAAAACCTATTTTTAGCCTATGTTACAACCACCATCTATAGCAACTAGCAAAAAAAAAGCATTATCTGAAATATGGTGTATAGTCTTTCGACAATATATTAAGGTACTGCTACTGTTTTAAATTTAAATAAAATAGCACTAACAAAAACTCCTTTTTTAAAATTTGTTATTAAAGTAAGTATAAACAGAAACCTGTTCAAGGCATACAAATTTCGACGCGTCTCTATCGAAAGTCACCAGCATTTAAGCACCAAGCCCATCTCTACCCCGAGTAATTTTCAAAGGTCGTAAAGCTAGGCCATCAGTGAATCGCTTACTGTGCCGTTTCACCTCTATCGGTGATCACGCCACTGTTTTACCACCCCTGGCAGCCGCCTAATAAAGTTGATGCGTTGTTTTAGGTTTTTTTGGGGTATAAAGTAGATGAGACCAACCTGTAGGTATGTAGATTTTTATTAAATTTAGTAAGTAGGTTACACCGAAAAAAAGTACTAGAGCCAAAAGCGAAAAAGAAATCTTCTACCTTGGCTTGGCTAACATCAAAAATGTGATGCTGTATGTCGCTCGCTACATAATATTAATTAGTATTTTTAGATCATTATATCCTAAGTTTCAATACTTTAATCAATACATAGTAAAAAACAAAGTCGCTTTCCGCGTCTGTCCCTATGTATGCTTAAATCTTTAAAACTATTCATCGGATTTTGATGTGGTTTTTTTTAATAAGATAGAGTGATTCAAGAAGAAGGTTTATAAGTAAAAAACATACACAAAATAGTAATAGGTTAGGTGGTACGTAGTTCGCCGGGTCGAGTAGTAGCTTATAAAAGAAAGAATAAAATAATAAGATTATACTTTAAACTTGGAAATGTACTTAAATTCTCTACCTAAGTAAGTATAATCTTTATTCTAAAAATAAAACTTAAGCGTTTTATACTTTCTCAAGCAACTTTTCTCCCACAACAACACCCCGCTCGCAACTTTGGCCAGGACCTAATCCTACGGAACCATTTATCATATGATAAATTGACACACAAGGATATTAGCACACGTTATTACTGCGGACACCTCCGCTAGGGCGAGGGTTCACTGAGAAATGACCCCAAGGACCCCTAAAAAGGTGTCCAATATCTGCTTTATGACTTTAGGCTATTAGTACAATAAGTAGGTATAAGGTGTAACTTTTTGTCCTGAAATAAATTATGTTAAACTACATATTATCATGAAAGTACATATTTTGTTTTTCTAAGTTATGGCCGATTGTGAAATTTAGTGTAAATTTTATTAATAAATCAGAAGAAAAACTATGCAGCGCATCCACCTTCTTATTCTACCCACTTTAACCTAAAAAAGGTTAAACAACAAAAAATAAAAAGCTTTAAGTGCAAGCTATACATTAACCATTTGGTAGAAGTCAGAGATGGCGCGCTGTAAAAGTCGTTACGATCTTCGAAGCCGTTCCATTTCCAAATGCGTTCTTTTTTCATTTTGAAAATTCGAAAACTGATTTCATTTTTTGATTTTACTTTTTATTGCAGCCAGTTTTAAGAAAAGGCCTTGTTGGATGTGATTTTCCGGCGTTTTCCTTATCGCCGAACTTAAGTACAGCATTGGGACTAATAACTCTTTAACTTAAAGGAGAAACTAACCCTTTTTAAAGATAAGATTTTATTACCGATACAACTCTTAAATTAAGGGGCTTTTGAGCGAATTTATTCAGTTTAAGGGTCAATGGTCAGTTGGGGATCATTGTTTAAAAATAAGTTTAGGAATTTACTACTTTAAAATTTAGGGAATGGGGTTGGCTTGGCACCCCTAGCATTTGAAATCGGATTTTTTTCTTTGGAATTTCAATGGACTGTTTTACTTCGCAGTTCTAAATTAAAGGAATTTCCTTTATAGGATAGGTCTGAAATGTTAAAAAAAAAAAAAAAATTAATTATTGTTTTAATTACTCTTGCTTTTTTTATAATGTTTGTGTTCTTTTTTTAGTTTTTTTTTTATTGTCATCTAAAATTTATAAAAAATGGAATTAATACTTTTTGCTATTGAAATATACCTAAAAGCGAAAATAAAAACCTTTGAGAAAAAACAAGCTTTCTTTCACATAGGTATTTTCACAGAAAAAAAAAAACAACCGTATTTTTATTTCTGCGTAACACGTTTGTCCACTCTAGATTTCGTTTCCAATTTTTATGACGGACCTCCCTTCATTTTGTTAGGAGTCTTTAAGTGTCAACGGACGTGCCCGGACACCCCGGGAATACACCTGGGAATCGAACCTGCATCCCTTAGGCTCAATACTGTAGGCCGCATTTCAGTCGTACCGTACTTATTCTTTTAACAAACTCATCATTTTTAGGCAATAGGTTGCGCGCGTTTCTATATATTTCTTTTGATATCTTACCTTTTAAGTGTGTAAACGTTAAATTTACAATTGTTTTACTCAAAATACTGATTGGAATTTGATTAAACGTTCAATATGTAATTAAAACATAAGAGTAGCATTGCCATATAGTGGCCAAAATACTTTAAAACCCGATTCGAATCGCACTTTCTTGTCTACCTCAAACAGTGACCACCGCTACTGCACAGTGGTTTGAAAAGGTAAAGTATAGTGGGTAATTCTGTTAAATGAAAAGCGTTAGAAAAAAACTCTCAGGTGCGTGTGTATATATATGTATAGAGGGTAAAGTAATAAAAAGTTTCCTTCATAGGCACGGTCGGCAGTCGTTACTGCTAATGTGTCTCGGACAAATTGGCTTTTCTGAGGACGAAAATTTCTTGTCCCTCGGGACGCTTTGCTGACTGGTGGAGTAACTGAAAACGTTGTTTATTGTGATTGAATGTCTTATGTTTCAATGAAAAAGTCAAAGGTTATCAGCATGGTTTTGCTTTTTAATTGTTTCTAGAAGTGTATTTTCAATCACAGAAAAAAAAACTGTTTCCCTGGTTTATTCTGAATTTACTGTCAATAAATTATCTACAAAACCAGAATCTTTTAAAACATCTGTCCCACAAAATATGATAAAAAAAAACACCTTCAAACTCTGGATTAGTAAACGCAAGTAGCGCAGATTAAATACGTTACAATAAATAATAAAAAAAATACAATCAATACACTGTGTGGTCTGTGAGACATCGTTAAATTGTCAGCTGGAGGGTTAAACGATGAAAGGTCGAACACCTTCATGATTAACCCTTCAATCGGGGATTTTTTTTGTGCTATTGTGATTGTCAGTTTTGTCACCCATGGGAATGTTCGATCATTAAACGGTTGGATAGATTTCTATGTGTAAACATCTTGTTAAAAAAGGTGATGGGCGAATAATAAAGATTTGCGTATTATTAAGTTGGATGTAAACAAAAAAAACACATTAGTCAAAGAAGGTTATAACCTAGAAAATATAAATAATAAATTTCAAAAAGATGTTGCTTTTATTTCTTTTTACATCCAAAAGTACGAGTATTAGTTACAACAAACTTAAAGAAAGCAACTTTTTTTTTATGTCACCTTCAAATCGAGGGGTTACAATATGGGGTTTCAAAATATGTCATATATCACATTGTTGTGGCGAAGTGGTTATGTCTGTATGAAATATATTATTACTAAAGTGGGCACTCAATATTTTTCTATTGATATTATACAGTTGTGAAATTTAATGCCGTCTTTATATTTTTTATACTGTACTTACGTGCTTAAACTGCGATCTTTAACAATCAAAAATGTAACCGTCAGTTTTGTAGCCTTTTTTCGATGTTTTTTTTTTAGTTTTTAGTATGGGTTTAAATTTTATACACCTAAAACTAGAATTTCTTCCAAAAATAAAAGAAAAAGAACAAGAAAAACTTTCTCTTTGAACCCCGAATTTCCCTAAGTGGCTAAAGGACTTCACGCCAACATTTAGGGGATGGGGCTGGCCAGTGTAAGTGATGAAATGTGAGAAAACTCCAAGGGTCAGTCAACCGTGGTCTCCCCAGGGTTTTAAGGGTACGAAAGGACACACGAAAACTTGTAAAATAGACTCAAATTGACTCAAAAGGGTTTTTGTAGTCAGTTCGGCGAAGCGTCGTGATGCGGTGACAACAAGATTATTAAAAAAAAACTTTGAGTAACGCCCATTTTAATAATAATTACTATTTGCAAAAGATGTGTAACAGAAACAGTGTTCCATCATTAGATTATAAGTTTTTTTATCACATTGAAAATACCAAACGAATTCTGAATTTCAACATAAATTGACCCATCGAAGAATCAAACAATACAATACAATATTTTTCTATCATCTAATCAGACCGGCACGATCTAATGATGGAGCGAGATAAAATAAATAGTCATACGAACGGACGCATTGTGGGGGAACGTATTTGATATAGGAAATGAAAATGTCGACTTATTACGAAGGATTATTGATATTACGGACATTATCCGGTGCCAATAATACGGTCGCCATGTTTTAATTTGCCCCGTCTGGCACTAGATCGCTTGATATTGTCATAATTGGCATTATTTATTCTTAAGTGTACTATTTGAAACTTTTTTTTTTTCAAAAAGTTCATGTTCTCAGTAAAGTTTTGCCAGGTATTAAAAAAAAACGAAAAAAAAACTCAGAAAATGTCTAAAACGTCTTCATTGGACAATTCTAATACGGTATTACAGTTTTTACTTTAGACCGCTTTGTAATAATGCGTTTTTTTTTTCTTTTCATCACAGAAATGTCAAAAAGTAAGTTGTTTCCAGCCAATAACTCGCAAAATAAAAACAAGATAGTAAACGGAACGCGACAAGCGGTTATATCTTTTTTTTTTTTGTTACAAAAAGATGATGGCTACTAACATTTTTAACAGTATTTTTTCTGCGCTATTAGTATACTGGCGGTCTAGGACGGCGGAACACTTTCGGGTTTTCTTTATTGCAAAATAGCTCTTGTTCTTTAGTAATACAGACAAGTCTGCCCTAAACCGCCAATGAACACATACTAATTATAATGTTAGTCAGAAAGGATATTGCGTTTATCATCATCATCATCAATATTATAAAGAGGAAAGATTTGTTTGTTTGTTTGTTTGTAACGAATAGGCTCCGGAAATACTGAACCGATTTGAAAAATTCTTTCACTGGTAGGAAGCTACATTAACCCCGAGTGTCATAGGCTATATTAGATTTCCAAAAAAATTAGGGATCCTTACCTAAACTCTAATAATATATCCCAAGGTGCAATATTTTTTTCCGTTGTTTACATATTTTGACAGGTGGTTTGTTGTTGTTGTTTGTTTTTTATCAAGCCCATTCTGGGCAGGCAAAAGAATATAGTCTATAGAGCCAAGTCTTTTGTAGTATCTTATATTCTATGGCGTAACGAAGTAAGCCGGGAAAGCTCGTCATATTATAAAACATAAAAGGTATAATAATAACAACAACTTACATTCCAAATACGTTTGGAGAGATATACCAAAACTCTCTAATATAGTAATTTATAAGTTATTTTTTATTCTTATGCCCGGTTCAATTTCAGCAAACTATTAAAACATTCAAGTCACAAGGACAAGCTAATAACTAAGACGGGTCCCACTGGGCATTTCAACCCTCACCTTGAGATGAGTCTAATATGACTCGGCGAATTTGAGAAGCGACCCACTGTGCACCCGCGACGGGTGAAAAAACTCATTCGGAGATGACGACACGGTTTTATCCATTCTCATTCACTAGTAAAGGTATAAAGTTCAGTTTTTTAATGGACTTTCTTTTGTTCGGTAAAGGGTTGGAGCAGTTTTTCTGTAAATAATCGAATTGAACATTTTTCAAATCGATGATTTCTAATCTTGCAAATAGTGAACAATTTTTGAGACACTATAGCTAATCGTACCATCCTACAATGAGTAAGTTAACACTGTATTTATTTATTACGAGCTGTCCCGGCTTACTTCGTTACGCCATAGAATATAAGATACTACTAAAGACTTGGTTCTATAGACTATGTTCTTTTGACTGCCCAGAATCGGCGAATAAAAAAACAAACAACAACAACAAACCAATATGTGAACAACGAAAAACATATTGCACCTTGGGTTACATTATTTGAGTTTAAGTAAGGATCCCTAATTTTTTTGAAAATCTGATATAGCCTATGTCACTCGCGGATAGTGTAGCTTCCTACCAGTGAAGGAATTTTTCAAATCGGTTCAGTATTTCTGGAGCCTATTCGTTACAAACAAACAAATAAATCTTTCCTCTTTATAATATTGGTATAGATAATATAAGCCTTAAGATATAAGATAAGATAAGCCTTTTTGTGCGTTTCTGAATTTTTGAGATTATACTTATTCTAAATGCCCATGTTCAGGAGGGATAATGTATACTTACCTTGGATTTTAATGTTGAAACAATTTTTCTAATCGATCCAGTAGTTTCTGAGCCAATTCGATTCAACAAACAATAAAATATTTCCTCTGTACGATATACCTAAGTGTATGGGTGGATGGATATCACTAGTCATGTCGTGAACTTGGTTTGGCTTTACATTAACAATGAAAAAGACGAAATTTTTCACACTAATAAGATGAACCGATATTTTCAACAGCGAACAACTGCACAGTGATCCAAATAGCCATCGTTTACTGGACAAAAATAAATAAAACTCGCCCCGTATACCCTGGGGACAGCCGATTTGTGCGCCGGCCAAATTGCCGCCTCTTTAGACAGACTCTAATAATCACGTCATATCCAATTTTCGTAGAAACGCACGGGGAATATCAATTGGGCAGACGCCTTGGGTTGTTGATTGAATCTAGTGCTTTAATTTGTTAGGTACCTAAAGGTGATTAGTCTGAAGGTTCTGATTAGAATTTGAGTCAAAACTGCTTGATTGAAAATTCAACTACTGTTTTGACTTCGACTCCAAGTAGTTTTATGTCATTGATTTAGTAGATTTTGTAAAATTTTACTATTCTGAAATAAAGAATGGTGGTTTATTAAAATATAATGGATGAAAGGTCTTTTTATTTATATAAACCCTAAAAGCAAGAAACTTAATAAATCAGTAAGTTGACAAAAGACGACCTTTTTTAAGCGATTTCTTCCTTGTAACCTGTTTTTTTTTTCATTAAAATCTTAGTGCACAACTTATATCTTACTTGGCCAGGTATTTTTAAGTTGTAAGCAAAACCACATTATCCTGCCCGTACGGTACGATAATGAGTGAATATTAACGTCTCGCAGCTCCGACCTTGTAAATTACTTTCGGGTATGTTTTAAAATTGTTGAAGAAATAGCAGAGAAGAGACGAGATACGAGTATTTTTATAAACTGTAAATCTTATAAACTTTTTTCTTTATCTACACTTATAATGTAAAGAGGAAAGATTTTAATCTAATAGACTTCGAAACTTCTGGCCCGATTCGACTTTTTCACCATATTTCGAAATCATTCAACATTAGAATCTAGTATTATCCCTGATGGACTAGATAGGGTTTCTATAAAAAACTACATTGCAAGGTGTACGAAATTCGCCCGGACAGATAGTGAAAAATAAAAAACTATCAAGTAAAGAGTACACATGTGCAGTTACGCAACCCTCAAAGACAATGACAAACAATTTTCGGGATTCGCAATAAAAAAAGGTCCAAAAAAAACCAAGTAATCTGCGATACAAATATGAGTAATGATGGGCGTCCGTTTAGCAAATCGTTGTCCGAAGCGAGGGCGATGCTGGAAAATTGTTTCATTCATAAACACGATAGCCCTGGA
Source organism: Euspilapteryx auroguttella (assembly GCA_951802225.1). Classification (NCBI taxonomy): domain Eukaryota; kingdom Metazoa; phylum Arthropoda; class Insecta; order Lepidoptera; family Gracillariidae; genus Euspilapteryx; species Euspilapteryx auroguttella. The sequence goes on along the minus strand of OX637660.1, from coordinate 6,542,639 downwards.
TTTTCTGGATGGGATTTTGATGAATAAAATAGTTGGCAGAATCCCGTTATTTGTTGCTCCGGATTGTCATATGGACAAATGTTCCGGGATTAAAGTCCAATTCCAGATTTGCGATGGGATTTAAATTGATGATGAGCTTTTTTTTCGACGTCCTTTGAATTTTTGGAACTAGGTGGAGGCATGGTCTTTGTAAAGGAAAAAATACAACACTGTTTAAGCGATTTCTAAGTCAAATAGCTATGTCTACTCCAGTGCGCTTTCCTGATCATTTTGCGTCTTTCTCTGACGCATGCCTGCATATGACAGGCGCATGGGCAAGGGCATAGGTACACAAATGGAGACGCGCTAGATTAACATAAAAGCGTACTAGTGCAGCCATAGATGTAGAGTTACTTGCTTCATTAGATTAGCAATACAAAGCACAATTTGGGGCCGATCGGTCGTGAGACGAAAATAATAGTTATTTACTACAAGACTTGGGGTGACTGATTGCTACTGACTGAAGATGGCGGGCTTTTATAAAGATCTACATCAAGGAAAAGGAATGAACTATACTCTTTAGTTTTAAACATATTTTAGATAGGACTTCGGTTGGATAAAGATATCTGTTTTGAGCGATGCTCGTTAAGGTTAGTGACACACATAGGTGCCTCTAGTCTGGACCCAGTGTTGGGTTTCTTACATTTTTTGTAAAGAAGATTGGAGGGCTTGGAAACGATAGGGGAAGAGGCCTTTGCCCAGCGGTAGTACAGAAATGAGCTACTTAAAATAGTTTAGTATAACAATCCTTAATAGGCTCCCGGAGACAATGATATATAATGAATGAACAAGACTAAAAATAGATTTTTTTTTGTTATTCTTGTGGTTTTTAAGTAAATAAATAACACATTTTCCTTAAGTATAAAAAAATTAAAAGACATAGCTAAGATCGACCGCTAGTTTCTTTCAATCCTGTCAGTCACAAATATTCCCTAATTCCCCCAAAATCCAATACCCAATGGAGCATTGGAAGGAGGAATTAAAACAACAGAAGGGTATAACAATAGCCCATTGACAGACGGCGAAAGGGGAAATAATAGATCATTTTCGGGACACTTGTCCTGTTAATCCAGGAATGTCCGGCTTGATCGATAGAAGTCGTTGACTCCGAGTTACCCTGGACCTTAAAGATTCTTGTTTTAGATTTGACTGTTTTTAGGGATATTACGGGATATAATAATCGATGGTGAAGACATTGAGTGTCGAAGTCTGATACAACGTGTTAATAATATTTATCAGAGTCTACACATATCTAGTGTAAACATTTTGCTAACACCTAAAAGGATAATCGTGTTCTTGGAGCCCAACACGCGTTTGTGGGTCTTGCAATAGTTATCAGAAATGGCCTAGGAAATTTATTTCAAACCACTATGTCTTCATTAGTACCTGCCTATACTTTAAAATACAATGTAAAATCAACGTCTATTCAACATGTTTCTTTCTTCTAATCGATTATTCCTGATCCTGACTTCTCATGCTCGAAGAAAAGGGTATACAAATTATGGCCACAAATTATACATATTTAGCACCATTACGAGTCCGAAACCGAAGCAATTACCTGAATGTCATATCAAAACGATTCGAAACAATTCCGATGTCATCGACGAGTCCCGATTCGATTCCAGAGAAAACGCGAACCGTCATTACCCGCCATTATCGATGAGAGAAATAAACATAATAACAAAAATCGATTTTATAAAAACAAAAAGGAAAAAAAACAGAACCATCGCTCCACGGTGTCTGTGGTCGCTGTTTTTAGCGGTTTTATTTTGCAGGTGTTTTTTGTGAGCTGGCTGTTCGATTTTTGAAATAATTTCTTTTATTGGCTGCTTGGCTTGAGACGTCGCAATCGGACCTTTTTATTACAGTGACTGTACCTAATAATTATTTTCATTAATTACTATTTACTACATTATATCGTTAACTTTAACATTTCCTTTGTGGCCACCATTTCTAACCTTTAAACATTTTTAAATAATCATAAACAATACAGCGTTTACATATAATTTAACTAGTCTCTTACAAATCAATGCTTAGACGTAATCAAGAAACAACTTGATTAACTAGCAACCTTTAGCTCTCTAAGACAATTGAAAATTCATTTGCGCTAGCCTTCAAATCGTAGAGTATGCGCGGTATTAAAATGAACATAACAAGAACACCAAGAACCTAATCAATTGTTGTTTGAACGTATTTATATCTCATCTCAAAACTAAAAGTTACAAGTATTAAGCAAGTGGTTAGTAGCTACGGTAGCCGCTAACCAACAATAGATGTACCGAGACGAATTTTGATGACTCAGCTATAGAACCCGATACGGAAGGCCCGTGATTTGGTGTATCCTATTACAAGATGGATTGTATGATCATCATTGATTTAAATAACTTAAAAGTGTGCTCATGTTTTAGTTGCTTTATTTATACCGTTGTTTTATATCTTTCTAGTATTATACTAGAAACCATTAAAGAAAATCGCTAAGTCTGAAAATTAAGTAAAATCATTATCTTATTTATTTAACAAATTCAAAAATCTTTAAAAATTCAGAGTTTAGTTACAATCAATACCTTACCTTTATATGTACTCAAAAGGCAAAGAATTTTCTTCATACAGGAGTTTACCATACATTCAAAGTTTATCCGCCTTTCGACACAATATTGTGGTTAAGTTTTTATGTAGTCAGGTGTTCAGATTGATTCCAAAGATTATTATAGTGAATCAATGATACGGTGTTTTGTGGCATCGAAACGTTTTTTTTTAAGGTTAGCATAGTAATAATAAACCTTATCCATTATATTTATGAAAAATTTAAGAACTGCAGCAGGTGAATGCAAATTTGGATTTAAAGTAGCGTAATGTGTAAATGGTTTAAAAATGTTAAGCAAAATCGTTTATAGTTATTGTTGCGTAAAATTCAATTTTTCTTCGTGTATATTATGTAATTACTTCCGTATGACTAATGTTGTAACTTATTTGATAACATGAGTAGCTCAATATGCGGCCTATCACACTTTTGACACAAAATGTTTAGAAATTCACCTAAAAAAACATCTTTTGACTCAATCACAACACAACAAGGGCCCTTTCACACTTAATCAAAATTTTTAAGACCTCTTTTTTATATAAAAAAATCTATAGATTTTAAAACAAAAACCCATATCCGTCGCTGAGATATTTTGATTGAAAAATAAAAACTGGAACTAATTGCAACGATATGCGATGAATAGACGAGCGAAGATGAAAAACTACTACTGTTACATTATTATAAGGGATGTTGTGAGGGTTCGAATAATTTAAATATTCTTATTTTTTATATTAAGTATGTTTTTCTTTGAGAAATAATTATTTCATGTCAGAAGTTATTTTAATGAACCAGATAACCTACTATAAAATCATACACCGAATTTCCTTAAAGCATCAATATTATTTTGATTCATAAAGTCATCCAAAATCCAAATACTTATAAACTTTTTTTGAAACTCTTGAATGTTCATACAAGACTCAAGAGCAACGTTTCTTACATAACGTAAAACAACTATGTATTTTGATATCTCGAGCTAGATCAGTAGTTGGTTGTACCTACATTGTCCGTCAATGAAACTTGTTTTCTGTGATGTAATCCTTTTTATATTTGTTTAAATAACAGAAAATCATTGAACACATACCTAATTATTTTTAGAAATCAAACGGAAAATTAGAGTTTCCAATGAAATAAAAAAATCGTTTTGATTATTAATACTAACAATCAATTAAAACGGTCATCATAACAATCGTAGGTATACAATTATAAAGAATGCAGTGACTAATTAATTTTTCTGAATGCTTTTATTCGAAATACTTACTTATTTTTTATCCTAAACAATATAAAAAACCAGATCCAGACCACAAAACCAGTCTACGATCTGAATCCCGTTGTTACATTGAATCTATGCACATGACATGAAACAAGCCAATTAACATTTGACTTCTAAAACAACAAGTAACAAATTAAACCATAACCAGTCTTCTAGTATCACAATGATCTTGTTATTTACTCCAAAATATGTTTTTCCTGGGAAAATAACAAATTATCTCGCGAACTCGTTACGATTATGACGTTTTTTAAAACACAATTGTAAAGTTGGGGCAAGATTTTGATCAAATTATATATTTTTTAATAATGTTTCAAAATGAACTCTACATTTACTAAAATTATGATACCTACTTAATCAGTCGTAAAAATAGCAAAAACGGTACGTGGTCTTCAATAATCAGGTGAAGCGATAAGGTAGATAAATTTTTCAAGAGAGATTGGTGTCTGAAAATTCCCAATGAAGGAAGGATGGAAAGAACGGATTGGAAATACTCGGAGGCCATTGACTAGCAGCATTTCGCCATCGTGATGAGCAATTTTTTTACTTCCAAAGTACTTCAAACTTAGAAACAGTTTTACTTTAAAAAAAAAAATTGAAAACCCTTCTCCAGTTCAATGTCTGTAATTATTTCAACGGCATCTCTGTATGCAGCAGCATTTTCATTGCCAATGTCAGTTATGAAGACAATGTAGTAACTTTTAATAAACTTGAGGTGGCATTCCGTGACAGGGGACAAAGCCGAGAATAGATAAACATCTTAATTTGCGACTTGCTTCTCTTGCGGGGTTTCAAATAATTTTATTATTCCATGGGCTTGGCTACAAGAATGTTGCAGAAACGAGGATTTTATTGAAGCGTTACTTTGCCCTTCGTTTTTGACATATTCTCCAAATTCATTAATAATTGTCAATTTTTAACTATCTTCATCAAATTCTAGACTACAAAGTCTTCTTTTTCAATCTTTTGTTTTTGCTTTTGGGACTCAAAAGATTATTTTCTTCAATTCGTCTTGGAAATCATTATTGATGTCATCCAAGTACTTTGTGCCATCACATCACAGACATCAGTAAAATTTATAATAACAATTTAATGGTTATTTTGTTAAAACGACAAGATCTAACGTAGCATGTCGATAAACAAGAAAATTCTAAAGTAGAGTGGAATGACACGCAAAGTAAATTCAACTTAGAAACTTGTTAGACAATGTTTGTTAGATAACAATCGCCGTTTTAGTAACAGGTGCTTTTCTTTTGTTTTATGAGTGCTTATGACTTAAAACTTCATTATCTTGATTTGTGTTTCATTTAAAGTATTATTATTATGAAGGTCAGACGAGATTTTTTATTCACGACGAAACCAACATATTTCGTAAACGTAGGTATTTGTAAATCTTGTGTAGGTGCTAGAACTGCTAGATAAAGGACACACACGATAATTATAAAGTATAACATACGTTATAAGTTTGTATCTAAGAAACATGAAGCAACATTATTTTGTAAAGCACAATTGGTCAAATAAACAGCAATTTATTAGAAAGCAAATTAATGTTCTTCTTTATTTGTATAAGGTTAGGTTTAGACGGTGGTTTGTTGAATTTTGTTTTAAATATTTATTATTTAATTTAATTTAAAATTAAAAAGTAACTTCTTCGAAAGATTCTTAAACAAAATCCATCAAACCGACTAAAACAAAAAATAAATCAAAACTTTAACTTAATATTAACTAAAAAATAATAAAGAAAAAAAGAAACGTGCCCAGGTTCAAGATGCGTTTGGTTGGATGCTTGTTGCTGCCGACAGATATCCGGGCTTGTCTGTACGAACCAGGAATGGGTGAAGGCCGGGTTGAGGCCTGGGTTCAGACCTGACCCTGGACCTGGCAGCCCCATCACTCCTGGCAACCCTGGACGCTGGTGGTGGTGGAAACCAGCGGATGCTACCGCGTAGTCCATCGCCACTGCCTGGTATGGCAACATGTTTATTCACAAAATTCACTTTGGTTTCTTTAGTACAAGATTGTCCAGGCTCCTTGGCACTTCATGATCTCGAAAAGTTTCGGCACTGCAGTTCCCGTTATATTGTACAGTTCCAAAATATAAAGTCCAGTCTCACAGGTATACAAAAAATTCACAAGTCTTTACAATTCCAGAAGTTTATATTTAAGCAAACAATTGGTTGTCCTGTTTCCAGGAGCGATCATTTACGGGGCTAGTCACTAGGGAAAAGTCACGCACAGCCACCCACTTAATAAATATTCTGGGCATATATCCGTTTTTACGCGGACGTGACTACCAGGGAACTGTCCGCTTTTCACGTACGGAACGCGCGCCCGATTATCGAAAACAGTTGCATACGACCCCCTCCTACGACATCGAACGTGCAACTGAGGTTGGCACGCGACTCGCGGCAAACACAACTCTATCCTATACAGCCTAGGACACCCTTGACGCAGCCCGCTCGGCTATAGAAGAGAGATGCCGAGCTACAATAGAATAAGACAGCCAGTGATCGGATGACATCGTAGAGTTAAAAGGCTACGTCGTCGTTACACAGCCCGTAATAGGCGGATCGTGATTGGGCGTGGCCTAACCTATTAAGTTGAATTGTCGCACTCTGATTGGTTGAAATTGGTAGTAGTCGCCTACGTGATGTGTTCAGAAATACGTTTACAGCTCCGCGTTCATAGAATATAATAAGTGAAGTGTAGGTTGGATGCGCGCCAGTTGAGATGATGCGGCATGTTGTGGTTTGGTAGCGATTCGCGTAATGATTTTTAATTATTAGTTTGGGGACCGTTAATAGGTTAATATGGCCGGTTGTTGAATGTGAAAACAGGTGCGTCCGGTGAATGAACGTACGCCGAAGGGGCGGGGACTGGCGCACCTTGGCTCCGCAGCGGACTCCGGACGGGTTTATTGATTCCCAAGCTGTCTACTCTATACTTTATATGTCTACTTAGAGATCCGTATCTACCTTATGTTCATGATAAAATAGGTTATGAAAAACATTGTTTTATCGATAAGAAATCAATTGTTTTACCAGTTCCGATCGATCAAACGAAAGAATAATCAAATAAGACATTTTCTTGAATATGAACTAGGTATCCATATTAATTTACTTTGCTAAGAAATATCTTTCTTAGATCGCAACGATATTTATTTACTCCAATTACATTTTTTATCAAAGATAGCTTTTCCAATAAGAAACATATACATTTCTTAGTATCAAACCACTCCATTCAACATTTAAACAAACCATTAATGAAATCAAAAATTGGCTTACAACCAATACGGTTATTTGCCGATACCCTTTACTAAGGTCAAAGTTCAAGAAACACCTCTATAATAATCTAATACTATCCCCATTAGTCGATTCTAAAATAGAATTCTAAAATTGGGTCAAAACACCGTTACAACTTTGCAACCTCGTCGGCTGCAAAACATGGGTCTACAAAAAAGCATCAGCACGTAATCCATAATCCCCGATCGGGGTTCAAGTTCGCTGGTGGTCACGTAGGGAGCTGTTAGTATGCCGCCCTGCTGGCTGTGGCCATTCTGCACGAATAAGATCAGCTGCTTTAAAGGTATCTCTGTAAGGTTTTTCAACCTCTTCATTCATATTAATTGACTCAGTAACGTTGAATTTGCTTTCTTACTTTAGATAACGCAATTTTTTTTCATTTACACTTTTCATAACAGTCATAATTCATCAAATATAGGTTGCAAAACATGGTCTACAAAAATGCATCAGCACGTAATCCTTAATCCCAGATCGGGGTTCAAGGTGATCACGTAGGAAGCTGTTAGTATGCCGCCCTGCTGGCTGTGGCCATTCTGCACGAATATGATCGGCTGCTTTGAAGGTATCGTTGTAAGGATTTTCAACTTTTTCTTTCTTGTAAATTTAGGATTTCAACCTCTTCATTAATGTTAATTGACTCAGTAATGATGAATTTGCTTTTCTTTGTTGAATAAGGCAATTTTACCCATTCACACTCTATATAATTATATCATTGTTGAAAACAATATGTTCGAAATAGTTTTAATTACAACATAAATTAAATTGTGCTCCGAAATTCGATGGTAAATTATATAATCAAGATCCGAAATAAAAATTAATATTGTACTACAAATGCTTTGTATTTTTCTTTGCGACATCCGACAATCCATGTAAATAATATGTTCTATTGTAGGCTTCATCTTCTAGTCTTCATTATTTAATACAAAAGCGTAAAGAAATGCAAAACAAGAAACCCAAGTTTTGTATAAACATTGGATAAACTTTGTTAATACACATACATACATTTTCTCATCTGAATTATTTGTTATTTAACTACAGGTAGCTAGCACCTTAGAGCTGAAATAGAACTGTTTTTAATAATACAATATCTTTCTTAGTTGCTATGGTACTATATTTGAGGAACTGGTTCCTTCACTATCTGTCAAGAGTTTTCCACAAAACATCTAAATTTTCTCACAGCTCCACTCGAGTGGTTCAGCACTAAATAGCCTGTCTAAACAATTTATCATGCGGACCATAACGCAGCCGATTTAGGAGCATTCAGCCTAACCGCAGGGAGGAAGGCGTAATTGCGGTGTCCGATAACTATTCGGTTGTCCAAATTGTTTGAAATTTTGTATCTAATGTGAATTTAGTGTTTGGTGTGGTTTAGAATGATGATTCTCTTTTGTTAATGCAGTGAGAGGAACGGTTTGGTCAAATGCCAAAGCTATTGAAATCTAATAAAGGAATTATTAGCAAAGCTGAGAGAAGTACTTCAAAATATATTTTGTATAGCTCTAGCAAGAAGAAAAAAAAGATAAATACTTAGGGTAAAAAGAAAAAGTTTGGAAGAATAAACATGCAAAAAATGAAAACAAGGTTAACGGTTTATCAAATCCGATTACGACCAACAACAGAAACACCTGTCCACGATTTGTAATCGACCATCGAACCTGATAACGTGACGTAAAAAAACTAAGATCTTCCATCACGTATAGCATAATTTGTAAGAGCATCTTAACTATTGGTAACAAGTGGCAACTCTTCAAAAAACACGAACTCGACTGCTGTTTTTTAAATCCTAGAAAGAAATGTTTATTTTTTTACTAGCGCATTTATCGAAAAAAAAGGAATCACCTTAACTAGGAAGAATCTCATCTCTCTTGAGTGTAATCTATTTAAATATTGTGTTATTATTCCATCTAAGTATCGTTTTTTTGATTTGGCCTTTGCTCTAGATGACTGAAAGGTATTTTGCTTTATCCGGCATGATTACAGCCTCTGTCTGATCACTTGTTTTTGCCAGAAGGCAAAACTTCAACGCGTTTACAATACGACATAAACTTACCCTGTTTTTCATTAAAAGTTACAGAGCATTTTAGTAATTTGATGTAGGTATGTAAGTTTAGACTTAAATTTTGTTTTACCAATGTTGTACCATACAAGTAGCCAGAGAAATAGACCTACAGTAAAGCTATTTTAAACCTATTGTATCTTTACGATAAATACGGTTAGAAGGTACATTAATATACCTCTATCCCAACAAGACAGTAGTCGAGTAAATCGTCGGAATCTCTCTGGTAATAATCAATAAGCTGGTGAACTGACACGGTCACGAAGGAGCTTGGCGTTTGGACGTGTAAGACCGCGGGTCGGGACTTTGTGCCTAGAAGAGAATGAAGCGGAAGCGGGGAGATTAACCACCATTGTCGTAAGGCAAGGCAAACAATAATTGGGGGGCACCCTGAACAACCTCGCCTCTCGCAGTATAGAATACTTTACCAAATAAGGTATCAATATTAATTAGATTAGTCTAATTGACTTTTAATAAGTTATATCTTGTATCCTATAATGAATAAATAATTTTTGACTTTTTTTAACTTTTGATTACAAGCCAATAGCCAGTTTTGCCAAAAATCGCTAACTTGCATATTATTGACTGCTCCGTGGCTCTGTTGGCAGTGATGTGGACAGAAAGTCCAGTAGCAAGGATATAAATGCGTACAAATTTAAAGACTATTGTATAATGAAAATTGGTTTATGATTTTTGGATAAGTAAGTATGTTTTACTAGAGGCTGCCCCGCGGTTTCACTCGCGCAGATTTCTCATAAACATTAAAACAATTTTATTCCCGTTCCCATGGGAATTTCGGGAAATCCTTTCTTAGTGCTCGCCTACACTCCCTAAGGAACCTACATGCAAAATTTCAGCCCGCTACGCCCAGTAGTTTCGGCTCTGCGTTGTCTGTCAGTCAGTCAGTCAGTCAGTAACGGAAGAGTTTTATATATATTGACTAGAGGCTGCCCTGCGGTTTTTCCCGCGCAGATTTCTCATAAACACAAAATTCCCGTTTTGTCCCGTTCCCGTGGGAATTTCAGGAAATCCCTTCTTAGTGCTCACCTACACTCCCTAAGGAACCTACATGCAAATTTTCAGCCCGCTACGCCCAGTAGTTTCGGCTCTGCGTTGTCTGTCAGTCAGTCAGTCAGTCAGTCAGTCAGTCAGTCAGTAACGGAAGAGTTTTATATATATAGACTAGAGGCTGCCCCGCGGTTTTTCCCGCGCAGATTTCTCATAAACACAAAATTCCCTTTTTTTCCCGTTCCCGTAGGAATTTCGGGAAATCCCTTCTTAGTGCTCACCTACACTCCCTAAGGAACCTACATGCAAAATTTCAGCCCGCTACGCCCATTAGTTTCGGCTCTGCGTTGTCTGTCAGTCAGTCAGTCAGTCAGTAACGGAAGAGTTTTATATATATTGATTATGTGATAAAAGTACTTATCAATTTCCCCAAAAAGTTAACAATACCAAAATGATAAAGTCAACGACCTCAATTTGCGGACAAACTCAGCCAAACTGAACTGAGACTGAACGGTAACGAACCAAATCGATTCTTCAGCAGAAAATCATTGGACATTCAATTTGAAATGCAAAAAATATGCTCTAAGAATTTGTCATAATATTATTTTAGTTTTCGGTTCAAATCCAGTTAGAGGTGCAAAAAGATTTGAAGTTAAGTTTTAAAAAAAATATTATTTCACATACATTACTATTAAAACTGACCTGATAATAAATACCACTGTATTTTATATTTGAGTATAAGTATAATTAATTAAAACATGAAATTAAAATATTTTACAGAAGTATCGTATTTACAAATCAAAACAATAAATCGAGAATGCCAAAGTTACTTATGTCGACTTGACACATCCTTGAGTTTTCTTCATCTCGTTGATGTCATGAAGGTTTTAATGTAGGCTCTACAAACGTTGTTCTTTATAGTATGAAACTGCAATTTAGATATTTTAGTTTTTTTCTTGAAGGAGTTCTAGGTTAATTGTACCTTTGGGTTTCTTTATAAATAGTAACTTGTAGTATATTTCAGAAAAGCCCTAAATTGGCATCCTGCATGTGGCTCTAGGAGACCAGGCTGACCAAGACACACCTGGAAGCGGTCCGTCATAGCCGAAGCTCGACAGATGGGCTGCGCACGGGAGGAACTGCCTGACCTTGGTTAAAGACCAACAGCGATGGTAGACGTCTTTTGACGCCCATACAGACGGCCCACAGAAGAGCCACGGGAATATAGAGTGAGATAATTTGTAGAATAAATTTACTATCATGTTTTGATATATATAAATATAAAAATCTCAAGTGAAGACCGCGCATAGAAAGACGCAGACCGGTGACGCCACAATATACGAAAGACGGAATATCAACCAACCAGACCAGGGACTCTAGTCTCTTAAACTTACGATTAAACTTCTATTCTATTATTATTCTACTATTACTCTACTACGATGGGGTCAAAAATTGCGAGTCTGGTAACTTTGATCGATCATTATAGTATAGCAATAGAATATGAATAGCAAGCTATAGAATAATCTGGGTTTTTTTTACCTAAATAGTTAATCCTGTTTTATTAGACGAAATTGGACCGGGCGTAGTGCAACTGTCACTTAATATCAATCAGTATTGACATTTATAATGTCAGTCGAACGTAATCATAACATTATCTTATTATGGAGCAGACTACCCTTTTTGGTCAATTCCAATCTATTGCGATACTACTGCTATAGTTATAGCAAAATTGATTACGAGACTACCAAATGTGTATTTTCTTGCGATTAACGTACTGTTCCTACTCTACTTTTATTCGATAGTTACGTTTTGCGCGATGAGACTGAGGGCCCAGACATGTCAGGTCATTTCTTGGGGTCCAGCAGTGAACTTCTTCCGGCTGTGATAATAAATTATAAAGTTTCCCGATATATTTCACATACATTACTTTTGAAACATTATCTATACCAATATTATAAAGAGGAAAGATTTGTTCGTTTGTATGTTTGTAACGAATAGGCTCCGGAAATACTGAACCGATTTAAAAAAATATTTTACTGGTAGGAAGCTACACTATCCCCGAGTGTCATAGGCTATATTAAATTTTCAAAAAAATTAGGGATCCTTACTTAAACTCAAATAATGTAACCCAAGGTGCAATATTTTTTCCGTTGTTTACGTATTTTGAGTGGTTTGTTGTTGTTGTTTGTTTTTTTATTCGCCCATTCTGGGCTGTCAAAAGAACATACTCTATAGAACCAAGTCTTTAGTAGTATCTTATATTCTATGGCGTAACGAAGTAAGCCGGGACAGCTCGTATGTTATAATTTTACTGGAATATAAATCATTCTCTGGTAGGTGTCCAAGTCCAACAAGATAGAAAATAATTATATGTCTGAATTACTGTGTATTTTGATAAATATGTAGGTAAATATGAAAATACAAAGCAGACCCCAAACTCAAAGAAAATTTAATCATCTGAAAATAACAATAAATATTAACTAGCCATATACCTACATAAAATAAATTCCCTAAAAATAATAATGAACAAACCCCAAATTCCAATCAACCCAAGTTCACCACCCCCATTAAGGCCCGTTGCCCGTATATCGACTAACAATAAAATAAACTTTAGGTCGTCAACCCAGAATATGGGGCATCATGGGGCAGAGGAATCGATAGTGTTTATTATTCAGACAAGGTCCCAACACTATGCGGGGGTTGAGATGAACTGCCGGTAGAAGGAAGTTAGTATTGGTAAATAAATAAATCTTTATTTTTAGTAAAATTTAAATTACAACCTCAATCCACTCGCCAAACTGCACAACAGTTTGTAGGCGAGAGAGAGTGCATACTCACATACCATATATATTACTTACGAGCTTTCCCGGCTAACCTCGTTACGCCATAAAATATAAGATACTACAATAGACTTGGCTCTATAGACTATGTTCTTTTGACTGCCCAGAATGGCCGAATAAAAAACAAACAACAACAACAAACCACCTGTCAAAATATGTAAACAACGGAAAAAATATTGCACCTTGGGTTATATTATTTGAGTTTAGGTAAGGATCCCTAATTTTTTTGAAAATCTAATATAGCCTATGACACTCGGGGTTAATGTAGCTTCCTACCAATGAAAGAATTTTTCAAATCGGTTCAGTATTTCCGGAGCCTATTCGTTACAAACAAACAAATCTTTCCTCTTTATAATATTGGTATAGATTATTTTAGTTTTTTTGAATATTATTATTAGCATTAGCAATGTTCGCCTCTCCGAGAATCAAACCCGGTTTTATAGACATCGCTTCCAACTCAACCAAGGAGACGGAGAGAGGTCTAAAGGGAAAGAGAGTATACAGAAGGATAGACCATGGATAGACATAGACGGCTCTACCACAAAAACAGTTAAACCTGGAACCAGTTATCTCTAGACTAGGTTTAAATCACGAATTCGTCATACAAATTGGCGATTTAGACCGGTCTAACTTTTTTGCGGTAAGAAGGAGAAAGAGAGACATATACACAACTCTACAAATTACCATCCACCCTTAACAAGAATAGAGTATTAGCAAAACTCTCATATTACCCTAAACATTCACTTAAGGCGGGGTATGTTATCTAACTCCAGAATTAGGGTCACACGTTAAGATGGCAATCCGGATAACGATACGAATTAAGATATTCTAATTTTAATTGTTCAGGACGATGTATGGTGAACGCTTTGTTTTCCGGGGCGACAGTAATAAAAACACAATTCATTCGTACATATACTGCGACACAAAAATCTTCAATTAAAAAGTTGCAACACTGTATGGAAATTAGATGCATTTTCGAAAATTTAACCTATTATTATTGGACTTCAACGAAAATTGAAAAAAAAAAAATTGGTTAAATTGGTCCAAGCGGTTGTTGAGTTATGCGCTTACCAACACATTTTTATATTATAGATAATTATAAATGATTTTTTGATAAACTGTGTCCAGTAATCAACAATCTTTTTTTTTTTTGTTAGCCTTTTATGTGTTCCACTGCTGAGCAAAGGCCTCCCCCTCCCCTCTCCAAGTATCCCGATCCTGTGCGATCTCCGGCCAATCCTTAAGAAATTTGTCCAGGTCGTCCCGCCATCTCCGCCGCGGGTTACCACGCTTTCGCCGGCCGTCTTGCGGTACCCACTCAGTGGCAATTTTAGCCCACCGGTCCGGGCTCATGCGGCAGACGTGGCCGGCCCAGTTCCACTTGAGTCTAGCAATCGCGACACCAACGTCAGAGATGCCTGTTATGGAGCGCAGCTCAGTGTTCCGGAATCAACAATCTATTAAAGGTATTTAATAAAATTGCTTTACACAAACAAAATATAATTACTGGCTATCAGATAACAAGCATACGAAAATAAATTAATAAAGCAACACCCCCAGTTACATAAAGGGTTAAGATTTAAACGGTTAAAGTTAAACTGATATGATCAAAGTTAACCCCTGTGTACAAGTTGCTATAATAATTTAAATCTGATAAGTAATATGCATTGGAACAAACACCGCTTTAGGGTATTTAATTAATGATTAATTATTAAATTTGGTCGTAAAAAATTAAAATTAATTAAGTATTGTTTTAGCTCGGTAGGTTTTAGAGTTGGTATTTGTCATCTGTCAAATAAAATAGAGTTCGCTTTTCAAAATTTGAAGATTAACTCGCATAATAATAAGTAAATAACCCCCTTTTTGAGAAAAGAAATTATTGTGAGATGGTAATAAGAATATATTAATCTTTTACTTATTTCTATAGTTTTTAACATTTTTCGTTTTTTATGTGACCTAAACCACATCTTCTGTAAAAAAAATAACGACACGTCACTAATCTAGAGGCAAACTTACGTCTCGAAACACTTAATCCGTAGACTATCTATCTAAATATTAAGTTTAGCTTATGTATTGAGTTGACTCTAAGATCCTTTATAAATGTTCAGCCTTACAAAAAATTTACTTTGTACCTATATACAATACTTACATAATCATCAGACAGTTTAATCCAAGATAAACACATAACTTTGTCTTTATTTCACAACAGCCGTAAAAAAACACAAAGCTGTTTAAAAACCAAGCATCACATTCGATTAAACTTTTTTCAAATACTTTTGACGGCTTAACTTTTAAAAACGCAATCAAACAGACTCCAACATTATTAAAAGTCGCAGAAACACAAATTGTCAGGAAAACAAAAAATACTTGCCTGCTAGATACGTTATAGCCACAATCATGAGCGGCAGCGACGAGCGGATTTGTTTTAATTCTTATTGACAAACGAAATCCAATCTTCATTCCCTGGCACACACAAATCAACAAAGGTTTTTTAACACTCTTCACTCTTCACTTATCAGTTTTCCGAAAAAATGCCTTCTCAGTGCTGTTTAATAATCTATACGAATCAAACAGCATTGATATTTTCCGAGGCTCTGGCCTATACAAAAAGAAGCATCAATACCCTCATACATAGTTTAAAACAAAGTCGCTTCTCGCGTCTGTCCCTATGTATACTTATATCTTTAAAACTTTGCAACGGATTTTAATGAGTTTTTTTTAATAGATAGAGTGATTCAAGAGGAAGGTTTATATTGTTTAAATAATGTAATATACTTACCTATATGTAATAGATACGGCGGTACGAAGTTTGCCGGGACGACTTGTTGAAAATAATTATGAAAAATCGATAGAAACTAATTTTTATCACACAACGCCGTGTTTTAGATAGTGGACGACAGTTTGTACCTGGCCATCATAGCCAGTTCAACAAAACGCTATACTCCCCGCTAATCGCTCTTCCCTGGCAGCCCTACAAGGGAGCCACCTCATAAAGATTCTGTGCACGATTCCCTCCCTCTGTCTTATGAAGTTTGTGCTATACGTGGCTATACTAGGTATAGCATATGCTATTGCTATGCTATAGGTCTGAGCAGACTTTGTCCTCTAATTTGACGGGTTCGAGTGAATTCTGTATTATTTTGAACAAACTTCGTACGTCAATTCTCGTATCGCTATAAATTTGGCATTGTATTCAAATGTCCTTAAATAATGTTTTGCAAATGGTATATAAACTTTACGGAATTTTTATAGTTACACTTTTTTTTTATATGGAATATTACCTAACTTACAATTTATGTTTAAAAACATGACGAATCAAAACTATATAAAAAAAGATCAATTTAATCGTATAAAATATATCATTAGGCTATCTTTAATAGATACGAAAGCACCAACATGCTTTTTTAATTTTGTTAAACACCCTTGACTAAAGTGCGAGGGTGTAAAATGTTAAAAAAAAGAAAACTAAATTCGGAGCACAAAAAAAGTATGCAACACGGTAACCACTGGATGGTGTTCAATAGAATATCTAAGTATTAAGAATAAAAAAAAGTTTTATGGAAGTGCTTAATAACCGAAAGACTTATTAATAATATTTTTTTACTGTTTATTTCAAAAATACGTGTTTTTTTTTTCAGATGTATCTAGAACAAAACAATAATCCAACAACTTTATAATGCCGGACTTGCCATCTGCCTACCCTATATTAACCTCTTTAGTGAACAAGACATTGGCAAGTGGAGTCAAAATTAAACAATTCATTAATAACAATCCTATAAAACATGAAACAGGTAGCTGGAACTATGTTTCCACTCTGAGTAGAACGTGTAGCAAAGCATAAAAAAAAAAAATATTAGGTATAATCCATCACGTACAGCCAATTTTAACGCCACAAGCAAGAAGTATTTTTTATCATTTCTCTAACAGTCTGGCATAAAACCGTCCGAGGTGCGTGAAAATGTCTTTCGTTTTTTTTTTCTGCTAACGGTACAATTGAAAAATTACCCTTGCTCTTATTAGGTTTAGAGGAGGCGGAAAAAAATCACTTAGTTACTTCACTTACAATTTGTACGAACGAGTCCTTACCAAATTAAGGACAAAGTAAAGAATTGATAAGAAAAAAATAGGTTTTAAAGGTACAAACTTAAATTGCATTTTTTTTTTTTGTGTTGTATAATAATAATCAAGGTATAGTACCTAGTTATCTTACAAGCAAAGAAAATCTACACAGCACCTTTTATTAAAACCTATAAAATTTCCTAATTGCATTAAATAGTTAAATTCTATCTTTCTGCGTTTAAAATCTTAACAAAAAAAAAAACACTTTTCTCACTTGACCGAAGTTCACCCCACGGGAAAACTTCTCGGAATCAACCAGCGTAATATTGTGGGTGACTTTAAAAAAAAACTTGTTAAAAAAAACCACCCCGACATGACTCGTGCATTAGCTGTGCAAAACAGAAATATTAAATGCGCAACAACAATGACATTAGTATTATTGTTCGCGACACTTGCGATTTGAAGTCGCATGTTTTGGAAATGCGTTCTAAATTTAAAAACTTTTTTTTTATTTTATTACATACTTATTTAATCGTTTTTGTGACCCTGAAATTCAGAAGACTGCATTTTGTCGATGTAGGGGTAACATTATTATTACTAAAATTCACCTGAAGCAAATTAAAACATTGTAACAAATTACTTTGTTCTTTATTAATTATCCATCATTATCATGATATCAGCCATTGATCGTCGTCCAAAGACGTCCATTGCTGGACATAAGCCTCCCCCATAGATAACTATAACGACTGTTCTTGTACGATTTTGTAAGCTCGTGTGACCAAATTATCTCTATTCTAAGTACAAATTTCAAAGAGATATTCGACTAGGAACGAAATAATCTATCAGGTCTTGATCAAGGCTATGAAAATGTCAAAGCACCTTATACTATGCAATGTCTCCATACAGATTTCCCGGTGGATCAAGACTGTGTAACTGAGACGCTGCTATATAAAACTCAATGATCTAGAGAAGGATAGACAGAGTTTCCACGGGCACGTTTTAGATGATCCGGTACGTGCGACGCCTACGTGACAGAAGTTAGGCTGTTTTTGAGATCTAGTGCAGTTTGATTTATAAATTTTGATACTTTTGAGTCGACCTTAGAATATTTTTCTCAGTTTAAAATTGAGGTATTGCGAGCCTTTAATAAAATGTAAGAATAAATTTAATAAATAATGAGAGTAATTTTTAGATTTTGGAAATTCAGTGGTCGCAGCATTTTATATTGTTTGCCTTTAAATAAAATTTAGCTTCAGCACTAAGGAATTTTAAACATACCATCGATAGGCACTTTAATAAATATATAAAATAAAAAATTTAATGATAACTTACGATACAAATCACTGGAAAACAATATTATTTTATAATTTAAGTATAACAAAAATTAACGCGAGTATTTAAAAAATCCTTTAAATATGACAAGTATTAAAACTCGTCAGTCAAACAACACAAACCGCGCCGCCCGCCCGGGCACCGAACTCACGACCGTCCGCTACCGTTCATTCATTGTTTTAGGTACTAAGCCTATTAATGAAACCAGCATACTTAGCACAAAAATCTCAAAAAAGCTGTGTTAAATCGTCGCTGTGATTATTTTGTGACATAAATTTATAAATAATTGGAGTACTTAAGTATATTGCTCATAGACTAAAAATTACGTATGTAAAACTAACTTGTGTTTTGTAAGTAAGTACTTAGCAAATGTTAAAATGTTTAAAATATGTACTTTTTATTTAATTGAACTGATACATTAAGTATTTATTGTTCTAAACGCTCTTTGACATAATCTTAATTATTTCAATATCTCAATTTCCCAACATCGAAATTTCCACAAAAAAAAAAAATTGACGCCATTTTCCTCTTGATATAAAAAAATAACTTAAGGGTAAGTACGCAACTGTTGCGTTTGACTCGTCCGATTCAGAATCAACCCTCAAACGCACGGGACGCCTGAATAGGAGTACGCACGAGCGAGTTCAACTATTGCTTGGCATTTCTATTCGAGATTTGAATTTGCGACAAAAATACAATTTCTTCTTAAAAAAAGAGAAATGTTTTGTTTTACTATTTAATTTCATCAATTGTCTGCCTATGCGTAGTGAGTGTAGAGCGTAATAGTCTGGGCTAGGGCAAAGACAAGATGACCCGTAAATGACCCGTGTGCAGTGGGTACAGTGGCGGACACGTTCGGCGTAACACATTCGATTTTACTGGATTGCAAAATAGCTCTTGTTCTTTGGTAACACATTCTAGGGCTGACGAAACCATAGACAAATCTGTTACGTCCTCCTAGTCCGCCACTGTACTATATTATTTACGGGTTATTTCAATAACATTGTCATCTACATATAGAGCGATAGTACCTGATATACAACTTAAGAATTTGCGTGTTTTAAAAATATTAAACGTGTCACAAAATTGTTCGTTAGTCCACATAAAAAAAATATTTTTAGTTTGCTGAAGAAGATAGGTTTTTCTTATTCACTTATTTGACTTAAAGTGTTTTCGTTTTACGTCTTTAGCAACTTTTTTGTAATTTCTTACAACAATGTCCATTCAAAATAGCTGAGTCAACCCTTCAAAGGCAATACGATCCAAATAGGTCCACGTATTTCGATTTTTCTGGACAAATGCACATCGCCGGACGCAGCGGACCCGCCATCATCGATCTATCGCGCGACCGTTTGCACGCGGAATTCCAAATTCGAAATCACCAATCACTGTCTACTATTCCAAACGGTCTTAAGAATACGATTCGAAATCTAAAATTGGAACCTGTGATGGTGACTCTACATTGTTTTATTGATTGTTTTCAGTTTAACTTTGATTTTAGAGGTGTAATCGTATTTGGACTTTAAATACGTAAGATGAGCGTTGTTTCTTGTATTCAGCTCTAATGATTCACAAATGATATAAAATGTTTCCTGTTCAATGTAATTCATTTGCTCATTTTTATTGTGTGGACATCAACAACACCAGGGTGACATCACCACGCACGCCATTGACAACAAGGGAAATCATATAAATTTTTGTGAATTGAAAATCAATTTAGTCAGTGTCTTACTCATTTATCTCATCATATCAGTTTCTCTTTAGTTAATATTTTTACCCTCTCATTCTAAAGATCAATTCATATTTAATGCAAAAAATGTAATCTTAACAACCCTTCAGTGCAGGTGGGAAAAAGAAATAATTTATTCAAATAAATCTCTCTTGGAATTCGCAACAGCGTGTCTAAGACACCCCCGGGTGTGATTTTTCAATACTTTTGAGTTACTTCAGGTTTTCCTTTATATTTTTTGCATTTATTTTAGCATATTTTACGTCGTAAAGTAATAAAAGTCGACGGAGACAGAATAATTCGTGTTTTAAAATTCTAGTCCAATTATTCGTTCTCTTCCGTCGCTTTTTCTTTAAAATATCTCTTTTGTTAATTTTCATAGGATTTTCTAGTGGTTATCGCACTTAAAATACTCTAAATTTCATACATATTTAATATACTTAGATTATTCCAAGGTATTTTTTTAACGATTTAATAAACAGCAAGGAAACAACGTCGCGAAGGTTCCGTTCATAAATAAACAGGGTGAAGATAAAAATAACATTATCGCACTCGTTTTAATTTTGCCTCGCATTAATCATCGCAAGTTATTTATGAACGCCTCTTGTTACTGGCGAAAACGTTTAAGGGTTTATTTTTGGTTAAAAACTTTTGATATTTGTATTGAAGGCTGGCTGATTATAAAATCTTGATAAAATTAAAATTTATTATCTCTTGAATTTACTTAGTTAAAATTTGACTATTCAACTCCTCCACTCAGCCATCTAGTAGTTAAAATATCTAAAACAAATGTAGGTATCGTTTATATTTGAACAATAAAATAAACTTTTGGACAACACGTCATTTCATAAATTTTATCTATAAAGCAGCCTTCTTGAAATCATAAGCCATTACCACTACCCCAAGCTACTGTTTCTCACGGCCGTTGGTATTAATGACAAGTTATGAATGCTTTTCAATAATCTTTTGTTATTTTATTCCACAATTATTAGCCGAACAAAGCCGAGACACTGCGGGTTGTAGTTTATAACTTTATTCCAAGATAGGATAAAATGGACATGGAGCCTTACATTTTTATTTAAGTTTGTTGATACAAAGTATTACAATTTTGAGTATCAAAGGTTCATGCTTATCATAATTAACATAATCTTAACATTATTAATAATTATTTTCACCATAATTAATAATTATTTTCTAATGACAGCCTCTTGCTTGAGTGACGTTTCCCATCTACTCTGTAAGTAGGTAATATAAAATAACTAGAGGCTGCCCCGCGGTTTTTCCC
Source organism: Euspilapteryx auroguttella (assembly GCA_951802225.1). Taxonomy (NCBI): domain Eukaryota; kingdom Metazoa; phylum Arthropoda; class Insecta; order Lepidoptera; family Gracillariidae; genus Euspilapteryx; species Euspilapteryx auroguttella. The sequence goes on along the minus strand of OX637660.1, from coordinate 6,521,141 downwards.
GCGCAGATTTCTCATAAACACAAAATTCCAGATTATTCCCGTTCCCGTGGGAATTTCGGGAAATCCCTTCTTAGTGCTCACCTGCACTCCCTAAGGAACCTACATGCAAAATTTCAGCCCGCTACGCCCAGTAGTTTCGGCTCTGCGTTGTCTGTCAGTCAGTCAGTCAGTCAGTCAGTCAGTCAGTCAGTCAGTCAGTCAGTCAGTCAGTCAGTCAGTCCGTCAGTCAGTCAGTCAGTCAGTCAGTCAGTCAGTCAGTCAGTCAGTCAGTCAGTCAGTCAGTCAGTCAGTCAGTCAGTCAGTCAGTCAGTCAGTCAGTCAGTCAGTCAGTCAGTCAGTCAGTCAGTCAGTCAGTCAGTCAGTCAGTCAGTAACGGAAGAGTTTTATATATATAGATAACGCTCGTTTAATAAAATGTTAAAACAATAACGGTTAAAGCCCACATAACAATGAAAAATCTATCTTAATAAATCTGGTGAAGCGTACCTATGTAATTTTACTTACTTAGTTAGTCATCCATAGTAAATATTCAATTTAAGAAAATCTTCAAGAGTTAATCTTTGTATCTTTCTATTCTATCCATACTATTCTGTCGCTACCATCTCCTTAAGGGGCTGCGTAGGCGCAGTTTTGTCAACAGCCCATTGTTGCCTACGGTTTATGACGTCATAAATCCCATCGCGCGTTATGACCGCGCGATAATCATCTGTCAAAATTCAGGTGTTCGGATGAGGATCTGCCTACCTACCTAGAATCCACTTGGATTATATTCAGAAAAAAATATAATTAAATGCTTTAAAGGCACAGCCAAATATCAAAAATGTACTTTAGCTGTCTAAAGTACATTTTTGATATTTGCTCTAATTAAGAAGTTTTTTTTTTTCGCGACAGGCGTACTTTAGCTTTGCTATGCCTCTTAAGAAGCTATTTACCTGAACTATAAAGCTCTCTAAGAATAATTATTTCTTTTAATCTTTGATAAGCAGAGAAACTAAGTCCATTTTATTACGTATTTTTATTTGCGAGAAAGAAAAACGACTGTACGACGACGAATGTAGGTGATTCAGACACAGCATACCACCTACCTTTACTTCATAAGCGTAGGCTAGTAAGTACCATTTCATTCACTAGTGTAGGATGTAGGCAATAAAAAATATCTAAACATCATCAGCACCACTGAATTAAAAAAAGACACAAAAATAATATCTTGGAATATGATAGACACGTGCGTTTTAGGGTTAGATAGAATAGTGTAATTACATAGTAGCCTTTACATAAAGGTGTTTTTACATTTTCCTTTATTTTATGGTCGTTAATGTCGTTATGACTGATGCATTTTTTATGATAAATTATTCTTCTGTTCTGACTATGTGATGTGACGGACAAACTTTTACACTCGACTACCATGCTTGAGCTAAACATTGACTGTGTATAAAATCACACAAATCCATTTAATAAATAATTTGGTAAATTTAATACCAACAAATAAATAGTAGGTACCAAATGATTGTTAATTAAAACATTTAGTTAATCAAAACTGAATTCTGAAATAGGAAATATGTTTTTTTTTTTTTGTGAGGGGGGTATTCATAATGAAAAACAAATTTCTTTCATCAAGTATGCCCTCCCCTTAGTTCTCGCGGTTACGGTTAACCCTCAAAAGGAATACCAAGAAAATCATGTAACAAGACACTCACTCCCCGAAGATCAGATCTTTCTTTGAAGAAAACTTTAGGGGTTAAAAATTGAATATTAATAGCAAAATTATCCCTCGGCTTCTCATTTTTTTGTCACTCTTTATTACTTATTTAACAATCTCTTCTAGTTATTCCCGTTCGTTTTGTTCTAAGAAAGGTTTTCGTCAAAAAACAGTAGCATTTTAATAGCTTAATCGCTGCGATTTGTTTAGAAATAAATTTGTAGAAATGGTCATCGTTTTTTTTGTGACAAGTCATAAAAGTCATAGTTTTTGAGATCGTTACACGATGTTTTTGTCCTGTTTATTATTGTGTCGCTTTAATGCTTTGTTGACGTAACATTAATACTGTCATTTTCAAGGCAAATCAGGGTTAGGTGCATATAGGGCTTTTTTAAGAGGGTGGGTTGCATCTTAAGCCATAATAATGTTGAGGTGGAACGTTTAGGAAATTATTTTTATTACTTCTATTCCAATTTAAAAAAAACCTAAATTTATATTTAACTATATTAAATTGAGGTTTTTAATATGGAGTAGAAGTATAACTTTTTTATATGTGTTATTTTTGTAGAATCAGGCTTTGGATTAAAAAAAAAAGATTTTCTGTTAATCTGGAGTCTAAAAAATAATCGTTTTTGGAACAGAATAAATAAGAAGTGTTTTCAGATAAACCAGTGGTAGTTTAAATACCCATATAGAAATATCCGTCCCCTTCAACACCAAAGCTACCAAAACACAGCAGAGAAACACTCGTTGTTTAAACAAAAGGTATAGATAGGGTTTCCAATAAATCTAAGCAATAAAATAGATTCTTAGAACATAGATCAGTCCGCTGTCACAATATTGGCACAGTAAATCATCCGAGGGTGAGAAATAAAACAAATTGACCATAAAATTAGCGGTACCCAACATTTTAGAATGATTTAATACTCTTTTTTGATTGTTTTATTATCAATTAAATTATTTATTAATGCCATTTAAAATTTATCTGGTTGCAGTAGAAGTTTCAAAAAATAAAATGAGTTTATTATTTATTTAGTTATTTGGTGACACAAATAATAGTAAGTGCATTTAATATAAAAATGTAAATGAAAAGGTTTTTAAAAAATATATATTTAAATTTGGATAGCCAGGCCTTATTAAATCAAAATACTTAACGTATTATTCATAAAGATACAATAGCTTTTAAAAAGCTTTACTGGAAGTCTACTTCTCTGGTTCTTGTATGGTAAATACGAGAATCCAGTCTGAATTGACATAGCTTGATCAAATAACTAAAATGCTATTTAACTTTTTTTGAATATAACACGGTTCGTATAAAAATACTATTCCAAATTTTTTTTATTTAATGGTAAATCTTGTTTATTTTTGTTATTTATTTTAAAATTTAAATATATAAATTTATTATTTTGTTTATTTAATACTGTATAAGTCAAAGGACTAAGGAGAACGATAAGCTCACAGTGATTTCCCTTATAAATAATAATAAAAAACAAAAAACCCTTTTCTATACTTAAAAGTGTCGCAGAGAGTAAACAAAGAACAGAGAGGGACAGTCCATTTTTCACGCAGCTTCATTTGGTGACGCCATTTTTCATTCGGACCCCGAAAGTCGCAACGCAAGACGATTTCCTAAATATTTTCTTTCAATTTAATTTATTTTTTCTAAAATAATGTTGGCTCGTAAATTTAATATTTTTAGCTGCTACGTAACTTTATTATATTAACAGGACCACACACACTTAGACACCAAAACATGCTTATCTTAGTAGCTTTTTAAGTCCAACAAAATGTATATAGAGTTCTACCCCCTTACCACAAAAAATTTAGACCGGTCTAAAATCGCCAATTTGTATGACGAACTAGTGATTTAAACCTAGTCTAGTGATTTAGACCCGATTTAACTCTTTTTGTGGTAGAGCCGCTAAAGATTATTTCATTGGAAACGTAATTCTGAAAACGATTCATTGATATTTTGCATACATTTACATATTTGAAAGTTACATACTTACATTACTATTTACATATTTGAAAGTTACAAAACGTAGATAACGAATAACGAAGGTCTACCTTTTGAGTTTCAGAAGAAGATGAAAACAGTCTTTCCAAAAACAAAATTAAATTAGAGTCGATCTCCAACTCGCAAGCTTAAAACTCGCAATTGTTTGCGAGTTGGCACCTTATTATTTAATTAATATTTTTCGTCGTCAACTCGCAAAATACACAAAGTACAGTTAGTACAAAATTAATTATTTTATTAATATTATGTATGATAATAATGTAAAGGTTGTTAGAAACTTAAATTAGTAAGTTAAATTATGTCATTATAATATATGGTCATAAATTAGTTATCAATACAGGCTCTCTTAGGTTCAGATATCAAATAACACCAGTTTTTAACACAAGTCCAAATCGCCTACGGATCCCTAAAATATGGTTATAATAGGGCGGGCGCGTCAATGGCGCGATAAATTGTCGATTAACGATCATTACAGCCGATTGGCCGGGTTCCGTAGAACTGCTCATTACCATAGAAAATACTATGTTTGAACTTTTTGTACGAAAAAGTTATGTTGGAAGGCTTGGAGGCGCCATTTATAAAAATATCAAAAACCTAAATTTTATGGATTGAGTTGTTTTTTGTGTATCGTATCCATAGTTGTTGATAGAAATATACTGACGACAAGTCCTTATCCTATTAAGATACGACTAAATAAATTAGGATATAAACTAAGTACTACATAAAATAACCTATTGGTATCTTTCTATACTTACATAAACTTAATATTTTTTTATTACTGTTAACAAGTTCAACGATAGGGATGTTTTCCTTTGATTCAAAAGTGCTCATCAAAAATACCATTTATGATTATTTAATCAACGCTCGGCTGTGGTAGTTTCTTGCGTTGATTTATATTCTTTTCACGCGTTAAGTAAGTAGTTAAAATTATTACCTTGTATTTAATCCTTATCCCAGTAATAACGTCACAGACACAAAAACATACCTAAAAATTTTACGCACCTGGTGATAGCCAGCAAATAGCATAAAACAGCTCTACGCCACTCTTATTCCAGTGTCCATATAATAAGCGTGTTCATTTGTAGGGGCTTATTTTGCGACTTTTTCGCCGCGGGAGGGTGACGTGACAGGTCGTGACTGGGGGCGAATCTACGCTCCTACACACTGCTGTGAGGATTGTTTAGGCAAGTAAAAGGTAATTTTTATACTAAACTAGCTGTCCCGGAGAACTTCGTATCGCGCCTAACAATTTTAACTTCTTCTACATTTTCCCACATTTTCGGACCCTTTTAAACCTTCGCTGGACTACTACGAACATTTCAAAACCGTAATCTGCTATAACTGCGCGGCCGCTCTCGAGTGTAGGCGAGACTAACGAACCACGATTCATTTTTATACACGGTTACTTAATTTTTTATCGTTGAGTAAAATTTATACCGAACGGGTTCCTGAAAACAAAATTTAAAAATTATGATCCCTGCTCACTTGAGGTCCTTCGAAAGTTTTTGTTAAAAAAAACTAAAAACGTTGTGTAGGAAGGATCACAGCAATGACCTACAGTGGCTTAGCGAGTGCCAGACGAGACAGGGGGTGGAGTGCAATGCGCAGGGGGGTGAACAAGGAGTCTTTCGGTCTTAAATAAGTTACTTAAAAAAAATAAAAAGTAAAAAAAAAATGATTCTAGTCAATTATCATGCAACGACTAAGTTTATTTTATGTATCATAAAGTTGTACTACTAGCGCATATTGGCTCGGGTTCAATTCGAATTTCACCAAACTTTAAAATTGGAACTGCAAGGCGCTCACGCACTCGAAACCGTTAGCGAAACTTTTTTATTTTGAACTTTGATTAAAGCAAAAACAGCCTGTATTAGTTACACAATAAGATTCCTAATAGATATCAGTTGGAAATGGTCAAATGATTACACATTGCTGAAATGGCGACTGTCGGCCATTTTAAAACATTCTGACGGTTCCGTACATGCATTGTTTATTAATTAGCTTATTTCATTTTATTGTGTCGTAAATAACACTGTTATAGGTGCTTTAAAAGCTACGGTTGTCGACGGCAGATGCTGAAATACCTCTAATATTAGATTACTTCAAAACTGAAATATAATTTATTATCATTGACATGTCATAGTATATAACCTCTATATAACTTACCCTCCTCCCCTCTATAGTCCCTAGAATAAAAAAAATATACCGTTTCTCAAAATGACCATTATTGAAAAAAAGTGACAGGGCTAAAGTTTATCAGGTTTTTCATGTAAGTATTTGAGGTAATTTTAGATTCTGTTTCGACTAGGGTTCATGATTTCTCGAGCTTTTCAGTTTCTCGGGTCTCGAGAATTCTCGAGGCCAATTTCTCGGGTCTTCTCGGGTTGTCGAGAAATTTACATTTACCTATGTTTGTGCATATCTTTTCGATTTAAATAATGAAAAAAGTTGACACAAAATTAACAATGTGAATCATAATAAAAATAACTTATTTTAAACCAATAAATTGAGTGGTTTTTCTGCCAGATATAAGTTAAAAAAAATAATAAAACTTGAAAAAGATTAACTTCTCTCATTATATACCTATTATACCGTTAACTAATAAAAAATACACAAATTTCGGCTTTTTAATTAGGAAATAGTCAACGTTAAACTAAAACTGTACTTCAAAATAAGTTTTTAAATTTAAAGAAAATTTTATAGAAAAGAAGGGCTTTCGCTGAGTTGCTTAGCTAAATAAACAATGAAAATTTGATGACAATGACAGCATTCGAAAACTATTGCTGCTTTTCGGGAGGCATGTACTGTTGTCGTCTTTAAAAAGCCGCAATGATTTTCAAATGCTGTCACTGACATCAAATTTTCATTGTAAAATTAAGTAAGCGACTTGATACTCAAATGTAGGTAGTGAACTGTGAAATTCATAAGATTATAAATTTAATTTGATAAAATAAAAAAATAAAAACTTAAAAAAAAAAAATTAAACCGCCGAAAAAACTGAAAAGCATTAAATAATAGGGAAACATTTTCAATTTTCAAAGAAACATTTAGGCCTTAATTTACTCACTTCTAAAAGTAATTTTGGATAACCAAGAAATTTTAAGTCGGCGCCACACCACACAAGCAAATTCATTATCTATGTAAAGCGCGATGCGCAGCGGCACACGTTTTTCGGTTATTACTTTGAATGTCAGGTAATTTAGTGATCTTTATTCGTTGATTCTGTGGCACCGATTCAAAATTTCTTGGTAATACAAAATTACTTTTAGAAGTGAGTAAATTAAGGCCTAATAGAAAATATTTCCCTATTATTTAATGCTTTTCAGTTTTTTCGGCGGTTTAATTTTTTTTTTTAAGTTTTTATTTTTTGCTTTTCAGTTTTTTTTTGGGCAAATTTTTTTGACCCCAGCTAATCACCCTGCACAGGGTGGTCGCACCCCACAAGGTGGCCACACAACCTGGGACTCTAGTCTCTTAAACTTACGATTATACTTCTATTCTATTATTATTCTACTATTACTCCATTACGATTGTGTCAAAAATTGCGAGTCTCGTAACTTTGATCGATCATTATAGTATAGCAATAGAATATGAATAGCAAGCTATAGAATAATATGGGTTTTTTTTACCTAAATAGTGAATCCGGTTTTATTAGACGAAATTGAAACGGGCGTAGTGCAACTGTCACTTAATATCAATCATTATTGACATATATAATGTCAGTCGAACGTAATCATAACATTATCTTATTATGGAGCAGACTACCCTTTTTGGTCAATTCCAATCTGTTGCGATACTACTGCTATAGTTATAGCTAAATTGATTACGAGACTACCAAATGTGTATTTTCTTGCGATTAACGTACTGTTTCTACTCTACTTTTATTCGATAGTTACGTTTTGCGCGATGAGACTAAGGGCCCTGGTAAAGGTTGAGGGACTAATAGGATGAGGTTCGATCACGACCGGTCGGTGAGGCAATTTGTGAGGGTGGCCTATGTCCAGCAGTGGACGTCTATCGGCTGAGATTATGATTATTAACATTCATAAAAAAAACACTCATAATTATACCTAGCCGTTTTCATGTAAATCACAACACGGCAATACAATCTGTGAGTGAACAATAAAGTCACCCCTATTTTTCCACCCTTAGGGTTGGAATGTTATTTCCAAATTTTTATGGGACCAACTTCAAGGTATACCCTGTCGATAAAAAAAAGAATTATTAAAATCGGTTTACACAGTAGAAAGTAATGCGTGATCATACAAAAATATATATATATATATATATGCGACGAATTGAGAACCTCCTCCTTTTTGTTTTTCGTCGGTTAAAAACACAAAATATACACAAGCAGTACACCGTCAAGCTTCGCCGTTGAACTCTATCGAATTGTAGTTGTCTTGTTATCGATTTCGTTAAACCATTGCCACTTTGTAAAGTCGATTACTGTTATACGCCTAAAGAAACCAACAATGGTTAAGACAGTCGCTTGTAATACGATTACGAGTCGATCGATTTTGGTTACGAGACTTGACTCCACCACGTACCATCATTATGCTTATAAAAGTAAAAAGTACATTTCCATCTTTTACGTAATTCACGAACTTATTTGCACTACATAGACTCAAATATGATTTCTCGAGTTCTCGACTTTTCTCGAGCATAATTTCCCGGGAACAGAACCCAAGGATTTCCCGGGAATTCTCGACCCGAGAAATCCCGGGAATGAACCCTAGTTTCGACTAAGTTTATTGCAACATTTTCACTTTGACTTATGTCAAGTGCAATAGAAAGTGTTCATACAAAATTACTGTATTAAAGGCAATGGTCTTTGAACCATGCAGTCTTTTATATTGTTTACCTTAAACAAAAAACATTAGAACAACACTTGATAAAACCATAACAAACACCGGTCATTCTTCAAAACTTTTCAACCCTAAGAGTACAACCAATTCTTCTTGACCTCTATCCCAAAGAAACTTTTTGCAGGTTCGTTCAACGCCACAGGTCAGCATGGAATGGTTTGTCAGAATGTCAGATCATTTGTCACGTCAGATCCCGGCGATACGTCACATAAGCTGACGCCAGATTTGTGTAATGGCACCCTATGAATATATTCACAGTCTTTGTTTTATGACATTTTTATGCAAACATACTTTGCGGAAAGATTGCGTTTTTGGCAAGTTATTTTTTGACTGTGTACTAGACTTACCAGTTAGGCTATTGCATTTCACAATGAAAATAAGAATGAGAAACATTTTGACATGTGATAGTATACATTGCGGGTTTACAGCCGAGAATATCTTGTGTAGATAAAATGATTCACCTATATACCCGCAATTTATACTTAACACATGTCAAATTTACATTCTCATTCTCATTTTCATTTTGAACGGCAATAGATCCCCTGATTCATAAAGGAACAGAAAATCATTTTTAGCCATATTCGTTCCGATTTGGATAGGTACCTATATTAGGCGTTATAATTAAAGAGGTTGGCGGTCTAGGAGGCCGCAACAGATTTGTCTATGGTTTCGTCAGCCCTAGACTGTATTGCCAAAGAACAAGACCTAGTTTGCAATACAGAAAAACCGGAAGTCTTACCACTGTACTGTAATTCAAAGTTGACAATATGATTCGTTACCAAATTACACAATCCAAGGTTCTTAAGCTATTTAAAAAATTTGCCATAGAATTTTAAGACAAGTTGAAATCTCGATATGTTCGCCGCGCCTCGCCAGATTTTCGCTTGTCCTTAGGCCCTTTCATAAAAGGGTGCTACCGCAGAGATTCGCGTATAAAATATTCATGCAAGAGACAATTTTTCATTCCTTTTGCCGCTTCACACCTCTACGGCACTCAAAAGGGTCTGAACTGAAGTGGTATTTCACATATATTACCAACCATGCTGTGCCCGTGACTTCGTCCGCATGGGATAATGACGTTCACGTACTTTATTTCTCACCTTTCAACCATTCCTGGACTACGACAAATATTTCAAACATAAATTAGTTAAAAAAAGCCCAGCTTTTGGCAAATTTTAGCGAATCTCACGCCATTATTCCCCAAAGGGTTAGGCAGAGGCACCAGCTCATCAGAACCGGACTCACCCACTATAACTATTCATTATCTTAATATTATTAGTTTTTCCTTCCATCACTTCATCAATCAATACATAGTATAAAATAAAGTCGCTTCCCGCGTCTGTCCCTATGTATGCTTATTCTTTAAAACTATGTTATGGATTTTGATGAGGTTTTTTTTATTAGATAGAGTGATTCAAGAGGAAGGTTTATAAGTATAATACATGCACAAGATAGTAATAGGTTAGGCGGTACGAAGTTCGCGGGGTCTACTAGTTTTATTATAAGTTAGAGACACACTCTGCGATCGCCAACCCACCTGCCAAGCGTGGTAAAACTCCCTCCACAATTATTGAGTAGAACTTGCAGAAATATTGTGGATAAGACCTTAGTCCAGCAGTGGTCTTCTGTCGCTAGTAATGATGTATGACAATATTGAATTTTTTGAAATAAAATAATATATTTTATTGCATACATAGTTTCAAAAGTTTCTTCACCGAATAAGCACCTCTTGGCCAACGGCTAGCAGGAAGCGGTAGCAGGTTCGATTCCTGACTAGAATAACTAATGTCCGTCCGTCCGTCTGTCGATATCAATCGTCCAAGTATGTAAATATGGGTGCTTCATTCATTCAGTGACCTCTTCATCAGATTTGCTTTCTTGGAATGTTATGTCGACGAATTTAAAGTACTTACTTTAGCTGTCTATATTTTTTTAATAAAGAAAAACATTTCAAAATAAATCGCTTAAAGCGATAAGATCGACTTTTTTCAACGTGCTGAAACTGTGATTTACTTATGAACTCGCAATGTTTACTTTTATCATGTCAAATTGTTTTATAATCTTATTTTCATTGTGAACGGCTATAGCGGCGGTTTCCTTACTCTGAGATAGATCCCCAGGCTTAAACTAAACCACAGATTAATTAATAGCTAAGATGACCATGAAATATCTACCTAAGAAGTACATTTAGTTTTGCATCAGAATTCAGGAGGAGAAGGGATTATTATAGTTGATTTTGCTATTGCTTTGGGTTTAAATCGCAGAGTGCAGAACTGTAGAGTAGGCAGACGCCACACAAGTTGTTCAGACCACTTCTGGTTCCGGAAAGGCACTGGTGACTGTCGCGCCAGACAATTCTAGATAACTCGATAGTATCGTAAAGAATTTATTATTTACACATCGTTATTTACCGGTTCATTTCCTTATCATGGACCATGGTTATTATCATTTTATCACACACAGTGTTCCATTTGTTTGATAATTAAGAGCCAGTTTACAGCGATGCTAGCGCCATTCCCGAAAAAAAATTATATCTTCTAAACTAAGGCAAATATCAAAAATCGGGCACAGTATGACACTAGATAATGTAGCCTAGTATTTTTAGGGCACGATTGTATATCTTTTAGGTTAAAGACCAGAGAAAGCTACAGAGTGTTGCTAAAAGTGGGCACTTTTAGTAACAATCTGTTTATAATTACGTTCTTTTAAGTTAGGACTACTTTACTGGGCTCAAAAAATACTAATCAAGTTTATCTAGTGTCATACGAGAGAGCATCTTCCTTGTTCTGTGTGTCATACTGTGCTGTGCCTCATTTTTGATATTTGCCTTAGGTTTAGAAGTTTTTTTTTTTTTTTCGCGAATGGCGCTACCATCGCGGTAAACTGGCTCTTAAGATTTCACTTTCAGATTTTCGGTTCCTCTTTTTTTACTTTTTTTTTTTTCTTAGCATAAATTTTATGAGGCCTTTACAGCCGTACAAAAATTGCCATAGCGGACGGTATTTCACGTCCACACGGCGGGGTATTGGTAAAGTTTTCAACTAGCAATAATCGCACCTCGGATTAACCTCATTGGTTACGATATTGCCCCTGCGCAAAGTTACTGAAATAGTATTTTCCAAAGTATTTATGAAGGATCTGCCAGACAACGATAGCGCGATGTAAAAATTACAGCGCCATCTAGTTTAGGTTTTAAAAACTTAAAGCGCGGTGTCGCAGAATTTTTATATAGCGTGATATTATATTTTGACTCTACCTATATGTCATAAAATATATATTAGTACAATATGAAATCATGATGATTATGATAATAGTGTCACTAAGTATTTCTAATCTATGACAATAAAGGGTTTTATCTTATCTTATATTTTTTTATTAAATACTATCCTAGAAGAGATATAGGTAACGAACTAACGAACAACCCATTCGGGCAGATGATAAAAAACAACATCCTTGTGCACCTCAATACAATTTGAATGTACATACAAGATGATACAGTACTGCATTTTTTTATTATATTTAGGATTTGCTTTTTTGACGTTCAACTAGAAAAAATACTTTGATTCATTGGTGAAAAAAGTTATGCTCGCAGAAATAGGATAACAGTTTTTATTACACTAAACTTCTGTAAAAAAAAAAACATTGATTTCAATCTAGTTCGGCTAGCAGATTGTAGTTCATTTATTGTAGACAGTATAATCTTCGGAGGGTGGACTATTTTTGCAAGGACCCTTCGAATTTCTAGAGCTCAACCTTGCAATGGTGTAAGGAGTTAAGCAAATTGCATGGAACGACCGGTTTTAAATTTTCATTATAATGGTTATTTCGTTTTTATTTTGTGTAGATCCTTTTGACATTAATTGTAAGGATAGGCTCAATTTTACAAGTATCAGAATTTTTCTTTATTATCAAGTCTAGGTAAGTAAAAGAATGTGTATATTTTTATCAATAATAAATACGTTACCTATTTTTATTGCACCGTCATGCAAACGTTACATGGTAAAAATAACTTTAGAATAAACATTCTTTGAATAAAATCTACTGTCTATTTTCTTTTCTGCAGCAGTCACTATATTACGAACTTCTTAAAAGAAACAATATTTAGTATCCCAATAAAAATAATAAAGAAGGCAATCCTTTTTTTAAACTGCCTATAAGGGCGCATTCGCACTGACGAGTCCCTGGAGCTTAGAGAATATGCGAATTACACACCTGCTTGAACACGCCCTTATTTATAGCTGCAAATTTTAGCAATGGTTGAATGGTTTTGTCAATTTGAAATTGTTTATCGAATTTATGTACTCGATTTGTTACAATACAACATACAAATAAAAATATACTAATAAAATATTCGAGTGTAGAGAAAATATAAATTACCAAAATAAACATGGCAGAGAGTATTTTTAAAGACCTGTCAGTTCAAAATTTAAAATTATGTTCTTTCAAAGTCCCCTAGTAAAAAAGCACTGAATAAAAATGCAACCTATTAACTTATGATTTGCTAGGGATTTATAGAAAATCCTTTTATATGCGCTGGCGTTAAAAACAAATTTTCTTTATCTTCTACAATGATATACTTACCTACTTACGTTTTCTACTGGGCTGGCATTTCTTTGTATTATAAGACTGAAGATGTAAAAAATATTATTAAAATTACAAATCTTCTCCTTAACTACCTAGTCAGGAAGCTCCGGAGTCCCATCTCTACGTGACGTAGTTGCTTGCAAATTTCCCAATTTATCTTATGCTAAGATATAACGTGTATCAAAGCAAATCATCTAAGAGGTAGCGCAAACAAATTTACATATAAATCGCGTCTTCCGAGACACTCCGCCTTGGAGAGTTGCTTGCGATGTGTTTCAACCTTGTAGGTACTTAGTTTAGTAGAAAGTACTGCTTAGTAGACTGTATTATCCTCATTTTCAGATCCATATCTTTATTTTAAAATAATTTTGTCGTTTGGCATTGTAAAAGTTTGGTATAGTTTTAAATTAACAGTTATCAAAAAAGTTCTTAAGTCATCAAACTTCCTATGCGATTTTGCAATTGTTCAATATGGATATGGATTAAGAAAATCAACAATGATGAATACAAGGTACCTTACATCTACATTTTGACACCCTAGCCAAAGCCATTGTTTTGAAGTCTTGTATTGCAACGCCAGCTAAAGATAATCTGTCTGAAGAAACACCGCGACAGGGGTGCCACCTGCCATTGAAACGACATCGCTTTAATTCTATCCATATCCCCCAGTAAAAGCTTGACTTTGTGAACCAGATTTTAAAGATCTCGACATTAGATTTTTGTGGGAACCACCGTAGCACTTCGTTGCCTGGATTGCTTCACAACCTGGAGATTATCATAAAACGGTTTAAAATTCTCAAGTACAAGATTACGGTGAGCTCTAAAACGATGTTTGCGGAATAAATTTCGCTCTAAATAAAAGCTATTAAGTTTGTTTACTTTGTCTTACGAGTTTGAGAGATTTAAGTTTTGATTAATGGTTTCGCTAGCGCTTTTAGGAAAGTCGTGGGAAGAATGTTTGGAACGCTTGTTTTAAAAGTAGGTTATACCTAGTTGATGCATTAGTTTTGTAACTAAATTACTTTATACTCCACAAATTTCGGAATTTTATAATTAGTATGATGAAACGCTTAAAATATGCATTATTTTCTATAATTTGTCAATCGAACTAGCTAAATGGAACGCGTGTGATAGGAAATGAGAATCATCAACCATACCATGCAAAGAACCAATTTAAGAATATGAAGCAATTCACTAACAAGACAGACAGGTATGTCAACAAAGTTAACTAGTAAAGCAATTTTGAGCTCATTTATTATGCCAATACATTAGCACGCACCCCTGCTAGCACTATCAATAAGTTAATAATCTCGGAGCAGACTACAGTTACTTGTTTAAAGGGGAATTTGTACTGCTTAATTTTTTTTAATGTTTCGAATGTTGTGTGTGTATAAAACACTAAAAAACTGACTACTAAATTACTGTTTTAAAATTTACATAGATCATTATTTTTTTCAAAACAGAACTTTAATTTTAGATTTATTATGAAAATAAATATATATTAACTTTTTACAATAAAATTTAAAGAATAAGTTTAAGGGTGAGAGTGCAAAGTGCAAGTTACCCATTTAAGTACTAACCTATTTTTTTAAAGTATTTTATTTTAGTAAGAAAAGAAACAAATTTACTAACGAACGATCCAACATTAAAATCCGCCAACAACAGAAGAACATTTCACGGTCAATTGCCGCCAAATCGTAACATAAAATGCTAAACCCTAAAACAGAGGGACTTTTAATTTCTTAAAGACTCGCCCGTGTTCTAATTAGCAACGGAAGGGTTGACGTCTAACGGACCCTGAAGTAAAATATTTTACTTTTTCTTGGATAATAAAAGAAATTGTATTTTATTTTTTCTTAATTATTTAATCTAAAAAAACAGGGAATTCGTATTCTTTGAAAAATAAACAGAAGACCTACCAGTTTTCTTGTGCATAGTATCTGAAACAAAAAAAAAACACTGTTTAAATATTCTTTCAAAAATAATTTATTTATTGCGAACTAAGTGTTGAATAGTGTTAACTAATAAAAAATAATTTCTCACACAGATCTCACATCTAAGACAGCTGTTCAAAAGTAACAGCCTGTATACAATTCACATGCTTGGAATATAAAATACAATATTACTGCATGCGCCATCTGTGTTCATACGTCGGAACTAAAATAGTTTTAGTAGTTTGCTACATGCACGCTAGGTGGAGTTAGCAGTTGTACTTTTAAGCGTTTTGAAAACTTCTGCAAAACATTTTAGATTATCACGCGCGATTATAGATAGAAAAATGTAAGATTTTATTTAAAAGTATTAAATAAAACGAAACGTTAGACAAGTCGTGGCTTTACTAACAACACCGCCCAAGTCATTTTTCCTTACTTTTCAGGAGGCAATAAAAACTTCATAATTTAGCTAATAACTGTCCAAATTATGTTTTTTTTTCACTAAAGTGATTATAAAAGAATAATGAATCCGAAAATGACACCTAAATTGTGATTTTTATGTATATTGTGCTTTAAAAATGACTTGGGCGGTGTTCATCGGTAAAAAATGTGGACTTACGCGGTGTTGATAGGAAAATAAGTTTTTTTATTATCAACGAAAAACTCTATTTAATATAAAGAAAAGCCTTTTTTACTTTAATTATTAACTCTACAGAGACTTAAACTCGTGTATGTAAGTAGTTTTGACCAAAAATTGTGTAAATATTTTAGACTTGCAGTACTTAGTTAACGATTTGTCACTAGCACCCACTAATAGGTGGGTTTGTCAATACTTACAAAAAAATTATAAAAAGATAGCTCAGTCTTCTTTTATCATCATCTCCGCCGGGAGACTTCCAATATTGGGCATAAGCCTCCCCCCACACTCCTCCTCTGCCACAAAGACAAACATTTCGAAGGGGAAGTTTTGCCTTAATCGCCACGCTTGGTAAGTGGGTTGGTGATCATATTATTATCCTTCTTTTTTTCCAGTTGTGGGGGTAGAGGAATGCCTGCACTTAGCTCGCGTGCTAGGAGCCATTGTGCATTTCCCCTCATTTATTGCAGCCATCCAAATTCATCAGAAAACTGCAGGTGGTCAGCTGGGCTATGGTTGGCTGCTATAAATTTTTGTGTTATTTTCCACTATCATTGCATACCCATGTGGTGTATTTTTCATTGGCCTTTATTGCTACACTGGAGGGTGCATTAGATCCCGTGTAGACTCCAGCTGATGCATTAAAGCCAGGTGTGACCCGCGGGCGGAGTCCTTTTTGAGCCGTTACGTACCTTTAGCAGCTCCCTAGAGCCCACACAGACCTCCTGCGCAGTGACCAGATTGATGTAGTTATGTGGGTTTTTCATTCGTGGAAGCCTTTATTGCTTTGCTGGTGGGTGCTTTAGAGCCCCTGCAGACCCTAAGAGAAGCACCTTTCGGACCAGTAGGTTCTCTCAAGCATAGAAACCTGCCTCCGCATTGAAGCCCGATTGGTTCTGCATAGCCCTCCCTCGTGCCCACATTGAGTTTCAGCGCTATTACTAGCGATACCAGATCGCTAAAGGTGACAACGGCTCTGGCTGCTTTCTCAGCCCTTATGATAACCCTCTGGTCCCTGGTGATCGCAGTATGGCTTGTTAAGTTTTTCAATGAAGAACTTCTGTCCGATCTTCCAATGTTCCCTTAGTCACATTTTATGATATCTATAGATTCGTTATTAGGCCACACAGATATTTTTAAAAAGAACCAACAAGGAATTACACCTTTCATTTATGTTTAGAGTAGGCTTTGAAGCACCAACTAAATTCATTCAAAGCACTGAAGATTAGACAGATAAATCAATATTTTCGACATCTGTACTTGTTTTTAGATGATTTTTATCCTTAGTTTATGCAAGGTGCACCTTTTTTTTAACTATAGATTTTAACATTATTCTCAATCTATTAAGAAACTCATTATAAAAGCCAAAAATCTGTATTGTCCGTCTGCAAACACATACAAAAACACCGCTCAAGTCGGTAGTTTTAATCTCCAAACACCGCTTAAGTCCAAGACCTTATTTTAGAACTGAAAACCTTCAATATTACTCAATGAAACATTAATACTAGTTATTTAATACAAAAACATACCATTTAGGTAGCTATTCACAAACTTTTCAGGTTTATTCAGCTAAAAAAATAACACAATATCACTAAATAATGGAGCACAGTGTCGGCGCGTGCTGTTTTCCGTAGCGATTTGACAGACTTGGGCGGTGTTTCAAGACCAATCGACTTAAGCGGTGTCAGTATAATTTAAAATAAAGGCAGTTCTTGTTAAACAACTAACCAATGAGATGAGTTTAAAAGACGCGCGAAAAAAAGATCTATCCAATGGCATCAAAATGTCAAAACCGCCAAAAATCGACTTGGGCGGTGTTGTTAGTAAAGCCACGAAGTGCAAAAATATTATTTAGACTTTTTCTTTTTTCAGTGAGCATGTTTAGAACTTTTTTTTATTACAACCAGACTTCATGAAAGTAATAGAATAATAAATGCATTACTTCAGGTCTTATTGTATTGTATGTCAAAATGACAGGAGGGTTATTCCTAGGTATATGCTCCAAAGCCCGTTTTTCTACCTATCGGTTTTACCCGATTTTGCTTAGTGCTTCTTTATTTACATTGTTTTTATTAGAATAGAAGAGATAATAATTTAATAGTTGGTACAGAATATACTAGAGTTGGTTCCATAGTATACAAATCTAATACCAATGACTAGGTACGCTGCATGCGTATAGTATAAGGCCGACGATTCCCACGGTCTCGGGTTCGCGACCCGCCGCGGCATTACTGACCTTCAATACACTACAACTCCAGAGATGATTCAAATGTTCCTTTACTTGTTACTAGACCTAGTCACAGTACAGGTAATATAATGGTTAAGCTAGTAGGTACAGTTATGTAAGTATTTTCAGCATGTGAAAAAAAAGTAGCAACAATTACAATAAGTACCTTTTTTTTAGGCGGGGAAACTCCTAACGAGTACCCTGCAGCCCCGGGGGGAGCCGCAGGGTTATGTGGGGTGCGCACCCACTAAAACCCCGCCGGTGTCCTTCTCGGCTGATAGCAGGAGGGTCGCGGGTAAGCCTGTGGAATTCTCCGCGACCCCCCCCCCAGCATTGGCTGTGTAGCCTCTTCACGGGGGGACAGGTGAAGATAGTCCCCCCTGAGCGCGGATGGCTCTTCCTACGCTCGACGGCGGAAACGGGACACCGCGTTCCGCCGTCCTTCTCGGGGCCGTTATGTGACTACACGAGGCCCCCGCCTCGTGCACCCAACGACCCCGGGGTCCCCTCTTAGTCGCCTCTTACGACAGGCAGGGGATACCTCAGTCCCATTCTTCTGCAGGGCGTGACAATAAGTACCTAACCTAAGTAATGAGGGATTTTTTTTTGGAGATAAAAGTACCTAGCTACTTATAAATGTTACTTAGAAAACATATTCTGGCGCCCTTCGCGCAACAAGGGTATGAATAATAAAGTTATTTGCATAATATCGGAAGTTCGTCATCTATTTGTTTTTGTATGAGATTGGAAAATTGCTATCGGATTTAGGCTCAGCGTAATAAGACGCATAAATAAAGAGGATCCGTTCGTTTGTCTAGCGTTCTAGTGAAAATTATTCTTACAAAATGTGCCCTTGAAGCCCCAGAACGTAATTTTAGGAAAAGAAAAGTAGTATTTTTTATTTTTAGTTTAGTATTGTTTTTTTACTTACCTCATTAAGTTTTTTTTTTTTATCAGGAAGTAATTTAATTCATGTTTTTCGAACGAAAAGCACTCGAGATTAACTTAAATATTTTTTTTTAGAAATCTAGCTAACAGTCATTTTTGAGAATATTTAATAGCAGTTTTCACCCGTATGTTTCGACGTAAGTAGAAATGGAAGAAGTGGGTTTAAAAATTTATAAATTAATTTTCGAGGCAAAGAAACTTGAATAAATTACCTACTTCCTGAAATTTATAGATGTTTGATCACGTTTTGTTTAATTTTTTCGTCCACTGTTTATCTCAAATAATTGTTAGAATATGTCATTGAAATATTTGAATTGTTCTAAACTATTGTTATGATCTATGGTTGTATGAAATAAACAGTCAGTCGTTTACCTTCATTTGCCGTGTTTTATTAGGTTATGGGCCGTCCCATAAAACCGGTAAACTGACTCAGTTTTTTCGTATAGTTTTTCATTTTTCGTGGTCTAAATTGATTTTAAAAGTATTTGGAAGTAAAATTAATGATTAAACGAACTTACCTTAAAAGTGAAGTTCTATCATAATTATACGAGATGCTTCGTCCGAAGAGATTAGCATAAATACACATGTAGTATCACATCATGGTGTCGCCATTCCTGCACTTTATTGAGAGTATTACTTTTAGTTTTTTTTTTTTTTTTTTTTGAACGCGTCTTGTATTGTCACTTTTCTTAGATCAGCACGAGGGTAGTCATTTAGTTGAGAGGCAAGTCCAGTAACTAGGTAAAGGTACCTCGATATTTCACGATAATATTATTTGATACACGGGTATTGCGTATGCGTGCGTAGCTAGCACTAGTAAGGGAGGGAGGGATGCTAATCTCTTCGGACGAAGCATCTCGTATAATTATGATAGAACTTCACTTTTAAGGTAAGTTCGTTTAATCATTAATTATACTTAAATGCTTCGTCCTCAAGATTAGCATAAATACACATGTAGACTTTTAGAGCTAATCGTGAAATGTCGCACTAGTCATAAGATTTTTAATTTTATGAAATACAGATCAACTTAATAAAAAACAATTGTTCTTTATTGTGTTTTTATTGCGTTGCTTTTCCTAAGTAGTTATAGGTACAAAACTAATGGTAGGTATAGTATAATTAAGTAACACAGGTGTTTAAAGTATATAAATCAATAATTATATATATAATAACTATATTAATCTTGATTAACAACAGAACTGAGTACAGCGTTAGCTAAAGAATCGTTTTGTTCTAGACAATCTACAGCTCTATGATAAAATTTGCCGAAGGTATTTGAAGTTCCGCCCCAACCCGCAGTTTTTCTAATTTGGTCAATACTGACTCCTAATTTATATGCAGTAGATGTGGCAGCGTGTCTTGTACTATGAGCACTAAATTCTGACACATCTACTCCACATTCATCTAGTGTACTTTTTACCCAACGACTCAATGTCTGCGTGGAAATAGGTTTATGAGGTTTTTTGAAAGTTAAAAACAGAATATCTAAGTTATTTCTAATTGTTTCTGTTAACTCTATGTAGGATTGTAGTGTTCTTGCGGGACAAATTTCGGGTTTGGTGTCAAAAAAAGGTATAATTAATAGTGGTTGCGATGCACCCGGGCGAGAAGTTTTGATTAGATTTGGTATTTTAATAGAAATCTGAGTGTTTGAAACTTTTATATTGGATAAACTTATCATAGATAAGGTTTGTGCTCTGTGAGCTGTAATCAATGCTAATAGTGTAGCCAACTTTTTGGAAATTTTCTCTAAGGATAAACTATTGTTTGGGTACCATTGTGCCAACTGATTTAAAACAATGGCAGTATCCCAGGTTCTATCGTACTTTGGTCTAGAAGGTCGTAATCGAAACATACCTTTTAATAATCTTTTGATTTGGTCGTCATCTGTGATGCTGTTTGTAAAAATCAAGTTAAGGGCAGATCTGCATGTGTTAAGGGTGGAATACTGCGAACCTTCATTGTATAATTGAACTAGAAAGGCCATGACTTCTGAAATTTGTGGCGAGAAAAGATCAATATTTCTTGACAAACAATAAAAATACCACTTTTTTAAGCAAGAATCATACTGCTTTAGGGAACTGTCTGATAGTGAAGCTAGCATGATTGGAAGTGCCACTGACGGTACTTTTTTCCTTATCGTTGATGATTTGATAAGACTCCTGCCACCAGGGTAATGGTCTCCTGAATTCCCCCGTTGCTGGAAAGAGGAGATAAAATTAGGTTTTTGTTTGATTTAAAAATCATGGGCTCTGAAATCAATAATTTTTTAAATACAGGGAACCACGGTTGTGTAGGCCATAAAGGTACTATTACTATGCCCCTCGCATTATCAGTCGAGATTTTACGAAGCGTTTTTAAAATCATAGAAATTGGTGGAAATGCGTAGAAGAAAAAAGGGCTCCAGGATACAGTGAAGGCATTCACTGCCCAAGCATCAGGGTCTCTGTGCCATGAAATGAAACGGTGACATTTTCTGTTTACTCTACTGGCGAATAGGTCTATGTCTGGGGCTCCAAATTTGCGTGTGATTTCCTCAAAGACTGGTTGTGAGAGTTCCCACTCGATATCAGGGTGATTGCGCCTTGATTCGGCGTCGGCAATCACATTATCTTCGGAGCGAATATATGAAGCAAATACAAAAATTTTGCGTGATTCACACCATTGCCATAGCGATTTTGTAACTTCAGTTAAATGTGGAAACTGAATACCACCCATACGATTTATGTATGAGATTGCTGTGGTATTGTCAATTCTCAAAAGTATTTGACAGTTAGTTAAATGTCTAGCAAAAACCTTTAGTCCTAGAAATGCGGCTAGTATTTCTAAAAAATTTATATGCCGCGTTTCCTCTGTTTCTGACCACTGGCCACTAGCGGTATCGTCCCCACAGGCCGCCCCCCAACCCCCCGTAGTTGAGGCATCAGAAAATATCTCCAAGTCGTAGTCGTCCCTTTTTATCTTACTAACCGAATGTTCAATAGCATTTCTCCACCACCGCAAATCGGGCATGAGAGTTTCTGAAATGTTCATATACTTTTCATAATCGTCATCGTTAAGTAAATTCAAATATTTTTCCCTTTCTAATTGTTTAGTATAGAGCCAACCGTATTCTATTCCTTGACACGCTGCTACAAGAGTACCTATAAATTTTGCTAAGTCTCTAACTTTGCATCTCTTTGTATTTAAAAATTTATCTATTTCAGCTTTAATTCGAATAACTTTTTCTGAAGGAAGACTAACTTGGAGATTTTTCGAGTCAATAATAAAGCCTAAATATCGGCACATTGTGCTAGGAACTGTTTGGCTCTTTTCTTCATTTATTATAAACCCTAAGGATTTTAAGAGAGTTGTAGTATCATGTAAATTATCTAAACACTCCTGTTTATTGCCGCCTAAAAGATTAAAATCGTCAAGGTACTGGGTTGAGAGGTGACCAATCGATCGCAATAGCTTCACGACCGGTTTCATGATTTTTGTAAATACGTATGGAGCTGTGTTAAGCCCAAAAGGTAATACGTTAAATTCATATAATTTTTGTTCCCATTGAAATCTCAAAAATGTCCTATGTTGGTCGTGGATTCTTATAAGAAAGTATGCGTCTTTTAAATCTACACAACACATCTGGCAATTCTCTGATATTAATTTGAGTGTGGTTCTTAAATCTTCAATTTTAAAATGATTCGTTTGAATAAATTTATTTAATGATTTTAAGTTAAGTATGAACCTGTTTTTACCATTGGGCTTCGGTATTAAAAAGATTGGAGAAACATATTGCCCAGAAACTGGATCACATTCTGATATAGCCCCCACTGTCAAAAGACTTTTTATCGATTCCCGAAATTGATATTTTTCCGTATTAGAATATAAAGATTTTTTAGGGAAATGTGTCTGAACTACTGGGCCAGAAAACGGAATTTTATAGCCCTTAATGTATGACAAAATAACTGTAGGAGGTCTGCTGGCGAGGCGGCGGCGGCGGCGGCGGCGGCGGTGGCGGCGGTCCCGACGGCCTCCAGCCTGCGCTTGTTCCCGAGACAGGCTCCTTCGGTCTCTGTGCTGCCGGCGGCCTGCGAGCTGGAAGC
Source organism: Euspilapteryx auroguttella (assembly GCA_951802225.1). Lineage (NCBI taxonomy): Eukaryota > Metazoa > Arthropoda > Insecta > Lepidoptera > Gracillariidae > Euspilapteryx > Euspilapteryx auroguttella. The sequence continues at coordinate 6,498,142 of OX637660.1, read as the reverse complement.
GGACCTTTCCAGTTTAAATTACGCGCGTGAGACGGCCCTGCTGGTCTGCGGTTTTGTTGTTGTTTCAAAGCGTTGTTGTTCGCCAACAAGTCGTTGCCCGTTTTTGTGATTCCCTTGGCATTCTTAACGGTTTCTTGCAAGTTTTCTCCAAACAAGTACTTATCTATTTTTTGATTTTGTAATTGTGATTTTATCTCCGGTTTCAGCGTAGACATAATAAAATTCCTCCTTGTGTTGGAATCAGCATGTTGGCAATCGCATAGTAGGCGACTTGCGTCCATCAGCATCCTGAGCATTTCAGGGTCCTTATCCTTTGCGGATAGCAAGCGTGTTACAGCCTCGCTCAGACAAGATATGGCTGTGGCTAACGTCTTTTGTTTAAACTCAATTGCCTTGTCGCGCTTGATAACGGTCTGTATATCAGAGGACTGCCATGCTTTGATTTCCGCATTTAGAAGCGGAGGATCGATCAGCGTGCAATTTGCCGGTGTTAAATATTTATTTGTAATTTCCTTTTTCAGTTCCTTGGTTAGGCCATTTACGGTTATATGCTGTAGACGTACAGCAACATCCTTTTGTATGTCTTTCCCATACTTGATTTCAGTATTTGGGTCTGTGCCTAAAATCTCTAATGTTAAACTATCTAATTCTGCTTCTGCAGGCTGGGGATCATTTTCATTTGTTACAGGCTCAGGCGGTGGCGCTGCAGTAATAGCGGCGGTAGTGTCGTCTATGGCGGAAGCTGCAGCAGCGTCGGCGGCCGCGAAGGTAAGGACGGTGGTGTCATCTTGTGATGCACACGTAGTTTGAGGTAATGACATTGCTTGTACAACTTCAGAACTTGTGGCGCCAGTTTGTGAGGCCACAACACTAGAACCTGGCAAAGGTTCTTCTTCATCGAGCCATACTAGGTCGGGTTCCATATTTGGTCCGTCTGAAAATAGCATAAGGAGTTTTTCCATTAGCTACTATAACAAAATAGATTAGACAGGCCCCAGAGGTTTGCTCACGTACTGTCCGAGTTCTATCTGTTTTACAGTTGTTTTTAGCGCAAATTCATGCTGTGATAAAAAATCCATTGGTTTAACCAAATGAATACGTTCTTTTTTACTTTTTTTTTTTTTTTTTTTTATAATTAAAATACATAATTAAAAAGAGAATAGTACTAAAGTGATTGCAGTACGTACTGCGTCTGAAGAAAAAACCACGTATTTCTTAACAATTTCGACTTCCTACCTTGAGGTTGTGACTGGGATGGCGTGGAACTCCGCGACAATGACCGTGACCTTTGGACTGGTTGAACGGTTGCATTTTGATTATTTTTGCGCGATTCGCGCCACTTTTTCTTCAGTTTCTTCATCTTATTTTCGTAATATTCTTCATCGTGCTTCCTTTTAGGCATTTTTGAGGATAAAAACCGATAAAAATGAATTAAAATGTGTGACGCAGTGTGGAACGGCGGAGCACTCAAATGCGAATGACTACCCTCGTGCTGATCTAAGAAAAGTGACAATACAAGACGCGTTCAAAAAAAAAAAAAAAACTAAAAGTAATACTCTCAATAAAGTGCAGGAATGGCGACACCATGATGTGATACTACATGTGTATTTATGCTAATCTTGAGGACGAAGCATTTAAGTATAATTTAAAATTAAACTAAGAAATCAGTTCCGTTTTACCAAAAAATATTTTGTGCGTCGCGATTTCGATTAGCAAGACAAAATGACCGGCAGCTACATAGTCAATGTGCCAAAACTGAAAGGCAGAGAAAATTATGATGTGTGGGCATTTGCAGCAGAAAATTTTCTATTACTGGACGGAGTGGACTTGCCTCTATAATGCCATAGAAGAGGAACATAGTACTGACTCAACTGTTGTAATAGACACGCCAGATGAAGCAGAAACAACAATTGAATCTTCAGATGTGACCTATCTACCAGAAGATACTGGAAGCTCTTCAAGCTCAGAGGAATTCCACAACACTACTGATGCAATAGATATGCAAGACTTACCAAAGGAAGCAGAAGTTACTGGTAAACGTCTAAGAAAGAAACCAGACAGGCTTGTAGTAGGTAATATGTGTGTAGAAAGTGTTTGTGAAGATAACCTTACGTTATGAACGGACCAGAGAAAAGTGGTGTAAGGCTATAGAGGAAGAGATGCAATCTTTTCGTGAGTGTAACGCATGAGTATATGGCAGTCTGTGATGCAAGCAAAGAGGCAATTTTTCTTAAAAATGTACTTTCAGAGCTTACTTATAAAGAATTAGGGCCTGTAACTTTGTATAATGACAACCAAAGTGCTATAAAGCTAACTGAAAATTGTATGTACTATAAGAAGAGCAAGCATATAGATATTCGTTTTCATTTTATTAGGGAAGTAGTAGCTAAAAAGTTAGTCAAAATTGTTTATTTAAATACAAGCAGTATGCTAGCAGACATTTTTACTAAAAGTTTAGTTAGTGTAAAGCATTATAAGTTTTTGTCTGAATTAGGTATACTAAAGAAAAAATGAATTTTATGTTTGTTGTTGTTTTTTTTTTTTTTTTTGGTATTATACCTAGTACAAATATTAGTTTATTTCAATGAGTGGTGGTGTTAGAATATGTCATTGAAATATTTGAATTGTTCTAAACTATTGTTATGATCTATGGTTGTATGAAATAAACAGTCAGTCGTTTACCTTCATTTGCCGTGTTTTATTAATAATTACTTGCTCTGGGATCTTTCTTTCTTAAAATAACTTACCTACCTACTAAGAAACATTTTAATCGGCTTTTAAACACATTTCTGGACTTTATTTAATAAGGCATGGAAAATAATCTCAATTTTGATTACATAATATATCGTCCTCTCAAAAATTTTCCTCAATAAAATTGATTACAATTTACGCGCGTCCTTTTATATGTCTATACCAATATTATAAAGAGGAAAGATTTGTTTGTTTGTTTGTAACAAATAGGCTCCGGAAATACTGAACCGATTTGAAAAATTCTTTTACTGGTAGGAAGCTACACTATCCCCGAGTGCCATAGGCTATATTATATAAGTTTTTCAAAAAAATTAGGGATCCCCAGCTGCAATATTTTTTCGTTGTTTACATATTTTGACAGGTGGTTTGTAGTTGTTGTTTAATTTTTTATTTACCAATTCTGGACAGTCAAAAGAACATAGTCTATAGAGCCAAGTCTCTTGTAGTATCTTATATCCTATGGCGTATCGAACTAAGCTGGGAAAGCTCGTGTATTCAATAAAATTGAAGAAATTTCATTATTTTGTCTTCTTTTTAACCAAGAAATCTTAGACGGGTGGGTTTGTAAGTAGTTCATCTCCGAAGAAGACATATAAAGCAAAATTCATATTTATCATCATGATATTAATCGATTCCATAATTATAATAAGTACTTAAAACTCGTTTACTTTGATATAAATACTTAAATTAAGCATAAAGTTTAGCATAAAAAGTGTCCATAGGACGCGGCGACGTTGATTGACAGAGCCCGCTGTGATCCCATTAATAAACGGGGGTTTCACATAAATTTACTGCTTTTTTGGGTTCCATTGCTAAAGTAGCCAACGGAGCGGATACAATGAGCTCTTTTCAAGATGTTTTTACTGCAGTAATGTAAGTTTGTATAAGCATAAGTTGAGTTTGCAATAGGTAGCTAGGGAATAAGCTTAAGCAATAGGTAGCTAGGGAATTTATCAGATTGCAGGAATAGCGAAGTAAGTTTACCCACAAATTTTATTATATTCAATATAGACATTTATTGCAATCATTTAACTTAGCATAATTACCAATTTCATAGTAAAAATAGGCGGCTTTATTGACTAGAGCGTTTTCATTGGGTAACGCATTCCATTATTAATGAATATACCTAGCACATTTTTGTTTTAAATATTACTTTTCCGTAATAAAATAAACTTTTTTTTTGTTTATAAGAAGACGACATTTTGCCATGAAACCCGACACAGACTTGCCCAAAGTATTTTTTGTAGAGACAAATTCGGCCTTTTAATTGATACTCAATAAGGGACAGTAAGTTTTTAATGACTATATTTATACATACAAAATATTAAAAATAAAATCTTTTTAACAATTAATTAAAAGGAAACTGGTAGCGGTGTCTTGATGAACTAACCAATATAAAGTGTCGTTTTAGTGGTATTAACACCTGTCATCTGTTCTTGTTCTTGAATTAACAAAACAAAATAATGTTTAGTTTGTACCTACTGCTTTTGTTACTGAAATTAATGAGGGTTACTTTGTTTACCGACTTAAGTTAAAAAAAAAACAATGAATTTTTTAAGTACTTAAATGTTTAAATAAATTATGTATTTTAATTTACTGGAGGAATTTGCCAATTTGGAGCTGTCTGCAAGTAGCAGCAGCAAACAGAAATAAAACAACATACACACTTGGAGACACATATATTAGAGAATCGCAAAAGTTTGGTTGCAATGGTCAGAGCATAAAGCTCGGGAAGACGCAGAGCCTCAAAGACTAGGGGGAGGCAAAGTCCAGCACAGCAGACGAGCCATCAAGTAAATTCCCGTATTCCTGAGATAAATAAATAATAAATAACACATCACACTCAGAGCCCCTAACTAGGAAAAACCTGTATCTAGGGTGCCCGAAACATAAATGTTCGTCTCTGCATATTATGCAGAGACGAACATTTACACCCAGACCTGGAAACAAACATTGATATTCATCATAACAATGTACGCCCCGCCGGGAATCGAACCCGGCGCACCCGCGTGTCAGTCCACTAGTGCCAACTGAGCTACGGAGCAGTCAAAACAATGTTTACAATTCATGTTATTCTATGACTTTCATATGCCATTGGACCTTTATCTTAGATGACCACTAAACCGCAAAGCACCATTCCCGAGACTATTAAAGGGTCAATAGATGTCCCGCTATTTTCGGGACAGTCCCCGTTTATCGGGACGCTTTAGGACATTTTATGAGCGATTATCTGATGCATTTTTAGTGAATACCCGTTTTGGGGTTCAAAGAATCGAGTTTGAGGTGAATTTAAGATGTTCGTGGATTAAGTAAAGTGTTGGTTATGGGATAGGACCTTTTTGTGGTTTTTTGGCCTTTATTGAGCACAGAAGTTTTAAAGCGCAAAATTGATTTTAAAAAAAACCCATAGCTTATGCATAATTAATGTACTCTAGAAGCAAGATCAATAAAACAAGTCCGAACAACGAAATATAGAAGATTTATTTTCATGAAACATTAACTATACAAATACAAGCTTAACTTTTTTCATATAGCGTAGTGTGTGCAATTTTTTATTTTTTTTAGTTTCCTTTGGATTTTCGAATTATAAGTGTCTTGGTTCTAATCTACGTCTATTTATGTTAAGTCGATTGATTGCACTAAAGAACTAAAGAGTCTTACTATTCTGGCTTCCTACCAATTTTCAGCCAGATCGCTTCAGTATAGTTAGGCTTGAAAGTGTAACATACCGATATACAGGGTTACTTGATTTCGTCACATTTATTATTACTTAAAAGTGCTGCTCTGCTAATTCTATAAAAGTAAAACTTATTGATATTCAGTCTCTACTGCGTAACTGTAATAAAATAAATTTCCTCTATTTTATGTACAAAATAAAGATATTTACTAATTCACTGCAGCAGGTGAACACTTTAGGGTTAAAGTCCGACGTTTTGACGAGGACCCGCCAAAAACACGTCTGGGAAAAGGCATTGCAATAAATTAAACCGCAAGCACAGATGCGCCGAATCGATTCTGCCCAAGAAAAAACCTAAATCGATAAGAATAAATCGAGATAATCGAGAAACATTGCGGCTGACCGCCGGTCATAAAAGTGACCCCTCACCGGACAGAACAATTTCAGGGGTCAGGAGGAGCGCAATTTTATACGAATAGGATATTACTATTCAATAATTTATACAATTGATAAATAATAAATAGGTCCGATACGCCGGACCGCCGCAACGGGTTTTATGTTTATGTTCCGGGATCATGTGATATTGCCTTCGCTCTATCTTTTATTAGAATTTCACGAATGGTGTTTACTTTTTTTTAATTCTAGAGTACTGTGTGTTGTGAATACACGCCAGTAAATCGATCAATTAAAAACGGCTTATAGCAAATTCAGGAATTCCGCGACTAAATAAAAAAAAACATCTCACCATCAACTTCGAATCGGACCTAACGCTTTTAAATTTCTTTAGCACGATTTCGTGCCAACAATCCTCAGCCGTATAATAATATCGATAATACGAGTATTTTTTCCTTCAGAACGAATGCCGACAACAAAGATCCGCTTTTCTATGTGTTAGCACATTTCACTAAACAAGGTGACGACAGTGACTTCGAATGGCATTCCTTAGTCCTTACAACTTTTTAATTTAGTCTTCATTCAAAGGAGTTTGATCTCTCTGAGGGTGGGCTAAGAAGGTCTCTCGCTTCCAGCAAAGTTCTTTATTAGGATAAGGATCAGCAATGGACTGTGAAGACGGGCGTTAAAGTTGATTGTCGTTTGCTAAATAAAGGGTGCTTAGAACATTCACTGATATACGCGAAGTCATAAATGAAATACTCAAAAAGGCAGTGGCATATAAGGCAGAATCAGTTCTTCATAATAGCTCGGAGGTATTGTCGCGGATTCCGTCTATTGACTGGAGTTGCTTATCTGAAAATGCTTTTTCGGAAAAATGCGTTTGTACCCCATTATGCATTGAAGTGGATGCCGATCGCAATCATTTGACGCGAGTGTTATATTGTGATTGTAACGGCTACGAGAAATACTTACCGTCTTATTCATAAAGATACAGTACATTTTAAGTAGCTTTACTGGAGGTCTACTTCTCTGGTTTGTTGTATGGTAAATGCGTGACATACAGTCTAAATTGACATATGTCAAATAACTAAAATGCTCTTTATATTTTTATGACAGGGTTAGTCTTTTTTATATTACTTTTCAACTGTTATCGAGAAAAAATCATAATAAGTATGGACGTTTGTAGTAAATTTTGTGCTAGCTACTGTTGCATATTAGAGAGATAAAAAACTAACTCACTAATCATAAAAAAAACAACGCTTATTATACTAAAACGAAGCAACGAACAACTAACTCGTAACCTTATTAACCCCTGGTCTGTTGAACTAGCCATTTTAATCCAAGATGGCCGCCATGTGTCATATACAAGGGGTTAACCCAAACATCAGCAAGCTTACTCTAGGATTTCAGGACACTCCAAAAATTCCTAAGGGACCCGAAAACGGCACCTAAACCACAATTTAATGTCGTTTGAGCCACTTTTAATGTCAGTTAATGAGTGCAAATGACTCCTAGAGGTCTCCTCGCACTTTCTTAAGATGACTAGTATTTCTTGGCCTTTAGAGCCCAGTTTTGCTTAAGTAAGTGAGCGGTCACAGTTGATGGGTTTTGCTTGGAGAAAGGGACATAAAGGATGATTGGATTTTTTCTGATGGTTAAAGGCTTAGTTGCGGAGACTAATAAAATGCGTAGATGCACGAGGTACATAGTGTTTAAGTTTAAGTTAAGGATTCCATGAGATTCCTGATTCTTAAGTGTAACTTTTAGCGGAAACAAAACAACTTCAAGACCACCTATCATTCACCAACAACTTAAGCTACCCATGCTCTTTATTAGTGTGGAAAAGAGTAGAGTATGGGGGGTGGCTAAGTTGATTTGCTAGTGACTGTATACCTGTCATTCAGGTACCGGTACTTTTTGATGATCAATGTTACAGAGGAATTACAAAGAAAATTGAAATTCTTAAGAATCTAGTCTAATCTCAAAAATCAGTAGCTTTGATCTTTAACCTAAAAGTTAACGCGCCCTAAAAATAATAGGCTGTATCTAGTGGAATACTGTTTCACATTTTTGATATTTGCCTTAGTTTAGGAGATATTAATTTTGTTCGCGGATGGAGCTACTTTTTTTGTGTTATGCCTCTTAAGTGAAAAACTTAAGTGGGTACCAACTTCAAGCGATACTATAATTCATGCAAGTGTCCCATACAAAATGTAAGTTAACGTACCGGAAGTCCTCCAGTAAGTGAAACAGACTCGTCTCACGAACAGTTCAGACTAACTGCCAGCTATTACTGTTATTTGCATACGTTTAAATTTCCGTTACATTAAACATTGCATTTTCATTTATGGAGCTCGTTCTGTGAATATTTATGGGGACGAGGTTTCGGGATTCTTTCGTATGAATAATTATTAAATTTTGTAAAAGCTTGGATTTTTTTTGCTGATTAATTTTATAAGTAAATACTTGTGCGTGCGCCCTGCGGCTTTGTCAGCGCAATTTCAGTCCAAGCCAAAATCCCAATTTTATGTTCCTGTGACAATATCGGTATCTAAAATATCCTATGTCGGTTTTGTGGTTATAAACTACGTCGCCATTTTGCCTGTGAAACGGAGTGATTATAGCGATGTGGCCCACACATTTTTGGCCATTGTGGTGAACTGTGGAATAGGCCTTTGTCGAGCAGTGGAGGAGTTTTCAGTAAGTCTTTTGCCAGTGTTAATCATTATCTAAAGAACAATTTAAGGTATCTGAAATCGTTTGGGTACCCTAGACACTATTACTATTACTACTATTATACTATTTATTATACTGTGATAGAACATGTACAGTTTGGGCTCCGATTGTGATGCGTTATTTATATAGTAAATATTGCACAGCAAACAAACGCATGCAATAAATCAAGCAAAAATCCTTTGACCTGCTAGATTATCATTACTTTTCATACAGTTTAATGTTATTAAATCATTACTCGACTGCGAGCGTTGACTTGACGTTTAATGCGAGGCCAGAGGTGAGCCGGTGTAAATTAACTTATCAAATCATCTAACAGATAGGTTGTGAGTACGAAAATTATATGTGAAGAAAGTTTGCCTAGAAGAATTAGACGGCTCTATAGTTACAAATGATAACTTTGTTTTTTATCTGTCATCTATTGAGGTCTGGCTTGGCGTAGGCTTCTCAAACATGAACAAAAGCAGAATATAAGAGAAAACCAAACTTTATTTCCACGAAAAGTAAAAGTAAACCAAAACAAAATTAGCATTGAAATAGACAGACCTTATCCCTAAACGTGATTCCTGTCGATCAATCAGGAACACTAGGTACTATAACCTTTATTCCTTCTTTAAACCCTGCTCATTCCTATACAGCCTCCGAGGTGCAGTAGACAGCGATGTCATTGTGACGCCGGTGGTCCGGGTTCGATTCCCGTCGGATTGCGAATTACAATAATATGGTAGGTATGAAATATGAATAGTTGTTATCGATGTTTGTTTCCAGTTTCAGAATTCTATGTATATTTTTTATCAACCTCGCTGCTGGCACCTTAAATTTTAATTTATAATTGATGGAAAAACAATGAAGCTAATAAAAAACAAGGTAACTCAAAGTAAGAGAAAAAACTTTGTCTCATTACAAAACATATTGAAAAGCAAGCCCATCAAATTCTCATGATTCGTTTGTAAACGCCCCATAATCTCGCGCCTAGTAAATCATATACGATTTTCTTATTAAAGAAAAAAATGTTTAAATAATCCGCGACCCTCGGGATATTTGAATAAAGGAAATGAACAAGATAGGAGGGCGAAGTTGCTTGCTAGCTAATAGGGGAATGAGGCTGAGGAGTCTTCAAATCTATCTAACTAAGCTAATGGCTAAAGTCAAAAATATTGGTCAATGATGATAGATAATTTTGCTTATAATTTTTTTAAATCGCCGTTGACAACAGCCCGTTGTGTAGCTTTCAGATCTAATAAATAATGCGGTTTGTTGCAAAAAACTAGCCACCTTAAGCAACCAACTAACTGTTTTTTAGTTAATACACGGGACGTAGCTGACTTAAATATTATTTTTAATTAAAAAACATCGAGAATGCTAGTCAGATCTCACCTCATTTTAACATCACTGCAAAAGACAAACGCAAATAAAAACCATAACTAACTTGCTTTAAACGTTTATCAACAACTTTACTAGTATTATCACAGTCACAAAATCTAGGCTTTATAATCGCAAAATCGTGTCAAATTGTGATTAATGTTTTTCTTAAGGCAAAAAGGGGAATTTCCCTAATACGGCAGCAACTTCTGACAAATATAGTCAATAAAACAAAATCCGTATTAGTCTGAAAAGTCACTTTATCAGTCGGCAGAACATATTGCCTTTGCCTCTCGCGGGGGAAATGCTGCGCATGAAAAAAAAAACAAAACTGCGGCGGCAAAATTTGTTTAGAAAATACTTTTATCAAAATAAGATCCTGCCGCCAATCTTTGATTCTCCGGTAAATAAGTATTAATAATAACTTACTACATCTCTGTAATAGGTATAACAGTTTTTACTAGGAATAAATTCAGATATTATTTTTGAGGTAAGTATACTTAGACCTTCTGTATTTCACGCAAAGCATTAGTTTAACGTAAGTCCTATTCGATTCTTTCAACTACAGTTCTGCGAGACTGCGAGTCTGTAAAACATCATCATATCAGCCGAAATACGTCTCTTTTGCTTAACTGGTATTGTGCGACCCTCATACTAATCTTTACCAGGTCGTCTGATCACCTTGTGGGTCTGCTTTTCTACGTCTACATACCAATGTGCGGTCGCCACTTGAGAACTTTTGGCCCCAGAGACCAGCAGTTTTTCGAGCTCTGTGCTCTTTTTATTAAAACACGAGATAAATAACATTAATATTAATAACACATCACATTCAAAGCCCCTAACTAGGAAGAACCTGTATCTAGGGTGCCCGAAGACACGAGATTCTATTTAATACATAAAAAAAAACTTTTTTTTTTAAACAAAACCCACACTTAATAATTTAAGAGGGCGTACTACTGAGTGAGACCAGCTATAAATAATAACCCACCACCCCTATGCTCTGATAAATCGACATATGCTAATATTTTGCCGAATTATTTATTGGGGTAGCCCTATCACGATAGTAGGAAGAGTGAACTAAATAACAAAATTAGTTCAATGCTACTCGAATCAAATAAAAATATTTTGTTTTTCTTAACGAATATCTGACAAGAAAGCTGCATCGTCGTTAAATAATCGTCATAAAATATATTCACGTAAAAGCAAATTATTATTTTTTATAATTATAAAATTGAAGGTAGGTATATTACATAATATTAATCTATACCAATATATAGATATTAAGATGGTGGATCATTTCAATATCACCATTTAAAGTAGGCCTAAAGTTTTTGTCTAAAACTTTCAAAGGCTTAATTCTGACATTACGTTCTTCTTCCCTTTCTTTCTAATAACAAACCAATTATTTTCTAATATTTATAAGAACAAATTCGATTAATCGATTAACCCTGTAGTCAAATTATTCACCCCAACATCTGTGATGGGGTCGACGACGCTGCACCCAGTCTATGAATTTGTTAAGAGATTGCTCGTTTTGATTATTGAAGTTTGACATCTTGTATTAATCTTATTTGCTTGCCGCATGGTAATGAGACCGTCTGGTAGGAGACCTACCCCTTATTGAGGGGTTGTTTACTTCTTAAAAGGAATAGATACGTTACTTGTCGAAAGATAATAAGTTTTTTTTTTGTCTTTAAAGCAAAAGACATGATATAAACATTTGATCATGCCAGGTGTCACTGTAAACATATAAAAAAAAGTGGTATGACTTTTTTTATAGGACAATCGTGATTTTTATGCCGAGCAAAATCAAGTCTCCAAAAAAAAACTTCAATCGCTTTCGTCAAATCTGTTGTAGTCGGCTTCGGCAGATGAATTCTATTTGAAATAAAATAAAATTCGAATTTAGAATTGCTTCCGAAAAAAACCTCTGAAACATAATTAAAACAAATGCCTACCGAGTAATTTATGCTCTTTTTCGCGCTTTTAATTTGTCGGCGTCGCGCATTTAGCATAAATTCCTTTGTTTTTTTTTCGCAAGAAATTTGTTTAAGCGCCCAATTAGTGGGGCCGAAGTAATTTATTTGGCCCTCTCGACTTTTGTTAGGTGCAAAGAAAATAGAGTGCTCTTTATTGGCGGGAAAAACTCTTTAATTGCTGCCTTAGAATTCCTGCTTTCTTAAAAAAAAACGCATCCGTAAAAATTGCTCAAGGGGAGAGAGTATACAAAGAAAAAACATTTCGATACTTGCCTCGTAGTGTCATTTGGACTTGTTACAAGGACTGAACCATTTTGTCTAAACTGTATCTGAACCCGAACAATCCATACCAATTTAAAATTCAATCCCATTTCAAAATACGAAACAAACAAAATTATGAAATCGGAAATACGAATGACCTAATCTCCGACTCAAACATTGGTGGCCGTTCTCTGTGCTACTCTAATCCTGGAACTAATAGCTAAAGGGATGGCCATTTTATTTCCTGCCCCCAAGTTGTCCCAGCGTGTGCCATGAACACAGGCGATGGCGTGGCAGTAAGGTTAAGATGGCGAAATGGTCCGGTCCGGTCGCAAGACTCTGTTTTTGTTGTAGATGTAGAGCAGCGAAATCAAAAATTATGTGACATTCAACCAATTATTTTTCAATATAGTTTTTAGATTGAAAATATCAATAACTTTAGCTCGTGTTAAATTTAAGTGAATCGTAAAATCAGCATGCTTATTTATTTATCAATAGTACCTCAATTACTGGCTTTAAATCTAAACGCATATTTTCAGAACGCACATCCTCTTGGATTAAACGCAAATAAAGATTTAAAAATGTTTTTTTTTGTTTATACATTATTTTTAGTAATTTACTTAAGTGAGTGATATGTGTCAATGTAATAACGCTTTGCTTATCGATTAACGCTTGTCGCTACCGCTTGTGACCGTGGCAGCGTGTTTTATAAGGGTGACCAGTGGCCGGGTGTTGGGAATGTGAAAGCATTTCAATGTAAGATTATGATATTAGATATTGTTGTGCAATATCTCAATGTTCCCGGGGATTAGAGTCTGCTATTGTGATTTTGAAATGACATTTCTATAAAGAAGTTTGAATTAAAAAAAAGTAGGTAAGTATTTGCTTTTCTTATTTCTTTTGAACTATTTGAAACGGAATTTTTGAATTTTTGGTTGTTGCTTTAGTTAAAAAGACATAATCTTCATCCATTTAGCCGAAAGTCGTCCACTGGTGGACATATGCCTCCTCGACGGATCTACAATGGCCGGTCTCGTACGACCCACATCCTATGCACTTCTGACCGCCTATGGAGGGTTGTCTACTCTGCGTTTTCCGGTGCGCGCTCGCCACTCGAGATCAAAGTAAAATTGTTTTTCTTTCCACAGTTTGGGGATAGAATGCAATAGGCAGATGCTTTTGCCTTGCAATGTTTATACGCATGAACTGTCAGTGTAGGCTGTAATTATAAAAACCTTCCTTTAATTTTTTTTTTCTAACTATACATGTATTTATAGTTATAAGTGTATATTATAACGTACCTCTATAGCTCCTGTGGGCGTGATGTAAACTGTGAAGATGAATTCCAGGATTAGTTCCTGGCAGGGACGAACATGACGACTATCAATATCGGTTTTCAGTTCTTGCTATTTGTGCAATGGCTTTTTAGGTGTTTGAGGCTCTTAGTGTGATTCATTTTATTTTTTTATATGCAACTAGTCGACCCGGCGAATTTCGTACCGCCTAACCTATTATTATGTTGTTTTGCCGGTAAAATTATTGGATTTTTTCTGGCCGTAAAAAACATCCTTGAACTTTCAAACGTTTTTTTTTTTTAAATTAGTAAAATTGGTCCAGGCGTTGTTGAGTTATGCGCTTACAACACATTTTGCGATTCATTTTTATACTATAGAAGATTAATTTCACTAACATGTCAGAATAATTGTCCAAACAGTAGTCTTTAAAACTTTTTTTTTAAACACCAACCACCATACTTACAAAGGCCAGCATCTTTTCGGCGTCCCGAAGGACCGATCCTAATTCTACTATAAATATTCATGAATTTATTCTTAAGTTGCGCGGTGATACTTTGATTAAGCGTCGGTCCCTCGATTCTGTTTTGATTAATGAGTCGCATTGTTGAGTCGGCCTCCTTGATGTTTTTGTGTTAATAGAATAAGGACACTTTGTTTTGTTAAGCTACTTGTTTAATAGCGTATAAAATTTATAATTTAAGATATACTTTAATTCGGGAAATACTATATTATTTTACCGTCTTATTCATAAAGATACAGTAGATTTTAAGTAGCGTTACTGGAGGTCTACGTCTCTGGTTTGTTGTATGGTAAATACGTGACATCCAGTCTAAATTGACATACGTCAAATAACTAAAATGCGCTTTAACTTTTTATGAATAAGAGGGTTAGCTTATACTTAATATTATTTTAGTTAAAGTCATAATTAATAAAATAAAAAAATACAGTTATTACTTGATTTGAGCTTCGGATTTCGGAGATATTATTTAGCTTTATTTTTTTTTTCTTTATAATCAAAGTATGAGTTTATATACACGGACAAGATGATAATGCCGAACTGTGAGGGAAGCCCATGCCCAACAGGTAGACGTCTCTCTTCTGAAGAAAAAAAAAAACATTTAACCAAAAATATTACCGGCAAAAATATCCGTTGTTTGTCTCTTATAAAAAAAAGTGCCACCTACCCTTTCCTGTGACTAATCATCAGCGATTACCGTTGACAGACAACAAGACAACTCATCAAGTTCATTATTAATAACATCAAGACAAGACAAGCGCCTTAATTAAAATAAACATCTCACCCCTCGGTTTAAACGCCTTAAGAAATTACCGAAATTTGGAGTTGTTTGCTTTTGCGATATCTGAGGTGAGCCGCGAGAGGGTGATCAGAGATTGAGAATTTTAAAAACAGGTAAACAGATTAATTTTATTAAAAGAAACAATAATAATAATAACGTCACACTCAGAGCCCCTTTTTTTGTTTTTTTTTTTTTTTGTAACGGGAGGAAAATGCCAATTGTATTTCCCGGCGCTCGGGGGAGCGTCGTCGTCGGGGGTATGTGGGGACCCACTGAAACCCCTTGGCGGTCGTCTTGACGCTTTTGGGAAGGACCCTGCGAACCATACATTATTAGTGTCCGGAGTCCTTCCCACAGTTAGCTGCTATCAGCTTCTTGCTCAGGAAGGTATGTTGTTCCCTCCCCGACTCGCCTTTGGAGTGGACAGTGCCACAAGCTGTGCCGCAGCCCATCTCGAGGCCGTTTGATGAGTGTGTCGGGCCCCCGCACTTCATACCCATGACCCCAAAGACCCCTTTTAGTCACCTTTTACGACAGGCAGGGCATACCGTAGACCTATTCTTACGCCCGGACCTACAGGGCTTATACTCAGAAACTCTTACTGAATAAGAATCTCTGTGTCGCCCGAAATATAAGAGATATCATATAATCACAATTTTCCTGGGAAAAGAACATCCATCAACTATGTTCGCATGCGCCGGGAATCGAACCCGACCTCCTTAAGACACAGTTAACACCACAGCCCAACCACGGCTGTGCATACCAAAATACACTTGACTAGTTCTTTATTTTTATTACCTCCCTAAAGAATATGTTGCATCTCCCATTGTCTATTTTAAATACAAGCTGCAAGAACATAATAACAAAATTCTATTCAGAAGTGCATTTTGAAACTCATAAGCCCATTTCACACTCCATTAGGAACAGGACCAAAAAAGGCTCGCTAGCAGCAGTGCTGTGGAAACTGAATCGCTTGGAAGAAAGTGAAAAGGACAAACAATAAGCCCGCCCCTATTGAAATGGTAATTTAGTTGAGCGGCGACACGGAGTTTGTGTTTTTAAAATGTTATTTGTGTTTAACTAAAATGAAGGTAAGAAATATTACTTAGCATTACTGTAAAGTTACTGCGTGTTTTTTTTTATTTATTGTAACACAAAGTCTAAAAAATATTTATTCAATATATATAGGATACCATACAAGGTATCAATTATTGTAAGTCAATAAGACTAATTATTCTAATTGGTATTGATACCTTATTTAGTAAAGTTTCCTATACTGCGAGATGCGAGGGAGTTAAGAGGCGCCCACCAAATGGCTTAGGCTTACGACAATGGTCGCCTGGAGAGCCCCCAAACGAGCCCTCCTCTGTCAAATGATTTTACTTCCTTTCGCAATAATTTTACAGCGTAGGGAAGAAAGGTGTTAAAAACTCTACACTTTATTTTACTTTAAGAAAAATGATTGGGCATCTGATACAACAAACTTTAACTTTATCACATAGATTATTGAAGGCAAGAGAGAGGCGGAGAGAGAAGGACTAAGGCGGAATTACTTCACTCTAACTTAAATAAAAGGAAGTATAGCTGTCGGTCGTGTCGTATCAAGAGGTCAAGCGGAAGGAAACGGTAAGATTGGAAGAGGCTCCACCGACAAAAGAGCAAAGCTCAGTTTGAACAAAACAAAGATTGTTAGAAAATACTATCGAAAACAGAGATAGTTATTAAATAGTCAGGGGTCAAAGATGATAAATTTGCAACAAAAAATACTCATAACATTAGCCGAATCACAAATGTTTCTCACGTCTTCCGCGACCAATTAAAATAATGTACGATTGCACTCCAAGCTAATAGCTAAAAGATAGCATTGTGCTATATATCTTGGCATAGATAATGAGCCAGATAGCGATCGCCGATTTATTGTTCTGTTTGAGATTTGCGCGCGCGCTTATAGGGGGCGACGTGGTATTGGTTAGGTACCTTTTCTTAATTTATTGTTGCCATAGCAAAATGCAGGTCGGTCTGGTAAAATGTTGTAAGTACGGTCGACAGCAGCACAGCGATTCCAGTTACCAATACAGAATTAAAAATAGTATTTACCTAT
Organism: Euspilapteryx auroguttella; assembly: GCA_951802225.1. Lineage (NCBI taxonomy): Eukaryota > Metazoa > Arthropoda > Insecta > Lepidoptera > Gracillariidae > Euspilapteryx > Euspilapteryx auroguttella. The sequence goes on along the minus strand of OX637660.1, from coordinate 6,481,289 downwards.
CTGAAAGTGGCGATAGTCATCATTACGATAAGTTTAGTTCAAGTCTTACTCAGCGTAATACACTAAGTTTTTGAAACAATAACTGTTGAACATTTATTGCTGAGTGACAGAGCGACACTAGTCGTATACTGGCAGTGTGATATAGAATGATGATTTGGCAAGTTAGTTTTAGTTACATAATAATAATTATATAGTTATTGAAATTATTGAAAATTAAAATTTAACATTTGGTTTAGTTTAAATATTATGTAAATGCGAAGTTTAAAATCATATCAAGCAAGATGCGATGTTATAAAATTATTAAAAATAGAATATACTATCTCTTTAAACTCACTGAACTCTCTGTTTTATCAATTTTTAAGGTATTTTTACTTAAAAAAAACCCCTTGTCACATTATAATGTAACGTTTTTTGGAAATAAATGTGTTTAAAACTTTTTTAATAAAAACCATAACGAAGAGACATAATCACATAAACATTAGCGGATCAATTATGAGGTTTTATATAAGAAACGGGCTCTATCTTCCGATCTCGCCATTAAGGAGATTGCAGATGCTACCAATACAATAAACTGTGCATAAACAAAGCATAAAACTCGGCCAGGTTTGTATTGGATGTAAAAGCTAAAGGGTGCCTAAATTTACCACACCAATTACACCCTAAATGCTACCAAACGCATGTGTATGTTGACCGGACGAGCAGTTTTAGGATAGTCAAAAATGCTTTCTGAAGTTTAATAAAACTTAAAAAGTTTCTAATAATCATATGAAAATTTAATTGATTCTGTTTTTTTGTAATAATAATATCATCACACTCAGAGCCCCTAACTAGGAAGAACCTGTATCTAGGGTATCCGAAACACACACAGAGATGAACATTACACCCAGACCGGAAACTAACATCGATATTCATTATATTAATATTGGCTGCGCCCGGGAATCGAACCCAGGTGCACACGCTTACTCAGTCCACATCACTGCCAACTGAGCCACGGAGCAGTCAACACTTATATATTTATACTAGAGGCTGCCCCGCGGTTTTTCCCGCGCAGATTTCTCATAAACACAAAAGTCCCGTGTTTTCCCGTTCCCGTGGGAATTTCGGGAAATCCCTTCTTAGTGCTCACCTACACTCCCCAAGGAACCCACGTGGCAATTTACAGCTTTCTACGCCCAGTAGTTTCGGATCTGCGTTGTCTGTCAGTCAGTCAGTCAGTCAGTAACGGAAGAGTTTTATATATATTGATAAAAGTTTGGAAATCGTACTCCTGTATGGGATGCGAGACGTGGGAACGCACTAACCGTTTTCCGTTTCGGCCCTTTGCTCCCTAGCCGAGATTGGGCACAAAGTTACCTATGATTATTAAAAAAACCTCTGAGTGCTGAATGACTTCCTATCTTGAATTATTATTTTTTCGAATTTGACACACTTTGTCTAATTGTTAGTAGTTAGTTTTTTTTATTATTAGAGTTAGATAAGTTTAGTTAGTTTCAATTAGTAGAGTTAGTTAAACCCATTTAGCAAGGGACTCTAAAAACTAAGTAATTGTTGAGCATTATTTAAAACAATAGTGACGCAATTACTGATACCTATTACGGGACAATAATCGAATTGAGATAGAATCGATTCGGTGTAACTCGCTCGGTTAGAATGGGAGAAAAGGCAAAAAATTAAAAAAAGGGTTTATGGTTCTTTCATCTTTGTTGACTAATTTTAGAAATCAGTTATTCTGCTTTAATTTCTAATTATTCATTCAATTCCATAAACATAACAATTCGTAAAGTAGGTGTTTTTCTGCAATGGTTAATTAAAACGCTAGTAGTGCAGCAATTAAGGTTCTATCATGTTATTTGGTTACATACAAGACTGATACTCATATCTTTATTTTAGGCGGTAAAGGTAAGACCGTATCTTCCAAATAATATAGATTTTTAATACAGGCCAAAGGCCGCTTTTTTTAAAACGGGGCTATGTGGGGTTCGCACCTACTAAAACTCCCTGGTGGCCGATTCGGTGATATTTGGGAAGGACCCCGGGAATCAATATATATAAAACTCTTCCGTTACTGACTGACTGACTGACTGACTGACAGACAACGCAGAGCCGAAACTACTGGGCGTAGCGGGCTGAAATTTTGCATGTAGGTTCCTTAGGGAGTGTAGGTGAGCACTAAGAAGGGATTTCCCGAAATTCCCACGGGAACGGGAAAAACCGGGAATTTTGTGTTTATGAGAAATCTGCGCGGGAAAAACCGCGGGGCAGCCTCTAGTTATTTATAATCTGTGTTCGGTATAGGCCATAGTCTCCCTGACTATACGCATCGATATTTCTTTCAGCTCCTTATTGGACGGGTCAGTTGGTTTATTACGATTGTTTTAATCAAAGATTTGCATACGCATCTCGCTTCTGATAGCATGCTTTATGAGTGCACCAACAAAATACTCAATGTTCTCTTTGTTTATAATCTTCTTATATATAAAATTCTCGTGTCACAATGTTCGTTCCCGTACTCCTCCGAAACGGCTTCACCGATTCTCATGAAATTTTGTGAGTATATTGAGTAGGTCTGAGAATCAGAGAACATCTATTTTTCATACCCCTTAAAAATTATTTTGCAACAATGTTTGCCGGGTCATCTATTTTTTTATAGTAATTAATATTTTAACTCACTTCATGGAGACTTATGTCCAGCAGTGGACGTCTTTCGGCTGAGATGATGATGACGAAATCTAGGCTCTTTCTAATCTAAGACTAAAAAAACGTATGGCGTTACAGCTTGGCAACGGTTTCTTAAAACGGAACCATTTTTATTTTAAGTTGGAAAACCTAAAAAAAATAACTTCTTGTAATGAAACAGATCATGCTTTTATTGATTTTGAATAACTTGGGGCTAGGTGATGGAGAAAATTAAAAAAGATTTCTAACTCCACATACAAAGAGGCGCCCCATTTATTTTCTAGATCAAGTGTCAAGCTGTAGATACCTATTTTATAGTTTAATAAAGTAAATTAATTACAAACCAAACTAATAGAAAACTCGGAAAAATTACTTGCGAAGGAGGGTTGAAAATCTCTATCTACTATCCCTTTCACACATGCATCTTTCCTTATCGCACCGTCAATCTTTCGGAACGTGACTAGGGTACTATAGTTCATCCCAACTTTATTACAGTTTTCCATGAAAAATTACCTGGTTTCTTACGGTAAATTAGTAACTTAAAATATCTAAGTACTTATTCTTTTTATGGCTATACTATAACTTACTTTATAAAATACCACTTTGTTTTACGGAAACAAGAAAATTGACAAAATGCCATTTATAGGCGAGGTTTCTTCCAGGTAGGTAACCTGTTTACAACTCCAAGATCAATATTTCTTTTCTGGGTGTGTTTGTAAACTTTATCCCTGTTACCACAAAAAGTTAAACCGGTCTTAATCGCCAATTAGTATGACATATAAATGATTTAAACCAGGTTTAACTGTTTTTGTGGTAAGCTAATGTGTTTTGGGCACCCTAGATTTTAGATACAGGTTCTACCTTAGTTAGGGGCTCTGATCTTGATACATTTTGCGTTATGCTATTTAAAAAAATGGGTCAAGTCTTTCTTCCGTATTGTTGTTTTAATTTGAGGATGTCCAAAAAGCTCTGATATAATTTAATTTGGTGAGGATAAACGAATTGCGAGGTACTTTGGTGTTTTTCCATTTATTTCGGTCCAGTGTCTTAAGCCGCGGATTAGGGATGGGACTGCCTTTCGAATATTAATTAGGTAGATCTAGTAATATATATTTTTCATATTTTTGAAGGGAGTTGTATAAATTATATTATGGTTATTATTTTATAAAAATTACTTCAAATATGTGCTGTATGTATTTGTATGTATAAGTGCGCATGTGTGCTATGTATTATCTTCAGTGAAATGTTGATATCACTCGTCAAGGTATTGCTAGGTACTGTAAGGATTTTTTTGTAAATTTAACATCAATTTAACGTACTCAGTATCAAAGCAAATAAATAAATTGAATTGAATTGAAATTGAAAAGGTACGGGTTAGTATTTTTTTATGTTTTATGTTAAAATTAATAAAGCTTCTTTGTCATTAGTTTAACATTTATCGGCAATTTTAATGACATATCACCAATAGATCTGCAATTTTTTCTGTGCTGTCAAAATATGAGACATTTCTTCGATTCGTTTTCTTAAATATATAATCAAGTTCGGATCGGTATCCCGATCATGTCCAAATTACATATCGGACGCAGCATAATTGTGATTGGATATTGTCTCCTTTTTTTTTCAATACTAACCCTTTTTTCACTCGGGTTCTGTTTCATCCGTGAGAACATCCGATCGGATATCGAAATTACCATTTTTAGAGAGATTGGATTATCGTGTGGCTCCTTATTTAAAGAAAGATGTGTTCGGCAATGGGAACTCTTAATTAAGTTGGGTTGTTTTAGGCTTAGTTCGCTTTTCCTTTTAAAGTCGGTCTGTAATCATTATTTTAAGCTTTATTCTGTTCTATGGGTTTATCTATACCAATATTATAAAGAGGAAAGATTTGTTTGTTTGTTTGTTTGTTTGTAACGAATAGGCTCCGGAAATACTGAACCGATTTGAAAAATTATTTCACTGGTAGGAAGCTACACTATCCCCGAGTGTCATAGGCTATCTAAGATTTTCAATAATTAGGGATCCTTACTTAAACTCGAATAAAGTAGCCCAAGGTGCATTTTTTTTCCATTGTTTAAATATTTTGACAAGTGGTTTGTTGTTGTTGTTTGTTTATTTATTCGCCCATTCTGGGGAGTCTGAGGAACAAAGTCTATAGAGCCAAGTCTTTAGTAGTATCTTTTAATCTATGGCGTAACGAAGTTAGCCGGGAAAGCTCGTGTAATATACTTTTACTAATTATATTATTACCTGCAAACATATAGAAACGATTTGAAAATGGCTGCCGTTGTGGGCTATCTCTCTTCTTAACTTTTTCATCATAAAGTTAAAGTTAAAAAAACACTTTATTGCACAAAAAAAAAGATATAAAAGAACATTATACAATTAATGGTACACATATGTAATTAAATTTACATGCAATGGGCGGACTAATATACGCGAGATAGCATGCGTTCGGCCGCCATTTTCAAATCGTGTCTTTATCTGCGCGGCTTATACATAAACCTATTAAAGTATTTGTCTATGTAAGCGGCATCGCTCTCTCTCTCAACTCCATGAACTCAATGCATGTCATGCCATGCATCGAAAAAGAGCACATGCGCGTGTACTCAACTAAATTAATTCAAATAAATTGTTAAAATTAATTAATTAAATACTTTTAAAGGAGGCACTTTTTCTTTTGCTATGTAGGTAACTTATTTAGTTATTTTTCTTTGTTTTCTTTGACGTACAACTCCAATATTGAGTATCGTCGTTTTCGCCGTTATTGGGTGGACATAACATCAAGTGTATGCCCAGCCATTACCTGGGGTCCACATACTTTTGGGTTCTAATCTGGATTCGGGGGCAGGATAACACGGTTCGTGCTGTGCAATTTCTCGTGCGATTATGAGATTAGGGGTATTTTGATTTACATGTGTGTGTGTGTGTGTGTGTGTGTATGTTATTTTTATGCGAATGTGACCAACTTACCGGCTGTTGACGGATGCGGCGTTTGTGACGCCATCGACCGATGGCTTTCTGGAAAAAATAAATAACACTGAGCATCATTGGTTGTAAAGGGTTTCAGAGCTGAGTGAGGTGTTAAGAAAGAAAATATCCATTCTGGTCCTGCTTTGACTCAAGAGCAGAATGGATATCTGGTTTTAAAATTTGAAATTATATTTCTTTGCCGTGTGGTGGCGGTGAGGATGGCGGCATAGAATTCTACCACCCCATTTCCTCCCGTCGTGGGTGTCGTAAAAGGCGACTAAGAGCATTTCCGAAGGAGAGGCAGCAGCGTCCTTCATTAAAAAATTTAAACCATCATACTGCGATCGCCAACCCGCCTGCCAAGCGTGGTAGGTACAAGGTTTGTCCTTGTGGTGATCTTTGGGGAGGTCTGTGTCTAGCAGTGGACGTCTTATAGGTTGCAATGTTAAATAATTATGATTGAAAAAAACTTCTCGTTTTATTTGTTGATAACAATTGGTCAGCTTATAAAACTACAAAAACTTTGCAAGAGAGAAAGAGAATTTTAAGGGATAGCAATTGAAAAATAGCGTGAGAAAGAAAACTGAAAGGAAGGCAGGAAGTTTTTGACATAGGTGTCCTTTGGCTTTTAGCGATAAGGCCACTCATAGCCTTTTTCCCACCTATTTGAAATTTTACTGTTTGTTAAGATAATAATAATAATAATTAGCTCCTAACTAGGAAGAACCTGTATATTGGGTGTTCGAAACATAATCATACAGAGACAAACATTACATCCAGACCGATAACAAACATCGATATTCATCATAACAAATGTTCGCGAACCCAGGTGCACCCTGCGTCTCAGTCCAGGTCACTGCCAACTGAGCTACATAGCAGATGAAGAGTTACCCGTTTGTTAAGATGTTTTATATTTTCAAATTAAAGCGTTTTTTTTTTCTTATCTTATTTAGCCAAGGTACTTACATCCAGTAAGGATCAGCAAGACTGGTCGGAGGTCCATACCCCGGCAGTGGATACGGATGAACTAGATTCATCATCTGCATTGCGTACATCATGACATCTCACACACATACAGTCAAAAATCTACATGTAGATTAAAGAAAAACGGCTGAAAATAAGTCAAGTTTTAAGGAACTGCTGGTGTTTCTGTTTTTCAAGTTTTGTTTTCTAAGGCCCGTAATAACTTCTAACTCGGTTTAAACTGTGTTGGTGGTTAAGGCTGCTGTTGTCACTTTTTGTTTGTATAAGAAAGAAAGTGACAGATGCAGTTAAAACTACTGATGCAGTTCTATCAGAGTGAAGTATTACAGGCAAAAGAGATTCTTAAATTGAATAAAGTAATGTCTTTCTTCATCGGGCTACAAAGATGTCTACGCTAAAAAGTTAATTATTTTTGTTTAAAATTCTAATGGATTGGGTATGGATGTATTTTTTAACAAAAATTCTAGTTTTCATGCATAAAATCAAAAGCTGTCCTCTTTATTTTTCCACTAATAATCTGTTCAATTTCCATCACAAGTAGGTTAGTTACTTCCAATTTTACCTGCACAATAAAGAATTAGTTGACGCTATCAATCCGCTAAGCTTTTAACTAGGTAAGGAAGAAATGAGCCGACTAATGCCGGTAGGTTTTTAAAAGTTTTTACTTTACTTTTTGACCGCGACAAAATAGTCGAAAGGCCGACAAAGTGACAACAATGACAGTCGCAGCCGTTACTAATGTCAACATCAGTCGGAGAAAAGTAACTAGATTTTTTTATACGGTTCTTAAAACAGATTTGGTCGCTAGAACTAACTCTAAGTAAGTATATTTAGGGCCGCATCTAAATAATATAGAAGCTGAATTTTAAATTTGTACTAAGAAAATAAAGCTATAGTATAAAAAAAAAACCCTAAAATGCAGTCCAAACAGATTGCATGATTCGATTGGACTTTTTGCTTCCATTGGTGCGATTCGTTTGGACTGTGTGTGATCCGTTTTTTGCGATCATATTGGACGGACCCACTTCATTTCAATTTTATTTGATTTTCACACGTGTTATGCAATGTTTTATGTACTTACGAACTTTATAGGAACTTTTTTTATAGTTTTGCTAGGTACTTCCCGCCAGAGCCGCTAGAACGGTTTATATGAGATTATATAAAGACACTTCGTTTGGGTTTCTGGTTTCCATACTAAAATGCGAACGACTTTTCTGGACCCAAGTAGGGTGGGCCAGCTATACTTCAACATTTTGTTCATAGAAGCAAGTATCACTTAGTTTAACTAGAGAAATAAATTAAAAAAACCCGGAAACCTGCCAGCATGAGATCGTTGCGTTTTTCTAGTTCTTAATTTGAAGATCCGTGACAATCGGCATCGGTCATAAGATCAACAAGTTTTTTTAGAGCCCCATACTTGATACTGGCAGGTTGATTTGTAAAATTCCCTATTCTTGGAAGCAAAAGGGTTGGACGGACTTGATACTTGCAAGAATTAAATAGAATGTAATGGCATCATATTGAAACCATATTTTTAGGAGTTGTATTAGTTGATATTAGTGTTGTTCGTTACATGAAAAGTAAAAAAGGTTTTTTATCAGAAAACCCATCATAAATTTTATTTATGACGTTAAAAATATCAAAGTATATATATATATTATTGAAAATATAGAATCCTACAAATTAAAATAAATTATTAAGTAATTATAACTAAAAAAAATAACTACGTTGAATACCATTGCATTGGCTGTCAAAATGAGTTTTAAGTATCAAAACTGTTTACCGCACAGTATTGGAATGAAATCAAACAATCGAATCACAAATCGATCCAGTAATAGTCGCCGAATCGATTCGGAATTACTTCCCTAGTGCCGCGGCCGCATCAAAGAGACCGCCCGTCACGTTACGGCTACCTAAACTTAAAGTTTTATACTATTTGGTGCAGCAATTTCAGAAATGGATCTGGGAGTAAAATTCCTTTTGTTTACAAACTAAATGTTTCTCTTTATTCGTCGCCCATTGGATAATAGAAATTGGAGGAAATCATTTTAAAATCTTATGATTTTTTTATTTTGATGAAATATAAGTTTTAAAGAGTACCTTGTAAGAGCGCTTGTGTAAAACCTGCCAATCAGGACCTGAGATGTCAAGGAATCACAGAATGTCTCTTTAATAAATTTAATCAATTAAAAGCAACTTTTGCAATTACACAAAGGCCTCGGACCCCAACGGCTAAATTTCACCAACCCGCTCAAACAATACAAAAACTTATTTAGCCAATCAACACGTCAATTGTAACATCTTCATTAACTGAAACGGAAAAATTCGTCAAAAAAATTTAGAGAACTCCCACAATGGTAACTTCTGGGAAGAATTCCCAAACTGGAGAAAGGAATTTTCTTTAAACCGAAAATTAAGCAGCGATTAGTTTTGTTTTTTTAATTGTTTGTGTTACATGGTGGCTTTTCTAATAAACTTTACATTTGTAGGTATAGACTTCGACTTGACCGACCGATTAGTACGTGTCCCGTGCCAATACGTAAAAAAATATTGTATTGTGTAGTTAGGTACCATTAATTAAGGTACAATATTTTTTAACATTTCAATAAGTAATAAAATAAACCTATATACCCTTATAATGATTCAAATCTCATGAATTAGGTATACCTTTGATATTTTTCTCTCTTATTTCACGAAGAAAATATTTTGCTACGTATTACACGCACGGATCAATGCTGTTAATTTGAAATTAATAAACTCAATCGACTGAAATGACTCTATTTGCAAACTTATAGTAATCCCTAAACAACACCAACATAAACAGCCAGTACTTCCAAACCTTCGCTAAAAAATATCCATTCAACTATCAAAATTCTTCCGTTAAATTTCAAACGTCCTTCAACTTCCGGCAATAAAAAACAAAAGTTTGAATCGAATATAGAACGTCAACTTTTTCCCGCACGATTTCGGCAAGGCTTGTGCCTCCAGCGACGCGTCACGTGTTTGTGTCACGCTCACGCGGTGCATTGGGAAAATTCGCGCGACCCTTGTGTGCACCCCAAGTGGTTATGGGAATGTGGGATAGTAAGTACAGTGAGGATTTGTTAGAAACGCGCAGTTTAGGGCAAAAGGACGTTTAATTAAGAGCTTTTCTTGGATTTTTTTTTAATATGTTTTGATCTGCAATTCGACTTTTAATAACAAATTATCATTTCATTATAATTTTAATTTTTTTTTGCGAATTACTTACAGCACGCTTAAAATAATTGTATTATTAATAAAAGAATCCTCTTAAACTATTATAAAGAAAAAAAAACTTATAAACTTTCATTGATTGAAGGAATTGCTGAGAAAATGGTTACAATAATTAATTTGGAAATCATAACAGTCGACTACTAAAGTCGTACCACAGGCAGTTCAAACACGATACAGTTATCATAATGCCATCAGTGGAACAATTGCTATCACTGATCACTCATTAATGAGTTAACTTCCACAACCGCGCGACTTTTAACTTTTGGTGCCAAAGTTAGATGTCGAGTTCGCTTGTTTGATTCGAATCGCTTTTTGATTGTTTCTGACCTCAGGGCATCGACTGACAGATGTAGTCATACTTTTTGTATACAAAACTTGAGTATTTCAGAAGCTCTAAGAAGGCAACATTTGGTGGAGTCTTTTTCATCTGGAGTCTAGAGCAAAAATTCAAATAAAATAAAACACGCTAGTGAGTACAATATGAGTTTCTCTTCATGCGGCCTTATAACGGTAGCTGATTATTCGATACAAGCATCAATATCAATACATAGTATAAAACAAAGTCTCTTCCCGCGTCTGTATCTATGTATGCCTTTATCTTTAAAATTATCCCATGGATTATGATGCGGTATTTTTCATAGATAGAGTGATTGAATAGGAAGGTTTATATGTATAATATATGCACAACATAGTAATAGGTAAGGCAGTACAAAGTGCCCCAGGTCGACTAGTCTTGAAATAAAACAAGTGATATTTACAAACTTAAAAACAAGGAAAAATACTAAAGCTTCTTACAGTTATTCTAACCTAAGGAAACAAAGCCACAATTGTCACAATACACGAATATTTCCCCCCAATAACGGGGTAATATGACAGGGCAGTGGCAACGTGAATAAGAGATCAGCTTGGGGTCGTGTGCGTCAATTATTTATCCAAGACATTATGCGACTTACTCTGAGTAAAAAATTAGGGGAAAAGAATCTGGAAATACATACAAGAGATGCATATAGACCAAGGTCCGTAGTATTTTTTTAAAGCACTGTTAAGGGCAGATAATGGCAGATAATGTAAATTTTTGATTGCCGATAACGAAAAATAATATCGACCTATCATTCATTTGAATGTACTCGTGTTAACCATAAAACTAATTTTCGAGTCTGTCTAGGTAGGTATTTTAATCTTGTATTTTATCAATATTAAATTACTGTGATCGCCGAAAAGATACGTCAAAGTTGTTGTAAATTTATTTTAATTAACTTAATTCAACACAATATCTACTGGAACCATAATCCAAGAAATTAATTATAATGGCATGATTTTAAAATTATAAAGATACCAACTAGAAATAAGGTTTAGTCTGAATACGGATACCTTAAACATGAAATAAGTCTAATTTTAACAAGAATTCTATAGAGTTACCCTGTTATTCATAAAAAGTTAAAGAGTATTTTAGTTATTTGACGTATGTCAATTTAGACTGGATGTCACGTATTTACCATACAACAAACCAGAGAAGTAGACCTCCAGTAACGCTACTTAAAATCTACTGTAACTTTATGAATAATACGGTTAGTCTCTAAAGCCCCTGATAAATCCAGAATTTATTTATCTAAAAACAGTAATCTCGTACCCTTGCCGATGTAAAAACGTTATTTTACAAAATTAATATAAGACCATAAAGTCGGGAGTGGGTATCGGACATCTATTGGCCCACGGTACTGTTTATCATAATAATAAGCATAAAGCGTCCGATGGAAGATAGGTTTATATTATGCCAACATTAAGATTAGTTTGATTTTGAAAATTATGTAAAAAAATAAGATTAAACTAGTAAATAAATTTTACTATACTTTAAGTTTGGGATATGCTACGAAAAATATGAAAGTGTGTATGGAAGACGAAAAAAAAGCATTGTTATCTAAATGGTTGCTTAGTCCTGTAGATAATCCTGTAAAAATGATACGGCTAGTTTTCCTAGTAACATACATAATATTAGAAATAAATGAACTAGTCCATTGTTTTTACAAGATTATCTACATGATGCACCTATTTATCTAATATCAATTAAAAAAAATCGCCTCCCATTTTCACATTTATGTTTTTCATGGAATATCCTTTTAGGCCCGCAATATTGAACTTGGTTTAAAATGCTTCAGTAGTTTATACTGCATTCATCACTTTCTTTCTCACATAGACAAAAAGTGACAACAGCAGCCTAAACCACCATTTAAAAAACCGAGTTGGATATAACAGGTCTTACTCTAGCACACACATATCACATTTCTTTTTTTTTCTTCATCATAATAGTATCAGATAAATACCATCTTCATCTCACCGTCATCATAGTCGTGTTTTTTAAAAGACAAAGCTATTCCCCGCCAATCACTCAAAACCCCCGAACAAAAGTCAGGGGTGGTACACCGGCAATTCCGCAGGTTTACGCGCGCCGTGGGAGAGCGACCTCGTAAAGCCAGGGGGACCTAATGAGGATTTATTGAAGGACACACTGAGTACAGGACTACGTAACTTCCGTACGTGATTTTTGGTAAATGAGGAATGAAATAAGTTTTTTTTTTCTTTTGGCACTTTTTATGTTGTAGATGAAGGTTGTACGTAGATCTTGTAATTAGGCATAATTTTGTAATAATGTCCTATTAAGGGCAACGAAAGTTGTCATAATTATCAACTTAGCGTAGGCTTTGACCATTTTGTATAAGAAAGGAGTAGTAGTAAATTTTAATTATTATTTTATTATATATATTTACTTACCGAAAATTTGTTGTTAAAATTTATGATAAATTAAAAACTGTAATTTTTTTTTTTTTATATTATATAAATTTTCTTAAATTTCCACACGTCGTCGAATCTTCATTCTCCAAGTAAAATATATCATGAAAGGTTACAGAGCCCTGACATCCAAAGTTTACGCACTTCCAGGCTTCTACGCCGGAGTGTATATACTCAGCAAATGTTGCATCATGATACTTGGCTTTATTCTTTACATTTCTTTGTTCTAAATAATTGATAGGTAGAGAAAGAAAAATAGGATCCCCAGACTTACAAGTGCGCTACAAAAATCGTTTTTAGGTATAGCGGTTTGTTTACGCAAAGATGACCTTTAAGAAAATTAGCTCATGTAGATTCCTAAGTGAACAAATATGAAAACATAATAATTGAACAAAATAAAAAGAAAATAATCATCTGCTCTATATTAACTGTAGACTAAAATTACAAAGCTAAGTAAACTAAAACACTAACTTCAGTTTAATGTTAACTAACTTAGATACTTAGCTGCTGGCTCGTAAAGACTTACCGTCTTATTCATAAAGATACAGTAGATTTTAAGTAGCGTTACTGGAGGTCTACTTCTCTGGTTTGTTGTATGGTAAATACGTGACATCCAGTCTAAATTGACATACGTCAAAAATATAAAATGCTCTTTAACTTTTTATGAATAAGAGGGTATCATTTTAGTGAACAACTTAAGTTGTACTTAGGGTGGTATGATAGTCATACAAAATTAATAACCACATAAAGAAATGAGATTTTTTTTGTAAGAGTTTCTTAATTTTCATCTAATTTGTTTAGTCTAGAATACTCTGTTAATAATTACAAATTAGTATCAGTATTGGCGTTACAATAAATACCTAAAAATCTTCTTACCTTGTTAGCATTATAACATATAGCGAGGGCCTTTGGTAGTACTTCGTCCTTACACTGTAAGAAGGTTACATTGTTTTTTTCTGTTCTGTAGTTATTAAAATAAAATGAGGATAGGTTGTTACTTTACTTTTTGTGTTTGTTATGAGCATTTTTGTATTTATATTAATATAATTAATGATTTATTTTATTTTTAACAACGATATTATGCCTTGATATCTCATTTAGATTTTTCATACCTATTATTTACCTTATTTCAACACACAAAAATGTTTTAACTAAGTGTGCAGTAGGTATAATTAATCAACAATGAAAACTCGTCGATAGATCGTATATAACAATATTACATTATTTATTTTGTATGGCCCACATCCTTAAAAAGTTGGACATAAGCATCGAGTTAAGTGTTAAGTTAAGAAGCCTCAGGCAAATGGGATCTCATCAAAATGTATTTAGCCACCCATGTTTTTTGCATTTATTATTTCATAAACTACGTACTAGTACCGCCCGAGGGGTTTACTTTGAGAAAATAAATAAAAACAAACTTAATTAAATAATATCGTCAACTTTAAAAGGGCCAGACATGTTTGCGAATTTTTTGTTCAAGCTTTAAGCTTATAACTCTAGCTTGTTTAATAGTGTACCTTTACACGAAGTGCATTTATTTGTATTATTTTCTCTTACAAAATGCCATGGCTACTTTTGGTCTTCGTCATCATTTTTTCAGCCGAAAGTCGTCCACTGCTGGACATAGGCATCCCCACAAATTTTAATCGCCACAACGACCGGTGTCAAATAGTTATTTAGTTTTACATTATGTATTTTTAGTTATAAGGTATTTATGATATGGGCCTCTGTTTATGTTATTTAACATCTACAAAATGTAAATATTGCCTGAATTAAATAAATATTATTATTATTATTAGCGACCCTTATCAAGTGTTCTCCCGCTGTGTACTTTTGGTAGTTAAATAGCTAGGTATTGGCTTGGTAGTTAGTAGCTTTTGACTGCCTCCGTGGTGCAGTTGGTAATGATGCGGTCTGCGAAGCGGGAGCACCGGTTTCGATTCTTGGCGGGGCGAAAATTGTAATGAATAATATTACTGCTCTAGCACAAAAAGAGTAAGACGGTATAAATCAATAGAACTAAGTTTAGATCGCGAATTCGTCATAAAATCCGGGTGTATTTGTTGGTCTTTCTTTGAGTTTCGGGCACCCTAGATACAATATTTACCTATTTAAAGGACTTAGATGTATTCATTCATTTATCTTAAAAATTTGATAACAAACCGTAGTCTCCGTAACTTTTCGTCAGCAACTCAGATCGTTGCCCCGCTCGTGAGCTCCCTCTGACGGACGCTGCGCGGGCGCAGGTTCCGACCCTACACTTTGCATTTCAAATGCGCAAGCATTGTATGCACATTTTTACCGACTTATTACTTTCTAGCCTGGATAAGTACGGTAGGGAAAATAGGCGCACTTTATAATTATATTTCTTAGCTAAATAAGTTATAGTATAAATAATTAACCACCTAATAATGGAAACTAGTAAAATCACTAAAAGTGTCAAAATACATAAAAATTCTCTCAACTCGCCAATCTCGAAAGAAAATTATTTCCTTCTAATACAAATATTGTAAATAAAAAATTTTATTACCTATGTGATGCACTCTAGGTTATCTTGCTTAGAATTTTAGAGGGCACTGTTGTTTTCAGGATAAAGACCTTATGAATATGGTGCTAAAAGTGGCCACTTTAGGCAACCACAGATAGGTATAACTCCACTTGCTGTCAAATTTATAACTGTTAAAATTTACAAAAGTAAAGTGTTTCTCACTCTGACTGCTTGAAAAGTTTCACTTTACAAAGATAACTTCGTAAAAAAGATTTTTGTTTTTTTAACAGGAATTTAAACGCTATCCCTACTTGCTTAAGAATAACGAACCAAGCTAGCAGTCGGATGGAGACGAGGTGAAGTGTATTTTAGTTTAAATTGTGACTGATGCACCCGTTAGGCCGGTGCAAGGTGTATTGTTTACTTTATTGACCCGTCTTGGCTACTGACTACTTACTTTAGTTTTATGCGTTCCTGGTACTTTTTTCTAGAAATAGTTTGATTTATATGCCTATTTCAATTACCTAACTTCTTTAATTACCTAACTTCTTTAAAGTCGTCATATATCTTAGTGCTAATAATCAAAAATGACATTTCATGCAAATGATTAGCATTCCTGACAGAAAATTCTTTAAACAAAGTAATTTATACAATCTCATTATAAATTAAAATTAAAAATACATCTAAGTATATTATTTTCTCATAGTAAATTTCGGATAGCGTACAAATTATAAAGTTAAGAGAGATATACTGTCTAAAATCTTATTTTGTATTATTTTATAAGCTAAACTGTTAAATTCTAATCAATTAGTTTGCGTTAAACTTAAAAAAATACATATAGAAAAATTCAAAGTTTCTCACAAACTTTCGCATTTTTTATATGTATAGTATTAAGATTATATTGAAACAAAAAGAATCAAAAAGCATTTTCCCAAACATTATAAAGAAGATATAGAACAGGTTGACGATTCCAAGAATCGGAACAACAAACAAGTGTGTTTTCTCCTGCAATATTTTGTTTTGTCACAGTGTCGTAACTGTCCGTCTGTCCATCTGTCATTAACACGGAAACAAAAATGTTACACGTTATATTTACGAGTGTTTAAACAGGGGCTGCTTCGCATTATGGACTTTGCATTTAACACTAACCATGAAAGATTGTTAACTACTGTTTTTATTTGCGTATTTGCTTAGCCATTTCATTAAAATTTATTTGAACTAGAGCTGTGACGAAAAATATTAGTTTATCATAAGTAAGGAATCTATTTAATGGTTCATTCAATATCAGTTGTAAGATTTAATGTGCTGTCTCCTTTTTAATACCGTACCAACCACCCTCATATAATATGGAAAAATAAACAACTGGTAATACTTATACTAAAAGATAAATAAAAATGAAAGTAACAGTATATTAGTACGTTAGATGAAAAAAGTTACATTATAGCATTACGGGAAAATTCTACGTTGCGTGCGTAACAATATATTTTCCCCTTATAGTATCGTAAACTTTATGAAAACAATAAAGTTATAATTAAAACGTTTGGAAACCTTTTTTGTAATACCTTTTTAATAGGTCTTGTAACCTATTTTCAGCCTATAACTGAATAGAATAACGTAACAAAATTTGTATGGAAAATCCGAATGCACAGTCCATAACGCGATCTCCGAAATCAGTCGGTCCATTGACCGCTCTAAGAACTGACTTACAGACAAAGGCATTTTGTACAAATGCTAATGCGACTTTATGTCCTCACTTTACATGCAGATTGAGCCTTCATCTGGTATGACATGGCTAGGGATGGAAGGACAAAGGACAACACTAAGGTTTATAATATTACTAAAGGCTGCCCCGCGGTTTCACTCGCGCAGACTTCCCATAAACACAAAAAAAAACCATTCCCATGGGAATTTCGGGAAATCCTTTCTTAGTACTCACCTAACCTCCCTAAGGAACCTACATGCAAAATGTCAGCCCGCTGCGTCCAGTAGTTTCGGCTCTGCGTTACCTGTCAGTCAGTCTGTCAGTAACGGAAGAGTTTTATATATATTGATTAGTTTTGAGTTAGTCCGTTTAACCTGTAAAATGTGACCTGGATTATACAATCTCTAGCTTTTTCCGCGACCTTGTTCGCGTGCAATAGTGACTTTTCCATATTTACTCACCGTTTAAACTTTCCCGAGACAAGTCGACAAACATTTCAAAACCAAAATAACCTTAATCATACAAACCGTTCTCGAGTTTCTGATTATACGAATGTGGTGCAGAAATCATACAAAAATGTTGAAAAACGGTGGTGTGGTGATTACGGTGGATTGATGGATTTGAAACTACGCAACAGAATAATGAATAGTTACTAACTCCGCTGATTTTAATCGTATTTTTTTATTTCTTCTAATAAGGTACTGATAAAGATAGATAGATAGATAGATAGATAGATAGATAGATAGACTCTTTATTACAATCAATCAACTCAAAATTTTACATTATTATTAAATTAAAACACTGATAAAAGTGTATGTTTGAATGTTCGGTTTCGTTCGAAATAAATTCCATACATTCAGTTCAAATTGGTCACGAATAGTCACGATTAATATTTAATTATTAAAATTGATAAAACTTCAATTGCATTGCACATCGTCCCAGTCTGCAAAAGAATTTATGGTTTACCAAATACATAGTACCAGTGCGTTTCAATTGCAAAATAAATAATTATTTTACGCGTTAAAATTACAGCATTGGCACTAACAATTCTCAATTTCTGACGTACAAATTGTAGGAAATCTACACATAATGCGAATTAATTCGAGACATTGCAACTTTAATAAAGTCGATAGCGAGAACCGTCGATAATTATCTTTTCAATAGAAACTCACATGTCAATTTGGTTTGGAATTTTTATACAGTGCGTGCAGGTGCAACCATAATAGCAGATAAGTATATAAGTTTTATATCATGACTAGCTGACCCGGCAAACTCCGTGTCGCCTTAGATTATAAGTTGACATGATTATTATTATACTACCTACCCACTAAAAACTTGGCTGTATGGACTTTGAGAATTTAAAAACGACGTCAAATCAATCTTTGACAGGAAAAAAGGATTGAACAGTAATGGAACATTTTGTATATGGAAAATGAAATAGTTGAAATATTTTCCTCACCATTTTTTCATATTTTTCCACCAGTTAAACCTTCCCTGGACTACTACGAACATTTCCAGACCAAAATCAGCTAAATCTGTCCGGCCGTTCTCGAGTTTTAGCGAGACTAACGAACCACGATTCATTTTTATATATATATACTAGTCGACCCGGCGAACTTCATACCGCCTAACCTATTACTATTTTGTGCATGTATTATACTTAGAAACCTTCCCCTTGAATCAATCTATCTATTAAAAAAACCGCATCAAAATCCGTTGCATAATTTTTAAGATTTAAGCATACATAGGGATAGACGTGGAAAGCGACTTTATTTTATACTATGTACTAGAGGCTGCCCCGCGGTTTTTCCTGCGCAGATTTCATAAAAACACAAAAATCCCGTTTTTTCCCGTTCCCGTGGGAATTTCGGGAAATCCTTTCTTAGTGCTCACCTACACTCCCCAAAGAACCCGCGTGCCGATTTTCAGCTTTCTACGCCCAGTAGTTTCGGCTCTGCGTTGTCTGTCAGTCAGTCAGTCAGTCAGTCAGTCAGTCAGTCAGTCAGTCAGTCAGTAACGGAAGAGTTTTATATATATTGATTGATAAGTAGATAAGAATATAACTCATCTATTACTGACTGATACGTATCATACCTATGTAGACGTAGAGATATAAATCCTTACGTATTATTTTTCTGTGGCTTAGTATGCGACTATTATTCGTGTGCACTAAGAAGTGCGGCTTACAATCGAGTAGAAATGATTGTTTCATTTGTAAATAGTCGTACCGCCTTACCTATGTGTGCATGTATTATACATATAAACCTTCCTCTAAAATCACTCTTTCAACTTTAAAAAAAACCGCATCATAATTCGTTGCATAGTTGTAAAGCTATAAGTATACATAATGTAAAGACGCGGGAAGCGAATATGTTTTATACTATATGTATTGATGTCTTGACAAATAACGTGCAGCATAAACTGCTCAATCAAGACTTTGAACACAAGGAAGCAAATATCCACGAAAACTGAAAAAAAGATGAAAGACTTATCATTCTTCTTAATTTTCTAGGGACTCTAAGATGGCTGACGTTTGATCGAATATTCATCGTTCTTATCGAGAGCAAAAATACAGTACCAAAAACGCTAAGTACATAATCTCACGCCTTTTATTCCCAGGAGGGTTAGGCAGAGGTACCAGCTCAAGAGCCGGACCCACATTTAGCCGAGTTTATGCTTTTATTACCAACGTGACAAGTGGCCAGCTTGTCGCCGCGGTTATAACGACCACTACTGCGGCCGGGACCAACGGCTTAACGTGCCTTCCGAAGCACGGAATCATCTTACTTTTCGGACAATCAGGTGATTCAAGCCTGCAATGTCCTATCCAACCGAAAACAACCACAACGTGATTTTTGTGAGAAATCAATATGTGGTGTTTTCTGCGGGGATCGAACCCACAACCTTCCGTGCCCTAATCAAAGGCGCGACGCGCTACGCCACTGAGCTACGGAGGCGGCTAAAAACGCTAAGTATATTTTTATAATACGTTGAAATAAAGGAGTTCTTCTTTATTCGGCTTTAGCACCGGAGCAGTCCAGCATTAAGCAACCGCCACTTATACACAGTATTCCTGAAAATACTAACTAAGCAAATCCACCTGCCCTTAACCCTTCAATCGGTTTGACGGACACAATGCAAATGACCAGCCATTGTTGCGGCTAACGACGGTGGCCACGGACGGGTTAACGTTAACAGGTTGCTTGCTTTATAATAGGATGTGATGGGATGTGACCTTATTGATGGTAACTTTACCTTACGTTGAAAACAAGATTGTGTTCCAAATTCTTGACTTGAAGATTGCAGTAAGTAAAGTAAAGTAAAAAATGTTTTTTTCAATATAGGATACAAGATATCACTTATTGAAAGTCAATTAGACTAATGTTATTAATATTGATACCTTTTTTGGTAAATTATCCTAAACTGCTAGAGGCGAGGTAGTTCAGGGTGCCCACCAATTGGCTCAGGCAAACAAATGTTTGCCTTGCTGTACGACAATGGTCGCCTATGGAGACGCCCCCCAAACGAGCCCTCCTCTGTCAAATGATTCTACTCACTTTCGCAATGATCATTGCATCACATGATATGTGAATTGATTAATAGGCCTACTGGGCAGATCTCTGTCTACCCTAACTTCTATGAAACAGTGATGATGACCTTTCAATTTAATCATCATCATCAATACATAGTATAAAATAAAGTCGCTTCCCGCGTCTGTCCCTATGTATGCTTAAATCTTTATAACTATTCAATGGATTTTGATGCGGTTTTTTTTAATAGATGGAGTGATTCAAGAGGAAGGTTTATAAGAATAATACATGCACAATATAGTAATAGATTAGGCGGTACGAAGTTCGCTGGGTCGACTAGTTAATTATAATATGAATAATTGTGAGGGTTTTAGTTTTGGGGTTTCAAACCTTCTTCCGAAAAGTTCTCATATTAACATATTAAGAATTGAAATACGAACAGGCTTTTTTAACCGACTTCAAAAATGGAGGCTATCAGTTTGACCTGTATGTATGTTTGTATCTATGTATGTATGTTTGTTTGCGAGTATCTCGCGTTTGGCTGAACCGATCTTCATGCGGTTTTCAGATAAGTATTTGTTACATTCAGGAAAAGGTTTTAGTATACCTATTTAAGCGACTTCGAAAAAGAGGAAGTGCTCAGTTCATATATGTGTCAGTTTATTGAAGGCCAGTTCCTTTTTTTGTAAAAAAAGAAATTATTTATTGTTGATGTTTCATAAAAAATCTAATAATTCAGCATTATCTCAATTACACAGCATAAAATTTTACAACGACACAGTTATACACATTTGAAAATAATTCCTTCGATGCAGATGTATCGTCCTTTTTTACATAAACACACCAATTTGCTCGGCATAATAACACGTTGATCTTGCCTCTCTATCACACTCGCAGGATTAATTTACTATCCTTCTCTCTCATCTCAATCGATCTATAGTCCCTTGGATAATACTTAAGAGCCAATAATTATATTATTTTTCATATTATTACAGGTACATATGAAGTTAATTCACAACAATGGTGTAGTGTTGTCGATTTTGTATGTGCTGTAATTTTCCTGGCTTTGTCATTTTTATGATATTATTTTACAGCGTTATTCAGAATTTTGATTAAAGGTAATTATGTAAGGGCAAAGATATGCGAGAGCAATACCAAGAAAACGTCTTTTTGAAAATAACGTATCTGTGGTTTTACTAAAAGTTGACACTTTTATTAATTAAATTCATCAAACCTTTCATTTCCAGATATTTCATGGCACACGTGTACATAGAAAAGAAAAATTTACTGCATCGTGCATGAAATTGTTACAGCAGAGAAAGATTTTATTAGGACTGTATATAGTACAGTGGCGGACGAGATCGGCGTCACACTTCCGGTTTTTCTGTATTGCAAAATAGCTCTTGTTCTTTAGTAATACAGTCTAGGGCTGACGAAACCATAGACAAATCTGTTACGGTCTCCTAGTCCGTGACTGTACCACACCACAGGCTATATAATATGATTTTTTTAAATAAAGGTATATATATTATTCTTACCTTCAGTATGCGTACAGTATATTTACGTTTCATCAGAATATTGTTTTTAAGAAATAAAGAGTTTTAAACCATATGTGTACACTATTCCCGTGTTTTTCCCTGCATAGTACGGAAATATCTTAGATTCCCACCTTATCAAAGTCTCCCAAATAAGGCAGGACGGTGTGTGGTCGCATCATTTTGTTTCTTTTTTTTTTGCAATAGATCTCGTAATCGCCAACTAGTCTGAGGTGATAAATCTTTTGAAGGATCTTTTATACGGCCCTGGTGATGTATAAAGGTGTTGATTGATTTGTTATTTATTCCATGCCATATAAGGTACACTATTGTACACAACGTTTATACAGAATTTATACTTCCACTAGAGGCTGCCCCGCGGTTTCATCCGCGCATATTTCTCATAAACACATAAATCTCGTTTTTTTCCTTCCAATGGGAGTTTCGGAAAATTATTCCTTAGTGATCCTCTACCACTCCTCAAGGAACCCACATGCTAAATTTCAGCCCGCTACGCCCAGTAGTTTCGGCTCTGCGTTGTCTGCCAGTCAGTCACTCAGTAACGGAAGAGTTTTATTTATATTAATGTAAAATGTATCTGCAAAAAAAAAAAAGTACGAGCAGTCCCGGCTTACTTCGTTACGCCATAGAATATAAGTTACTACTAAAGACTTGGCTCTATAGAATTTGTTATTTTGACTGCCCAGAATGGGCGAATAAAGAAACAAACAACAACAACAAACCACTTGTCAAAATATGTAAACAATGGAAAAAAAATGCACCTTGGGTTACTTTATTCGAGTTTAAGTAAGGATCCCTAATTATTTTGAAAATCTTATATAGCCTATGACACTCGGGAATAGTGTAGCTTCCTACAAGTGAAAGAATTTTTCAAATCTGTTCAGTATTTCCGGAGCCTATTCGTTACAAACAAACAAACAAATCTTTCCTCTTTCTAATATTGGTATAGATGAGCACGATGAAACAATATATTTCTTAAAACATTTTTATTTTTATTTACTTTTTTCAAATATGATCATACTTTAATATTTTTTTAATAATCCTTAAAGTAAACATATCAAAAGAAAGATCCAAACCAAGAAGAGATTGATATACCGGGTGCTTTATGAGACAAGAGGAAAGATTTGTTTGTTTGTTTGTAACGAATAGTCTCCGGAAATACTGAACCGATTTGAAAAATTATTTCTTTGGTAGGAAGCTACGCTATCTCCGAGTGACATATTAGTTTTTCAAAAAAAAATAGGGATCCTACTTCAACTCAAATAATGTAACCCAAGGTACAATATTTATTCCGATGTTTACATATTTTGACAAGTGGTTTGTTGTTGTTGTTTGTTTTTTTATTCGACCATTCTAAGCAGTCATAAGAACAAAGCCTATAGAGCCAATTCTTTAGTAGTATCCTATATTCTATGGCGTAACGAAGTTAGCCGGGAAAGCTCGTCTATAAAATAAACGTATCCACGGCTAATATTTTCATTTTCTAAACGTAACGAAACATGAAAAAAAATGCCTCGTTTGCTAACCTTGATCTATGTCAAAAAAACATCAATGTTGCCTAACATCGATGTTTTGGGTTCGATGATCATCGAACATCGATGTTGAGCTATCGATAACATCGATGTTTTTTCAATATTGAGCATTCCGAAGCTAGAGATGCAGGCACCGATGGTTTTACGTACCCTTTGAAACACGGAAGCGAGCGACGGTGGCAGACAACATTCATTGGCTGAAAAGACTCAATTAATGACATTTAGCTCTTTTCTCTTTATTTTGCCCTTTAATTAGAAATGTATACATTACTCACAGAATATAAAAGTGCATGCTTTCCATCGATTCATTTGCGTGAAGAAGAATAGGTTCTTAAATTCATGCATGTAATGGATAAATGTTTCTAGATTCTATTACTTTTGATTTTCCTATACAATTATAATGGGACTTGGTGTGCACTTCTTGAAAATAAAGTAAGAACTTAGAGGCCAGCAATGTAGTCTGCAGATCAATAGCTATGTATGTTTCAATAGAAATCTAAAATTCTTTTTTTCGTACCTATTTAAAACATGCCAAATAATTCAGTCTCTTAGTAAAAAGTACTAAAGATTCAGACAGTACAATATATATCAGGTGTCTATTTATATCGGAACCTGTTTCTGATCCGCGGACGAAACTGCATCCAACAGATAATTGCCGGATAACATAGTTGAGAACGAAAAATACAGGTTTTTGTTACTACGTACTAGAGTATTATAGCGTTGTTAAGTTATATTAATAACGAGCTTTCCCGGCTTACTTCGTTACGCCATAGAATATAAGATACTACCAAAGACTTAGCTCTATAGACTATGCTCTTTTGACTGCCCAGAATGCGCGAATAAAAAAACAAACAACAACAACAAACCACCTGTCAAAATATGTAAACAACGGAAAAAATATTGCACCTTGGGTTACATTATTTGTATTTAAGTAAGGATCCCTAATTTTTTTTTTAATCTAATATAGCCTATGACACTCGGGGATAGTGTAGCCTTCTACCAGTGAAAGAATTTTTCAAATTGGTTCAGTATTTCCGGAGCCTATTCGTTACAAACAAACAAACAAATCATTCCTCTTTATAATATTGGTATAGATAATGCATCACACTCAGAGCTCTCGACTAGGAAGAACTTGTATCTAAGGTGCCCGAAACATATACAGAGACGAACATTACACCCAGACCGGAAACAAACATCGATATTCATTATAACAATGTTCGCCCCGCCGGGAATGGAACTCAGGTGCACACGCTTCTCAGTCTACATCACTGCCAACTGAGCTACGGAGAAGTCGATAACATGCTGCTTACAGTACAACTTTGTAGGTATAACTTAATTTTTACATTATTAAGTTCATGATATCACAGTTTAATAACTATTGGTAGATATGATATGATAGGTCTGTCTCCGTCATTTGCTTTTAAATAAATTGTAAAAGTAAGTAAGATAAAATAATAGATTTTTTCCTAATTAAACAAAGCCTTAACATCACATAAATGCTTTTTCAGCTGTAATTAAAAAGTTATTCAACAAAAAATTAACACACAATGCAGTTTTAAATGAACCGAAGTCGATAAAGCCAATTTAGAGCGAATAAAATTCGACCATTAACGTATCGATTAAAAGTTATCGATACATCAAATGGTTACGTAGGATGTTCACAAAAAGATGCAATTTACACGATATTAATTACAAGGGTTATATCAATCATTATTAACGTCAAACTTGATGTAGGGGATGGTCTTTTAAAAAGAATTTAGTATAGGTACACCTGTCATATTAATTAACAGAAATAGTAAGTATACTTCACTACCTTCATATAGGTAGGTATCTCGAGTATCTAAGTACAGTGGCGGACAGGGACGGCGTAACACTTCCGGTTTTTCTGTATTGCAAATCTTGTATTGCAAATCTTGTATTGCAAAAAAGCTCTTGTTCTTTGGTAATACAGTCTAGGGTTAATGGTTTCGCCAACCATAGACAAATCTGTTACGGCCTCCTAGTCCGCCACTGTACTAAATTAATAGTTTTTTAGATATACATTTAACGAAATAAGTTTATTATACTATATACAGCCCAGCTTGCGGGCGCAGCTTAGTTCAAGAAACCCCTTGCTTTCTCAGCTTTTAACCAATATCGATTTAAAATAACTTCAGTCAGTAGGTACAGTCACGGACTAGGAGGCCGTTACAGATTTGTCTATGGTTTCGTCAGCCCTAGACTGTATAACCAAAGAACAGGAGCTATTTTGCAATACAGAAAAACCGGAAGTGTTACGCCGATCGTGTCCGCCACTGTACAAGTTTTTTTGGAAATTTTAGTTATTTTTTAATAATTCTTATTATTATATTATTATTATTATTATTGAATAAATCACAACGGAATTATTGTCGGATCCTGGTCGATGGATTATATTATACCTCTATATATTGCGTCTTTCCCGAGGAAACCAGTTGCACCAACCCAAGTGTTAATTTAAAACGGGTGTGTTTCATATTTTAAGATTGATGTCACAATTTAGCGAAGATACTGTTAATATTCACTTTAGATACGGCTTTTAAAAAGTGTTTTAAAGTTAAGGCAGAGTTAAAGTGGCGTGAAATTTTAAAATTACTTACTTAGATCACTTATTTTATTGCTTTCTGATGTAATCTGCCTCCGTAGTTCAGTTGGCAGTAATGTCGATTGCGGTGCGGGAGCATTGAAATCGATTCCCGGCGGGGGTAAACATTGTTATGATGTAAAGTTTAAAAATTAGTTTAAAAAGATGACATAAAGCATGTAACGTTGAACGGTTATTAAATTATTTATTGAATTATTGTTTTTAAGCCAGTACAAAACACATGGTTGCTACGTAAAAACAATTTAATCCACCTTTTTATTTATGGGTTAAAGAAAATTGTTTGAACCCCCAGCATATTGACCTTGAATACAAGAATTATCTAGCAAGGGGCTCTCAGTGTGCCGAGTTTTTTAATAATTATAACTAAAGGTTACGTAGTCGTAGTAAGTAAGATAGTTAAGTATCCTTAAAAAATGTTCACCTGAAAATTTACTAGCATATTATTATACATACGCTAATAAATTTGCAGTTTATATTTAAATGGAAAAATCGCTACCTATGTTATAATCGCTTAACTACTAGCTATTACGTTTGATATTATGGAATGATTAACACCTTTCAGATCCCGCCGTGAGTGGTACGTATCAATCAATCAATCGAACCCATCAGTTAAAGCAAGTACTATGCATATTACTTGAAGATGAAGAATCTAAGTATCCAAAATAATAGGGTTCAAAACAGGTTTCCAATTGGAAAATAATAATAGATATTAAGAGCCAGTTTACAGCGATGCTAGCGCCATTCTCGCAAAAAAAAACTTTTAAACTGACGCAAATATCAAAAATATGGCACAGTATGACACTAGATAATCTTGCTAAGTATTTTTTGAGCACAGTTTAGTCAGCGTTCTACTTTGTCTATGAGTTAAGTACCTAGTCCTAAGTAAAGAAAACAAAAATATCCACAGATTGTTGACAAAAGTGGCCACTTAGTTTAGTTTCAGAAATCCAGTTTCAGAATCAGTTTATCGTAAATTTACACGACCGATCGAACCCTTCCCAAAAATACCAAAAATTAAGCTCGATTTTCCGGATGAGATCATCTAGGTCGATTAATCTTAAACAGCTAGCCCTTAGGTCCAAAGTGTTCACAATAGACCCCCATTTAGATGTAACTACCTACTCCTATACAGGCGTGCTGAAATAATAAAGTATAATCGTGTTCTCTGACAGACGATCGATATCATGATCGATATTGTAAACATAAATTGAAAATTTACGTGTCTTGTCTACGAGGTTAAAAGCAGACTCCCATGATAGATTTAGATGTGCACCTTTAGTCCCATTAGTAGCACATTATTCTACTATATACATTTTATACAAAATGTGTTTTATACTTAATCTCGCGCCAAGCTTTTTTAACATATAAATTGTATAATTACGTTATAAGTTTATTTTATTCCTTTTAGCTCATTGAAATAAAAGCTTGATTTTAAATAGGTTTTTTACTTTAATTTATTTTTTGTAATTGATAATTCTATACTAACTGTACAAACCGTAGTTTAAGTGGAAATTATAATTAACAATCCATGATTAAAATTTAGCTGACTAATAATAATACAAAAGTCTATATTTGCTTTTCTATTGAAATGCCGTGAGAAAAGCAAACCATTTCAATCATTATTTATTTTATAATATTAATCACTCAGGCTATTGGTTCGTCTAAATTATGAATTAAGTTAAGTATCAAAATTTATTTAACTTTTATAATTTGCACCCCGGTAGACCAAACCGGGCATTTCCCTGATGTATTGAGTGTTGCATACTCACAAAATTACCATCTCAGTGCTCTGATACCATACATCGGCCACATACCCGTTAGCATAATTTAAGACGCATGAAAAAGCTTATTACGTGTTTGCATTTCTTTAAAGAAAAAAAAAGTTTAACATTATCGATGCGGGCGAAATCGAGGCGCGATTTTGGAGCGAAATTTTCTTTTTTAATAAACATAGGCGCGTAACTTGAAAAATCCAATCTCGACACTTTTTCTTATTTCAAAAATGAACCTAAATTGTCGCGTGTTACAGTCTTGTTTTCTTTAAATGTGTACAGTCAGGTTCAAGGCCCGGTCCAGGCTACGTAAGCAGTACTTAACTTAAACGTTTCAAACTGGGAGCAATTTTCGATGACCTGAGTAAGCTATAAATCAAGTGAAATTATTTTTTCATTATACGTCCCTTTTCGTCGTTTTGCCGCACTTTATGTAGAGTTGATTATCGCTCAGAGTTTATTTAGGTGACAGTTGATTTAGGGATTTTCGTATATTTTTTTTTGCATTTACAAATCGTGCTTATACATTTAAGTGAAATAATTTGCAGGTACACTATTAAATGACGAGCAATATTTTTTTATAAATCTCCCCTCATAATGTTGTTAAGTACTTTGTCAATTTTTGGAGGATACCCTATGGCCTATATGTCTAACAGGGCCCGTCTTTCAGTTGCGATGGTGACTAACAACTTGTGAATTATCAAAATTGTCAATTCTATATGATCTTTGTAAGTCTACAAGAGCTCATTACGCTGGTCTGCATCTCTGTTATCAGATGCCAACAAATTAAGCATACATCGTAAGTCCAGAGGAGTAGTTCCCAAAGTAGCCCAAAGGTGGATCCGAGGAGTCCATGGGAAGACTTGACGGGGGTCTAAGTTTCAGAAATATGTTAGTAATGGTAGTAGTAACGTTAACAAAAATAGGCACAAAACACTAGTCAGCACTTCAGTATTCAGGATTTTCGTTTTTTATTGGTTTTTTCACGCATGTATACAGTACGCATTATGGGCTATGTTGCGTAGCTTTTAGGTTTAAAATCATTTCTTTCGCTTGAAAATTCTAAGCAAGATTATCTAGGGAGTCAAAAGCGCATATATTTTTTTTCGGCCATGGTTTAGAAGATATTAATTATTTATCGGAGGTGGCGTCTAGTTTCACACCGTGTAAGCCCTTAAGGTGGTTATATGGATAGATCGATAAACTACCTTGTATACCCGATTTATAGATTTTCTTAGATTATTGTTAAAATTTGTTTTATCATGACTGCTTATAACATTAAAAATACAATACCAAATCACAACCGCAACAAGAGAGTCCCAAAAACAATTAAACAACAATCAAACAGCGCAATGGCTGTTATTTAGCGGTCAGCTACGGACGGAACCCTCCGTAATTGCGGTTCACCGGACATAACCCGCAGTTGTGGTAACCCTAGCACTAAACTAAATATGCCGATGTCGACCTTGATATTAGGGTTGTGTTGTTTAGGATTTTTTTAATGAATACAATTGCTTTGCTAGAAATTTGTCTGTTAAAATCTAAGAACTTACATATAGATATGTACTTGTTTTTATGTGGTTATTATTACTTTGTTAGGATTTTGATCTGTTTTTATTGTAAAACGGGCAATTAAAAAAAACGTAAATTTCTAATTTGAAAATGGCTAGTTAGTTAAATAAATACAGTACAATAGTAAAATAGATACTTAGCATTCCGTAAAACATGGACTGGACCCCTGCCTCTGACCTTACTGTAGTCTTCGCAAAATAAGCTTTCCAAATCTGCAGCTTTTATAAATTGGGGAATGTAAACTATAACCATAAACTCAAAATCGATTCCTAAAACAGTGCATCAGGGTTTATAATTGTGTGAATATTATTCTCGTTCGCGTACACAATTTCACTATCATCTTCATCATCTTAGCTGCAAATTGAGCCTGCTTCCACAGCTGGAAATGCCTCCCATGCCTCCCCCACAGATCGCCATACCGACTGGTATTGTGCGACCCTCATCCAGTCTACTCCCGCAATCTTCACCAGGTTGTCTGACCACGTTCTGGGGTTCTGCTCACTCTTCATCTTCTAATACGCGGTCGCCACTCGAGCACTTTTTGTCTACAGCGACCATTCTGTGTTCGAGATATTTGCCCTGTCCATTGACACAATTCAAAATTTACTTAATATAAAATAACTTCGTCTGTTTTGTAATTTCTAAAGTCAATTTTCCACAATATTGTTTAGTTTCGTTTAAATCTCAATATTAGAAATTATAATATTTAATCCTATACAAACCTTTGCTGAGCCCTGTGTAAACTGAAGGGCAACTGACCAGGCCCTAATCCGCCCTTTGTCAAAGGTAAATAAGTATTTGCATAGAGAAATTGCATTTGTTTTGATATTTGGCGCGATTTTTTTTCACAATCGGCCCTTTAATATATCTGTGTAATAGGCCTATTAATAATTATAAGAGGTAATATAATATCTTTACCTATCTGACCAGCAAAGGGCGTCGTCCCGATACCTGAAAAACAAAGAAATATTGTCAACAATAGTCTTGATTACGAATTGGGTATACTATTTAAATTTGTTCATTTTCAAGACGACGACGTCAATTGCGGTATATGATTTTATTCATAGATTAATATAGACAACGTGTACCTCAGTGAGGCATTGACTTTCAAAAAAAAAATTAGGAAAAATTAACCATTTATCCCTTACCATCAGTCAATTTTTTTAGTTTTGTTAGTAATGCTTGACTTCATCTTGCTTATCAATGCTGTCAAAATATTGTCAAAATTACACTTTTTCTTTACTCATTAATAAAATAAATATGAAATAATTTTTTTTTAGACTTAAGTCTTAACAATTGATCTAAAAAGTTGAACGTAACAAATTATCTAGACCAATTTCCCAAAGCGCTAAAACATCGACCGCCCAAGTAGTAAGTAGGTACACTATGATGAATAATTCAAACAGAACTCGACTTTACAGTCTTTTGCATTATTAATAAGTACGGCAAAACTCTAAGTTATACATACTATCCTGCTACTGCCTTTTACTTGGACTTTAAAATTTAAGAAAATCGTATCGTAAGTCCTGTGTAGGTCATAGGTAAGTATTTTTAATATTTTTTAGTTATTATATTTATTTTGATTTTAATCTTATTTTCTTAACTTAGTATTTTTCTAATTAAAAGAAAACATATAACTGCCTTACCGCAAAAAAGTTAGGCTGGTCTAAATTGCGAATTTGTAAGATGAAAGTATAAATATTGATTTAAAACAGGTCTAACTCTTTTTGTGGTATGTCCGATAAGTACCGATATAACCAAAGGCTTGTAAGTAAAACTGTTTAAATAATATTGTAATTTGTTTCGAAAATTATTTGAGAAAAGCATACAGAACTGAAGGGAATAGAAAGAGATAGATACAAAATAGTGTTGTTCCTTTGTTTTAAATTTACACGGTTAGGTCAAACCTTTGTACTTTTGACAACGAAATGAATGGGCCTTCTGCCCTTTGAGGGAAAAGCTTAGTTATTTCTACAAAGGACCTTAAGCTAAGGTTTTGTATGGAAGTGTTAAAATAATGATGGAAAGTCAAAACCAATAATCATAAGTTTAATACATTACTTAACATCCTGCTTTCTTGTTCGGTGTTTAGTTTAGCAGGGCTAGCACAAAAATTCTGTAAAATCATAAATTTGTACGGTCCTACAATTTTTAGCGATACTGTAAATTTTATGGCAATTTGTATGCTCTTGAAATCACCGGTCTGGTTTTTTTTTTTAGTACAGTGGCGGTCTAGTTCGGCGTAACACTTCCGGTTTTTCTATATTGCAAAATAGCTCTTGTTCTTTGGTAATACAGTCTTGGGAATACGAGAATATGTTACGCTGTCCTAGACCGCAACTGTAATAAAGTACCCAACTCATACACATTGGTATCACTGCATATGCAACTGCTTGAACTCTTTCTTGCAATTAAAACAAAAGAGAGTGCTTCGAAAAATAAAAAAATTAAATCATAAACGGCGAGACGCGTTTAAGAAAAAAATCATAATTAGAACGCTGCCAGTTCTCTCATTTTTCTTCTATAACTTCAAATACCAATCTTATTTCTATAGCAATAAGACAAATATTGTTTAATACACTTTCCGGTCAACTGTACGCATTACAGTATAATACGGTGTTTTGTATGCGAGATGCGAACTGGCTTCCTATATTAGAGCGGTATGCCTGCAATGCGAGTGCTATGTCTTTAGCGCCACCATATTCTGTGCTCTTTTCGTTATGAAAGTTCGTGAAAGATAATTTTCTAACAAAGGATGCAAAATATGCTGAATCTTTTCGTAATACCATCTTGAACTTAACTCGAAATAGGAAAAGCGGTAAGGTTTAGAAGGCTGGTGTTTAAATGATAATATACTTACATAAAGTACTTATACTTAGTTGTTTACTTTGTTAGCAAGACAGGACTTTGATATTTTTATTTATTGAAACACACCATTATTTTAATAATGAAAAGAAAAAAGAAAATAAACAGTTAAAATAGTAGGCATTCGGTAAGCATATTAACACTTTAAGACTGACATTTTTTGACTGCTCCGTGGCTGAGTTTGCAGTGATGTTGACTGAGTAAGCGTGTGCACCCGGCTTCGATTACCGGGCGGGGCGAATATTGATATGATGAAATCGAATAATAAATAATATCGAATAGTGAATATCGATGTTTGTTTCCGGTCTGGGTGTGATGTTCGTCTCTGTGTGTGTTTTGGGCACCCTAGATACAGGTTCTTCCTAGTTGGGGGCTCTGAGTGTGATTTGTTATTTTTATTATTGAGATACTAACCGTCTTATTCATAAAGATACAGTAGATTTTAAGTAGCGTTACTGGAGGTCTACTTCTCTGGTTTGTTGTATGGCAAATACGTGACATCCAGTCTACATTGACATACGTCAAAAAACTAAAATGCTCTTTAACTTTTTATGAATAAGAGGGTAAGTATTTAAGAATAATAAAGTGTGATAGAAAATTTGCTAAAAAGGAGCAAACGCAAACTTAATTATAATCCAAACAAAATAAAGAGAAAAATAAAGAAAATATCGAAAAGTTTATGATATGACTGGGATGGATGCGGTCGGGTAGAATAGAATAAACGTGTTCTTAGTAAATTGTGGCATAACGTTTCTTCACATATAACGCACATGTTACACGCGTTTACAGTTTACACCCCGTCCCGTTGATGATTTTAATAAAACACAAACATGTTGGTTGTAGATTCGTCTTTATGAAAAAAAAAAGAAGAGATAATAATTTTCCTACGCAGTAAGACCTCACGAAAAGAAAAATGTAAATGAAACATTATGTTATTTACAGTGTAAGTATGTATTTAATTATTTTTTTATAACTGCACAAGCAAGGCTAAAATATTTTCTTTAAAAATATAAATTGACTAAGGTACCTTTAACCCTCTTGTATTAATTAATTTGGTTTATTTGTCAAATATCAGTAGACTAAGCAGAAATTTACTTAAATAAACAATTAAGTAATTAATTAACAAAGTGTGGTCGTAAAAGCTATAATCCGCCATTGGATGCGGAAACATCGCCACACGTTGTGGCGGAGGATGTGTGTTATTGTTATTTTATGCTATTTTGTTTGTTACGAGCTCGATTGACTTTTAAACCCTTTTTGATATCAAGATAAACATAGGATCAATATTATTTTGAAAATGAAACAAAAACAAAATTTTAAAATAGATTCCGACAAACATTTAACACCAAAATAAGTCTCAGCATTCTCGAGTTTTAGCTAGATAAACGAACAGCAAAGCAATTTATTTATACATAGTAGAAAGATAATAGTTAACATTATACCAAAGAGACTCTACCTACATGAAAAGTTGATTTACATTTCTACATTTTGTGCCATATTCTAGTCATTACGACATATCAGAATTACTGTTGAACAAACAGCTAGGGTTGGGCGTCACGTGCCGCAAATAGCTTAAGTTTATTCATGTTTGTGTCAAGTTTCAGTTCAGTTAAGGCTCTACCATACCAGCAGGAATGCCGTGTTTTCATGAGATTTGCACAACTGAGATTTTAACTAACCTAATGATATTACCGATTTTTTATGTACTTATGTAATTTAAAAAAATTCTAAACAAAACATCAAAATATGTAAAAAACGGGAATAAAATTATGCCTTGGATGGAACAGTATTTGAGTTTAAGCTTCCTAACAGAGTTCAGATTTTTCAAATCGGTTCAGTATTTCCGGAGCCTATTCGTTACAAACAAATCTTTCCTTTTTATTATTGGTATAGATAAGTAATAAGTATCTGTGTTTATTACTTAAGTATGTTTTTTTTAAATCCAGTTTATATGGATGTGCTAGAGTCTTTATTTCCTCATTTCCCTGGCTGAAAAACGACGCGATTTGAACTCTACACATGTGTCAATTTTATTTCTTTTCAATTTGTTTTCCGATAATATTTTATTTGAATAGGTAAAAGCTGCCGAACTTTTTATTACCGTATTACAATAAAGAATGAAAATAACAAAGAAAAATCTTATTAAATGCAAAACGTTGAAAATGTTTTATGTAGCGGATGCTGCAAATTGCATATTGTCGAGTTTCCCGCCAAATAGCACTCCTAAACCGAATCCGATTGGTTGATCGTTTAAGTTTAGAACGTTCGAATACTTATTGAGAACGTTCCAGTTATATTTCACTAGGGTTGGATCGTTCCGGTTTTATTATATCACTAGTCGATCCGGCAAACTTCGTATCGTACCACCTTACCTATTACTATGTTGTGCATGTATTATACATATAAACCTTCCTCTTAAATCACTCTATCTTTAAAAAAATCGCATCAAAATCCGTTGCATAGTTTTAAAGATATAAGCATACATAGGGACAGACGCGGGAAGCGACTTAGTTTTATGCTATGTATTGAAGTGTTAAATATTCTAGCTATTTAACCTATGATAGCAAATAAGAAAAAAATATATATTGATATAGATTGCTTGCCTTTTGATCGTTAAAGAAATACAGCTAAAAGTCGATTACTTAAGTAATTAAAAAGTTTGAATAATAAAATATTTATAAGACTCAAACATTAGCCAAAGCGAGATTTCCACATTACTTGTAAAGTGACACCTAGTTGTGAAATTTTGTCATTTTTCGGCGTTTTTCAATTATTTTTAATAGCTTGACCGAACTCGCACAATTCTCGTTTGTTGAATAAACACTGTTATTTACATGTCAATGCTTTAAAACTTAAATCTGTTGTATGGCCTAGATCAAGTCAACTACAGATGGTAGAGTTACAGCATATTGTAATGGACATTAATCTATTAAATCATTAAATAATTATCAAAATAATTTAATTAAATAAGAATGCATAAATAGGTAAGCCAATACAAGTAGGTAAAAAAACTCAAAACCAAAATCAGCTGTCCTGTATTGTACATTTACCCCGTCAGCTGATCGAGCCAATATATGGATCAATTGTTTTTTTTATTTCGATCCATGTTACTTAGGGAAAGTTGGTTATGGTGAGCTCAATTTCTCCTCTGATTTATTATCGCCTTGACAGAAACATCCAGTAAGATTCTGGAGCGCGGGGCAGAGATTTTCAATTTTAAAGCCCAAAAATATTATGTAGAGTTTAAATTTATTTATGCATTGTCACTTCCACACTTTTTTCTACCTACAACACTCTATGCTGGCTTACGAAACGTGTAGAAAGTCAACAGACAAACAGAACTCTATATATTTGTAGTGAGACCGTAATCCGCATTTGCAGTTTCTAGTATTTAATAGTTTTGCTTTATTTTTCCACGTTTTAGGCAAAAAATAAATTCTATTTATTTTTGCGTAAACAAGCAATAAAGGTCTTTAAGTATTTATAGTACATTTTATGAAAGTGTATTAATTTGTTAATAATAAAAATTACTTTTTTATTTCATATTGAAAACCTTGCCAACGAAAATTTAAATTCTGAAGTTTTTTTTTTAGCTATTTATAAGTACCTATTTCAAATTTACAAAACACAACTAAAATCATGTTATTTTTAGTAGGTTTATAGTTTCATTAAATAAAATAAATAATCAAACATGGAACATTATCATACAAAATCTTGAACCTTAACCACCTGCCGTATCGTGTGAAAATCCATATAAATCACCGTTAGAACATTACCGCGTGAGTCACTCGTGTGACCGCGGCCTAATGACGGTTGTTGGTGTGTACGTGCCTTTATTAACGCAATTATTCGACGAGAGTTCGATTGCTTTGTATTTGTTAATTTTAACGGCTCATTTTAGGATTTCTTTTTAATTTTAACTGTCAAAATATCAAATCCCTGTTCTATATTTGTTTTTTTTTTTTTGTTGCTTAGTAACTCCAAATACAACAATACTTTTAGAAACCTTTAAGTTTTTTATCTTAAGGAAGCAAACAAATAAAAAAAATACATAATACTACCTGTCATATTACCATAAATGGTACTGAATATAAATGTTTCTTTGCAAAATTCCCAATATCTTATATTTTTCATCGTTTAAAATTTAAATGAAAATCTATTTCTGTGTCCTGTAGAAAAATTATAATGTGTAGGCTACCTATTACGAACATTTTTATTCCTTTAATAGCCTTGGCAAAACAAATTCATCCCATGATCTTATTAACAAAATCATGTAGTATGGAACAGTGGCGGACACGGTCGGCGTAACACTTCCAGTTTTTCTATATTGCAAAATAGCTCTTGTTCTTTGGCAATACAGTCTAGGGCTGACGAAACCATAGAGAAATCTATTACGGCCTCCTAGTCCGGCTCTGTACCACAAGCTAGTCCATAGGTCCTAGGCTCGTCCTATGCTATAAAAGTCCTCGGCCCTAACTAAGACACAAAAATCCCCAGTATATACAGATTAGCACCAATACGTTTGAAACACACAACGGTTGTACCCAGTGTGATCAGATCACTGATCAATAATAATTTCCTATCGACGACCACAGACACTGCTTATTAGAGCCGAGAAAAAACAATAACTGCACACGAGATTATAACGTAGGATTGACGGCGGAATAATGTGGATACGGTGGAGGATTATTGTTGGGTGGGTTCCTTTGGAGAAATCGCCTTTTACAAGTGAAAGACCATTTTTCCCTTTCAAATACATTAGTATTGTAATATTATATTGCATTGCAAATTACTTTTTTTAATTTTGGCAATAAAGCGTATCTTATCTTTATATATTTACTACTTAATCTTTTCTTCCGTCCGTCTGTCAAAATCATTTATCTCCGAAACTGTTTATCAAAGATACTATTTCACATGATAATTGCTGATCTAAATGATCCCATACTAAACAAGTCTTTAAATGCTACCCGACTTGCAATGGCCGATTATTTTATTTTAAAAATACGTAAATATTAATTAAGTCCCTCTTCTTAAAATAATATTTCGAAATCAAAATCATACATTAAGTGTACGAAAATAAATTCCTTATCCACACTATTCTAGCATCGACAGTCCATTTCCAGGCCAATCGTCGGTATTGCAGTAAAACCATAATCCGGCATTAAACATAACCTTTCGCACCTAGAGGTGGATAGATAATGAATACCCGTGTCTCTCTGCTTGTGTTAGTACCTTCTAGGCTTGTTCTGTTAGCCATAATAACGAAAACAAAATATAATGTAGGTTTAGGGTTTTGTACATACTTCGAACATAGAGAAAGATTAAGAATACATTGAAATACAGCATACAACACATGTTTTAATTGAAACGGTTGTTTTAAAACCATAGGTATATTATTATACTAGAGGCTGCCCTGCGGTTTCACACGCGCAGATTTCTCATAAACACAAAAATCCCGTTTTTTCTAATAAAGGATTTCCCGAAATTCCCGTGGGAATTTCGGGAAATCCTTTATTTGTGCTCACCTACACTCCCCAAGGAACCCGCGTGCCAATTATCAGCTTTTATGCCCACTAGTTTCGGCTCTGCGTTGTCTGTCAGTCAGTCAGTCAGTAACGGAAGAGTTTTATATATATTGATGATTACGCTAATTTTTGTAGGAGGTAATTTTATATTGTACAGTGGCGGACACGGTCGGCGTAACACTTCCGGTTTTTCTGTATTGCAAAATAGCTCTTGTAGATAGGAAATACAGTCTAGGGCTGACGAAACCATAGACAAATCTGTTACAGCCTCCTAGTCCGCAACTGAACTATGTAAAAAAATGCAACAGTGCTTTAAATTTGAAGCGTTGAAATCTTTTGGTTTTAGGATACCCATCATAATTTCTGATCCCTATTTCCAAGAATAACTCTAAAGAACTTATTCTGCTATACCACCTCACACTTGAACTGCTATTTTACTCTTGAAAACCCAGTAAACCACTTAATTGCTTTTACCTGTAATAACTCAGAGTTACACTAAGCCGTCACTTGGTTGTCACTTAACTGTGACCAGTCTTGTTTTTAAAGTTTAAGGTGTCATTTTACATTATTCCTTTTAGTTACAAGTTTAAGGGTGCTTTCACGTACAAAGCTGGTAACAAAAGCTTGTTGGTGCTGGTTCGAAAAATGTTCCAGCGTGAATGTCAGCGCAGGTATTTTCTATACATTTTTCGAACCAGCGCCAACAAGCGCTTGTTACCAGCTCTGTACGTGAATGCACCTTTCTACCCATATTAGAACTGACGTAGGTATTCGACGACGGTGACCATCGACATCTTCAATATTATTTTGATCAATTGTGTTGCGTGCATTGGATTATTTAGTGGGAAAACGAAGTCAAAAGTCAAAAATTATTTATTCAATATAGGATACAAGATATCACTTATTGAAGGTATTGATACAGAGGCGAGGTAGTTCAGGGTGCCCACCAAGCGGCTCAGGCAAACAAATGTTTGCCTAATGGTCGCTTGGAGAGGCCCCCAAACGAGCCCTCCTCTGTCAAATGATTCTATTCCCTTTCGCAATGATTTTACAGCGTAGAGAAGAAAGCGACTGCACTGACCACAAACCTACTCTCTAGTCTAGTTCTTGTTCTGATTGCTCCATGGCTCAGTTGGCAGTGATGTGGACTGAGTAAGCGTGAGCACCTGGGTTCGATTCCCGGGCGCGGCGAATATTTATATGATGAATAATGATGTTTGTTTCCGGTCTGGGTGTAATGTTCGTCTCTGTGTGTGTTGCGGCTACCCTAGATACAGGTTCTTCCTAGTTAGGGGCTCTGAGTGTGATGTGGTATTATTATTATTATTATTGTGGCAATCTGTGGGGTATACCTAAGTCCAGCAGTGGTCGTCGATCGGCTGTAATAAAGAGAATATTTCTCACTTTGTCTTGTTTGTTTGAGTATTTTTTAAAATGAACAAGCTTTCCAACTTTCCAGCTTGAACGCAATGTTTAACCAATTAAGCCCCACCTCTGCTAAATTCACCTCTTTTAAACCCCATCCCGTCTTGAACGATCCCATTATTACACTCTAATAGAACATTGGTTCAGTAATTTTCACCATCGAGCCTTCGTATGCGGCAATGAGGGTCACTTTATATCAATGCAGCACTGATATAAAGTGTCTGGCACTTTGTATGTAATGCAATGGGTTACCTGGAAAAAAAACCTTTTAGCGATTGAAGTTTAATTAAGAGGCATCATCATTCATCATCATCATTTCAGCCGTAGGACGTCCACTGCTGGACATAGGCCTCCCTCAAGGCTCTCCATCTGTACCGAAGAGGCATAGCACAGCTAAAATAGCGCCACCCGAGAAAAAAAAAATCTTCTAAACTAAGGCAAATATCAAAAAAATGAAACAGTATTCCCCTATATAATTCAGCCTAGTATTTTCAGGGCATTGTTGTATAGCTTTTAGGTTAAAGACCACAGAAAGAAACTGATTGTTGCTAAAAACGGCCACTTTTGGCTTTTTTTCTCGGGTGGCGCTACTTTAGCTCTTAAGGCATTTTTATTTATTTAAAGTTGATTGCCTGTAAAAAAGGTAATCAATGAATAAACGAATACATTTCTGTAATCAAAACAATGACATTACCAAGATAATGAAGTTACTTTAAAAGTGATTCAGCGCCAAATGTCATTAGAACCTAACCTACTTTACAACATGCACCTAAATTTTACCAAGAATCTTAGATTTATCGGAAATGGACACCCTTTTTCTTTGTATAAAATTAAAGACATTCACTTACAAAGTCATGTAATTTAAAATTTAAAAACTTAAGCACTGAATCCGTAATTTACTTGTTCCTTAATTAATTTACCTCGTGAGCTAAAAAAACGGATCGCTCAGAAAAAGCCCTAACCTCCCAGCTTCAGGTATTGAGTATTACACAACTTTCAACTTTCAACCTCCATTACAAAGATAATAACTTATTAAAAGTAAAGGGGACCTAATTAAGTTACCGCTAAACATCGTAAAGTTTGTAATATTAAATTATAGAATTAATTAGTCGACCCGGCGAACTTCGTACCGTTTAACCTAATACTATCTTGTGCAAGTACTATACTCATAAACCTTCCTGTTGAATCACTCTATTATTGAAAAAAACGCATCAAAATCCGTTGCATAATTTTTAAGATTCAAGCATTCATAGGGACAAACGCGGGAAGCGACTTTATTTTATACTATGTATTAATTCAATAAAGTCACATTTTAGAATTAACTTTAAATTTGTGAAATAACTAAACGAACCAGCTCTATATCACTAACAATAATGCGGAAATTTTACCAATGGTCTAAAGATAAGATAAGATAAGAGAATTCTTAAATTCAATCAAAATAAAACAAAATTTATAAAAGAACAAGTTACAAAGAACAATGCAAACGGCGGCCTTATAACTAAAAGCGGTTTCTTCCAGGCAACTGATCTCTAAGACCTAGGTCTTATTTTATTTTGAATTCCGATTGTATGATCTCTACCGATGATGAGATGCTATCTTTTGGACGTAGGCCTACCACATATTGCCACCAGGGCATACATTTTGGCGGGATTTGCCTTAAACCAATCAATCTCAGTATTATGTCTCTTCATGTTTTTCAACGAAAGGCTGCTGCCCGTTCATTCTTCAGCTACTTCTTATTAGGACACGCGTAGGAAGAAGATGGTTTGGTAGCAACGACGTAAGTAACCAGGGGTTTATGGGGTTATGGTTATGGGGTTTCAACTTAACTTCGAAAAATATAGCACACTATAGAAAAATTTTCTGTATGTAAAGCTTTAATAAAGTAACCTTTAGCTTAACCGAGTATAAAATGCACAATTTGTTAAAAACAACCCAAAATATGTCCAGAAAGGTACC
The DNA here is from genome assembly GCA_951802225.1 of Euspilapteryx auroguttella. Lineage (NCBI taxonomy): Eukaryota > Metazoa > Arthropoda > Insecta > Lepidoptera > Gracillariidae > Euspilapteryx > Euspilapteryx auroguttella. The sequence goes on along the minus strand of OX637660.1, from coordinate 6,440,068 downwards.
AAACAAGCATTTAGGACACAATTCAATCCCAACACAAGGGACCAATCATCGACCAGTTCTAACATCCTAACACGATAAAGGCGTTCACACACGCGCGTATATTTCGAGGCGCTCTCAAAAGCTATAATGCCGCCATCACCATAAAATAATATTCCTTTAATACGTTATAATGGTCGCCGTCGCGGTAATGCTCGCAAGACGCGGAATTACAGGGCGGTGCATCGGTGCCTCATATCGGAGCATTGTGAGCTGGTGCAAGGTTTATGTGATATGTATCAAATTCCATACTTTGTATACAAATTTTCAAGGTAAACTGTCTTTGAAGTCTGGTATGCAGAATCTTTATGATGTTTGTGAGGTTATTGATAATTTACATGGGTCTCTTGAGGTTTTGTGACACTGTGGTTGTTTAATAATGTAAAAAAAGCCAGGAAAACATCTAATCATAACAAAAAACAAAGCCTGGAAAGGCAACAAAAACCCTACAAAAATTACAGAGAACACAGAACAGCCGGTGGGGTCACCAAACCTCCATACTCAAGTAATACGCCAAAATGCAACTAAGTCTATCCTGCTTCGACGACGTTCTGTGCGAACAAACTGGAAAAGCACTTTATCACTTTGTGAGCGTTATCACCTTAGTTTCGCTCCCTGGCTCTACCGGTGGTCGATTCTCGCTTCAGCCTGTATCGGAGACCGCACCTAGAACAGTTTCTCATCGCCGTGTCTCCCGGTGTGTGGCGAAATTGTTGCCAATATCCGATTCAATCCGTTGACAGATTGCTTTCGAAATTCGAATTTTGAGTGCTCGCGTTGCGGTTTTTGTTCACTTCGTGTGCACGCATCTTATTCGGTAAAATCGCTTTTCTTAGGATGGTATTTTAAATAATCCTTTGAGGGTCTTAATTTCTACCAAGATTAGCTAAATAAAAGCTTCCAAAATGGAGCTCTATGCGACTCTACGTCTTTATCATTTTGGGTTTTCATTCCGAAACATACTGCGATCCCCAACCCGCCTGCATACCGTGAAGATTGTGGTAAACCTCGAACACGAAATGTTTGTCCTATGTCCAAAAGTGGGCGTCTCTCGACTGAGATGAAGAAAAAGTAATACCCATATTTATCTATTCTTACTTTTATCACACCTTCAAAACAATATTTTATCCCTTGATGTTTTCGCCGGTATTTTATCATTTATCGCATAAATAACTAGCTGCGCCGCGGCATACTCTTAATTAGTCCAATCTCAAGTTTATGCACTGAGATTAATATGTAAATTGTGGCCCTAAGTGGCGTCCTTAACTATTTGTTGGCGATTAGATAAAGCAAGTTCAATATTCAAAATACCATTAAAATTACACGCGACGTGAGAAAGTGTTTTCTTGTTATTCTACATTTGGTTGTGGTTTAAGTTTTTAAATAAAAAAACGTTAAATGTATCCAATAAATTTAAAATTGCATTAAATTTGTACCTTACTTTACATAATAAATTATTCATAAGTAATAGATACTTATTGAAATGTATCAATCATTATGATATAAATTTACCATAATGCACTTTAGGGCATACAACATAAACTAGACTAAAATAGACGACGGAACGTCTATATTTATTTTGATAAAATTTATTCCAAAAGCAACAGCTGATAAATTAAAATATATTTAAAAAAAACAAAGAAAGTTCGATTTTTAAAACAAATAAAGTACAAGGGCCGGTGCGACACTCACAGCGTGCGCCGCGCAGAAATATTATTTTCTGTCAGAAACCGCCGCCGGCCGCGCTGCGCCCGCCATAACTCTCGATTTTGACAGATAACCTCAAAATTCGACGCCACAGACCACAAGAAGGATATTCAACCTTAATAAACAGTATTTCAAGATCCCTTTTCAAACAAAAAAGTGTAGGCAGTAAGGCTCTTTTAATCCAAAGTGCCAGTTCACACTTACAAGGCAGAAGCGAGAAGCAATGGGCCCGATTTATCAAGAGAATCGTTTTGTTTTCTCGAGTAATTTTGAATAATTTGTGAATGAAAACGATATCGGTTGCGACAGCATTGGTTATTTATAACGTTTTTGCTTAATTAATGGTTGTTTTTTTATTATTCGTCCTTTTATTGATTTCAAGTGGGGCTCTTTGATTTGTGATGATGATAAGTTGAGGGTTTGTGTAACACGCACTTATTTCAGGTATTTTTTGAGTAGTAATTATGGGCTCTTCCCGAAAGTACAACATTTAACTGATTATTTAAACGTTATTTCTGAGTTGATTGAGCGTTCATAATAAAGAAACAATACCTTACGATTTTGATTCATGTTTCAGAAATAATATGTTAGTTGAGCTCTTGAGCTAATGGGGCTGCGGTAGGGGTCCCAAAACCGTAGACATTTTTGAAAACCGGTTTTCGGTTTTAAAAACGGAACCAAAACCGGTTAACCGGTTTTTTCGGTTATTTTCGAGTTTTGCCTGATCTACAAAAAAAAAACGTTTTTTTTTTTGTGTATTGTAGTTTAATTACTAAATTAAATTATTACGAAAACAATGTAATTAAAATTCAATAATAAATCATATGAAAAATGAAAACCTAACACAACCAGCCTCTTTTTAAAATAATAAAATAAACTATGCCTTTAAACTTTTAATAGGAACTCTTATTTAAATTAATATTTTATTTAAATAGAAGCTGGCTCCGACTTAGTTACCTCTACTTTATATTTTTTTTATTTTAAGACATTGGTAATGGGATCTTAATATTGATAACACCTCTAAAGTGTCATCATTTTAAGAAGACCTAAGGCTGTTGCATAAGTATCCAGCTGACGAGAATACTCTCTCCGACTCGACGCTTGTTGGGGGAACCTTCAATAAATTATCGTAAGCTTGCTGCAGATTTTTGCCTTTTCCGCCGCCAGCTTCGTACAAAGCCATTTCAACTTTTACTATATCTGTGATGGATGTCGCCATGTCTGAGGCCATGACAGGCCTCCCTTTAGGTTGTTGCTCAGCCATAGACTTATTGATAGCTGCCTGTAATTCTTCCTTCATATTTTTGGCATTGTTAGATGCAGCAGATCTATTGAACGCTACAGACAATGGTACGTCGTCATCGTCGTCACTAGAGGAGCTGTTGCGAGTTCTTGGGGTTGATGCCAGCGTCATATTATGTGAATTTTTTAATACTTCACCAATTATTTCAGCAATTTGTGTATTATCAAGGCTTGGAAAAGTCACGCTCGTCGCTTTGTTTTTGAAGTAGTCGGATGGATCCTGCAAATACCTCAAAACAGAAGTCAAGCTGGTGCATCGCTGCTGAATACGGTATGTAAGCTGGTCCGCAAACTTCTTGCTGAATTGCCCCTGGTGTTCTTTTAATTTTGTAAACATAAAAGTCATAGCTACATCGGCAGTTATGAGATTCGCGTCACGGCGACAGAGAGCTTCAACTGTCATTTTAGCTATCTGTAAACATCTGTTTATATCAGTAATTATATCAAAATCAATGTCTTGAAATACGATTTCTGATTTTAAGTCAATGAGAGACTTCAAGATGCACCCTTTTAATTTGAGGAATCGTTCCAGCATGTCTGCCATTGAACTCCAGCGTGTATTGCAATCCAGTACAAGAGCCATCTCCTTGCCATGTTCTTCAATAACATACTTTTGTAGTACACTGTCGTTTTTGGTAGGAGAGTTTTTAAAAAGTTTAACTACTTTGCGAACCTTTACAATGAGATCTCTAATTGATCCTGTTAGTTGGTGCGTTGGCTCATTTGGCGCTAGAATAAAGGTTTCGCTTTCAGCCTCTTCTAATTCTGTCTCCTGAAGTATGGGTGCGAAAGTCTTATCATTAAAAAAAACGTCAAGTATTGCCAGTTGCAAGCCATGCGCAAAACAAAGTTGGTGAAAGCATGGTAAATCTTTTCCAACTTTAATCATCACACTCGCGCCGTCTGTTGTAATGGAGAGGATGTCGCTGAACGATAACTCGTATGTCGAAAGCAAATTTTGCAGTGTTTCTATGCATGCACTGGCGGGCATGCTTCCATGTATCCTTACGAGACCAACGTTCTTGAACTTTGAGCCATCTTTGAATGAAGCGTGAATATTAACATTCAAGTAGCGGTGATTTCGAATCGACGTCCACTCATCCAATGTAAGTGCGAATTTTTCTTGGTTGCCCTGCATTGCAGTCAACATATTTTTGATATTTTCTTTCAGGGCTTGACCTTTTTTCATAACAATGGATTTTATTGTTGACGCAGACTTGGGCAATGTATGGCCACTTTTTGAGAAGAGATATCTTAAGTCATCTGATGAAACTAAAAGTTCGAAACTCATCCCGTCCAATGCAACCATTCTGCTTATCAAATTATCCATATCATATTTTGAAGAGAAAAAATCTGTAATTTTTTGTTTTTTTGCAGAAGATTGTCCTGAATTTGAAAGAACCGATGAGCTCGCTCCCATGCCACTGCCACTCTCATCAGCAACCGCAACTTGGGGTTTCGTAGATACTTTAAGAGAATGCGCCGATTTTATATGATTATGCAAACTTGAAGTTGATCCACCTTTGCACTTAATAATGGTCGAACATTTTTTACATTTAGCTGATAAGGCATCTGTACTTTGAAGGAAATGGTACCATATAGAGGATTGGTCATCCTTTTTCTTTGCGTGGAGACGATATTCCATCTCTTATATTAGTAATTAGGCTGAAAAGAAAACAGTTGCCCATTTTAAGCAATATAAAGCAAGCAAATATTGTAGTTGCAAATGTTGCAATACATTAAGCAGTCATGTATGGTATTATTTGCAATAGCAAGCAAGATAGGATAGATTGATGTGATGTCAATCCAAAATTCAGATTTCATATGAAATATGTTTGTTTCACTATTTTAAAATAATCGTGCTAATAAACTAAGTTTGGTACACCAATTTGAAGACACCTTGTATTATCGTGCTAATAAAGTAAGTTTGGTACACTAATTTGAGGATACCCTGTGTTTTGTAGGTTAGTTTTTTTTCAAACATTCATTTGTTATCAAACGAAAATAAACACATGTAGTGCCCTTAATGTGTTAATTGCAACCACAACCAAGACTAAAAATCAAATGCAGCGAATATAACTTAAATTGTAAAAAGTAAATAAGGAAACCAAAACTTACCTAAAGATAAAATTACGAAAAGCAACTTTTCGTACTACAAACGAAATTATTTTTAAATTAAGACAAAATAAAATCTCTGTTATATTAAGTATATAACATTTGGAAAATTAATACTTCTGCAAATCTACATTAAAACGAATGCTTGTTATTGTATTATTTGTTTACGCTCCGCCATAACGCACAGATTAAAAAGAATGAGTGAGTGAACGACTCGTGAGTTTAGTCTATGTTTGATGCTTTACTACACATTGGCAAGTTTTTGCAAGTGTTGCCAACTTAAAAAAAATGAAACGTCAGTTTATTTTTAAAAACCGAAATAATCGAATTAACCGGTTTCGTATTTATAAAAACCGGTTTGGAACATGCACAAAAAAAAACCGGTTAAACCGGTTTTTTCGGTTTCGGTTAAACCGGTTTTGGGACCCCTAGGCCTGCGGGTGTACGGAGCGGGGGCTCTGTGCACCGTACAGGCGGCCCCTCGCAGGGGCGGGGGGGGGCGGCAGAACAGACCGTGATCACCTTGTTCTGCCGCTGCGCATTTTGGCGCACGGGGAGGGTATTAGTGGTGGGCTGCATTATGCAGCTTTGCGTCAAGGAGGGACCCTGAGACGTATGCCTTCGGGTGCTTCCCGGGTTCCTCTATGACAGATGCAGTGGTGGTCACCGGGGGGGTTTTAGTCGGTGCGAGTCCGACATAACCTTCGTCTCTCCCCCGAGCGACGAGGTACCATAACGGGTTTCCCCTCGAGAAAAAAAAAAACTCTTGAGCTAAGCGGTAAAACATAGCGCTAAGAGTTCAGCCCGTCGCGCCGGCCGAACGAACCCCTACCGATTCGACTATTTGTCGCACCATGGTGACGCGTCAGAAATCAATATTAATATTTAATCACCCCGTATACAAATGTGACCACTTTAATAAAATAATGGCTTGAAATTGTTTACATTGCCTTATGAAGTTACAAATGGTTTTTACTCGGTTAAGTCCGGCACCTATTTGTTTTGTAAGAGAAACCCGGACTTCTGAGTTATTCATTTTGTAAAGTAGCTTTTGAAAAGTACTTTGAGTGTTTACTTCGCTTTCAGGTGTAGGTTAACAACCTACCTATACCTTTACTTCTTTTTCAAATTCTGTAAGAAGAATGTTTCTAGAGTCAGTTTATAAAAAGTTACAAAAGATAAAAGGGCTGAAAAGAACCTGTCTTTCAGTTTGTTAATTACTATCATTATTATTATTAAGATTCCGATATACTAAAAATTGAGTAAATATTAATCACGGAACAATTAATTATAATTGCATAAAAGTTAGGAGCATTCGCTCGAAAATGAAGATATTCCTCGCTCTGCTTGCATTGCATTTTCACAAGTTTTTCTTTTCTCAATTTAAAATAGTTACCCTTCTACCTAAGATAAATCTTTAATTGCATTGGATCGCGCCTTTATTTTGTCAACAATTTTTCTTTTTTTTTTTTCTTCTTCTTTTGAATTATGCAAAACGTCCAATAGCCAGTACAGTAGTAGTTACCCTTTTACCTAAGATAAATCTTTAATTGCATTGGATCGCGAGCGATCGCGCCTTTATTTTGTCAGACAAATTTTCTTTTTTTTTTCTTCTTTTTTTGAATTATGCAAAACGTCCAATAGCCAGTACGTTCTGTAATAAACTGCTAATAACAAAAGGGCGGCAATAAAAGATGCTGAGCACCTTTTAATTCTTTCACCCCATTTGTTGGCACCCGCTGCACTGCGTGTCTGGGACAGATAAACTGTGGAGCTGTATTTTATAACAAAATGCTTTGAAGATCTTTTGATTTGTCAAGTGTAGTGATGATGCTGATGAATGATGATGTAAGTATACTTTTTTTTTGTGTAGGTATTTTGCATTTCTTAGATATTTTAATAGTTTACTTGACAAACAATAAGTTTCTGTCAAAAACAAAGGAAGTATTTACATACATCTTTTTATTTTATTTTGATTATCAATATCTAAATACTTTTTATTTTAATACTCAGTTAATAAAAATACATTAACACTTCTAAATAATTAAGAAATCAATACAATTATTGCATTAAAGTTTTACTTTACACCGCTAAGTACAAGTTAAACCCGGAGTTAAAACAACTCTATATATTTCCCTGTTCACAGATGTTTTCTAATTTTTTCCTTACTCCAAAAATGCCCTTTAATTTGGTCGCCCCCGCGCCGGCGAGCTCGTCGTCGCGTCGTGTAACGATTAGATCCAAACTGAATTACTGGAGGAATCACTTTTATTCCTGTCTATTACCATTTTAAATGAGATCTTGCTTCTTGACTTTTTTCGTGGTTCAGTTGTTAGGGAATCGATTTGTATATGAAGCTCTTTGCAACGAGAGGTATCTGGATTATTTTATGAGGTATTTCCCTCACGTAAACACCACCAAACTTAATACTTCCCAAGTTATCAATATATATAAAACTCTTCCGTTACTGACTGACTGACTGACTGACAGACAACGCAGAGCCGAAACTACTGGGTATATAGAAAGCTAAAAATTGGCACGTGGGTTCCTTGGGGAGTGTAGGTGAGCACTAAGGGATTTTCCGAAATTCCCACGGGAACGGGAAAAACGGGATTTTTGTGTTTATGAGAAATCTGCGCGGGAAAAACCGCGGGGCAGCCCCTAGTACCTTTATAATATAAAACTGTTACGTTACTGACTGACTGACTGATAGACAACGCAGAGCCAAAACTACTGGGCGTAGCGGGCTGAAATTTTGCATGTTGGTTCCTTAGGGAGATTAGGTGAGCACTCAGTGTAGGATTACCCGAAATTCCCATGGGAATCGGGAAAAACGGGTTTCTGTGTTTATGAGAAATCTGCGTGAGTGAAACCGCGGGGCAGCCTAGTACCTTTATAAGGAAGGAATAAACTTTTATTGAATTGTTTCTTTGGGAAAGTTGTAAGGCATGGTGGGCTTAATTACCCTTCAAATATCATATTACCGACTTGAAGAAACATCCATTAAAACGCAAAGTTTATATCTCATTAACCTCTTTCACCATAGAGTTAAAAGTAAGGGCACCACTTAGACTAAAAAGTATCTAAGTATTAAGAAAATTCACAAGAATTTCTCCATTTGAAGCCCGCATTAACCACCGCAAGTCAGAGGCCTGTAATCACGCGGTTTCAGCGGATTTACTGTTGACATAGCGGTCTGTCCAGGCAAGGCTAGATCTCTATCTAACTAAGTATAGACTTAATTTTAGTAACAGTTACTTAGTAGGCTAAGAAAACATCAGAGAAACATAAAACAAAATAATTTCTTTAAAAAAAAGAGACACTTGCCTTCCCTGCCTTCAATAAATTTACATAAACAATGAACTGAGAACTTTCTGTTTTCTGAAGTCGGTTAAAATAGGGTACTAAAACCTTCTCCTGAACTTAACAAATACTTTTGTGAAAACCGCATCAAAATCGGTGCAGCCAAACTCGAGATAATCATGCACAAACATACATACATACATTGAAACATACATACATACAGATCAAACCTCATTTCTGAAATCGGTAAAAAAAATATGTTTTTGTCAAATATCACACACATTACAAACACATTTGTACCTATATGTAGGTATATCTTCATATCATTAAAAGTTCAAAGAAACAAATCGAAATGCCCACATGACATCAGAATGATATATTAGAGAAATTAGTGACATTTGAATCTTAATTGATTCCTTGGTCTCATTGCTCCCTTTGCCATCAGATGCTGCCTTTGAGTGTCGTATGAATGGTGGGATAGTTACGCATTAGGGCATTGCTTATACTAGACTTATAATTATAACCTATTACTTACTATTAATCTGAATTATCAATTATTTAATTCGTTATGCTTCAGTTACAGAAAAACTTTTCTATTGTCAATGATTATAAAAAAGGAGATTTGATCCCTATTCGCTTTTATTATTTGATTCATCTGAGTTTTTCATAAAAATGTTACCCATTCGCCCGCATATTAGGCTAGATTCAGGAGCAGCTAAAGCTAAAATAAAATGTATTTATATACATTCGGGTTCGATTCCTGGGCGGGGCGAATATTGATATATGATGAATATCGATGTTTGTTTCCGGTCTGGGTGTGATATGTACGTCTCTGTGTGTGTTTCGGGCGCCCTAGATACAGGTTCTTCCTAGTTAGGGGCTCTGAGTGTGATGTGTTATTATTATTATAATTATTATTACATTATACTACGAATAAAACCACTATCACCACGTCTGGCGCTTCGTATACGATTGATGTTGAATATCGATTGAAGAAATTAAATTTAAAAGATTCATAAACACACAATTACAATAATTTATTACTAGAAGCTGCCCCGCGGTTTTTCCCGCGCAGATGTCTCATAAACACAAAAAAGCCGTTTTTTTTCGTTCCCGTGGGAATTTCGGGAAATCCTTTCTTAGTGCTCACTTACACTCCGTAAGGAACCCACGTGCAAAATTTCAGCCCGCTACGCCCAGTAGTTTCGGCTCTGCGTTGTCTGTCAGTCAGTCAGTCAGTCAGTCAGTCAGTCAGTCAGTCAGTCAGTCAGTAACGGAAGAGTTTTATATATATTGATTCAAGCGCTTTTAGGCTTCTCAATAAGTCAAATCGTCGTAAAAATCTATCGTAACTCTCTTCAAGAACTTTATAAATGTGGTGGAAATTGCGCATCCTATACATTCCCTCGCTAAGGAATGCCAAGCCTTTTTTATCAAGCCAGCTTTATAAATCAGGACTTTTTCTGCGCCGCCCGGCTTCGACTGATTGTGATGTTTATGGATCCATCTTATGAAAGGTTTGAGATTTGTGCTGCAATTAACGATATTTTATGTTTTTAGAAGTTGCCTTTCTGTCTCTGTCAGTACTTAACAAAAAAACTAAATTAACAAATCAGTCAGAAGTGCTTAAGAGCCTAGAGTACATCAGTGGCCCTTATCGCCGTATAAATGGCTATGAGAATGAAAAGCATTTTACTCCGTTTCAATCTGTCTTTTAAAGAGATTAACTTACTTTTTATTACTTTTACCCGCAAAAAGTATCTACTTATCATAACTCAAAATATCTGTAAATGTTATAGCCTACACTACACGAATGTTAAATAGACCCACAGTAAGTATTGGCCACATTTTATTTGAAAGAGATCAATTTTTAGTGTAATCCTGTAACAACGTATGTACCTACCTAACTATCTATTAATCTTACATTATTTCGGATTTTTTTGCTTTTAATTATTGCTATGATTAAAGTTATATGAGTCTTACCTTACCGACTTTAACTTTTGAATAATTATTTAACTCCTAAGGCAATAGCAAGAAAATATGCATCCAATAAACTCCCCAATCAAAGTGGGATCTTCCTCGTTCGAAATTCAAAATAACATGTCATTGTATGTCATCACTAATGTGCCTTGCGCTATAATCATGCGCGCGCGCAAATTATAATCCAAGATGGCGGAGGTTGTCATTGCCGGTCAGAGCGCGGTCCCGATGAGATTACACGGTTTGGTTTGCCATTATATTTTTTTTTTGTAAATTCGTATAAAAGATTTAAACATAAGTACCTAATTGTTTGTTATCACATATTCCTGCTTTGCTGAGCCGTTCACTTTCATGATAATAAAGCCTTGAAGTTCTCTTATAACTTCAAGCTACCTAACTTTTACTACATAGTAACCTTTGGCCCGCTTCCTCTTTCAACCCTTAAAATTATTGAAACGTGAGCATTAAAATTGACGCAGATTTTTGGTCAGAAGCCCCAAAATTTCTATAGCAATGGATCATGTCCCCACCTATAAGATAGTCAAAACGTTATGAAACAAACGGTACCCTACCTATATACGTTAGTTAAATGTAAAACTATATTAAAAATGTTTTGAAATTCAATATAAAAAGCGAAAAGCAAATTTGCTTAATATAAATTAGTCTTCTTTGTGGCAAATTATTTAATATTAAATTAACAAGCCTATATGGCCTGTGTATCCTTTATCATCCATAGGAAGGAGCGTAACTTTACTACTAGAAGAACACAGCTTCATGCTCATAGGTAAATTCTAACACTGACCAACCATGACCATTCATTACGATTCAAACAAACAACAAAATAATATAAAACTTAAAATTTCCCTGTTTCCTGTAATTAAATAAATCTCCTTACCTATCAGAAATTAAATAAAAAACTTACCGATAGTAAGGAAAAGGCTGCGGCACATGCAAGTCCATGGGCACGGCAGCGTGTGCATGCGTATGAGCATAGTCATGCTGAACCATGCCGTGTACGCCATGCCCTAGCATGGCTGCCCAGGGCGACGGGAACCCGGCCCCGTGCTCCATGCTGGGTGCCTTCATGCACTATGTCAACTTGGATTGTATTTCACATTCGTTGGTTGTTTTATTCCGTTTTTTTTATTGAAGGAGTTTTTGGTCACTTCACGTAATAGAATTATACCTATCGCACTGTTTAGTTGTTTATTTTTGTTTGTCACTTAGTCACTCATAAGAAATTCAAAGTAGCACTTGGTCTTTTTTAAGTTTGATACACTTTTGAGTTTGTGTTTTTTAACTTTTAAAATTTTAGCACTGGATTTTTCACAGTACAGTTTCCTAGGTAAAAGTTCAATAGTTAAATGTTATTTAAAATTAAATTTATCGTCACATCCAACGTTTTTTTCGGAATTCAAAGTACCTACTTGAACTGAGTTTTTTTTCAGATGAAGTACCTTACCTATATTATCAAAAAAAAAGTATTGTTTGCAGCAGAGGGCCATTGCCAGATATCAATGGCTATATGAGAATGAAAAAGGTTTTAACATAACTATTATTTAATAATGAGTACATTAATCAAAATATTTTTCATTTTCATAGCTCTATCAAGAACGGCAAAAGAACCGCAGATAGGATAATTATAAAAGTACTTTTCTTTAGGTGGGTTTGGTAGCTTTCTTGATTTTCGATATACCACGGTGAATATTTGCTAGACATTGATCGCTAATAGAAGAATACTCAATACTAATCAAACAAATGTGATTGCTAATTACAACGCTAGGCTTTTTAACGGAGTTAAAACTTGATTTCTATTTGCTTTAGCATTTGTGATTGCGCTTTGACGCGGTTTGTGAGAAATCTTAACTCATTTAGATATTGATATGACTGAAGGAATTTTATAAAATCTATGAAACCACTACCAGTCTGAAATTATCTATGTCACAATAACCAAAAGCAATCACAGGAAAATAAGAATTTCTGGTATTTTAAGGTGTGGAGATGGTTTAACTTGGAAACTATGGAAAGGTGGAAGAAGCGCGCCTACTGCTAGCCATGGAGACGATGAAAGAACACGGTTGTTCGTCTAAAAACCTTAACTTGAAAAGACGAAGAAGACAATGTATAATGATTAAAGCTCGATATAATTTATTTATTTGTCCAAAGTTCTCTCCTTGGGTCCTCTTCCAGTGGGTCAAATTTTCTGGACCACAACAGTTGCTTTAAGAGAAGCAGCAATGAAATTTGAATGCCATCATTGTGAAAATTTAATGAGAAATTTTTTTTTAAATGAAAATTTTCATTTTTTTGGTGTACCCAAGCCCCAGCCAAGTAAATGCATTTTTTTTTATTTCTTTCAGGTGCATCGCAGCTTTCAAGCTCGCTGTGTCACCACTCAGTCAGACATATATTTTACTATACTCTCCTGCATTGGTAATACAGACATGAATGTTACACGTCAAACGCATGTTACATTGCTTGCAACTTGCAAATAACTCTTATGAAATCTGCAAGAATCGGTTTCGCGCATCACGCTCAGAAGAGTGATGGAACTTGAATCTTGGATGCCCGTAGCACACATTTTACAAGAAAACCCAACCTTTAAGAAAACTTCAATATTAATCATCATTGAAATCGATCATCCGGCGGGACAGTCGACATCGCTGCTTCCTGAGCTACGAAGGCAGTCATCCTATATTTCGAAGTCATATATATTTCAAAGGTCCAGTTATAATTGTTTTCAAATGAGATCATAGTTCATAGAAAGAAGCCAAAGTTTTTGTTAACAAGTAAATATTCAAATGTAAGACAAGAATGTCCAAACAATCGGCTGAGAGAATCCATTTTGTACGGTCAACTGTCCCATGACACGGTCGATGAGCTATTTTACTGTTACTCGAAAAAAAAATAAAGAAAGATACTGCGAAATTTTCATGAAAAGCTAGCTATAAACATTCAAGTTAAAAACCCCACTGATTTATCGTATATGTTTAAATTATTAACCCTTAATCTGTCCATCTCAATTGAACAGAAGCTGAATAAATACTGATTAACTTTAAATTTATTTTAAGTATTGTGATGAAAATAAAAAATGGACTGATTTTTTAAAGTCCACGCTAAAGGATGTTTAAAAATATTGTACAAAAAATCGACGCGCGCATCTTCCTTAGAAAAGAAAAACTTTTTTTGATAATAGCGACGCAGGATATCACTTTCATTACCAAAACACTTTATTTCCAACACGAACACTCCGCTAACAAATTTACTCTCCCGCCAAAAAAAAAGTCCAAAACACAAGGTCCTCAAAAGAAAAAAAAAGTTCCACTTCGTAACGAGAGTTTTCCCGCGCTAGTGACGTCACTCGCGTCAGTCGGCACACGCGGGCGCCGGTACCACTGGTCCGGCGGTCATTGAGGACTATCAGCCACTCTGCCAGTCGACCGGCTCCGCATACGAAACAACCACCTATACTATACATGCATGCTATAGTTGGATCTTTGCAGCATCCGCAGGTTTACCATACTTTAGGTTTGGGTTTGGGTTACCTCTAGTTTTTGGATGGAAGACGTAAAGAATGGGATTATTGGCAGGTGTTGGGATTTGGAGCATTAAGTTTTTTATTTAAAAGTATTTTGATGTTTTTTTTCTCATTAAATAACTTTACTTAAATGGTACTATTTTCGACATTGAATGCATTTTTACTAAAAATTTGTTCAGCACGTAAACCTCCACAAATTAAATGACTGAAAAGTACATGAATATCTTCTACGATTTTGAGATTTTGTTAGTTTTTTTTTCAACTAGAAACTCTTTATTACTTTTTTAAACCGCTACGTTGAGATGTCTGAGCTTTGCGTTTAATTATTGCCTTTATAATACTTAGTAATCGAACTATTATTGTGTACATACACACCTACATATAATGATCCCAAGCTTTTCTGTGCCTTCTATCAAAATTAATATTATTTACCAAAAAAACTTTGACGAACGACGAACCGTAACCGTAGCCTATCACAAGCATTCTATGTTGCCTTTCATGCCTTACACGTACTGACGCATCTCGATTTAACCACAAAACTCATGGTAGCCACGCAGAGACAGCTTGCCGCTCTGTTCCAAACGTCACGTAGACGTAATTGGGTTACGAGACGTGACGCCGTGGACGTGTAACTTGGACTTTTTGGGGGTGTGCCCTTAATTACGTTTTGGACACTTTCGCTTTGGGTGCTTTCCTGGAATGTTTTATAAAGAGTTTTATAAAAACTGTGTTTATAATCTAGCTGTAAGATTTATACTGCTGGACTAAGTCCTCCCCCACAGATCGTTATACCGACCTGTCTTAAGCAACCCTGTTCCACTGTACTCCCGCAACCGTCACTCGAGACGCGTGACTCACATGACTTTGAGAGGGGTCTGCCAACTCTGCGTCTTCCAGTGCGCGGTCGCTACTCAATAATTTTTGGGCCCCAGCGAAGTTCTTCGAATGATACGTATTACTGAATCTATTAATCTGCCACGGAAATTGTTATAAAAACCATAAAGTACTACAAAACAGTAAAATTATCTGAACTCTATCATCTGACAGCTCAATTCCTTGGCTTTGTGATAGGTCTGATCGGCAGCCTGTCGTGGGAGGGTGCAGTCTGGCTCTGGCTCGCTTGGCATGACAATGACGACTGTCTTCGTATAGTGTTCTGTTATTCGGGCTGTTCTGTGCCTGTGTACTGTGGACTGTTGGTTTCGCATGCGTTTGCCTAGTGGAAACTTTATGAGGATTACCCTAACTATAGATCGTTCATGCAATATACTTCTTCTAATCTTATACTGAAAGCTCCTGAAAGCCACCGATTTCACAATAGATATGCTGGTGCTCCATGTTATATAGGTCCATCACTAGGATGTTCTAAGGAAGTGGGACAGCACTAGACTCCCCACCCCGATCTTGGTTTGTCTAGAGTCTAGGATGCTATATTCTCTTTGGTCTTGCTTGTACTTCTCAAAAGTCTCAATAAAAATTAATTAAAATATTATCGTCGTTTCCATCATTATTACACTCCATAAAGATTTGATATTCTTCAATATCAATTGGAACCTAACCTAGATGAATGTGCTAGTTACTCTATTTAGAGTTTAGTGTGTGTCAGTGTGACATCGTTGTGATATAATTAAGACACAATTTCTCAGTAAAGGTGACTCAACTCCAAAAAGCCGTTACCGTAATTCCTAAAACATTACTTTCGTTTATAGCAATAAAAGTAGATCGTTAACAAGATTCCCACAGTCCGGAAACAGTCATATCATAAACTATAACTTGATTTAAGTAAAACTAAATAAATGTAAAGGTGATATTCATAACTTCACCCTGATTTTACAAGACCAAAAATACTTCTAAGGCCCTGCGCACATCTGGCAAGGCGCGGAGAATATAAATTGTTCTCTCGCTTACTCGGTTTGGGTCTTGTAGAAGTACATTTTATATTGGTAATGTTTGGTACGATGTTTATAACGTAACTTTTATTTATGAAACTACTCTACATTAATAATCTGAATTCAGTACTCACTGTAAAAACTATAAATACGTACTTAGTAATATTCTATTTATTATTCACTAATATAAACTTCATGATATAATAATTTGAATTCCATGTACATGGATTATTACCTATTACCTATACCATACCTACTCTATCGCAGGTGTTTTTTCCTCATTGACTCTACAATAATTATGCACGTTATACCTACTTTGACTTGAGTTTTATTGAGTCAGACGACCTTTCTAAGGAGGGTTGATGAGTACTCTATAATATGTGGTTAATCCTGATTTAGTGCCTTAAGTCGTCACCCCTAAGTGCATGACCCTTACCTACAATATGCAATTCTTTAAAAAGAAATGTTGAAAGATTTTTTATAGAGTGATGACGTGCTGTATGTAAGTAACGTAATGATTTAGAAAAAGTAGTTTTTTTATTTAAGTATATGAAAAACCTTTAAAATTTTTAATTTTCAAAAGATCTGAAATAAAAAATATCAGTTAGTTCCAAATAATAAATGAAATAAAAACTTTTCCATTTGCAACAAAACTTTTACGACTTTAAAATGAAAAATTCAGGCGAAATTTCAATATCACATTCCAATTTAGAACTACATTCCTTTGTATGCCCTTCCACTCCCTCTTAATACGAGAAAAGAGGACAGGTGTCTGGCGGCAGCGTGGCTTGTAACAATGAATACTCGCATATGATTGGTTGATATCGCGTCAAGAAGGCGTTGGGCGATTCCCATTGGTCTGCTGGGCGTGGTTGCAGCCAAGGTGCAAATTGTAGGTTGGTTATAATAAATGAGTTTTGAGCTAGCCTAGGCGAGAATACATTTTGATAAGTGCCTAGACTAGGTAATTACGGTGATGCCTGTAAAGTGAAATGAAATTGTATACCTAACTACATAATATTCTACATTTATCAGAGTTGTTTGTTAGTGATTTAAATATGTAGGTAATTCTTGAGCTTAGGAATAAAAGTAGTAACGAGTGAATTTGAAAATTTAATTTTTAGAGATGAAAAATACAATAAGTAAGTAATAATAAATAAACAACCAAGGTATGTTTTTAAGTAAAGTAAAAGTAGTATCAATTTTTTTTAGGTAATTTAGTTATTAAATTCAAACAAAGCAATTAAAAAAACATTACAAGAAAGATAAAATAAACTACAAAATTTGAATTCATTTTACAAAAAGAATAGTATTAAAATACTTGAACTTTACCCTAAAACTAAAATCGAACACAATCTAAACTAAATATCACAATATTAATTCAAAAACAATCATACAAAAACCAACTCTACATACCTAAAAACAAGAGCTAAACAAAATGTAGACTCAATATTGTATAAAAACTATTTAGTATGCAGCTCAGAATAATAATAACACAAGAACAAGCCTATACAGTCAATCACTCAGTGCGCAGTGTAGACAGATGAGCTTTACATACGTATAGAGATATGTGTATGACAGCTAGGGATGTTAATCAACTACTTACGTACCAATTAACGAGATGTCGATAAGTTATTTGCATTGGGTGCTTATGTATACTTACCGGTTTTATTTTGCATCTAATACTTTACGCAGAAGAAATCTTTCGGGAAAGCTAGTTGATTTATTAAATAAAAAACAACGTTTTGTTTATGTTTTTTTTTATTAACAATTTATGTTTTTTAAAAGCATTTATTTAAATTGCATTGCAATGTATGTATGAATGATTGTTCGGATGAAATCTTACAACTCAATTTTGAAGCAGATATCTTTAAGGTGGTAAGTAACTCTCGGCATGGCGCGAAACTCAAATTTTCTAACTTAATCAAAAATGAATACTTTTGCCAGAATAATTAAAAAATGCGAAAAACATTGAATTTCACGATTAAGAAGAGGTTTATTGTTGATGAAAGATTGTTCTTCATCAGTACTGATAGTTTAGCTCTCTCTTCTTCCGCGTAGGTATGTAAAAAAGTTTAAAAGAATTCGCGCATGTAAAAAACCAGCTCCCACATACTAATCGTTATTATCACATATTATCGTTTTTGGAAGACAGAGTCACCGATTTTGTGTATATATAAGAAACTTGATTTGGTCTTTCACCCTATACAATACATACACAAAATCAGTAGGTCTGTCTTCCAAAACCGTTGCAACGTTCCAATGTGGGAAACGGCTTTTTTAGATACGCAAAGTCATTCAAATTTTCAATCAATATATATAAAACTCTTCCGTTACTGACTGACTGACTGACAGACAACGCAGAGCCAAAACTACTGGGCGTAGCGGGCTGAAATTTTGCATGTAGGTTCCTTAGGGAGTGTAGGTGAGCACTAAGAAGGGATTTCCCGAAATTCCCACGGGAACGGGAAAAAACGGGAATTTTGTATTTATGAGAAATCTGCGCGGGAAAAACCGCGGGGCAGCCTCTAGTTATTAATAATTTCCTCTTTACAAAAAGAGACCCCTGCCTTCAATAAAATAGGTACAGTCACGGACTAGGAGGCCGTAACAGATTTGTCTATGGTTTCGTCACTGTATTACCAAAGAACAAGAGCTATTTTGCAATACAGAAATAACGGAAGTGTTACGCCGATCGTGTCCGCCACTGTACTAAAACCTTTTCCTGAATGTAACAAATACTTTTGTGAAAACCACATCAAAATCGGTTCAGCCAAACTCGAGACAATCGCGGACAAACACACATACATACATACATACATACAAGTCAAACTGATAACCTCCTTTTCTGAAGTCTGTTAAAAACGAATACTTTCGTCATAATAAATAAAAAACACAAAGATTTATGAATTTTGCGCCATACCGAGAGTTTCCACCTTAAATCCGCCCGGCCGGCTAGAGTTAGCGAGAAAACAAACCCGATTGATTTTTATATCTTGTAGTAGACTAGTATAGTAATTAGAAAATGGTGCGTTAAATATATATTACTACGAGCTTTCCCGGCTTACTTCGTAACGCCATAGAATATAAGAAACTACTAAAGACTTGGCTCTATAGACTATGTTCTTTTGACTGGTCAGAATGGCCGAATAAAAAACAAACAACAACAACAAACCACCTGTCAAAATATGTAAACAACGGAAAAAATATTGCACCTTGGGTTACATTATTTGAGTTTAGGTAAGGATCCTTAATTTTTTTTTAAATCTAATATAGCCTATGACACTCGGGGTTAATGTAGCTTCCTACCAGTGAAAGAATTTTTAAATCGGTTCAGTATTTCCGGAGCCTATTCGTTACAAACAAACAAATCTTTCCTCTTTATAATATTGGTATAGATAAAAGCTAGAAGATTATCATAAGATTTTAGTGATACAGTTACATTACTATACTCTGCAGATTATAAACATTTGATAAAAAAACATCGACTCTAACGTTGGTCGCGGCACATCACTAAAATCTCGAGTGGGGAGCAAGTGGGGAGTGTGGTTAGGTGCGGTGTGGAGGCGGGCTTGTGCGTACCCGCCTCTCGCGTCTCCTTCAACCCCGCGATTATTGAATTGTTTTTATAAAAATAAGTATGAAAATCGACTTACCGGTGAAATGTAACACTTGATTTCGATTTGGTGTGTTTTCTGTTATCATTTTTGCAACAATCAACTGCACATTTCACCATAGTGACGGCGAAATACGAACAAAATCTCTCCAGGACCGCACGGTACAAGCAATCATCACAGACTATAGACGCTCGCGGCGGGAACGCCTTTTTGTTCTCACCTGTGTCTACTGTTCCCACTTGGATGTACTCCCTCTATAGCTGTAATGTATACTCTAAGGTATGCAGGCTACGTGCTACGCCAATCGATGGCAGCACGTGGTAGGAAGTACTTCCGAAATACCGAGACGACGACGACGAGACGAGATGTATTGAACTCAGACGAGGCTTCATAGGCTGACATTTACACTCGAGCCAGGTTAATCAGTACTCGAGATGACTTGCCCGAGTTTAATCTCGAGGGAGTAGCCTTGGCTGAATCTCAGCCATAGACGACTATTATGGACTTTTTTTTCTTTTTCGGTTGTATGAGTAGAGAAGTGCATCCACTTAGTTTACGTGTTTGGAGGCTTTTTACATTTCCCCATTAATTGTAGCCATGTAATCTAATCAGCAAACTGCAAAAAGTCTGGATGTTCAACAGCTCAAAAAACTATAATATTTACTTAGATAACTAAATCAAACCCCAGAGTGATCACCTCAGCCGGCAGACCTCAACTGCTGGACATAGGCCTTCCCTACAGATCGCTTTAATGACCGTCTCGTGCAACCTTCATCAGGTGTGATCACCTTGTGGGTCTTCTGACTACTCTGCGTGTTGTGGTGCGTGGTTTCGGCCTTATCGACCATCTGTTTTTCGAGCTGAGATCTACAAACACATGTATTAGGTATAACTTATAAGATATTTATCTCGTGTTTAGAGACTGAACAGAGTTGGCATATGATCGAAGGCTTTTAGCATTATAGCATAGCTATCTGATAGCATTGGTTACGCAAGGCATAAGGTAATTTTATTCTCAATCAAATAGTAATCCAACTGTACATCCTATTAACTTCTAAATTTTAACAGAATAAAGAAAATCTAAGATATTACAGCAAATTCTAGCGGTGTTCCAACAGGGCCGGGCCGAGTCATTCCCGCCCGGGGGTATCGATCGCGCCCCTACGTGAGGCGACTGCCAAAACGTGCCAAAGGCTCTGCTTCCGCATCCGCTCCCTGTGAACAGATGAAAGCCTTATGGGCAATGAAGAACGCTACTTTTCTGGTTGCTTAAAGTGTTTGTATTCATTAATTTTATTAATAGGAAAATGTAATGTTTTGAGACTCTTAAAAAGTTAATATTGTCCCGAATTATTTTTATGTCGTTAGTTAGTAAACTCATCGTAATTAAATTTTCGTTTTAGGTTTCAAATAAAAAATGTTCAAAAAGTTTGGAGATGCCGGGGATCGAACCCGGGGCCTTTCACATGCAAAGCGAACGCTCTACCACTGAGCTACATCCCCTCTACGTATTCATAAAGAAACCATAAACGCATTTTATACTACAAAAACCTAACCTAATTGATTATGATTTATTACTGTAAAAACGAACAATGGGCATAATTTTCTATTGATTTAAAAATAAACTAAACAAAAGATGAAAAACCACGTGTTTCGTCACGTTTTCTGATAACAAATTTCATTACTTTTCTTTTAAATTAGTGTACACTAGTCGACCCGGTGAACTTCGTAGTGCATGACATAATATTATGTTGTATATGTATATATTATACATACCTTTCTTTTGAATCATTCTATCCATTAAAAAAACGCGTCAAAAATCATTTTCGTAGTTTATTCGATCTAAGCATACATAAACATAAGCTCACAAACAGCAGAAGCGACTTTGCTTTTTAATGTGTATTGATGAAGCCCTAGGTATAATATTTTTACTACAAGCTACTTACTACTTCCACTAATTCCGTACCATCCGCGTCTCCGGAACATATCAAACACTCCACGCGCCCCCACACTACGTGACGTGAATTACCCTCCAACGCACCCCCCTAGAACACCCCCCAGAAATCCGGTCAAGTGTGAAGGCTTTTAAAGGTTCTGCTAAGTATTGTAATGGTGCTTTTTTTGCGAAAAAAGTTTCACGAAATAAAAAGTTACATTTTTAGAACTAAAAGTGAGAGACTTGGATAGAATCATAAGTCAGTTTTATTCTTAATCTGTATAAATTTCACGCATATTTTTGTGACGAAGAGCTAAATGAGACGCAAGATTAGCTGGTTTGCAAAGATCGTAATGCGCATTGCGCGTTTGTAATTTTGTATAAATACTGTTGGAGCGCCTTTTATGTAAGCGTGCGATAACTCGCAAACCAGGTTAAGGCAGACGAGCAACAGACAACGGATAAGTAGTCCGTTTCAAAGACACGGTACTAAATGCCCACAGGACAGAAACTGAGACAATGAATACAACTTACAAAGTCATAATAGACCAGAAGGTCTTAGACCAAGCGCCTGATAAGACTGCGCGCTGTTAAAATGTATAGTAACTAGTGGACCCGGCGAACTTCGTACCGCCTTACCTATTACTATATTGTCCATGTATTATACATACAAACCTTCCTCTTGGATCACAGTCGTCCCTACCACAAAAAGGGTTAAACCGAGTCGAAATCACTAGACTAGGTTTAAATCACTTGTTCGTCATACTGGTGATTTTTTGGCGATACATAAATTGGCGATTTTAGACAGGTGTAACTTTTTTGTGGTATAAGTGTTTATCTTTTGAAAAATACCGAAAGCGACTTTGTTTTATAGTATGTATTTATATTGATTGATGATGATTGATTAGCAATCAGGCATTTGTTTTAATGGCGGTTAAAGTACGTATACAGTGGCGCCACCAGTCGAGCGCAGACATAACCGGCGCGCATTTTAACTAGACCACCACTACTTCAAGGAGTCAATAGACGTGTATAAAGGAATTCTCACCCGCTCGCGAATTCAAAGGATCTTAGTCCTACAAAAGGGACTGGTCACGTCTCCACATCGATTTCTGTACGTGCTGCGTGCAGCGGACGTGAGGGCCTTATTACGTGGTGATAAGGGTCATTGTGATCAGCTGGTTCAGTTGAAGGACTGGGTTAATCGATAAATTTATCTGGTGCAATGAACCTTTGTTTTTTTGCACTTTTACATAAGGCAAATTAAATTTCTCTTACGCGAAAGTGGTATCATCGAAAAAAAAAACCTTAAAAGACACGTGAATCTAATATTTAAAAAAGGTTCTGATTTCAAGTAGGTACTGGCCTATTAATAGTATATTTTAAGTGTCATATACTTCAATATCTTTCAAAAAAAAGTATTTAATTACGATGATATTTTTTTTTATTAGGTAATCTGTGGATCTCTTGCTTGTCGCTCTAAACCTTCCTAAAAAAAACAAATAAAAACCTATAGATCAACCTTATAAAACTCATAGAAAAAGCTTCAAACAACTACCAGGCACTTAGAGCACCTACCGGGGTGTTTTTATGACCCCCCAAACCCCGCACTTAACCCCTCTGAATTTACCTGGGAACGCGGTAAGCATAGAAATTTTAACATTATGAAACGATTCTACCCATTCGATAGATAGCTTCTGAGCTATATTGATGAAGGCAAAGGTATACCTACTACATTTAGTGGTATAATACAAGTTATACTTACTATATAGAATAAATGTGGATAGATTGCAAAATGGCTGTGTTGTGCCTGTTCCCGCTTTCTCTTCTGTTTGCAAATTAATGGTATTTTATTTTTTTTATTAATTTTTATTTATTTATTTCAATAAAGCGTTCCTAATCTACGGCAGTAGAACTTAAAAAGTGGCAACATTGTACGGAAATCGGAATACTTTCGAAAATCCGTCAAATTTCCATACAGTGCTGCCACTTTTTAATTTCTAAATTTTTGTGCCAAGATAATTAAATAAAAAAATATATGCACAGCTATTCGGCAATTAATTGAGTGTAAATTATCATTGAAAAAATCTTCGTTAAGGTTTCAGTTCATGCTCATTTTAAAGGATACGAAAATAAACCTAAAACCGTAGCTGCTTAATTTAAAAAGATCACCGACCAATCAATATTATTTTCACACCAACGCATCAATCCTCAATATTACCAAACAATACCTTAGGACTGGCAAAAAACAGCGTGACTCGAGGAAGATTCTGAGCGATGCTTTATCAAATATAAAAGATAAAACGATAAAAATATCCAAATATGGATACCAGGTTACCTGGAAGAAATCGCTTAAAGCGATAAGGTCGCCTTTTGTCAACTTACTGTACTAATAATGTTCTTGTTTTTGTGTTTTTTGTGCAATAAAGATATCATTCATTCATTCATTCATTCATTCAAATATGAACAGTAAATAATCTACTTTTGCGAGTAAACGAAAACACTTTTAATTTTTCTGTACCTACATACAGCTTTTTAGTAGTAGCTTTCAAACTACTCCCTGAAAAAATACACTTTGATATCACAGTGTTGTCTTTCTAAATAAGTCATCAAGATATCTTACTAATGTGCTATTGATATTCAAAGTAAATTTCTTTATTTCATTTTATTTTTTCTTCTTGTTCTTTCATTCCCTGTATCCTGCGGTCTTGAAAGCTGTTATTTCCTGCTCCCAGATCGCTTTTCTAAAACATAGTCCAATGAAACTAACATTATGATTATAGATTACTTAGTTACACTATTAGCAGGTGGACAAGATCGCAATTTTTTAATTTTTTAACATTAACCTTGGACAATTGTGTCTTAAAACAATAACGCATCGCCCAGAATTATTTCAATCAAGACTAAAGAAAGCGGTCAGAAAAACAAATTGTTTTTGCGCACATGGCGCGCTTTTTTATCCATCTGAAAAAGTATTAAAAAACACCATAAGTGCTATACGATTGTGTGGAGTGGACGTCGTTAGGTGAGGGCTAGTAAAAAAGCGTTTCCTGTCATAAAGAGTTTTATAAAATAAATGTTTTTGCCTGTTGGAATTGCATTAAAAAATAGTTGCTTAATGTTATAAATACATTGTTTTTAAACCCAATTTATTTAGGTTTTAGTATCATCACCATCTCAACCGATGGACATCCTATGTTAGACATAATTTTTTGAATAAATATTTTGTTCTGTTTTGGATCCAATTTTTACCTGTAATGCCATTTGAACAAGGGAAAATGCATGAAGTACAACCTATCATAAAAATTAAGTCTAGATGCAGATAAAAACTTATAGATGCGTAAGGAACGGTTCATAAAAACCCTGCTGACTCCATTTTTTTAAAATTGATTGTCCAACTCGGTTTAAACTGTGTCGGTAGTTTAAGCTGCAGTTGTCGCTTTTTGATTATATGAGAAAGAAAGTGCCAGATGCAGTTTCAACTACTGAAGCAGTTTAAATTAAACCGAGTTGAATATTACAGGCATAGGCCGTTTTTCTGGAGATATTAAAAATATCGCTCTGCTATCCGCTACTCTCACAGCCCCACACCATAAGATAGTTAGGGCATGGTTAGGGCAGTAATGGTCCGGTGGACATTTTGAATTTCCTTGACTGTGACAGTGGACATCATAAATCATAACTCGAGCCAACTTGTTACGATATCTGCTTGTTATGTGTCAGATGTTGTTGATCTGATGTCTGACGTTACGACAAACTATAAATTATTGAATGTATAATATGTCTTTTTCTAGGCTGTGCTTAGGTATAGTTTGTCAATAAAAGATCTCCAACTATTGATCAATTATTCTACTAAATCCATAAAAACAAAACAGGCCTCGCCAACCGCCGATTCAGTCAAACTTCAAAACAGTCTCAAAAACAGGAATGCCAAAAGCAGACTAAACCGCGAAATCCCGGGATCTGCGCAAAAATTCGTCCAAAACTCCACGAAAACGAAAAACGATCAAGAATCCAATCATCTGATCCGATGGCATCTTCGTCAAAGTCACTTAATAACGTTTCTACGTACTTTGCGATGGTACTTTTTACGCTTACTCGCCACTTTTGTATAACTTTAATAAAACTAGCAGAAGAATGGACCTTAGTGCGGATGTTTTAAGAGCATCAGGTTGTTTATGAGTCATATTAAAAGGTGCTTTACGAGTTTAAGCTTTAAAACGAAGACGATAAAGTCAGAAATATATTTTTCCTTGCATTGTGCTGGACTTCAAAGAGTCGGTGAGCTGCGGCCGGACCACTTCTTGCCTGTAGTTCCTACTCACTTATTTTGTCCATACTAAGACAATGTATGCGACGAATTCGCGGTTCGATGTAAAAAGTTACGCATCTTCGCTTAAGGGTTGACGAGGTTTATCGGATGTAGAACGAAAAACTGTGAAAATAAAATACTTACGCTTTATTTAAAATGTTCAAGTTCGATAATTAAACGAGAGACACCAGTTCCACTTTTAAACTTCACTCCATATTATGTGTTAAATAATCAACAGTTACAAAAGGCATAAATTTACTAGATGGTGATAAAACTATATTTTTAAAATATTTTAAGTAATATGTTATGTTTAGCTAGGTTAATTTAAAAGACAAATAATGAAATTAATCTAGTAACAGACAAAACCACTTCTTTACTATCTTTATCTTTCAGGTAACTCTAGGAAAATTATTCAAGCGACGAAAATGTGAATGAAAGACCTCTATCACTTTTCTAAATAGTATATCGACAACCCTAGTACTAAAAGAATACCCTCACACGCGGACTCTGCGAGTTACAGTAATGCGCTTATGATATTGTTAATCCGCACATTGACGCCTCTATATAACCACGTTATTTATCACTGACAACCGTATAATGGTCTCCTACGAGCCTATTTGGTCATGTAATTATCACTAGACTAGACATGTGTAAAAATAAACATCTTTCTATCTTTCAATGTTCTTTACTACATCCATCTTTCAATATTCTGTAGGTACAACATTTTTGTGTAGATAAATTATTATTTCACCCTTATTTGTCTTATTAACTTTTTAGTTGTATCACAACAAAATGCACTGATTAAGAATTTTGTTAGATAACGAAATGTTTAAGTCTATTTAGCCCAAATCGTTCTTATACCTTCTTAATAGTACCTATCCAAAATAATAAAACATCACACTCAAAGCTCCTAATTAAGTACAATAGATAGAACCTGTATCCAACAGGGTAACCAAAATATAGACAAAAATACCAGACCAGGAAAAAATCATCGATATTAATCATCACAACAATGTTTGCCCCCGGAATCATTCGAGGACCTCCAAAGACAAAGTTGACATCACTACCTACTGAACCACAGATCAATAAAACCGAAAGTAACTCTGACACGCAATCACGACTAAAGTACTGAACCGATATGTCTAAATCTTTGTAGGTATATAGCTTAGAACCATGAAACGGACATTATACTTTTTGTCACAAAAAAATCTACGGAAACGGATTTTTTTTTTTTTTTTTTCAGTTTAAAGCGGTATTGTGCTGGGGAAACCGCTAGGCGTAAATTAGTTTTATTTTTAAACGCTCAATTAACTCTACTTTAATTTTATACAACAAACGTCGGTAGGTATCATCTTTCACACATATCTAAGATAACAACATCGCATCACGGCATATTTACAAAGCATTTATTTCCATTGTCCTTCAATTGTTTTTTTAACTCGCCCAACGAGAACTCGGCATGGCGCGTATTCGAATAATCCAGCGTCGAGTCGAATCGATTCAGTATCGATCGAATGGCATCCGAACTCTGCCATTGTAGTCACATTGTCATATACAAGTAATTGTATATAATTGGGGCCTTTCTTAAGAACAATAAGTACGAAATTACGCTTGGAGTAAAATAATTACGGTGGTACGATTTTTTTTAAAACCGTATCTTGCCTTTGACAGTGCCGTGTTGTGGAGTATCGAATTAATTCCTATTGTTTTTAGTTTGTTCGGTTTGTTTGTTTTGCTTGTATCGGTATTTGCTGGGTAACATCTAGCAATTAGGATCTCGGTTCATAATATTGTTCAGGTTCTTACTTTTTTCTAGGGGTTGATTATACAAAATGGATTATTCAACGTCTAGATATTACGTAGGTAAACGAAAACAACATAATATCTCAATGTATGTATGTAAAGTAGCTTTAGTATGTTTTAATTATGTTCAAAAATGTTTATGTTACTAAAGAACAATAAAAAATATTTGTATTTTTTTTTTGTATTTTTGAAAATCAAAAGCAGAAATGAGTATCTGACTTGACATCGTCTTTTTCTAGGTATGTGAATAAGTATAATTAGATAATGCAATACGTAATGAGAGAAAAACATAATATTATTCAATTAATTCATCGCATCTCAAAGTTATCTAATCAGAGATATAATATCATCATCTTCATTAAAGGACGAGATCTTGATTTGCCATTTTTGTATTAAAGATGTTTTTTTACTGTAATAGAAATATAGAGACTGTAGTCGTAAAAAAAATTAAAGCATTATTTCAATAAATTTAAAAATGTTTTTAATTGAATTTAAATAGTAAGTACTAAGTATTACTACCTTACCCTTTATCACAGGTACTTAATCTTACAAGGGGCGTCCAACAACTAAAATAAGTTATTTATTAAATAATCGTTTTTTTTTTTTAATTTTAAGTATTGAACTAAGATTTTAGAACCACATAAGAGCCCCCAACTAGGAAGAACCTGTATCTAGGGTGCCCGAAACATATACAGAGACACCTACTGAGCTACGGAGCAGTCAAAAAACATCACATTTGGGGCGGCAAATATTGTACCGTGATTATGATTGCTATTTCTGTAAATCTTATAAGACTTGATTTTCGTTCTTAGGTAAAAAGAAAACGTGAAAACTATAAAGAAAATCCTGACACCGCATAATACAAAAGCCTGCGCAACAGTTCTTATGAAGAATAGCAACCACACAGCTCGGACATGTCAGTAAAAAACTAAAAACTGAACAAATGCCGGCTGAATTTGGCACCGTATCAGTAAATGCCGATCTACATCCAGCTTGTGGAAGACTGAAGTCAATCACATTGGTGTGCACATTCTCTTTTTCAACAAACGTTCTTATTGCATTTTTACTTTATGATGCTCTGCGAAAGACCATAAATTATAAATACCAAAAATTAACAGGTTGTTTATACTAGTGATATTTCTACTAAAGTTAAATACATTATCAAACCAGCCAAAAGATGTCGACTGTTGGACATTCGCCTCCTTCATAGATAGCCACTAGGGACAAACGTTTTGGTTGGTTTTGCCATAATCGCTGCGTTTGGCACGAGAGTTGGCGATCGCAGTAGCTTCGCTTCGCTTTCAGTTTTTCATCGAAAGACGCTGCTGCCCGTCCTTTGGGTGTTATTTTTCGCCTTTTTGGGAGGAGATATGGTGGTGGTATTCTAAGCCGCCATCAACGGCATGCATACCTAAGGCTACCCTTGTTATTTAGTTGTGTTTATCCATTTATTTTTATGCTTGTAATGCTTATGTGACTACCTAAATATGTGTAGATTTTATCTGTGATTTAAATTATAACATCAGATGACACAAGTGGAGTTTTAGACTCACAATCCCTTTTACCAACGACGATACCTGTTAACAACGCCCTGAGATCGCATTATAACCGCAACAGAATCGCAATAACTTCCCAACCCTAGTTTTCACGACTGGCATAGGGCTGTCGTGCGATGCAGTTTTTACTCCAGCCCATGTTAAAACGGCAGCGACGGTTTTTGCTAGCAAACTGTTTATGTCAGACCCCCACTCGCCGAGTCATCTGAAGGTTTATTTAAAGCTTTAATGAATAAGAATAGAGCGAGAAAAAGTGATGTAGTTTGATTTAATACTGGGCTTATCGTTGAAGATTCGACTGATAAAATGCGCGTGCGCTCCCTTTCGTAATAAGGGGTGGTGGGTTAGGTAAAAATATTAAATGTTTTATTTTTCAATACGTACAGTCACGGACTAGGAGGCTGTAACAGATTTGTCTATGGTTTCGTCAGCCCTAGACTGTATTACCAAAGAACAAGAGCTATTTTGCAATACAGAAAAACCGGAAGTGTTACGCCGATCGTGTCCGCCACTGTACGTACTTACTTTATCTCAATAAGGGATCTCATAAATAATTGTTGCTACTATGCAAAGAGTGTCTCTAACTAATCTAGGAACTTTTTGTACTTACTTCTATACTTTAATAGTTTAATATGCTCTCTCCTTTTTATACTTACTTGTTAGCCCTCAAGGTTGTCTAGATATTTTTAGACATTAAAGTCTTCATTTATTTAGTTGACTAAATGACTAATGACTTTGCTGCCTTTGGGCACTTGAGTGCCTTCATCATCATCATCATCAGCCTGTAAGAGCCCACTGCTGGACATAGGCCTCTTCTCTCGCACGCCACGCACCACGGTCCTGCGCCAGTCTGATCCACTGCCTACCGGCGACCTTCACTATGTCGTCAGACCATCGGGCTGGTGGTCTGCCTACTCCACGTCGTCCGTCTCTAGGCCACCACTCTGTGACCGCTGTCGTCCACCTGCCGTCTTTACGTCAAGTGTCCAAGTGTCCCGCCCACCTCCACCTCATACCCGAGTGCCTTACAATCTTTAAAATTAATTAAATTTAATATTTTTGTTTTTAAGTACCTATATGAAATTTGGCAACCCTAGAACCCCTAGAACCAAAGCAGCAATGATGTTCCTATACCAACGCACCATAAAATCGGTGAAGATAGACTTGAGTTTACTGCATTTATGTTTGTGTGTTTTTTTTCTATTCTAAAGAGCTTAACGGAAAATTAAGAAGAATAGCCAAAAAAATATTATTAGAAATCTACATCAATGATGTACAACAATAACATGAATGCTGTTTAGAGATGAAAAATTGGCAAACTATAAATGCAAAAACAGGGTAGACTTGCCAAGATAAATTGTGTGTTCATTCTTTTGCCTTTTATTGTCTCATAAAAATTGTCTGGTCATTTTAATACCTTCTACACAAGTAGAATTTTCAGGATTCTAAGTTATAATATCAACTTAGCCAAAAAAAATATCAGCAATTCTCAACAGAGTATGACTATGTATGACCTACCTACCAGAATAGGTTTACACCCGCCAGAAAACTTGAAATTTTAGACATGATTAGACTATAATAATATTGTTCTAACTATATATATCTTTGTTTTTTATTACTATGGTACTATAATAATATATCTCTTTGTTTTTTATTCACGTAAGGAGGAAGCAAAAATATGAATGAGTATTTAATTATGTACTTAAATTTAAAAATGTGCATTTAAAAAAAATGGAAATTTTAATTTAATTTAAATATTAGTCCACGCTGGATGCAGGCCACCTGCGATCGGTACAGATGGAGAGCCTTGAGGGAGGCCTATGTCCAGCAGTGGACGTCCTACGGCTGAAATGATGATGATGATTAGTCACTATTAGTTAGTTCAATATTGGTCCTTTATTAGTCATTAATGTTATTAAGTTGACTATTGTGGTGCCAACTCTCCATAGACTACATATGGCATCAACCACTTCGGTTTTTATGCTGATGTTAAGTTGTTTCTAATTTAAAGGTTATTAGGTCTAACACAGATATTAACCACACACCTATTTGTTTATATTGTGAAATTTAGCTGTAAATTTATCCTTTCCTATCCTAATGGATTCCCGGTGGATCGGTTCATCGTTATCTGTCTGTTGTCCCGCTTTATACCTCTACTATATTTCTGTTTCTTTTTTTCAAACTTGCGATGCAGTTGCAGTTAAAGCTTCAAAAAGCCGGTAATTACTAGATACCTATCATAAGCAAAAACGATAACCAATTGGAGGCACCGACAATCCTCCCATTACCTCCGAACCACGTAAACGACGCCCGCAAAAGGCATTAAGCCGTGAAAACAGGCAAAAAGCTTGCGTTTAATTAAAATATTTATCATTTTCTCGCCTCTGCCGCTGCCACTGCAACGTTATTTATTGGCTTGAGGACACAAGACCAATGACATGGAGCAGTTTTTTATTTTACGAGCTGTTGATTGAAGCCCGCTTCGTCAAGTTTTTGAAGAAAAAACTCTTTTGTCGTTGGGACTGTTGAGAGAGAATGCTTTTTAAAACGCGTGTGAGCAATTTTGAAATTGTAATTTACTGAAAATTATAATCTTTCTAGCATTTTGTTTAGCAGCTTTGTATGTATTTTTGTGCAAAGTAGGGATATAGGTAACATCCAATGAGTTACCTATTTGCTTGCACTCTTACTTTAAAATAAACTTCAAAAATCATACCCATACACCCCCGACCCGAGACAAAACATAGTACCCACACATGTACTACTTACATCTTTTTTTGATCTTAGTCTTAATAAGGCAAATTTATAGTTTGCGATAAAGTTTATATTCAATATTATGTTAGGTAACTATAGTATAAGATGAATTATAAAAAAAATTAAGGTATGTTTGTAATTAACGGTATCTTCGACCACAACTTGTAAAGGGTAGTTTAAAACACAATATTATATAAATTAAACAAGTATAAAATACCTTCCAAAGGTCAACAGAGTATGAACACTATTATTGTCTGATTATTACAGTTAAAATACCTTCATGCCTGCCTACTTTACTTTAATTTGTTAACCAAGTTATTTTTTCTGTAAGTAATTTGCTTTTATTTATCCGACGAAGGCGAAAACTTGAAACTGATCGCCGTTGAATTACAACAGTCAGGGTGTTTATTATCTTTTTATTATACATTAGTACATATAAATTCATTTCTGATGCTTGTACAATTGTACATTACTAAGGGCACAATACTCCTACAAATTCACAAGAATACATCATAGGCTGACATTAGCGTTTGTAGTTGTACGTTTCTCAGACTAGAATTCGTATATAAGGCACTATCAACATTTAATTATATATTAATTGGATCATCAATAAGCTTGCATCTTATCTGATGGCTTCAATTAAAGTTACATTAATTACAGTGTAATTATCGAGACAATGACTGGTTTCACCACCTGTCCTCCCGATATATTGTACCTTAAAGGATAACTATACACTGACGGAAGCTCATACTGACTGCTCCGTAGCTCAGTTGGCAGTGATGTGGACCGAGTAAACGTGTGCACCTGGGTTCGATTCCCGACGGGGCGAATATTGATATGATGAATATCGATGTTTGTTTCCGGTCTGGGTGTAATGTTCGTCTCTGCGTGTGTTTCGGGTACCCTAGATACAGGTTCTTCCTAGTTACTGGCTCTGAGTGTGATGTGTTATTATAATTAAAAAATAAATTAATATGGGAAGCATGAAGTACTTAGGTAAAGTTTTTTCCGTACCGTGCGATTGTCTCCGCGGTTCCGTGATTTCAACCACGGAGTTCTCCAAATTTGATTTTCGGCGACAGCGAACATATTTGTATCTTGACTTGAATATCGATGTCAGTTTCGATAACTGGAGTGTCATTTTGTGCGTGGTTAGTATATGTGTGTTTGGAGACTTGAATTCATATTTGTGACCGACGAAAAAAAAGGAGGAGGTACTCAATTCGACACGTATATATATATTTTTTTATGTATGATCACGCATAACTTTTTCACAGAGTAGTCCAATTTTGATAATTCTTTTTTTAATACCTTGAAGTGGGTCCCATAACAATTTAGAAATAAAATTCCCACCCTAAGGGTAGGAAAATAGGGGTGACTTTTTGGTCAGTGGGACATTTATGCACTCACAGGTTGCATTGCCGTGTTCTGTATTTACATTATAACTTTGGATACTTACTTTCTTAAATATCTTTTGAAATGAAATAAAATAATAAACATTTCAGCCGAAAGACGTCCACTGCTGGATATAGGCCTCCCCCACAAATCTCCATACCGACCGGTCACATTATGCGGTGTGACCACTGACCACCTTGTGGGAGAAGAAAATAATAAAACCCTGAAAGAACTGAAAAGCATAAAACAAAACTTTTTATCAAAAAATAAAACCGCCGAAAAAAACTGAAAAGCATAAAATAATAATCGAATTACTAAGTTCTTAAAGTAATGTAGGGTATTCCAAGTAATCTTGAGTCGGCGCCACAGATTCCTCGTACAAAGATCACTAAATTAGGTAACTTAAATTTAAAGAAATAACCAAAATTCGTGCGCTGCCGCGCATCAATCTTTACGTAATTAAGGAATTTGCTTGTGTGGCGCGCCGACTTAAAATAACCAAAAGTACCTAAGTTTTTCTTTATACATACAGACATTAGTGTATTCCAGACCTTACCTATATCTTTAATCAAAATAATCATCACTGATAATAAGTTTACTCGCAATTACTGTTTGTGGAGCAGTAAGTACGTCTGTTATTATTTCTATAGGATTAAAACTATTAATCGTTAATAAAATATAAGTACATATTTTATAAAATAGAGCGAAGGCTTGGTGGAATGGTGGCCGATGAGTTTTAGGCAAACGGTCTGTCGCCCCGCCATGCAGCAAGATGGGTCGAAGTTATCGATTTAGTATTCTGATTATGTCGCGTCTTACCCTGTTATTAATAAAAAGTTAAAGAGCATTTTAGTTATTTGACGTATGTCAATTTAGACTGGATGTCACGTATTTACCATACAACAAACCAGAGAGTAGACCTCCAGTAAAGCTACTTAAAACCTACTGTATCTTTATAAATAACACGGTTAGTCTCTTAGACCCTGGATGCAACTGGCAAGCGATAGACGTGTTTGATGCACTCAAGTGAAGGCTCAGTGCTCAGCAGTGGGTGGGTACAAACATGCCACAACAGTACGCAAGGTGTTAGGTAATATAAGTTTTTATTTTAAGTATGAGGATTCACATTACTAAACTAATATCTGTCTCAAGATGAGACAGATATTACTTAGTTATCAGTTAGATATTAACATAGGTCGTTAACTCATCTGAACAAAATAATGACCTACTGTTAACAAAATCACTATCATACACTCTTTGAATCAATGTAGGAATGACGACAAAAATTTGGAGATGCCGGGGATCGAACCCGGGGCCTTTCACATGCAAAGCGAACGCTCTACCACTGAGCTACATCCCCTGTGATTGTCACGATAAAGATAAACATATAAATCTCATAATTCTTAGATATTATGAACGGGAACAAAGACAATGAAAACTTATGTTTTTTCAGATGTAACAAAAGAAATTCGATTACAAATCAACAAAGATTTTAGGAAAATACTTTACTGAAGTCAAATCCACCTAACTTGTACAGTGGTGGACGGGGACGGGGCGTAACACTTCCGGTTTTTCTGTACTTATTGCAAAAATAGTTATTTTTCTTTGGTAATACAGTCTAGGGGCTCGAGACCATAGACAAATCTGTTACGCCCTCCTAGACCGCCACTGAACTAACTTCATAATTATACAGTGGCGGACTAGGAGGCCGCAACAGATTTGTCTATGGTTTCGTCAGCCCTAGATTGTATTACCAAAGAACGAGCCATTATGCAATAAAGAAAAACTGGAAGTGTTACGCCGAACGTGTCTGCCACTGTACTTATTCGTCGTGCCCCTAACATTATCTCTCTTAATTTCTCTTGTTTCCATCAGTGTTTTAGGTAATCACGCCAAATCTACTGAAGCGATCCAGCTAGAAATTGGTAGGTTTTTAGTTACGAGACGGACATGAACGATGTGGGAATATCGGCTTGTAGAGAAATGGCACAGGCGAAGCCACGGGTCACACACTAGTCGCCTATATTGATGATGAAATGACGTGACACTGTACCTACTTAAGATCGTAGACGTTATAATGGCTCCCAAATATCTTATTAACCACAAGTCTTGAAGTGCCAATAACTGGGTATTTTCTCTATAATGGAAAAGTTTGGAAAGTGCCTACTAAAATTTGAGAGCATCAAGCTGTTGTGCGAACTAGAGTTGGTTACGAAGGAATTTACATGAAGAATTGACTAAAGGAGTTAGCAAGGTTTTTCTACGCAAAGCAATTGTTATTGAGAGTATTGCAATTCGATTAATACGAAGTAGTCTTTACACATTGTATAACTAACTTAACTCTTTGGCAACCCTGCTGAGCCGTGCTGCCGTCTAAATCCGTCAAAGCGGTATCGACAGATCCTGCAAGTTTCCTTCTCTTCACGCCACACTCCACTATAACTTTATAGCTGTTTAGCGCTCAAATAAATATCGATAAAAACTGCAACACACACTGCAACGGCGGCCCTAACTAGAATATCTGAAGAAATTTCAAAATACTAAGGTACCTAATTATAGTATTTAGTATCAAGTTGTTTTCGCCGTTGGTGAACTGAACAGCCCCTGTATAGAGAGACTCCTTTCTTTCATTAAATTTTTTCAGCCCTTCTTTCATAGCGTTTTTTTGTACAGACTGCTGTGGGCTTCCTGGAAGAAATAGCTTTTAGCGATTAGGTCGCTCATTGCATTCAAATTCAATTGTTTTTTCCCCTAAATTGGATAATGTACTCATTATTGTATCTTACTTTGTGTGGAATAAAGTGTTTTTTAAGTTAACTCTTTGCACTAGGTGAACGAAAAGTATTCTTCCAATGTGTCCCCATAAAGCGAAGTTCCTTTCCATTATCTACACAAAAAGTTAATATACTTTTTGTACCCTAGATAAACAAAGTTGGGTCTTCTTCATGTGAAGTTCTACTTCATGTGGCCTTATGAGGGCCGCTGTTTACCAGTGAGAAAGAAAGGCTAATTAATGCTAACTAAATATTGATAGGTTGTTATTTATCTTTCACTTAATTAAATTAACATTCTTGATCCAAAGAGAAAAAAAAATTGGTTGATCTACTGACATCTGTACCTAATTCACATGGGGTGAACTAAGCTACCTATTTAAAAATGGCCAAAACATCGACCACCTTCCGTAATATAAAAAGTTAAAAACCTCATCAGCCAGTGTTTACGAGCTAAACAACAACTGTCGTAATTTTGCTAAGCAGTAAACACATCCGTCGTAAAACAATGGAAAATCTAATTTGTAACACAGATTGACATTGTTCGTAACTGCACTATAAAAATACGAAAGGGAGATTTTCCTACTTCCTACCGATTGAGTAGGAAAGATGAGTGTAAATGTTGTAAGTAGATCTAATAAAATAAAAATTAAAAAATCCTCGAGGCTCGATATTATAAAAAGTTAAAAATATTGGTTAGTGGTAATTTTTTCAAATTAACTACGGGAAAAACTCCCGTAGTTACTTTCTCAGTAATCTGTACTCGTTTTTCGCGGCTATTAATGTGCTAATGTTATGTAGTGGAATTAATTAGTAAAATAATCCGCTTATTATACGTAAATGCCGAAAATGGACACCGAGTGCTGAAAGGACTCATTCCGGAAAGGACTTATTTTTGAAACGACTGATTCCGAAAATTACTTAGTACGGAAAGGACTTATTCTTAAGAGGCATAGCACAGCTAAAGTAGCGCCACCCGAGAAAAAAATAAATATCTTCTAAACTAAGGCAAATATCAAAAATTTGAAACAGTATTCCCCTAGATAATTCAGCCTAGTATTTTTAGGGCATTGTTGTATAGCTTTTAGGTTAAAGACCACAGAAATAAACTGATTGTTGCTAAAAACGGCCACTTTTGTCTTAGCAAAAATTATAAGTATTCTTTGTTCTAAGTATGTTCCTAGCTACGTCAAAAACTTCAGAGAGAAACTTTAAACTCCCTTAGGAGACTTCCCTTCAGAGTGCCCAGGCAATAACTCTTGGTCGCACCTCATTTGCATTTCTTTATTGGATCGCGGCGAAATTAAAAAAAACTCTCGTTGATTACATTAAACTTACAGAATATTGTTAGTAGAGAAAGCAACATAATAATAATATACTTTAGTAATTTTAAATTAAGCAAAACAGTAGTGTCATCAATTTATAATTTACTTTAGTACAAAAGTAAGTAACTTACCTACTTATCCAAGGTTTTTCTGTAGAAAATGAAATGTTGCAAAGTGTGGTTATAAATCGACTTCTGTATGAACATTCAAGCCAAAGCACTAATGAGGTAAGTGTGAAAAACCTTTACCTACTATAAACGTACCTACCTAATTGTACTTATATTTTCTCAATTTAATAGGGTTGAATCCCTCATTTAGTACGAATAGCGTGAAGCTATTTTTATGGTGTACCCGGAATGTCATCAGCGGCCGCCGCCGGCACCCCTGACAATGTTATGATTTACTGCCATTCCTGAATAATTTCATTGGGACATTTTCGGCAAAAGACAGTCTGCCTGGGATCGCTTCCTTATCAATTAATTTCATTTTCTCTGCAATCATAAAAGCTACGGAGTCAGTAATTTGTTAATGCAAAAAATCGGCAACAATTTAACGGTTTCTCTTATTTCAGACGAGAATAACGTTCATTACTAAGCAATCGCAATATGGCCCAATACATCAGCGCGGGCTGGCTATGTATCGAGATAACAGCTCCATACCTCCAGCAGACACATAAAACTGAATCTTTAATGTTTACAGCCGCCAAAGATATACTACCTACCTTAATATATATCTACCGATTGGACAAGGAAACATATTACTTAGAGATCGAAAAGTTTCGGCTGCACTATATTTTTCTGTCGACATTGAAGAAAGAACTATGCATGCCCAATGCCCATGGAGGAAGGATGGATAACCGAGGGATAACCCAATTGAATTTCACAGTTGATTTGCGTGACAGAACGGTTGGGACCTATGAAAAATCCATCCGCTTTCCAGAAAAAAAGAAAAACATCTGTCAAATGATGGCGGGAAAGCACCACAAGGGTCGGCGTGGCCAGTGTCAAATCGGAAATGGTTATTTATGAGGCCCATTCACAAATTGCATTCAGCCGAATTGATATATCGGAATGTTTTATATGTAAATCGAGATGTAAGACGAATAGTCCGGCCCAGAGACTTCAGTGATTTAGGTGGGAGGAATGGCTGCCAAAATAGCGTGCGTAATCCGTTACTTCCTTAGGGCGGGAAACGGAAATTGGATAAAGTTACATCACGCAGCGAAAATTTAAACAAATGAAAGTGGTAGGCAAAACACCTTTCCTTCGCAATTTAAATCCGTGGGTCTATGACCAGCGGGAACGTTCAGTATTATTATATCCTTTGGAAATATTTTTATATAAAGATTAAAGCTTCTAATGTGCTATTGAATATGTACTTATTTAAGTACTAAAGATTTAATTTGTTCAACCTTATTTACTGAAATAGTTGCTATTTTTTTAACTGAAACCTATAATAGCCAGCGGTAATTTTTAATAAGTAAGTACTTTAGTAGCAGAGCTATGTAACCTAGGTACACAGTCACATGGTCATCGTCACATGGTCAAATAAATGGTCATGTCATGGTAACATGCAGAGAGAAGGTAAATCACTACGTTTTAGTCACATGGTCAAAAAAAAAGTAGTAAGTAGGTAAGTAAGTAGTAGGAATTGGTCCCACAGGAAACATAATAAAATTGCCCACAAAAACATCTCAACCTAGCCCAATTCTAAACAATATCAAAGTGACTAAACGTGAAGCACGCTTATTCAATAAATCAACGCAGTCCACTGTAAATCACAGGCCTGTCGTGTGCGCCCGTCGTGGCAGCATGTGCACCGTTGTTCCTACAATAAATATAAAGACGTCATGTCATAATGCTTGTAGAATTATTGGAAATTGACCGAAGAATGCGGGTATTGTTTTGTCGTGAAACAGTTTGTGCGGTTTAATATAGATATTGATTTACCTTAGTAAAGACAATATTATATATCTACTTAAGTGCATTATTATCATTTCGATTTTGTTACTGATACCTTAGTAAGGACTTACTGCTTTCAGAAAAAATATCCGAGGTACACTTATTTACTTAAGTAAGCTTACTTACTTATACCTATTACTTAAGCTTAAGTTATAGTTTAACTAAGCTCAGGTATTTCATTGCTAACTTCCTCTTAGACGCAGTGGGCAGGCAGCGATGACGATTGTAACGCTGAATGACTAGATTCGATTCCTGGCCAGGATTTCCTGATGTTTGTGAGACGAGACGAGAGGGCCCTCTTCCAACACAGGTTTCTATCTTAAAGGAAGAGTGTCGAAAATGTTAATGTAATTGATTGAGTAAATAAATAATTTTGATTTTTTTTTTTTTTGTGAGATGTGTTAGATACTTTTGTAGGTATAGTGACTAATATTTTCTGTCCCAGACAGGTTTACCGGTTAGGGGCTACGATGCCCTATTAATGTTATGTTATTTATTTTGAAAATATAACTGTTTTATTGGTGAGACGTGAGACACCGACCTTGGTGGAGGACGAATAAACAGACTTGAGGATAAGGTTACATGCACTGAAATAATATGAGCGCAGCCCGTCCCATAAAGCCAATGGCCGTCCAAGGTCATTGTGTGATCAGTTTAATTTTAGTGTGACCAAGAAAGAGATGACAGACAACCTGGCCTGGGATTAACTGTCCAGTGTAAAGCAACAAAGGCAGATCCAACTTCGAGAAAGAGATCAACCATCGCAGCAAACTCACAGGTCCTAAAAGATTACCTACAAATAGCTCAAATTCACTCAAAGAAGGGCATTATAATGTTCGAGCTTGTTTAGCGAGCGTCACCTCTTGCCGAAAAAGCATTAATTAGATCTTTTATTAAAACCATTTAGCAAAACAATACGAATTTCTGCCAAAGATTCCGTGATAATTATACAACTCCACAGATAAATTAAATTAAAAAGCCGATATAGCTCAGTACCTACTACTACACGTAAAAAAATTCGAAAGGCGATAAATTAAATACTTCAAAATCTCTAATCATTATATTTTTTTAAGGCAATATGAAATCGATTCGCTGACAACACCGCGTCTCCGTCTGCGCTGCGCACTTACCTTACTAAACAAACAACGCCATTCGCAGCGCGCAACTCTACAAATCAGCTGATTTTGACATCTGCCTAACCTAAACATTTCTGTCTAACAAATAAACAACCCAAATTAAAACCAAAATAATCTAACATAACAATGGTTGATTTTATCGAGAAAGTGGTGTTAATAACTGGTGCAAGTTCGGGAATCGGTGCAGGTACAGCCATTTATTTATCAAAACTATCAGCCAAGCTCGTACTCGTCGCCAGGAAGGATGCAAACTTGAAAAGGATCGCTCTTTACTGCGAAAAATCATCAGGTAACACTCCACTTACTATAGCCGCCGACCTAACCGATGAACAAGACGTCGAAAGAGCCATAACAGAAGCTGTGGAACACTATGGGAGGCTGGACGTTCTCATAAACAACGCTGGTATCATGGGAACCGGCGGCATCAAAACCACAAACATGGAAACATACGACAAGGTAATGTCGGTCAACATGAGAGCTGTTTACCACATCACAATGCTGGCTGTGCCGCATTTAATCAAGAACAAGGGTTGTATTGTAAACGTTTCCTGTACGGCCGGAAGCAAACCCAGCACTGTTTCTTTAGCCTACAACATTTCTAAGGCGGCTTTGGATCATTTCACGAAGTGTGTTGCTCTTGAACTAGCTCCAGACGGCGTGAGAGTTAATTCTGTCGCACCGAGCGTCGTGAAGACGAATCTTTTGAAGAACGTCGGGCTAAATGAAGACCAACTAGAGATGTTTGTGAGGAATGTGGTAGGTAACACGCCGCTGAAGAAAAATGTGGAAGTAGATGAGGTGGCCGCGCTTATAGCGTTCCTAGCCAGCGATAAGGCCGGCAGTATTACTGGTACCAACTATGTCATCGATGGCGGAAGTTCTCTTCGCTAGATTTCTGATTCTTCCATTACTTCTGTACTTATTAAGAGCATTTACTTAACGTAGGTGATAGATAGGTACTTACCTATACGTGTACCTAGCTATATTATATTTTGTCTACAGTTTCTAACTACTTATCTAGCATTTAACCTTTTAACCGCCAAGCACTTGATATGAAGTAGTCACAAAGTTCTCCCATCACGCCAAGCACTTCTCTGGAAGTAGCTTACATTTTTACATTTTATGACCAAACTATATGTTCTAAAGAGAAAAATCCAATTGGATACTGTTCTTGAAGCTTCTATGAAGTAATTAATGTTAACAGATTTTGTGAAAAGTTAATTAACTTAGAATAATAAGACGATAAACTTTAAGAAACTTTCAAATGAAAAATAGTGTGCTCTCCCACGCCAAGTACTTTACTGGAAGTGGTCTAGTGTTGTGACATTACTCGGAATTTTCGATGATTCCTAACAAATAATTTTTTAAATTATTATAACTATACACTTTTTCAACCATCTCATAACGTGTACGCATAGTGCGGACTGGAATAATATAATTTCTATTAGAATTTACTATTGATTCCTTTATTGTACACATTACAAATCCTCGCCTTTGAAAATGTCGACAGCAATTAATAAGGTAGGCGGGCGGCTCTAGCGAAGCAACCCGTTCATCAGTTGTTTGATATATCCCGTACGCCAAGCACTTGAGGTGAAGTGCTGCTGTGACGTCACATACGCAAGACAAGTTTTTTAGTGCTGTGCTAAAGAGTGGACATTTTGGTACATTGTGTCTAGACTGTTGGTACGCTCAGCGTAAAAAATAGTGAAAGTACATCTACAGATGAATTGCGCTGCGCATTTTCCAATGGTTCTAATTAGAAATTAATAAAATATTGTTGAATTGAATTAAGTCAGTTTGGATTTGGTCGTAAAAGTACCTACCTACTAATACTACGTTTACTTCGAAACGTGTACACTTAGATCTACAAATGGTCATCACAGATTATTTACAAACGTCCATATATAGCTGGGTAAACGCTTAAATAGACACCATAGAATTGAATATTATACTATAGAACAAAATCACGTCTTTTAAAAAAAGCTTTCAACATTTTAAACGGTATTCACAAAGTAATAGGAAATACCCAGCAAAACTAAAAAAAAAATATTGGCAATTAATTCCATAAAATGGGTTTGATTTGTTTGCTAAAGCTTTAGGTAGCAGTGCTCTGAGACAAATAGATGTCGCATTATGTTGTCTTTGTGTGTAAGGTATGTTGGATAGGCACCCCGCCTATGCGTTTATGCTAAAACAAAAGCGTCGATTCCAGGTAAGAATACTCTGCAAAAAACCCTTTACAAAAATGTGATTTATGACTTTGTTTACCTTAAAAATTATTCTTTCCCACGGCTTCTACTACTGGAATACAGATTTGCAGAGAACTATTGGGCCCTTACCTCATAAGTTGTTTTTTTTGAACTAGTTAAAAGTTCATTAAAAAAAACTCTACAACATATATTTGTTTACGTATGTAAATTGAGATACTTAAGAAAATTCCTGATGAAAATTAAAAAATCTCTTTGATGAAGTGTAGAGGTTGTAAAAAGAGACTTTATAGTATTTTACAATTATTTGTAATTTTTAATTTAAATGTTATTTATGTCCTCAAAATTAAAACAACCTTTGATTTTACATAGTTCTTTATAATGACGTTTTGGATACGATGTAATCTATAATTGATTTATGGCAATGGTCGAGGGACGAACAGCTACAAACATAAATTATATTAATTTTTTGATTTTAAATTTTTAGAAAGTATAGTTTTAATTTTGTACATATTTGTATTTGAGGACGAAAGAGAATAATAAAAAAAAAAAATTTGCCAAAAGAAAACTAAGTATAGGTACTATATAATTTTTTATTCAGAATTAATTAAGTATTTATACAAAAATAGAAAGAACGCGCGTGCGGTCGGTGCGAAGCCTAGATCCCTCTGGAGGGGCACGATAAGGACCGATGCGCTCGCGACACTATAGGCTCCGTCCGCCCCATTTATATTGTCTTCATAATGTAAGGCCCCTGCAAACGCAAAAGCGGAGCATTTTTTAATGGTGGCGAAAACACCAAGAGAACATTATTTTGTTGTTACGAGTGTTAGACAAATTTACCCAACAACTTCCATGTCCCAATACAACTCAATTTAATAAAGCTTGACGGCTATTGGTTTTTTCAAATTATAAGCTTTATAACACTAATACTATACGTTTTTTTTAACTAACAACTATAGCTTTTGGAGTATAAATTGAGGTGTGTTTCCATGCCCATTGTCCAGGTATGATTCAATGAAATATCCCGCCACGCTCATGACAAAAATGGTGCCTTAAACTGTAACGAGAAATGCATCACATGACATGTGACTCATGAACTTAAAATTATTAAGTTACTTGAGTGAGATTATTTTGATTGGTACATAAATCGTTTTATTAAAAACTAGTCCACCCGGCGAACTTCGCACCGCCTAACCTATAACTATCTTGTGCACGTATTAAACTTATAAACCTTCCTCTTGAATCACTCTATCTATTTAAAAAAAAAACCGCATCGAAATCCGTTGCATAATTTTAAAGATTTAAATACGATTAAATAAAAGATAAAAAAATATAGTACAAAAAAACTATCGACTCTGTGATTAACAACCCTTTAACGAGATCGAACTTCGCAGTTTTTGTGTCTCTCCAGCGCCGAGTACTTGATATGAAGTAGTTAGTGACGTGCCACCGCTTTAGTTTGTTATATAATTCAGTTGAAAGTAATCAGACAAAACTCCATAAAAGCAAATTCTAATTGGGTTCTAGCATTACAAAAGTTTAAAAAACGGGAAAATGTTTAGCTTTTCGTATATTAATCACTCCATTGTTTATTTATCTCACATAAAAATTTTGGTTGATTTTGTGTGTCGATTGAATTTTGCAATCACTAATGTTTTTGAAGGTAAAATGCCTTGGCGTGGGGGAGCAACCTTCGTTTATTTCCAGTGGCGCCGAAAAGGTTAAGTGCAGGTATTTTAAATAGAGTTTTAAGTTTAAGTATACTTTGTAGACGTTCTACTTGCATATTGTTATATCGACCTATACATAATAAAACCTAACTCAAAATATACTTACTGATTTTTATTCTAAACGAGCTTTCCCGGCTTACTTCGTTACGCCATAAATATAAGATACTACAAAAGACTTGGCTCTATAGACTATGTTCTTTTGCCTGCCCAGAATGGGCTTGATAAAAAAACAAACAACAACAACAAACCACCTGTCAAAATATGTAAACAACGGAAAAAAGATTGCACCTTGGGTTACATTATTTGAGTTTAGGTAAGGATCCCT
This sequence comes from Euspilapteryx auroguttella, assembly GCA_951802225.1. Lineage (NCBI taxonomy): Eukaryota > Metazoa > Arthropoda > Insecta > Lepidoptera > Gracillariidae > Euspilapteryx > Euspilapteryx auroguttella. The sequence goes on along the minus strand of OX637660.1, from coordinate 6,395,364 downwards.
AATTTTTTTGAAAATCTAATATAGCCTATGACACTCGGGGTTAATGTAGCTTCCTACCAGTGAAAGAATTTTTCAAATCGGTTCAGTATTTCCGGAGCCTATTCGTTACAAACAAACAAACAAACAAACAAATCTTTCCTCTTTATAATATTGGTATAGACAAAATATACCTGTGTAGGTTTAAAAGTAGATAATGGGTAGGTAAGTATATAAAAATAACTTATCAAACTCTGAACTGAAACACACATCAATATGCATAACATAATACCAAATTGTATCCCCGCCGGGAATCGAACACGCGCCCCCAAAGTTACAGTCATCATCACTGCCTTGCCTACTGCTGGACCACGGAAAAATATTATGTTTTGTGCGAATAAACTTCCATTAATAGAAACTGCGCATCTGACCGCGTCGTCAAATTATTTTAAGCGCCCACCTGTTTTTATTATTTACTTCAAAGCGTGGAAATTGTTCAAACTTTATTGGCAACGCAACATATATTATTGACCGACCACTCGACTACCTTATCGCGATGCGACATCGTATGATGGAAACTGAAAACAGACAAACTTAAAATACGACTTTACAACTTAATTCATTGTTTATAATTTACTAGTCGACCCGGCGAACTTCGTATCACTTTACCTATTACTATCTTGTGCATTTAATAAACATATAAACCAGATATAAACCTTCCTATTGAATAACTCTTTCTATTAAAAATAACCACATCAAAATCCGTTGCATAGTTTTAAAGATATAAGCATAGGTACAATAATACATAGGAACAGACGCGGGATGCGACTTTGTTTTATATTGAACAGTAAAATTTTTATCATGCAAATATGTTTTTGTATTGAACAGTAAAAATTTTTATCATGCAAATATGTATTTTGTTTTGTATTAGGAAACCTATGTTTATAAATAAAGATGTATTATTATTAAAATCTACTTAACGTTAACATACCTTTTGTCTATTTCATTTCCCACTACCTGCTTTCTTGAACATGCTTTCCCAGATTTTAAATAAAACTAATTAATTCAACACAAAGTTTTTAATAATACACTTGTTTGTCATACTTGCCATGAAGCAAGGCAAGAAAACATTAGAAATGTTCAATATATACAGGAGATTTTTATTACTGATAGCAACACGTATCAAACACGTCACATCTACTGAAGTCTAGCAACACTAGGAAAATAAATTTTACACTGAACATTTGAACACATTACAGAAATTTTCAGATAAATTACTTTTAAATTAATATTTTATTCGTATTCCTTTTTTTAATAGTAATTTTGATTATAATCTTATCTTTACTTTATTGTATTTGTCATTTAATTTTCTTTTTGTTTCATGTATCAAATCGTTATCATAATATGTATGAATGAATGTATGATCTCTTTATTGTACAAATAAGCAAAAATCAGAAACATAGTACTTAGGTAAGTTGACAAAAGGCGACCTTATCGCTTCAAGCGAATTATGTAATAATGAAAAGGAATGTCTAAAACGCGATATTGAAGTTATATCGCTTGAGCTTAGACGGAGCCGAAGCTTTTGAATAAAAACAAATTCTTATTAGGTACTAATTACGTTGAAATTTGTTCATGGGATTAAATATTTCTTGTTGCTGCCACTGAAATCTGCAAATCACATCGTGAAACCAGCTAAAAATATAATGAACTATTTTATTTTACTGAAGCTCTTAAATATTACATAACGGCATATTGACTTACTCTGCACCATTATTTATTACCATAACCAATTCAAGCCTCAAAATGGGTGCAAAGATTATTGTTTAAAATTATTTTTCTATATTGTTTTATACATTTTGTAGATCTTACAATGTTTTTTAACTTTGTATTGTGTGTCTAAAGTCTAAAGGTATTTTTAATAACTATTTAAATGTAACTTAAATCATTGCTAACAACGAGATTCGTCATCCTATACGGTAAAAATAACTAGTAAAAAGAGTATTTCATTCGGTATCATTGCAAGACCTACATTATTCTACATTAGGGCTAGAATACGCTCAGGGAATCTCATTGATGAGAGATCGTGTGTTGTTTAAATCATATTTCCAATTATAGTAATTATTCATAAACCAAACAACAGACGGACCATCCGCTTCTAAAAGTGTTCTCCGCCACTTTTAGGCCTTGGGTGTGATTCTGAGCCATCGAAAGTGATCTCGCTTTCGAGATTTTGACGTGACTGTCAAAAACTGTATTCCGTTTACACAGCTGACCGCGTTATTCTAATACCGTTCTTGTAAAAACTGGGCGAAACCGACCGCTCAGAAACATCTACCTCTTCACCACGTCACCAGTCATATGATTTATCAATTGAATCTTTAGTAGCTACATTATCTTAGTGCTATAAAAAACCGTTCTCACTGGCACACTAACTACTTTGAACACCGAAAAAACGCGCGTCAATTACTTGATGACATTGCAGCCCACTTGCACCCGAATACTTTAAACTAATGTTAAACTAGTCCTGTCCCTTTGTCTTGTACTTTATTATAAGTGACAGAACTAATTTAACATAGACTAAGTTTCAAGTAAGGCAACACGATCTCCCACCAAGAGAGGCATTCTCAGTCTCACGTATTTATCCCGATTTCTAGATTTGGCAGAAAATTACCATTTACCCTGGTTTTCACATTAATATCTATCGACAAAGATGTGAAAGATGGGCTGTTGTTATGATTTCTGCATGAAGTGACAGCTATGTATCTATTTCGATATTGTAAACAGCCGTTAGACAGTTCGCACAACGTAAGCCGTGACACGCCCTACGCAACTACGCTGTCAGTGTGTCACGTCCGTATTTTCAATCTCGAAATCGACATAAATCCGTGAGACTGAGAATACTCTCCCAAAACACTAAATCCCTAACAACTGATCACAATCACTAACAAACTCCGTCCGCATCCGTTTCCGCACTGACATTCCTGTTGAGGTCTGTCGCGGTGCCTTTGCTACGCGACCGGGGCGGCCGGGACTGAACCCGGGACCCCGTCGCCGCAGCGCAGCTCTGCCAGCGACGGCTGCGATGCTTCAGAGGCCGGCGGCGAGGGTGCGTCCACGTCATTCTGCAACGAGGTGAACCGCTGATCTCCCGCTAGGGGCATGGGGGAAGGGGAAGGGGCACCGTTAACTCACACTCTCGCACCGCTAAGGAAAACGCTTTACAAACGCTTTTTGGTAACTGGTTGTTATGAGATGAGATGGCTAGCTAGTTTTGTCTATGGTAGTGCTTTACATACTAACCCTCTTATTCATAAAAAGTTAAAGAGTATTTTAGTTATTTGACTTATGTCAATTTAGACTGGATGTCACGTATTTACCATACAAAAAACCAGAGAAGTCGACCTCTAGTAACGCTAATTAAAATCTACTGTATTTTTATGAATATTACGGTAAGTTTACATCTGACAATAAATAGCTTTGATACGTGATAGAGGTCAGCAAATCGACCTAACCATTTTTTGTTGAATTAATCTCAATGGTTGAAGGCTGAGTTGGTGATGCTTAGCATTTTATTTTCGTGGCAATTGACAGTTATATGTTTAACTTTAATTCTGTTGGATTTGAAAATAAAAAGTTAGCTGAATTACGTCACTTTATAATTTATATTTAACCAACTATATTTAAGGAAATTTATGTATGTAAAGCACTGGCCGGACCAAGAAGCCATTAGGTTATATTTCTACCTCGTATTTTTTTTTTCATATTGCAGCCGAGGTAGACAATATTTTTCCTATAGCTTCCACTAATCTCTGATTTACAAATATATCCTGACAATAAATAACCACAGAAGCTTTAAAACTGTCTACGTATTTGACAATTACTAGATAAATAACTATACTATTTTCTATGAAATGTTTTAAAAAATGTTCTACACTCCTAATAATGACCAGTTACCAGCGTTTGTAAAGCGGTTCTTGCAATATACTGTGCTGATATGTAATGTATACGTAAAATAATAATAAAACTAAAAACCCAACACCATAATATAAATAAACAAATTTAAAGGTATTCAAAGATAATATAATAAAATAGAATAACCAAAACAATGACTAGATAACCCGATTAAATTAAAAATAACTCATCAATACCCGAAAATGTATTAGAATGGTTATTAAGTTTTCATTAAAAGCGTTAAGTTCTGCAAAAAGTACCGAAAGGGAGGAATACTAACATGATATATACCTCCAGCATATAATTATGCTTTATCAGCCGGTATGTTGGGTGATAGTGCCAAAAGCATTATGGGTTAATCGCCAAAATAGCAATAATCCTTCATTCTAATAAAAAGTTATTAATAAGTGTCCATCGTGATAATAAGATCAGCGTGTCTATTGTCATGAATAGGTACAGAAGTAAAAAGTTAAACCAAATACCAATAATAAGCGACTGTCAACCGTAGCACTATGACGTTGGGGATGAATATAGCTTGAACAGTCAGCACATTGCGAGAGCGGTTTATGGTGCTAGAGTCGATGTAGAATAGAAACAATGAAACAAAACACATGCGGGAAACACGAAATAACATTTGATCAAAAAACAAGTGAGAATTTTTAATTGTCCCTTTTTTAGGAAACTTATTAAGTCAACTCAGTTATTGTTCGACCTTATATGAACGTAAAGAAAAACACAAAAAAAACACCAAGCAAAGGGTTAGTAAAGTAAGTAGCAAACAATATAAGTAAGTAACCGAAACCCAAACTATAGCTTAGATACTTATTCTCTACATAGCTTTTTTTTATAAATCTACTCATATAATATGCAAATAATTTACTCATAATGTATGAACACATTACGGAGCTAGATAATTATAGTACACAGTTAAGAAATTGAGCTAGCCTATATTTATACGTATATAAAAATGTAAAATGTCTTTTGTACATTAAAGCAGACCTATGAACTACATAAACACCTATATTATAAAATATAGACTGATAACAAATACGCCTAAAATATAAGAAATCAAGCCTGCAAATTTGATAAGCAAATCTTTAAGTAGATCTTTCAAGTTAACACAAAAATGGTTTTAGTAAATCAACTAGTACTTATTGCCTACGCATTTAATAAGTAAAAAGATATTATAGAAAAATATTACCTCAATCAATATCGATGATATCTCTGCATTACGAACAATCAGACAGATTATTATCTAGCGTAGGTAAATAGAACACGTAAACATCTAATAACATGACACATCAAAACTATATACTTAACATTTTAGTATATAAATAATATTTTTTAATCTGGCACGTATATACGGCACTTGGGTTGTTATAGCATACAGGATTTTTATATTAAAATAATATCTAAACATTTATTTTGTATCCTAAACATCGAACTGGCCTATCATCTAATAAACAGGTATATTATATAACCGTAATCATGCTATTTTTTTACAATTTTAAATAATTTTCAAGAATAAGTTAACAACTATTTTGAACAGCTATATGTTGTTGTAAGTTATTAGATTTCTATACATACACAACTAGCTAAACATTGATTAATATTAACCCTTAATTTGGTAAATCTAGTGACTACTTTGTTGCTTTTACTCACAAAGTTATATGCGAGGAACAAGTTTGAAAAATCACTATCGTATTTGATTTTGTCTCTGTGACAAAGTTTAAACACAATAGCATATATTATAAATAGCCTTGTTAAAGTAAATTGTGAGCGAAACCATTATTATTACCAAGGTACGAACAATCTAGCCGATATTCTTCTGTTTTCATCTACTTTGAACATTTTCTTCTACGTTTGAACATTTTTTTAGCTAGTTTAGCGACCCTAAAGGTTTTTTAAGAGACACGACACATTGAAAAATCCTCTAGAATCTTTCGAGTAGCGACGAGCAATATCCCTCTACTGACTTACTGTGGGCGACTTTCTTACAACCCAAGTAGGCACGCCTTAGTGCCGTCGTCACTTTGCCCTGAATTTTACAAGATTGTTTAAAAATCTATTAAAGTTTTTCCTTAAAAAAGGACTGTATAAAACCTCTATAGGGCTGAACAATATAAAAAAATATTGGTAGATTGAGAATTAATGACTAAATACGATGCCTAATTTTTGGACGGTACCACATAAAGGGTTAAATGTTTTTACATCAAAATAGACAATAGAAATATGAATATTGAAAGTTAAATGCGCATAGTTACATACATCTGAAAATACAGATCTTCATGATAATTGAGAATATAAATGATACCTTTACTAAAGAAATAATTGTAAAGTTTTTAATTCTATTTATAATGTAAGTTCAAAAAAGCTAAAGATATAGACCTTTTTTTTGTATATCTTATTGATTAGAAAAAATATGAAAAGTCTTAATTTTATAGTAAAAAAAATAGAAAATAGATAAAAGACATGCTATAGAAACAGTCTCACCACGCTCACGCCTTTATCCTGAAATATGTCATAATCTTAAAAACCTAGTCATTGGCAGTGAAGAACACATTGTTGAATATATTGAGCAGTTTATCTAGCTTGATTCAACGTTATTGCTTATATGAAACAGTGTATAGTTAAACTTTACAAAAATATTGGTACATAAATACGTATAAATACTATTCATGTAAGTAAAATAAATACACATTTTAGTAAACATTAGACATTTATAATAATACAAAAATGCTTGAAAAATTTATGGACCGAAATATGTCTGATACCTTTAAAAACTATTGAAACTTTGTATATTATACTTAAGAGTGTGAATTTTAAATATAACCCATTTTATTCTAGAAATAAGCACATTTTTAGTCGAGAAATCAACAATTTTTTTATAAATAATTACTTAACACTTTCAGACATATTTAAGTCAAAGTACAAGTACCTTCCACCAAAACCCCAATCAAACAAAAAATCACCAAAACCGAAATAAACTAAAAACAATAGATATAAAAGCAAGCAAAAGCCTCAGCCACCTTTTTAGGGTTCCGCGGCATGTTTTTAATCTATGATTGAGCGTTACCTTGAGGGGCACGGGCGGCACTTCGAGGTGGTAGCCGATGTCGCAGAGGTTCCGTAGAAGTTCTATGCCTGGAATTATTGTTTGGAAAAAAAAGAAGTTGTAATATGGGAGGGTAATTCTTGATTTCTTCATCATCATCATCAAATGAGCCAAAAAATGACCACTGCCAGACAGGCCCACAAATCACAACAACGATCGGTCTTATCTTGAGCCACCCTAATCCAGAGTACTTACTTGCGCAACCTTCACCAGAGGGGCTATTACGGCCGTTTTTGCAATATTGCTTTGCTTCCTCTTTGCGTTTTTTGTATCGACTTTGACACTCTAGATGACGAAAAGCAATATTGCAAAAGCGGCCGTAATAGGCCCTCAGGTAGGGGTCCCAAAACCGGTTTCACCGAAACCGAAAAAACCGGTTTAACCGGTTTTTGATGCTACTTTTCAAAACCGTTTTTTAAAATTACGAAACCGGCTAATTCGGTTATTTCGGTTATCAAAAAAATACTGAAAAATGACTGATTGGTCATTAAATCTTGTAGTATCTTACTTTGTACAGATATGGTCAAAGTTTAAATGGCTTTATAAATGAAGGAAAGGCAAAATTCTTCTGCAGGCGTACAAAAATTTGATGAAACTGGCTTTTTGTGTAGTTAACCATCTGAGGACTTTACAGAAGGATGATACTCTGATAAGGAGTTTGATAAAATTAAGGCAAAAGGCAAAGTAAAAACTAAATAACTAAGACTAGATACTAAAACGTCCGTTTTATAATCAAATGATGAGGATTTATAATAAAATCCCACAAGATATTTTAATTCTGAATGATAATATTTTGTTTTTAAAACTCTTGTCAAAATGTTTTTATTGTGAAAGTAAAAAAAAGTCAAAAATGATTTATTCAATATAGGAAACAAGATATTACTTATTGAAAGTCAATTAGACTAATCTAATTAATATTTATACCTTAATTGGTAAAGTATCCTATTCTGCGAGAGGCGAGGTAGTTCAGGGTGCCCACTAATTGGGTCAGCCTTACGACAATGGTCGCCTGGAGACGCCCCCAAACGAGCCCTCCTCAGTCACATGATTCTACTCCCTTTCGCAATGATTTTTTAGCGTAGAGAAGAAAATGGTAACAAACTCTACTTTACAATTTATCTCTCTTTTTTTATATTTTGTGCCATTACAATTCAATTTAGCGAGTTGGCGACAATACAAAGAACATAAATTAATAAGATTTAAAGTACATACATGAAATAATGAAAATATGAGCTATACTACTTCCATGCGTCTTTGTCGTTTTCATAATCATCAACATTGTAATAAGCTTTCTTAATCAGAAATTTTTTGATACGGGTTTTAAACTCATTATTACCATTAAGGATCAAAATCTCTTCTGGAATCTTGTTATAAAGTCTTACTTCGTTTCCTATAAATATTAGTTTGTCCGTTTTAGTCTGTTCTGTGGAAAGCTTATTACAATGTTAATGATAAGTAGACGACAAAAACTCATGGATGTAGCCTCTGCACTAATAATTTGTTCGAACTGAATGTGGATACTTTCAATTTATGTAAATTAATTGTCATGATAACATATGAAAAAAAAAAAACAAAATAAGAGTTGGCCCAATATTCTCTACGCTGTCTTTGCGACAGGGAGAAGAATAATTTGATTGAAGTGAGGTCGTTTGGGGGCTTATCCTGGCGCCTCTATCGTTAGCTTTGCAGATGGGTCTTATTGGCAGAATACAGCTGTCTTCATCAAGACCAGTATCAAACAGTGTTCTGCAATCTTTAGACCGTATTAACCATGCATTAAAAACACATATTCTTTCTTTAAAATATTGTTGAATGAAAAAAACAATGTTAGGTTTGTTTATGGTTTTTTTAAAATAAATATTAATATTACATGAAGAATTTCCTGATTCAACTGCAAAAACCTCGATAACAGCGTTTTTTTTAAATATTATAACTAAAACTCGAAATAACCAAAACCTACCCTCAGGTCGTCTAGGGGTTTGGCTACTTTGCGTCACGTCACGGCCTCACCCACTACACAAACTACGTGCTGTATAAACAACAAAATAAACAAAAATGTATTTGCCCCCCTTTTGGGAAATAGTGGTTGGATTGTAATTTTTCTTTTTTACGTGTGGATGGAAAATTTGGATTGCCCATGGACTGTCGGAATGAAATAGGTCTTAGGATATAAAATATATGGTATACATTGTATGTAGGTATAAAATGTATGGAGCACGTACCGGCGGCGCGGTCGGCGTGGTAGCGCGTCTCCCACGCGTCGAACAGGCGGTTGTAGTAGCGCGCGCCCGACAGGTAGCCCAGGTACCTGCGCCCCGGACAGACAGACATAGACATATATTTTTATACAATACTAGCACTCCCGGCTAACTTCGTTACGCCATAGAATATAAGATTCTACTAAAGGCTTGGCTCTATAGACTTTGTTCTTATTACTGTCCAGAATGGGCAAATAAAAAAACAAACAACGGCAACAAACAACCTGTCAAAATATGTAAACAACGGAAAAAATTCACCTAGGGTTACATTATTGGAGTTTAGGTAAGTATCCCTATTTTTTTTTAAATCTAATATAGCCTATGACACTCGGGGATAGTATAGCTTCCCAACAGTGAAAGAATTGCAAACAAACAATCAAACGTACTGTACAAACAATCAAATCTTCCCTCTTTATTATTGGTATAGATTATGAAACAACTAGGTAAAAGAAACACAAAAGAACAAATAACCAAATAAAATAAAAAAATGTAGGTATTATAAGTTTTGTGGGCGCAAAATGACCTCGACTCAGCTTATGTTGCAAGCAATGCAATTAATGCTGATGATTCTGCCCGAACCATATAGGCTAGGCTTTGTCAAACAGGCGGCGCTACAGCTAGCCTATCCTTATAGTGTCTTTCAGCTTGTCAAGATGAGAAAAAACTACTAATCAGCATTTGATTATACATACTAATATTATAAATGTGAAAGTAATTTTGTCTGCCTCGCTTTCCTGGAAAAAACTACTGAACCGATTTAAATGAAATTTGGTACAGATATAGTCTAAAGGCTGAGAAAGGACATAAGCTACTTTTTATCCCGAAAATTTAACAGGAACTTGGAATTTTGCGGTACGAATGCAAATGGCGCGGGCGAAGCCACAAGGCGCTCACTAGTTAATACATAAAAAATTGAATTAAGAGAAGATAGGTCAGCTACGTCTTCTTTAAGTTATAATGATGAGCAAGATAGAGAAGGTAAAAGACGCGCCGGTAGAAGAAGGAAGTCGTGGCTCGCCAACATCAAGGAGAGGACAGGAGTTGCCAGCGTGAAACAACTTTTTCGACTGGCAGGAGAAAGAGAAGCATTTGCAGATCCATTTGACGGCCAACTTCCAGTAGTGGAGAGGCACGAAAAGAAGAAGAAGAACACATAAATGCATATGTTTGAGTACAATACCTGTGCGTGTGCTGCGTGGGGAAGATCCGCTGCATGTGGCTCGCCTGCGTGAGCTCGTCCTCGGCTTGGAGTAAATGTCGCGCGTCGTCCGGCGTCAGCGTCGCCAGGATGTCGCGCAGGTACTGGACATAACACACCGCATAGTATATGGTAAACGCAAACTTTAGTATTATTATCAATACATAGTAGGGGAAAGTGGGGAGGATTCGTACAAAGGGAGCATTCGTACAGTAGCCATATCTCCTACACCTAAAACGTTGACACGCTCGTATTTGTGTGTGGGACTCCCAATATTAGGCATAGGCATCCCCCGGGGCGGGGTGTAAGTGAGTTCACCAACTTCGCCAGGACTAGACAAAACGTGATTTCGCGACGCCTAAGTAATTTTCCGATTGGCTCTATAACACGATTTAACCTTATATTTTTTGTTTTTACTGCATAACCGATATTAACTAAGTTCAAGCTATTTCTGTAGCTTATTTTATTTATATTCATTTGGAATAGAGTTAAATGGTTTTTTTTATTTTGAATTTATGTGTTGGTTTTTTGGTTTGGGGTACATTCGTACAGTGGTAGGTGGGGTACATTCGTACGCTATTATGTATGGAAAAATTACTGGAAAGTCCAGGATACTCCTGAAAACCTGATAGGTTGGAAGAAATTGAAGAAGCACATTAATAGTTGCCACAGAAATAAAAATCACTGCTTTTTACGAAAGTCATCATCCATAGTCATCATCTTATAAAATACGTCCACGGTTGGATATAGGTAGGTTTTAATCAAAAGGTTAAACTTTTCAGGCTGGTTGATTATACAGTTCAGGTTGACATGTTAACTTGAACAGCAGTTTTTCAATTAATTTTGATAACAATAACATATTTTATTTCTAATAAATTTCATTTTAACACTATATGTACAAAGGTTCCCCACCCTCTGTACGAAAGCACCCCACTCGTGGGGTGCTTTCGTACGAATTCCCTTTTTTTTCAGACGAGCAAATCTTGGTCAAAATGGGGTTATATCTAAAAAAAAACTTTTGTAATAATATACCCAGATAAGTTCATTATACATTAGCCTTAAACTCATTTTGAAAAAGCTGTTAGTTTATCTTTGAGAAGCCTCGTAGTAAAAATTGTACGAATCCTCCACACTTTCCTATATAACTCAAATTAAAAAAAATTAAAACCCCCGACCCAGTCAGACCCCTCTTCAACTAAACTAGAACTAGAGCTTATCATCTTAAAAAGATCATTGTTGCCTTACCATATACTTTCAATATCACTGAAGTTACACTGTACCAAATTTCAAATCGATCGGACATAGTGAAGCTAGTTAGATCCTCTCATCCATTATTCAAGAGCTGATCATCTTCAAACGGCTGATCAGATATTCATCAGACATGGCTAAGAACACTCGGCCTGAAATTATCGGTTCAGCCGTTTGGGCTCTACGATGCCACAGACAGACAGATACATACGTTAAAATTATAACACCCTACTCCGAATTTTCGTTCGGGGGTTAAAAATAGTCGCTTCCCGCGTCTGTCCCTACGCATGCTTAAATCTTTAGAATTATGAAACGGATTTCGATGCGGTTTTTTTAATAGATAGAGTGAATAAAGAGGAAGGTTTATAAGTATAATACATTCACAAGATAGTAATATGTTAAGCGGTACAAAGTTTGCCGGGTCGACTAGTAGTAGAATAATTTTATTCATTTTACAGAGGTGGTGGTCTCGTTTGGGGGCGTCTCCAGGCCACCATTGGCGTAAGACAATTGGCGTGAGCCATTGGGCTCCCCCCGAACTACCTCGCCTCTTGCAGCATAGATTACTTTACTAAATAGGGTATTAATACCAATTATAATAATTAGTCTAATTGACCTACAATAAGTGATACCTTGTATCCTATATTAAATATATATTTTTTTCTTTTTATTTACTTTTATATTTAGTAACACTCAATGCAAATTACTATAAATTCGCATTTTACCCAAATACCTACAACATTGGCGGCGATCATGGGATGTAAAAGTCACCAATTAGACTTGACTCATTAGTGAGAGATTCCTAAACACATCTTTTGAATGTACTACAAGCTCGCACAGTCGCTTTATTTCTTTTCTTTTGACTCTCCTTTCCAATTTCTTATAACATAACAAAACACTGTCAAAGTTTCTAACTAAAACTTGAACTGAAAAAACTGAACCGTAACTTTGTTTGCAACTGAAATTGTTTCTGTATCTAAGTTTCTTTCTGTTTTAAACTGCGTGTGGACTTTCTAAATTTTAACAGCGTCTGTAAACCTCCTTTAGACTATTTATAGACTCACCATGTCTCGTTCCTCCATGTTGGTGTAAATAATGTGCTTGTCGCGCTCCTCTTTGGACAGGTATACGGTGTAGAGCCGACTGTCGTACGGCAGACCGGACTGCAAACACAACATTCTCTTAATATTAAACCATTTCCATTGGGAACGAAGTTACTTAACTCGGGTTGCGGTGAGGACCTAGCCAAGAAAAAGTGCAACGTTACGGCTGAATTGAGACACAAAAGCGTTACAGCGAAGGAGAGAATGAAAGAGACTGAGAACTATATATCTCTCTCTCTCGCTCGCTTGCTCGCAGTACTCGCTCCCCTCCGTACGGGCAGTGGCTTGGTCGACTGTCTGTCACGTGTCCAACGACACGTTCTCTTTTTTTATTGGTGGACCTTCTAGCATCAACAACCGCTTAGTTTTTGATAAGTTTGTGTACAGACTGAACAGAAGAAACGCATTTACGGCATAGAGCAAAACGGGGGTAGCCCAGAGATAGAAAGCGTGGGTCTCTCCCACCGGGAACCGAAGTTCTATCCCCAGTGGTGGCACATCCAACTGACCCTGGCTTTCAAAATGTTACCTTTTAAGGCGGTAAGTCACGGTATGGCGCGAAATTCAAAATTTTTCGCGTTTTTTAATTATTCTGGCGAAAGTATTCATTTTTAATAAAGTTTAATGAATTCGCGTATGTAAAAAACCATTTCTCACATTGTAATACAACGTTTTTCGAAGACAGACCTACTAATTTTGTGTCTAAGGACCTAACTTGATTTTTGGCCTTTATGTCCTTAGGCACAAAATCAGTAGGTCTGTCTTTTAAAAACGTTGTATTACAATGTGGCAAATAGTTTTTTACATACGCGAATTCATTGAAACTTTTAAAAATATGTATACTTTCGCCAGAATAAATAAAAAACACGAAAAAATTTGATTTTCGCGCCATAGCGAGAGTTACCACCTTAAGATAGATATCTGTCACTTTACACAGTGTAAATGTCACTTTAGTACAATTTACTCAACTGAAGATAGGCTTTTGTTTAATTTTGTATAAACTGACAAGATATTTATCTCTATAGATAGTATATTGTAACTGGCCGTAAGTCTTTTCAGACTTTGAATGTTGCCACCATCGCTTCAGTGCTTCGCAAGGCAAGTCAATCTCTTGGGTCCTGTATCTCTAGCTCCTCGTCAAGCCGCATCGGTCAGGAGGAGTAAGTTTGGGCACACTACAAGAGTGTGATTGTGGTCAGCGCAGCCGAATTCCCGGTATAATCCATTTCACGCGACACATTACCATATCGTCCCGATGATGTCGATGGTGGTCGTTGTTGAATACGACAGAACGATTAATAACAGCGCGATTAAGTTACTTAAAAACGAGATTTCGGTAGAATCAAAATGCAAAGGGAGCAAGGTAAAGACTAAAAGGGTAGGTGAAAGGTAATAAACTCACCAGTTTATGAGGTTTATCCTTAGTCAAGCTCTCTAGGCTAGTTTTGGCAGGCACTTGGAACTGAGCAAGGTTGAGACAGGTCGTGACGAGCGGCCCCTTCACGTGGACGTCCAGCGGCGACGCGCTGTGCAGGCTGGGCGAGATGTTCACCTGGAGACCAATATACAGCTGATTATCACAGTCGATATCATACTACCAAACTAATATTTATACGAATACAAGAAATGCCAAAGTATGTCGGTTTTTTTTTGGATTTTAGATACTAGGATAACGGCGCACATTCACCTGCCAAAATAGATGACGTTCTCAAAGGGCGCGTGAAGAGTTCATAAGAAGTACGTGCATGTTTGGTTAAGGTTTTGAATGCATACAAGTAAGAAGTTGTTTAGTATCGTGGCAAGTGGATATCAATTGTCTCTGCCTATCCTAATTGGAAACAGTCGCGATGTTATGTATGTACATACAATACATAACGTCACGCCTGTATCCCAAGGGGTAGGCAGAGACAATTGATTTCCACTTGCTACGATCCTGACAAACTTCTTTCGCTTCTTCTACAGTCACCTGCTTCTTCTTATGTATATTTTATGTTAAAACTTTTAACTTTCAAACAAAAAAATGGATCTGAATTTGATAAAATTTTACAGTACGACAAGTTTCTCTTTTTTTTTTACAACAAAATATATAAAAAAAAGAGAAACGTGTCGAAGGACACGCGATAGGAACGAAGGCCGACTGACAGTCGACCAAGCCACCGCCTGTAGAGAGGGGAGCGAGTACTGCGTGCGAGCGAGCGAGAGAGAGATATAGTTCTCGGTCTCTCCTTTGCTGTAACGCTTTTGTCTCACTTCAGCCGTAACTTCGTTCCAATAATAAAACAAACTCACCTCAAGTAACCAAGGCTTCAGATCCTCATCCAAAAGAACATCAATACCGAACAGTTCGTAGCAGTTATACCGTGACGTCACATTAGCTTTCGTCAGCGAGCTAATACTCGCTTCACCTGATATTATAGTCTTTATTACAAGGTCCGTAAGGGACTCCCATAGAGCGTCCGTGTCAATCTTCTTCTCAGTCTTTAGGTATTGGAATAGGGATTGTAGAGTCCTGAAAATAAGGACGCTTTTTGGTAAAATGTTCGATAGAGAATTAAATGGTTAGTTTTCACGATGAATATTCATTACTGATGTTAATTTCCATGTGTGTTTCATATCATATAAGAATACTACTAGAAAACTAAGTAAGAATCCATTTTTCTGGCTAAAATAGACATTTCAGTTTGGCTACATATAACCACCAAATTTAATTTAACTTTTATGTTCTTATTGCGTTCATTGCAACCTCTATGTCACGCGTATCCTCGCATCTTCTCTCATCATCATGGTCTCTTTGTGTCCCTCGAGGTGTCCCTCCATATCAACAGAATATCCCCTTTTGTGAACGATATCATCACGTGTCGTTGAATGTCCCTAATGTCGTTTCATTGTCCCCCGTGTCGTCGTATGCCTCACATGTCCCCCGTCTCCACACGTCTCCCCAAGCCCCATGTCAACACATGTCTCCCCACTACCCCTGTCGTTACATATTTTACCATTCCCCCTGTCAACACAGCACTCCCCAAACCCCCGTCACCACACATCTCCGCTCGCCCCCTGTCAACACACTTCTCCCCAAGCCCCCTGTTAACACACGTCTCCTCAAACCCCCTGTCACCACACCTCTCCCCTCCCCCTAGTGTCAACACACGTCTCCCTACGCCCCCGTCAACACACGTCTCCCCACGCCCCCTGTCAACACACATATGCCCATGCCCCCACACCCCCCCACACCCACCACTTGTGTCCCTCGCAGGCGGCGGCGTCCTCGTTGGGCGTGTAGTTCTTGGAGAGTCTGTTGATGGAGTAGTTGGTGAGGTGCATGTAGCGGTCGCCCAGGGACGACAGCTCTGATGAGTATTTTACTGGAACAATTATAGTAGTGCTTAATTACTATTTGTATAGTTTAACAATCATCTGGGGATCACATTTCAAAGAGATATCTATTATACTAGAGGCTGCTCCGCGGTTTTTCCCACGCAGTTTTCTCATAATATAACAAATAATAAATATAATAACAACACATCACACTCAGAGCCCCTAACTAGGTAGAACCTGTATCTAGGGTGCCCGAAACACACACAGAGACGAACATCACACCCAGACCGGAAACAAACATCGATATTCATCATATCAATATTCGCCCCGCCCGGGAATCGAACCCGGGTGCACACGTTTACTCAGTCCACATCACTGCCAACTGAGCCACGGAGCAGTCACCGTTCCCGTGGGAATTTCAGGAAATCCCTTCTTAGTGCTCACCTACACTCCCCAAGGAACCCACGTGCCAATTTTCAGCTTTCTACGCCCAGTAGTTTCGGCTCTGCGTTGTCTGTCTGTCAGTCAGTCAGTCAGTCAGTAACGGAAGAGTTTTATATATATTGATATATCATCGATGAACCATATAATAATGATGATTTCACCGATTGCCACTAGGATTAGTATCGCCGCTCCGAATATCGATTGTCTATCGATAGTTTAAGATTAAGTACAGGCGCAGTTGTCAACATGTAGTACCTGAAGCGAACCTCGCGAGCCCGTCCCGGTAGAGGTACAGTCGCAGCGGGTGCACGGAGGCCAGCAGCAGGTACAGACGCAGTTGTCAACATGTAGTACCTGAAGCGAACCTCGCGAGCCCGTCCCGGTAGAGGTACAGTCGCAGCGGGTGCACGGAGGCCAGCAGCAGGTACAGACGCAGTTGTCAACATGTAGTACCTGAAGCGAACCTCGCGAGCCCGTCCCGGTAGAGGTACAGTCGCAGCGGGTGCACGGAGGCCAGCAGCAGGTACAGACGCAGTTGTCAACATGTAGTACCTGAAGCGAACCTCGCGAGCCCGTCCCGGTAGAGGTACAGTCGCAGCGGGTGCACGGAGGCCAGCAGCAGGTACAGACGCAGTTGTCAACATGTAGTACCTGAAGCGAACCTCGCGAGCCCGTCCCGGTAGAGGTACAGTCGCAGCGGGTGCACGGAGGCCAGCAGCAGGTACAGACGCAGTTGTCAACATGTAGTACCTGAAGCGAACCTCGCGAGCCCGTCCCGGTAGAGGTACAGTCGCAGCGGGTGCACGGAGGCCAGCAGCAGGTACAGACGCAGTTGTCAACATGTAGTACCTGAAGCGAACCTCGCGAGCCCGTCCCGGTAGAGGTACAGTCGCAGCGGGTGCACGGAGGCCAGCAGCAGGTACAGACGCAGTTGTCAACATGTAGTACCTGAAGCGAACCTCGCGAGCCCGTCCCGGTAGAGGTACAGTCGCAGCGGGTGCACGGAGGCCAGCAGCAGGTACAGACGCAGTTGTCAACATGTAGTACCTGAAGCGAACCTCGCGAGCCCGTCCCGGTAGAGGTACAGTCGCAGCGGGTGCACGGAGGCCAGCAGCAGGTACAGACGCAGTTGTCAACATGTAGTACCTGAAGCGAACCTCGCGAGCCCGTCCCGGTAGAGGTACAGTCGCAGCGGGTGCACGGAGGCCAGCAGCAGGTACAGACGCAGTTGTCAACATGTAGTACCTGAAGCGAACCTCGCGAGCCCGTCCCGGTAGAGGTACAGTCGCAGCGGGTGCACGGAGGCCAGCAGCAGGTACAGACGCAGGTCGAACTTGGAGCCGTTGATGAGCAGCGGCCGGTGCACGTAGCGCTGCACCACGACGGGACGCTTTTTCGGGATTTGCGTCCAGCGGGAGACGACCTTTATACCGGTGCCTCGGGCTGATGCAGGCTGGGAAGGGAACAGATAAAAAGTTAGGGACATGTTGAGTCTGAAGCTCCATAACAGATAATAGAGGAAGAAGAAACAGACTCATTACAAGAATAAAAAGGCTCTAACACAAAAAGAGTTAGATCTGGTCTAAATCAATAGACTATATCCCTGCTACCACAAAAAAAGTTAGACCGGTCTAAATCGCCAGTTTGTATGACAAATTAGTGTTTTAAACCTAGTCCAGTGATTTAGACCAGGTTTAGTTTTTTTTGTGGTAGAACCGTATAGGTTCAATCACGAATTCGTCATACAATTTTACGATTCAGGCCGCACAATTTTTTTTGTGGTAAAACGGTAAACGTAAGGCTTCTTTTTAACTAAGTATGGGTAAAAAATAATCTATTTACTATATAACAAGTTAATTCTTTATTTTTTAAGGTTACGTCAATAATTGGTCTAGATTCTATTTTTTTCTACAATATACTTATATTATAACTACAAATATATGTCTGTCACATTTTCACGCCAAAACTACTGAACAGCAGTGGTAACATGACGAAAATTTGTCGACTTTGTTGTATCTATCTGTCACTTATGTCGATCATCTCCATACATTTTCCCGCATTGAAATGTCAAAAGCGATTAAAAGTGACAGAAAGATTCGACAAATGGTCCGTCATGCTGCGGGGGCTGATTTAAATTAACAGATATATAGCCTAAGAGCGTCTACTAATTTTCTCGAAAATCCAACTTACCGGCTTGATGATCCACCTTTCATCATCAGCCGCATACTTGTCCCAGTCATGCTTCAACAGTTTCAAATCGTGCGGCAACACGTACGACTTTGGCATTATACCGAACTCCTTCAATCCGTACTTGGAAGATAACTTCTGTAGATTTCTCCACAGCCGATCTTTTCTACCTATTTGAAAGGTTCCAGGGAAATGGTTCATCTTTTGCCCGTCCTTTATTGCTCGGAACATTAGTGACTTCATGTGCTTTCCCCATATACCGATCCATTCTACGGTTTCTGTTGAGAAATTTTTTGGTTATTTAATTACAAATAGACAGAAAACGCAAAGGCAAAATCACTTGAGGTAGACTCGAAATTCAGAATTTATGTTCTTTAGAGAGAGGATAAAGAAGGGTTCACTCAAAAAACGAATTTGAATTCCTAGGGGAACAGGAAAAAATTATATTTCCGATTTTTTATACTGCAAAATATATAGTATAACAGAGCTGGCAAAGTAGCCAGCCACATTGGCTCTCTAGTGAGACAGGTTTTACAATAAAACTAAATTTTATTATATTTAGTTGATACTTCTTTCTTTGCCAAAAAACGACCACGGCTGAACATAGACCTCCACCACGTCGCCATTATGACCTTATGAATCTTAAGCTAACCTCATCCAGTCTACTCCAGCAACCTTCACTAGGTCGTCTGACCACCTAGTTGGGGTCACCAAAAGACTCAGAATATTATACCAAACAAACAAACCTTCCTGCGGACACTCAGCAGTATCGCATTCGCTCTTAACCAGTCTAAAGCCAGAATTCAACAGCGTCTTCTTGACGACAATAGGAGTTATAGTGGTCAGCTTCCATTTGAGGTGTTTCTGTATAGCTGGCGGGATGCGCGCTGGCGTTTCTTCTGGGCCAAGGAATTTGAGGTAGGGCGGCACGCGCGGGAAGAGAGAAGCGCGGAGAACTGACGATATGCCTTCTGGTAGACTTTGGAGGGACTCTGGGGGATGAAATGGAGAATTAATACTTGAAAATCTAGGTGTGATGATAACTTAAAGTTATGATGATAAGATAAGAAAAGTTAAGAAGCTAATGAATCTAAAAATAGCACTAGAACCATCCAAACTTTACTATGGAATGGCAATAGTAAATTTCTGTGACTTCACTGGCTAGTAGACTCCAAGAACTACACTACTGACGCATAGTAAACTAATTTACTATTTACGTTACGACACAAAATAAGTGCTTCGAGTTATAATACATTCTATAAGAAAAAAAAAACAGTTTTTCTATTTTCAAGAAAGAGTGAAAGAGTAACGTAGCGAGTGAACTAAACATGCCATACTTACTAACAAATCTAAATACCAAATTATACTACTGTTATTAAAATGATGATTAAGTGTTACCGAAATAAATACGTAATACAGTAAGTACCAAAGTAGCTAGAGGAAAAAAAATCATAATAAGTAAAAGCAAAAAATGTGCCAAATCAGTTTAAATTATTATAGTATACGAGCATGAGACAGTTAACCTTTGCGTATGGGTATTGTTTTGAATGGATTAATAGTGTGCAGTGCTGTCATGAAGATTTGCTCCTTATTCTTTGGTTGTCGCTCTGCAATATTGGAATACTTATAATATAAGTATGAGTGAAAGGACTGAAGATAGTGATAGAAAAGATGTAAACACTATTTCGACGTTTGAGAGGTATGAGAATGGGAAGACGAGGAATGGAAATTCTTTATATACCTACTATAGTATAATTGATATTATTTTAATTAGTAACTAGCTGACCCAACAAACTTCATACAGCCTTACAAGATGCATTGCTATACAAAATATCATTAAAAAAAACTATAGCCTATGTGTTACTGTGTAACACATAGGCTATAGTTTTTTTAACTATATGGGTTACCAAACTGTGAAATTTTATCGAATTCTGAACAGCAGTTTACTCGGACTCTGATGACTAGTTTTTTTTTTGTGAAAGTGGAACAAACACCCAAATACTAAACACTTACAAACTTTCGCATAGTTAATACATTAAAAAATATATACGCGACGAATTGAGAACATCTTCCTTTTTGTTTTTTCTTCGGTTAAAAATAAATTAGTAGGATAACTTACCATCCTTTTTCTTAATAGAAACAACAGCACCATTGGTCAGCTTGTTGGTCAGTTTGGAGACCGAGTTGACCTCGTCCTCCTTGTCTTCCTTGACATCCTTGACAGGTGTCTGCGGCGCCAGCGCCTTGTCCAGTTTGTCTATTTCTGCGAGCAGGGCATCCGTTTCCATATGCCAGGACGGATCTGGATCTGGTGAGTTTGATCTTGAGTTGCTGGGGATATACAATAATATTACTAACAAAGCGTGGCGATTAAGGTAAAACTCCCTAAGGGCCAGTTCTCACTTTATTCCGATACGAGCTTTCCCGGCTTACTTCGTTACGCCATAGAATATAAGATACTACAAAAGACTTGGCTCTATAGACTATGTTCTTTTGACTGGCCAGAATGGCCGAATAAAAAACAAACAACAACAACAAACCAACTGTCAAAATATGTAACCAACGGAAAAAATATTGCACCTTGGGTTACATTATTTGAGTTTAGGTAAGGATCCCTAATTTTTTTGAAAATCTAATATAGCCTATGACACTCGGGGTTAATGTAGCTTGCTACCAGTGAAAGAATTTTTCAAATCGGTTCAGTATTTCCGGAGCCTATTCGTTACAAACAAACAAACAAATCTTTCGTCTTTATATTATTGGTATAGATATCCATGTTAGCCATTAAGGCTCATCTGAATGGTAATGCCAATTTAGACCAGCTTGCCATCGCAACTGGCTTTCCTCGAGGTAATGGACCCCTAGTTCTCACTTGTCGTCCGTCAGGTCCGGATTTGAATCGGACGTTTTTTTTTAATGAAGGTTTTACACTTTCCGGTTGATAATTTCGATGTAAATTTTACACCAGATTCTTTTTCGATACCAATATCATATCCATTAAGGCTGAGGCCTCTTTTATTTGAACGCCGATTTCGCGCGACCCTAGCGCTAAATGTTACGCGGCCGAGTTGCGAACATTTCTTGGCGCAATATTTAAATCTGATTTTTCGCGCGAATTAACTTGGGTGTATCGTTACTATGATTTATGGGTTTATTGAATTGTGATTACGAAATAATATGATTTATCGATGTTATATAATTTTTTTACTGCCTAATAGGTTTTATTTTAGTACAAATTGTTTATTGTTGAGTACTTAAACATACTTTATTAGAAACATTAAAAAAATTGTTTAGAACTTTAACTATCTAACTAAATATCTTACCTACTTATTATTTACTAAATAAAAGGTAAAGTATGTTTATTTTAACTAATGAAGTCGGTTAAAAAAGATTGTCGGTCAGAGTTCAACACTGCAAAAATACAAAAAGTTGGTTATGACTTTTTGATTACATTAAAGGTAAAAATTAAAGTCGCATTTCAATATTATATTTTTTTTTGTATATTTTTAATTAATTACAACTGGTATAAGATAGAAAACAATTATTGCCACAAATAAAAAATTGTCGATTTTACTTGATTTTTAGGCTTTGAGAGTGATTTTAATATATTCAGCTTTTAGGTTTTTTTTTTATTTGTTAAAGGACTGAATTTCTCAACATAGGTAAATATATTTCATTTAAGTAAATACTCACACGTAAATATTTTATTAATTTAAAATTTTAACTACAATAAAATATAATAACAATATCCCCTAAATTACAAAAGATTTCAAATTTATCGTAATGACATGACGACTCCACTCGTCTACTCCAGTTTTACATTATAAACTGCAGTATGCCTCATAAAGGTGTGATAAATTCTTATCAGCGGGGGGATGGAAGATTCTGATTTCTGTAAAAAAACAAATATGAATTAATGAGGGGTTTTCATTGTGTCATTAAAAAGCAAAAATAAGTCTCATAATACGCCCGTAGATTGCGTTGTCTAAAGTAAAAGACATAGGATAGTAATTAAAATCAGTTCAAATTAACTTAAAAAGTTTAAAACAAAAATAACTATCTGACTGACGCGTGACGAGTTTCAATTTTCTTTTTTTCTTTTAATGATTCATTTCAACTTGACCTGTTGACTTTTGCAAAGCGCCATACCATAGCGGTGTAATAAAACTTATTTTTTTTATATGTCAAATTGAAAGCCACTCATTAAATTATCCACGAAATTTATTTGTGTTATGTGCAGGTAGCACTAGCAATAAATACGCTAAAAAAACTGTTACAAAACCTAAAACTATTTCATATAATATATGGTAAAGAATAGAAAGTATCGATACTGTACTCATAATGAGTAGTATCAAAACAAAAGTATCAATTCTTCAATGTATCTATCGTGTACTTCTCTGAGGTCCTATAGTACTTACTTTTCTTACGTTTGGTAGGCACACAAATTTAATACAATAATTGGAAAAGTTGTTAAAAAAAAAAAAACAAGATACAAAAGTATCGATACCCCGAAGCACTTTTCTTAGGGCCAGTTCTTACTTAGGCTAGGCACACAAGTTTAATACAATAAAAGAAAGTTCTTCAAAAAATAAAACAAGTTGGCTTTCCTTTAACGATGAAAAATAGCCGGAAGCCGTGTAAGTGTCCGTTTAACTTATTTTTTTTTTGGAAAATTTTACGTATGTCAAAAAAATTAATCGTGGGGTAATATAAAAAAGATGTGTTTGAAGTTTGTCAAACAATATTATATGAAAACGTGTTTGTCAAACAAATTTGATCGTTTGCAGAACCTTTATTGTCGCTAGTTTTATATGGGAATTCATTTCAGTTCATTCGATATGATGCCATACCTGCCAAAATCTATGTACTCATTGATTAAAAGTATCGTAAGCACAGTATTGAGTACAAAGTAAGGATAGGAATGGAAATGTACTCGATACCGCAAAGTATCGATACTTTTTACGTGTCCCTAAGTACTGGTTGTATGTTTATCTTTATACCTGTCATTATTATGTTAGAAGATAGCTGAATATTTGAAAAGGAGATATCCCAGCTAGCACACTAGTGGAAATTGCAGCCTAAATTATTACTTTAAGTGGTTTAAGAGTAATTTAAGGGTTCTAGTGGCAGGCTAAAGTTGCATAACAGCTTCCATAAGCGCCTATAGCTGCAAAAGTTACTAAGAGTGGCAAAAGTTCCACCCAGTATTACCTTAACCTGTATAATAGTTCGTTTTAGAACTCTTTTGCCACTACAGGCGCTAGAACAGAGTTAAGCAATACTTTTTAACGCTTACGGTTGCATATGAGTTGCTACTGGAGCTGTTATACGCCTGTAAACTTTATAAAAGAAATAACTGTAGCCTGTAGTAACAAAATCCACTACAGAGCTACTGCTAGTAATATAAGGGTAATAAATATATTACTGTAAGCTCTATATAAGAAGCAAGGACTACTATAAGTAATGCAATAGTAATAAAATGTTCCTTTGAGCAGCCTACGTTATTCGCAATTTTTGTTCTAAATAAAGAAAAATGTGCGAGGGTTCCGTCGGTATAATAAATTTTAATACCAGTTGGAGATCAAATATTAAAGACAGGTGTCAGGTTCAAAGTATCCAATGTTTGTTTAGTGTTTCTGAGCAAAATAATTACTCATTTCTTTCCCAATCCATTAAGCAGTTTAGGCGTGAAAGCGTAACAAACATACACAAATAGTTTTTTTTTATATATCCTCTTTAGTATTCTACTGCTGCGCAGACCTCCCTCGCTTGCTTCCAGTGGTGTCTCATTGCAGTCTCCGGACACTCAGTTCCTAACATACATACTTAGTCACTTTTGCAATTATAAAAAGTATTTTTTTTGACAGATTTCTAAAAACTAATATTTACTATTTCCAATTATTTTCAAGGATACCTGATCTTTATTGTAACTTTGGTTGAATAAGTAAAGTGTTTTAAAACAAGAAAATACTTAGCATTGCTGTAGCTCTATGCCGTAAATATAATTTTTATTTGTTCTTATACTTGGCAATGGCAGAATCAAGGATCCCTAAAACACTTACTCAAATAATTTAAACTCGGAAAAGGGGATCACTTTTAAGAATATTAGTAACAGAAGAGTAATAAAAATCACTCTAAGGCGTAAACAGGGAGAACTTAGCACTTTGAGTTCTGCAAGAGTGCTATTAGAGAGATTTTTGCAGGCTTAGGTTGTAATTTGTAGACGCCATTTTATTTTAAAAAATTTAGGTTTTTTTAATTGACTTTGAGGTTATATACAATATATCCATGTACAATTTTACGTATTTCTTACAAAAAATGGATTGATATAGCATTATTAGCTCACAGGCATATTACATGCAATGATTTGAGAATGTTTTTAATTAAAATTTGTAGATAAAACAGAACATATTTTACATTATAATTGTTTTTACTTTGCATTCTGATATAATTACGGAAGCGCGACAAAATTACTCAAAAAAATATCATTAACATTCACAGAAAACTTGTCTGCGTTTAAAAATTTGCTTTTATACGAACTGCAAAACCTAATAACACCATCTTACTTACTAAATATTAAATTAATGGCCGCCGATATCCGATAAGCATCCATGGAATTTTAAAACTTCTATTACTTGTGAATCTGTTTGTCACAAAAACCAAACACTTGGCGTAAATTATTTATCATTCATTCACAGTTCGTTCAATCTCATTCACTAGAAAGTGCTAGAGGAGCGGTATAAGAGAGTTAATGGGTTGTTGCAGCCTTAGTAGCACCTCTGTGCCACCGTTATAGAGCTTCAATAGCACTCATAGTTGCATAAAATTGTGCCCAAATTGCTGCATAAGGGTTGCATAAGGGTTCCAGAGCACGCTATAGCGCTTAAGTCTATTACTATAAGTAATAATCGGACATGCTCCAAAGCTCTTATGCAACCAAATGTGCTGCTTGGGATGGAACTTGCATCTGAAAACTCGTTGCTAATAATTAATATAAAAGAATTACTTGCATTAATTTACTGTTTGTGATAAAAATAAATGTAATTACGTAGGTATGACATTATGAGTCTCGCAATTAATGCTAACGAGTGACAATATGATACTTTTTTCTTTTTAAAGGCACACGGCTCAATAAACTGACACATACATACACTGAGAACTGCCTTTTTTCAAAGTTTGTTTAAACACTTAAACCCGGTCCTGAATGTAGCAAATACTACTCTGAAAACGGCATCAATATTGGTTCAGCCAAACGTGAAAGAATCGCGGACAAACATACATAGTACATACACACATACAGATTAAAATACCTATTTCAATATAACGAACATTTATTGTTCGAATTAATTTTAAATAGGTACATTATATTATTCAAAAATTTAGGTATATTAAACCTTTCAATAAAACAAACGTCTGTCTGCCACATTGATTGATTTTTTTTAGACTTCTTTGACTATGAAAAATGTTTCCCGCCAAAAAGGTTTCTTGTTGTAATAAAAAAAAAAATTGGATAAAAAAAAGACTATAGATAGAGTTTGATGGTCAAAATAACAGACCATCTTCAATCAATATATATAAAACTCTTCCGTTACTGACTGACTGACTGACAGACAACGCAGAGCCGAAACTACTGGGCGTAGCGTGCTGAAATTTTGCATGTAGGTTCCTTAGGGAGTGTAGGTGAGCACTAAGAAGGGATTTCCCGAAATTCCCACGGGAACGGGAACAAACAGGAATTTTGTGTTTATGAGAAATCTGCGCGGGTGAAACCGCGGGGCAGCCTCTAGTACATAGTATAAAATAAAGTTGCTTCCCGCATCTGTCCAAGAGGAAAGTTTATAATGTATAATACACGCATAACATTGTAATAGGTTAGGCGGTACGAAGTTCGCCGAGTCGACTAGTTTATATTTAAAAATCAATCGTGGTTTGTTTATCTCGCTTAAACTTGAGAACGACTTAGAACGTTTAGATGATTTGAGTTTCAAAATGTTTGTCGTAGTTCACATAAGGTTCAAAAGGTGAGAAAAGATAGAAAAAATGGAGGGGTTGAAAGAAAAATAAAAATGTAATTTTCCCATATAAACTGTTTTATGTATTTTCCTGTCTAAGATTTAACGTTGTTGTTATTTAATTTGCCCATTCCTGGCCAAGAAAGTAACATAATCCATACATAAGAATCTTCAGTAGGTATAGATAATAATAATCGTGTAAATTAATATTTTAAGTTGGTTATTTTAATAAAAATTACCTTTGTAGCGGTGGCGTCTTATTTATTTTATTTATTAGACAAACCAACAGTACATAGAACATTCTTGGATATTTAACTTTTTTTGCAGCATAGAAAGACGTTCATTTCCTTTTACCTATTCTTGCATTTTTTATAAATAGAATAAAAAGTTACTTTCCGAGCTTAACTTTAATCTTACTGGGTTGTTTTTTTAACACAACTGGCAAGCAGTTATTTATATAATTTTATAATAAAATAAATAACATTGATATTTAGAACTCTGTTAAATCCACCTCTAATTTTTTTAAAGAAAGTAACTTTTTATTAATTTTTAGGTTCATCATTTTCAAATAAATTGAAGTTCAATATATTATTTTTATAAATATGTGCAAAAACCTTTTTCGAGGTGTTGAATTTCGAGCAACGATAAAGGATCGCGTATGTCAGGTCGGGCTTGCATATTGCATAATAAGTTATTATTACTATAGTTTATAGTACCTTACACCTAAATTTGTTCTTGTTTGAGAGATATCCCCTAAAAGTTGTTTTTCATACGAAACCCTTATGCAACCAAACATTGCCTACCTACGTCCATACCTATTGTAGTTTCATTGTGTAAAGTAGGTAGCGAAAAAACTAATTACTATATAGGTGTACGATAGAGTAATAGAAGCACTACGTTTTTATTTTTCCTGATAGGTACATACACACTGTGACGTGTGGGTAATCCTACTAAGGTCAATGACCCCTACATATCAAATCGTAAAATAAATAAAAATAATGAAAAGTTTATTGCTTTGCATTTAAAAAAGAAAGATATAGAAAACAACCCAATATAAAAATATATTTTTAAGAGCTGTACTATGTAGATATCGTTTTTAAAATGAGTGAAAATAAGTGCTTTCTTTTTCCCCTCAGAATATAAATTTGTAGGGATACTTATTTGATATTAAAAAATCACAGAAACTGACGTCTACTATTGCTCAAATTTATTAATATAATAATAATAAAATGTACTTACTTTTTCCAAACTAAAAAAGAATTCTCATTCACTGCGCAAACCTCGCGCAAACAATAATAAATAGTCTTGTAATAGCGCGCCAAAGCACGACTGACGTACGCTCCGCCTCAAGACCGGAGGCGTACTGGCGCCCGTTTCTGCTTATCGAATCGGCCGCTCGGCCGTTGTATCCCTCCATACAATTTAGTATGGAGAATTTCCGCCGAAATTTTAGTAAAGTTTTAGCAATTAAAACTAGATGAAAATGGACATGTATATTTTTGTAATTACAATATAAAAGTTAAACAGACTTTCTAGTTTATGATACAATTTTTGTTTTGCTTCAACTTACTTTTAAACTAGTAAACAATCGTTAACAGCAAAAGCTGTTTTTGCAGTTTTTGATGAACTTTACGATTTTTTTATAAGAAAACCCTTTAGTTTTTTTATTTGAAAACCTATTATAATTGTAGTTCAGTCTTTTGAGAAGCTACGAAAAAAAAAATAGCTTTCTGTATTATTTTTAAGTGTTATTAAAGTCGTATATACGAACACTCCTCTCGCCGTTTTCCCAATTTTAGCCCCTTAACAACCGCTATAGTAGTACTGGAACCGGAACTGGGAAAGGGGGGTAAATTTTTGTCCTTATGAAGATTTCTGGGAAAGGGCCTGGCCAACAGTGGCCGTCTGTGGCTGGGATATAAAAGGTCAGGATAAGATCTTACAAAGAAATTTCTCTAGGGTACCCTATTGGGTTAACCGGTGGGTTTTCCGTCAGGTTGTGCGTTGTACGTAATTTTGCAGCTTTTTTCAATTTGATATAAACTCTCACTTGGTACATGACTATTTTTATCACTCAAATTGGTAAGTAGATTCAATATTAACTGTTTATTAAAATAATATAATAGACAACACTATTTAATTAATTAAAAAAAGAGGACAAAACATAAATTATTGCAGATATACTTTTTAAATCACTTTTAGAGCGTATGCACTATACAGCCAAAGCGTAGTTTAAAGATTCTGGCAAGCCTTGCACTATAGTACAGGACTTACTATACACTAATTTCGAGTTTGAACAATTTTCTTTCAACAAAAGGAGTTCCGGTTGAGTGGACGGATCAATATGAATATTATTATTCGACGTCACGCCTTCGAGACATTATCATATAAATAGGTTTAATTTTTTCAAGGGTGACTTTTCAAGTAACCCCTCTTGCTCGCTATCGGGTCTTATTATAAATCGGTTGTAAAATTTACAATGAAATTATCATCCGACAAGTGTAATTAGCTTCATATAAAATGTTCTGTTACTAGAACATGAAATTTAAAATCGGGCCCGACAGACGACCGGTGGGAACGGGGGATTAGACTGTGGCAAGTCGGATGGGTCTGATTGGTAGCATTCCACGGCAGGGTGCAGTCTGGTTCGTGTGCCATGAGAGCTGTCTCTGTCGGTATAGTTATTCGGGCTGGTCCATGCTCCTGTGGCCTGTCATCAGCTTGCTTGGAGCCGCGTGTGGAACGAAATAACGTCTAAACAGTGTTGTGAGTGTAAGCTTGTAAATCACACTCAGAGCTACCTACCTATTTAGGGTAGAGCCTGTATCTGGGATGAACTTAAAATCGATACGACAAAAAAGTATATTTTCGCCTTACAGTAATCGAAACCATAATCGAGTCATAATAATCGACATCACTGCTCACAAAACCATATAAGATGTCAAAACAAAAACAGAATACTCACTCGTCGCATTCAGCGAGTGAGCAGTCATCCTTGCTCTTCCGTCCAGACTTGACCTTGCGAACTTTCTTCTTGACGCACTTCTTCTGCACCGGCGCAGGCGTAGCGGTCGCCGAGCTCACTGGCAGCGCCGGGCTCACCACGGGACATGCTGGTGCGAGATCGAAGCTAGGCTGTGAAGATTCGCGGAATAAGTAATTGAACTATTTGAGAAGTCCTTATGATCATTCTGTCGTTAGTTCATTCCATCAGTCCAGTCCAGATTTATACGAAATTGATACGAACTTTAATCGATACAATAACTTTCAGAAGTCCAACAATAGTAAGTTGTGAGCAGGCGACTTTATCGCACAAGGGTATTTCTTCTATGTAAGCAGAGTGTTCGTATTAAACTTGTAAATTTGAATCATAATGTGTGTGTGTTCCATTATCTCACGGAATCTAAATTCTAACCTATGT
The DNA here is from genome assembly GCA_951802225.1 of Euspilapteryx auroguttella. NCBI lineage: Eukaryota > Metazoa > Arthropoda > Insecta > Lepidoptera > Gracillariidae > Euspilapteryx > Euspilapteryx auroguttella. The sequence goes on along the minus strand of OX637660.1, from coordinate 6,365,133 downwards.
TTGAACTATAAACATTGCAAGACTAACTTTCAGTACAGTAACTGTTTTGTGAAGCCTAGGTTTATTAAATGTTAGTTTAATTTAAAAATAAATAATCTAATAGTTGGTAGCATACACTACCTAAACAGTTTTTTTTTATAAAAAAAAGAGTTAGAACTGACATGTAACGTGCAAAACGCATGTCATTTCACTGGTTTTCTCCTTTTTTTTTTCTTTATAAACAGGAAAGAAACGGAGTAATGGTACTGGCTGGTACAGGAATTTGCTTGCGAGAGCAATTTGCCTGCCCTGCCTAGCTTAGCTGCACGCTGCACCAGGAAAATGCCTACAAACTTTTCAATGCAAATTGCTCGTCCTTATTACAGATAGTTTGCATACAGTTACAAACTTTTGCAAAAGCCAAATATTTGCAAATAAAAAGTACATGATTTTTTGCAAGCATAACACGTTTTTATGAACCTTTACCGTTGCAGGTCAAATTCAAATACCATTTACTTAACCCACACAAGTGATCTACATTCCGGAGTTTTAACAGCTGAAATGTATGTAATGAAAGTTTGAAGTGTGACCTACCCGTATACTCGTATCGTAGTTCGCACAGAAAAGACAATTTCATGTGTTATTAATTAATATATTACCAGATAAGTGCTTCGTATCGTGCGAAAGTGATAAGTTTTTAGATACATTTTATCAAAGTATAAAATACACCTTGCACTATTTTTTTAATTACATTATTTCACAAATAAAAACTCAATTTAACTACAGATTACACAGTTCTCACAAGATTGTTCTTGCAATTAAGATGGCAGTCGACCGAGTTTAATAAATTACTTCTATCAATGATTAAAAATCAATTTAATCGATAGGTCATTGTGAGTAAAATTGGCACAAGACACGTGTAATGAATTAATAAAGACACCTTGATACTACACACACCTGAATATCTAGGGCATTTTCATATATAACTCCACAAAGCATGTCAAGGCCTTAGGGCTAAGTTTTAAAGTATAAAGAACGCTGAAACTTTTCAAATAATTTGTGCTGATGGGAATACTGCGGCTTTTGAGGAATTTCAAGTATTTGCTAGCACATTTACCACTTCCTTTTGTTAAACTTATAACTTTACAACTTTGATTAAAGTCACTTTACGAGTTTAAAATTTACGAACATATAATCACTTTGTTATTTAAAAGTACTTTGGTAGTTTAAAAATTCTGAGAAACTTTTTCAATTTTCTTTAACTTTCTCTTCGTCTGAACGGAGTTTTTTTTAACACGTTCACCGTCCGGATTGGTAACTCTAATAATGCATTGTATTGACATTTGTTGGAACCGAACTGGCGACGAGCCCACGATGCCGCTATAAAATATAGGAGACCGAATTAAATGGATGACCCGCCCGCGGTATGCGAGAGCGTTACAAACAAACTATAAGAAATGGTATCATCTTAGCTGGAAACCCACATCACATCACCACAAGAACAAATTGAAGTGTTTTGTGACAAATGCCACGCTTCACAGGCAGCTCAGCGATCGCGGTAGGCTATTATTATTCTTTAAAGATTGACACTGCTTCTTCCGTTCTTCCGGTGTTGAATTTAGCGCCACCACACGAATTTAGGATTTTATAAAGAAATCAATTCTACCATACTAATGTTCGATTTTAGATTTTATAATAATTCTTTAGTTTTCAGGTTATACAGTAAGCAAAGCAGCAGGCACAGAAACCAGCATTTTAGGGTGCCAATCTTTATTGTAGATCGACGCTACAGAAGTAAAATAAGGTACGATGGGTTAGTACGCACAAGGCGACTGTTCATTAAGTTGTTTAACAGAATCGTCATTACATTTGCACCTGTAAGTTCAGTGTGTGTTAAACATGTTTAACCTAGCGGAACATGTGGTTGGTAAGGCAAGCTGCAAGGAAATGGCGTTCGAATTTTTCATTTTTTGTGTAATGACCCCGCCATACCCTGTTACCACATTAAATTTAACTTTGAGCGAGTTTTAAATAATAAAGTGTTTTACAAGTACTACACACAAGTTTTATATGTTTACAGATTTAACTACATTGTTTCTTGAAAAGCAGTAAACATATAAAGCGAAAAATCCTTTCGCTCCTCTATCGTTTTGTTTTTTGAACTGACTTTTAGTTTTAGCTTTTAGCTTTGCATTTTCAGAATTATTTTAATAACTGGTTCCGTATAGCATAAGGGGGATGAGTCACAAACACAAAGCTTCGGTTAGAGACAATCACAGTCATCTCGTCACATTATTAAACGTGCCTATTGCTAAAATAAACCGTTAAAAGATACGAGGAAACTGCAATACTCAACCTTAGACAGAGCTTTAAGTTATATAGTTATTGTTATACTTTGAATTCTTATAGAGTAACAAGGCTCTATCTCACTCTAAAGTTTGATAACAGACATAAAACAAGAGAAGCCAACTTTTTCTTGATATATTTCTATTCTGATTAGCAAGATTCCTGACAACATTTTGTATTGTTCCTAAAACCACATTAAAATAACATCCTTAGGAATTCACAGAAACCTTGAAACAACTATTTCCTATCAATATATATAAAACTCTTCCGTTACTGACTGACTGACTGACTGACAGACAACGCAGAGCCGAATCTACTGGGCGTAGCGGGCTGAAATTTTGCATGTAGGTTTCTTAGGGAGTGTAGGTGAGCAATAAGAAAGGATTTCCCGAAATTCCCATGGGAACGGGAAAAAACTGGATTTTTGTGTTTATGAGAAATCTGCGCGGGTGAAACCGCGGGACAGCCTCTAGTTTACGATATTTCACGTGTTACGAACGCGAGTTTTTATCACATTTTAGTGACTTGGACCTATGCCAGGTAACCCACAAGTTTCACTGGAGTGTGCCCACTGTAAGGTAGACAGCAATTTGCGAGTGATATATTAAATTATGATGATTAAATCTTAAGTATGTGTAAATTAGTCTGGTGCAACAAATTGTACGGAGATTAATGAAGCATAAAAACTACGTAAAGAGGGTTTGTGGAGGCAACTCCGTAAAGTGGGGAAGGACTCTATTTGTGGACTATTAAAAGGTCATGGTATAATGCTTCGATTAGTTGATATGGCATCTTAAGCTTGCGTAACGTAGGTTTTAAGTGGTCTTAAGTTAAAGAAAGGTATTGACCGAGCGAACCTAACTAATAATTTCATAGCAAACTTTAAATACTATTTGAAGCTACGATAAATTGATAAGATGAACCCGCAAGAACAAGCCTTGTTGCCATAATCTACACGCTTGGCAGGCGGGATAGCGATCGCAGTATAGCTCTGAAAGCTTTTCAACTAAGAATGCTGTTGGTCGTACTACGGGAGGTTGTTTAGTCGCCTTTTACAGCACACGTGGAGGAGATATGGGTGTACTGTCTGCTGCCATCACATGGCTACAGCACAGAGCCACTAGTTTAATTTAACACAAGCTTGGCTAATATAGGTTAAACTGAATGATGATGATTGATGAGCTATAGAAGGAAATGATGCAATCCTTTTTTTACTAACTTTTTTTTTATAAAATGGCTGTTGAAATTATCTTTACTAGTCCTATCATTTTTGTTTTAAGGCGGGAAAATTCCTAACGAGTACCCTGCAGCCCCGGGGGGAGCCGCAGGTTTATGTGGGGTTTGCACCCACTAAAACCCCGCCGGTGTCCTTCTCGGCTGTTAGCAGGAGGGTCGCGGGCAGTGATAAGCATAGGCTGTAGAGCCTCTTCTCGGGGGGGCATTGTGGTCGTCCCCCCGGAGCGTGGATAGCTTGCCCAACGCTCGACGACGGAAACGGGACACCCGCGTTCCGCCGTCCTTCTCGGGGCCGTTGAATGAATGCACGAGGCCCCCGCCTCATACACCCACGACCCCGGGGTCCCCTCTTAGTCGCATTTTACGACAAGCAGGGGATACCTCAGGCCTATTCTTCGGCCCGGTACTGCAGGGCGTAACTAGTCCTATCCTATCATAACACTTGTTTTTCTAACTATAGCGTGCCTTTTCCTTCAAAATTAAAAAAAGACTTACTTTAGGTTTATTAAAGAGAAGCCCCATAACCGAATGAACAATGAACCAAATTTTCAAGTCTAAATTTAGCACAAAACAGCAACTTTTGAAAGTTGTTAACGAATTCCTGTAAACCACAGCATTAAATTAAAATACCGCATGAAAACCTCTGATAAACGTCCAACAAAAACACTGACATTAACTGATAACGCGCTCGAGTGGTGTGATAAGTGAAGACAGTGCCTAGTAGGACCTCTTCATACTAACTAACTAAGCTGGCTACTTTTTATCAAGTCCTATGATGATAGGTTTTATAACATATTCTAATCAGACATCTCCTACGCACTTGTTACGCATACGCGTCACAAGTTTTAAACTGGGTGTTTCTGACAAGGCGGTAATAAATCAAAGGAGGGATTCTGCTCACCATAACTAACAACTTTCCCAAAGTAACATGGGTCAAAATCTCAAAAAAATAACAACTGTTCCATACATTGGTTTGATCAGCTGACCCATGTTGCTTTGGGAAAGTTTTTAGTTATGATGAGCAGAATCCCTCCTTTGATTTATTACCGCCTTCTCAGAAACACTCTGTATAATTTAATTTAAATACACCTATTTTGATAAAAAATAACATTCAAAGGCATTCTCTTAAGTGTTTCAGCATCCTTTGTTGAAATACTTGAAGAGCCACACTGCATTCGCCGACCCGCCTGCCAAGCGTAGCGATTAGTTCGTGTGGCAATATAAGGGGGAGACTAATATCCAGCAGGATGCCTTCATTGAGTATGGGATACCATGCTTAGTGTAGGTTGTAGTGAGTAGGCTATTTGTCATTTTTTAACTACAGAATAATAAACCCCCATAAACCATTTCATGTTATCTATTTTACAATACTTCCTCACCTTCTTGGTGTCGACACTGGGTGTATGATCTATTTGTGTAGCGTATATTAGTATAAGAGAAGAGTTAAGAGAGAGAGCCCATACAACGGCCGCCATTTTGAGATCTGATTTTTATGAGCGCAGGTTATACCAAATGTACTTTCTTCTTTGTTTCTTTAGGTAGGTTGTTTTAGGTAGGTTTGTGTCATTTCAAAAAAAACTAAAAAAATCCTTAAAAACCTACGTAACAAAAAGAAAATAATTATACAGATTACTCATTAATTTCTAATTCAATTCAAACTAAGTATTTTATTTACTGTACTCACCATTTCAACAACATTATCTTCTGGCGCTGTGTCATTGATAGCAGTTGTCCTCAGGAGGTGCATTTCCTCCCTGGGCAGCGGTGGTTCTCGACAGCTGCACCGTGCTCGGTAAACTACTGGACTTTTGGCAGTCGGAGAGCTCCTAGCGGGAGGTGAACTCATAGCCACCGCTGAGCCATAAGAGTAGCCAGAGCCTGAGTTGTCTTTTGCTCGCTTTGTGGTGCTTGAGAGGTAAGTGAGACGGCTAGAATGAAAAAGGGGTGCTATAGGATGATTGTTTAGTTCAAATGTGAAAATGTGAGCTAAGCACTTGGTCTTCTTATTTGCATTGTAATGATAGATAATATGTAGAATGTATTTCAATCTAGTTTTGTAAAACTGAATTATATGAGACAATACTTTAGACTTATGGAGTAAAATTAGTTTTATTTATTTTATTATTGATTAGTCTATTCTTTTGTACATAAAATTAAAAGAAGTAAAAATGCAGTTCTTTACAAGTTAAAAAAGCAATGAATTATTAAACTAAATGATTTACAATTTTTCCAAATTAGGTGGTAATTGCATTTTAGAATTTTTTTTTTAAATTTTAATTATTTTTAGGTTCATTTAGAAACACTAAAATTTTGTATCAATACTTTGTCATATTGATTGTTAGACCAACTTGATTGTAATTTTAATAGATTTTTATTATAAATATTATGTGATGATAGTCTCAAAGTTTTTGGTATTAGGGAAACAATGTAGGAGGTTCTTTTTCTGAAAGAACTAACACAGTTTTTATATTAAACACAGTATTACATTCAAGTCAATCGATTTACAGAGTATGAAAATATGCCAGTGTTATGCAGTACCCAAACCCTCCTCATAACAATAATATGGAATTTTATTCTGATTTAAATAAATTGAATTGAAAAAAAAAAAAAATAACTCTCAAATCAATGCAATGCACCTTTCATATTTAGTAAAAAAATATTCAGACAGACTACTTCAATGTACCACAAAGCAAACTTCTTACCTATCATATCCATTTATGGGATTGCCCAAGTTGTAACCACTGTAAAAATGATCTGATTCACTTGCGGCCCGCTGTCTTCGTCTTCCTTCAAGGCCAAACTTTTGGTCTTGGTACTTATTTTTTGGCTTTTTAAGTATACTTTGAGGTGGAGATTTGGGAGTAGGTGGGTTGTTAAGAATTGACTTCAAGGGTTGCTTAGCTTCTATCATCTCCTGGTCGACCTTCTCAAGTAATTCTTCAACTTTTGGTAAACGGCCTTTTTCCTTTGGATTTGTCATGCCAGGCACTATAAGTGGGCGTTTTGGACTTAGTCGGTTGTTTTTCGATTTGCTCATCTGGTAACTGTGGAAAATAAAATATAGATAGTAAAGTGATAAGAAATTAGGTAGGAAGATAGACTAAAACCAAAAATACAGTTTTTTTTATAGTAGCGTGCGCGTTGCGCCACGGCACGGAAGGTTGTGGGTTCGATCCCCGCAGAAAACACCACATATTGATTTCTCACAAAAATCACGTTGTGGTTGTTTTCGGTTGGATAGGACATTGCAGGCTTGAATCACCTGATTGTCCGAAAAGTAAGATGATTCCGTGCTTCGGAAGGCACGTTAAGCCGTTGGTCCCGGCCGCAGTAGTGGTCGTTATAACCGCGGCGACAAGCTGGCCCCTTGTCACGTTGGTAATAAAGCATAAAAACTCGGCTAAACGTGGGTCCGGCTCTCAAGCCGGTGCCTCTGCCTAACCCTCCGGGGAATAAAAGGCGTGATATTATTATTATGTATTTTTATAGTAGGAAGATTATACCTATTTGTGACACTGATAGAATAAAAAGATACGATGAGGATATCTTGCAAATAATTCCTTACACACACTTTTCACAAGCAAAATGGAGATCTGTCAAAGATTGAGGTTATGTTTACTGACCTTCGTTGTTCATACGCCATAAGGTAGTCGCCGTTCTCAGCGGCCGGCAGCAGGCACTCGTGGTGGTAGCGGTCGTGACCGTTGTTCAGGGTGAAGTGGCTTTTGGGCACTGCCCGGTAATGACGGTGCGTGGGCTCCCGATATTCACCAAGCGCATCCTCAAAAGGTGAGCGCTCCACGCCCTCGCTGCGGCAGCGGCGCCGCAACACACGTGCGGCTCGCGCTTCTCCTTGCCCTGACCACTCCAGAACAGATCCTAATGGATCACACGCGTCGAACCCAGATTCGTAAGGACACACATGCCTATCCATATCAGGCACCCTCAGTTGCGACGCATCACAACGACCACGACTATGGCCAGCTTGTTTCACAGATAATTTAGCAAAACATTAGAAAAATAAACACAATTAAACGGACGGGACGGAAGACATGAAGACAGACAGGTGACAAATCCAATCCGCGAGCGAGCAGATGTCAAACAAGACAAACTGACAGTAAAGGCAGGATAAACTTTACAGTTCAGTGCAAGCAAGCACGAGATAACCACAAAGTCCACAAAACACAACACGTTTTTCACGCGGCGGCTGCTTGCTGCTGCCTTGCCCTTGCTTACTTCTTGCTGTTCTTTCTTCGTCCAATGTCTTCGTCCTTCGTCCGTTCGTAAATAGTGATTTACCTTCTCTCTGTTCGTAAAAATAAAATAAAAATGGCGCACAGATTATTGTTGTGTTGATTTTATTTACGACCCAGAGCAAAGGAACTTAGTCCATACAGCCAAGTTTTCAACTGGTTTAAATTTCTTGGTAATCAAGTCTTTTTTTAGGTTACATCCATCGGCGGTTATCAGTTTGACCTGTATGTATGTATGATTGTCCGCCATTATCTCGATGGCTCTCATGGGTGCAACGATTTTGATGCGGTTTTCAGAAAAGTATTCTTTACATTCAGGAGAAGGTTTTAGTAAAGGTTTTATCCGACTTCGAAAAAGATGAAGTTCTAAGTTTATGTATGTGTCAATTTATTGAAGGCGGGTTCCTTTTTTGTAAAATATAAATTATTATAAATAAATAATTTTTTTTCATCCCATTCCCATCCCTATTAAGCGAAAAAGAGGAAGTTCTAAGTTTATGTATGTGTCAATTTATTGAAGGCGGGTTCCTTTTTTGTAAAAAATAAATTATTATAAATAAACAATTTTTTTTCATCCCATTCCCATCCCTATTAAGAGGGGAAAAATCTTAACGAGTACCCTGCAGCCCCAGGGGGAGCCGCAGGGTTATGTGGGGTACGCACCCACTGAAACCCCGCCGGTGTCCTTCTCGTGTAGTAATAATTCTCGTCGCGGTCAGTGATAATTCTCCGCGACCCCCCCTCCCAGCATCGGCTGTGGAGCCTCTTCTCGGGGGGACATTGTGGTCATCCCCAGGAGCGTGGATAGCTCGCCCAACGCTCGACCTCCGGAAACGAGTCACCCGCGTTCCGCCGTCCTTCTCGGGGACGTTGAATGAATGCACGAGGCCCCCGCCTCGTACACCCACGACCCCGGGGTCCCCTCTTAGTCGCCTTTTACGACAGGCAGGGGATACCTTACCTCAGTTCTATTCTTCGGCCCGGTACTGCAGGGCGTACGGCGGCGCTTGAAGTCCTCGCGCCGCCGCGGCGACGAATCCGCCATCCGGCTGGGCTCGCAACCCATTAAAATTCGAGGGTGGTCTTACATTTCAATGTTCACACGGACTTTTTCGCGGGACATCGATCAGAATTGTTCGGGAGCGCTATCCTTTATTTCACTGGACAGTTCTCCTTATAGGGCACAGCGGTTTTCAACCTCTCTGAGGGAACATTATTACACTAATTCCACCAGACCAGCACAGTAATAATCCGCACGTGGTAGATACTGACTGACTATCGGCGGTTTCCAACATCTCTGGACTAGCGGCGACTGCTAGCAGACACTGCGCCGACCGCTCGTCTATAACGTGCGGCCAGCCAGCGGGGCGTCAGGCGTCAACCACCGAGCAGTCTGACGGGGTGTAATCTCGCTGACAGCGAGCTTTCCGCCAATTTATGATACCAAAGTAAAATAAATCTAAAGAGTAATATTTAAAGCACATATTTTATTAACATAATTTTTTTAGGGTGTGACTGCTCACTTACACGACTCTGCAGTCGTGTAAGTGGGCTACGTACAGTGGCGGACACGGTCGGCGTAACACTTCCGGTTTTTCTGTATTGCAAAATAGCTCTTGTTCTTTGGTAATACAGTCTAGGGCTGACGAAACCATAGACAAATCTGTTACGGCCTCCTAGTCCGCCACTGTACGACCTTAAGTTTAGGTCCTAGGTGTTCGGCAGAGAGAAGGTAAATCACTACGTTGGTGTTCGGCGGCGGTTTCCTTACTCAGTTGAAGCAATCGTGTAAGTGGGCATCGAGCGACTTCAATAATCCTCTTCGCGCATCGAAGTACCTGCGTGAAGCACAGTCTATTGATGGATCCCTATTATTATCAATAGCATTTAGCATACATACTACTTGCGTCGTCCATGAAGCTGTTATAACTATCTCCGAACTCTTTAAATTTCCCCATCACACAAATAAGACAAATTAAATTCTTTAGAGAATCTGTATTACCTTTATACACGACTGTAGACCATGTACTATACCGATACACTTAAAATACAATACGAATCTGACTCTTTTGCTAAGTTATATTAATATTAATTAAAAATAATAATTCTATCTGTGAGAAGTAACTAATCACTATCACGAAATTTAAAAACAACGCTATAACACGAAGTGCGCAGTCCTGCTTTGTCACTAAAATGGAATTTTTTCGTCACTTACACCTTAACTTTATTTAGTAAAATTATTACATTTAAAAAGAAAATAAAAAAAGAATTTTCCTGGCACTAAGGATTTATAAATACTTAAGTTGCGCCTCGAGTAGATAAATACCGCAGTAGCTTGACTTTGCATTATTTACAAAGAAATAAAATATAACGTGACATACATAATTAAAATAAACAAATAAAATTTATTCTACTGTTCTAGTAGTGATTGCATAGATCTGTGCATAGTTCATTGGATCCATTTGTACGGATTATAAAGAAATAACAGCAAAACTGAGTCAAACAAACACTATGCTAGCTTCACCGCACTGTTACTCATATACAAAGTAGAAAAAATATACAATACACTGCCTTAAAAATATATTCGTCTTTTGCATTCCTGACGGAGTTTATCGCTTTGGGAAAATTACAAACGTTTTAAAACTATATTTTATATGAAAAGCGGAAATGATTAAAGTACATTTTTGCGTTACTTTGTAAAAAAGATGAAGCCGCTCGATGCTCCGCGGAGTGATGTCTGTAACAAAAAAAATGTGTTAAAATAAAAGTATTGTTAAAATTCCTACATTCAACAATTCAGCGAATGTCTTTCGCTGACACAACAACGAGTCACTATGGAGGAATACGGGCAGGAACATATAAATAGTATGTAGGTAGAGTTAAACTGCGACAACATGGTATGCCCCTTCACTTATTAAGTGCTCGAATGTACTATTTATGAAAGTACCTACAAGCATAATAACGCGTGTGCATGTTTGGACTAAGATATACTTAACTAGAGGCTGTCCCGCGGCTTCACCCGCGCAGATTTATCATAAACACATAAAACCCGTTTTGTTTCCGTTCCCATTGGAATTTCGGGAAATTATTCCTTTGTAATTTCAGTCCGCTACGCCCTGTAGTTTTGGCTCTGCGTTGTCTGTCAGTCCGTCAGTCAGTAACTGAAGAGTTTTATATATATTGATGAATAGAGAGACACTTACGCATTCATGCAAAAGTGTTCGTTTCTCTATACACATACAGTATCACAGTTTAATAAAGAGTACTAACTAACTACTAAGTACAGCACGTCCTATCTCACTCACACAACGGTAGTGCGCGTGCACGTACACGTTTATTTCATACATTCGATCGCTAGTGTCCGGGGTTTGGTGTAGTGTAGTGTAGTGCAGTGTAGGCACAGTATAGGTACCTTAGCTAGTGAGCAGCGCGATGTTGATCTCCTTGACCATCTTGACTCGGTGCAGCATCTTGGCGAGCGCGGCGCGGCTCAGCGGCTGCGTGGAGTACCACACGGGCGAGTCCGGCTGCAGGTAGAACACGTCGTTGTGTCCTAGTGTCCGAGGTGTAGTGTAGTGTAGTGTAGGCACAGTATAGGTACCTTAGCTAGTGAGCAGCGCGATGTTGATCTCCTTGACCATCTTGACTCGGTGCAGCATCTTGGCGAGCGCGGCGCGGCTCAGCGGCTGCGTGGAGTACCACACGGGCGAGTCCGGCTGCAGGTAGAACACGTCGTTGTGTCCTAGTGTCCGAGGTGTAGTGTAGTGTAGTGCAGTGTAGGCACAGTATAGGTACCTTAGCTAGTGAGCAGCGCGATGTTGATCTCCTTGACCATCTTGACTCGGTGCAGCATCTTGGCGAGCGCGGCGCGGCTCAGCGGCTGCGTGGAGTACCACACGGGCGAGTCCGGCTGCAGGTAGAACACGTCGTTGTGTCCTAGTGTCCGAGGTGTAGTGTAGTGTAGTGTAGTGTAGTGTAGGCACAGTATAGGTACCTTAGCTAGTGAGCAGCGCGATGTTGATCTCCTTGACCATCTTGACTCGGTGCAGCATCTTGGCGAGCGCGGCGCGGCTCAGCGGCTGCGTGGAGTACCACACGGGCGAGTCCGGCTGCAGGTAGAACACGTCGTTGTGTCCTAGTGTCCGAGGTGTAGTGTAGTGTAGCGTAGGCACAGTATAGGTACCTTAGCTAGTGAGCAGCGCGATGTTGATCTCCTTGACCATCTTGACTCGGTGCAGCATCTTGGCGAGCGCGGCGCGGCTCAGCGGCTGCGTGGAGTACCACACGGGCGAGTCCGGCTGCAGGTAGAACACGTCGTTGTGTCCTAGTGTCCGAGGTGTAGTGTAGTGTAGTGTAGGCACAGTATAGGTACCTTAGCTAGTGAGCAGCGCGATGTTGATCTCCTTGACCATCTTGACTCGGTGCAGCATCTTGGCGAGCGCGGCGCGGCTCAGCGGCTGCGTGGAGTACCACACGGGCGAGTCCGGCTGCAGGTAGAACACGTCGTTGTGTCCTAGTGTCCGAGGTGTAGTGTAGTGTAGTGTAGTGTAGCGTAGGCACAGTATAGGTACCTTAGCTAGTGAGCAGCGCGATGTTGATCTCCTTGACCATCTTGACTCGGTGCAGCATCTTGGCGAGCGCGGCGCGGCTCAGCGGCTGCGTGGAGTACCACACGGGCGAGTCCGGCTGCAGGTAGAACACGTCGTTGTGTCCTAGTGTCCGAGGTGTAGTGTAGTGTAGTGTAGTGTAGTGTAGGCACAGTATAGGTACCTTAGCTAGTGAGCAGCGCGATGTTGATCTCCTTGACCATCTTGACTCGGTGCAGCATCTTGGCGAGCGCGGCGCGGCTCAGCGGCTGCGTGGAGTACCACACGGGCGAGTCCGGCACGCAGGACCGCTCCGGCTGCAGGTAGAACACGTCGTTGCGCGTGCGCACCGACTCGGGACTGTTCGTGAGAGGGGATGTTGAGTTTGGGGAGTTTTTACACCCATGGGTCGTTTACCTACCCTCAAACATATTTGGGTGAGGCCGCCAATTTTGCCACTTTTTGCTACACTTTTAAGTTTTCCTAAATAACTTTTAAAATTTTCAAATTTTTTTTACTTCGGCTATGCTTTCTTGCAAAGCAATCTTTAGGGAAAAAATGGCCGATTAGAAAATGGCTGTAGCTAGCGTAGTTTTATTTTAATTAATTTTTTTGTAAGTGAGTTTTTTTTTTTTTTCATACAAATGATCTTTGTCCCAAAAACACTTGCTGACGAAATTAACAAAATTATGAATTTTTTTTTGGAGTTAGTAAAAATCATTCTATGCCTAGCCCAAGTACGATATTTTTATTGTCAAATAAAAGAAAGAATTCTATCATAACTCTGTTTATTTAGTTTTTATCAATGTATGAACCCATGTCCCGAGTTTTTCACTTTTATGTAACATTTTTTTATGTGACGAATTATCTCGAGTTACGTAGCATTTGAATATAATTGGGTTAATTGTAATGATTACTTTAGCAACACTAACGATATTTTTTTTCATAAACCTATTAAAACTCTATGATTTTGAGAATGAATTGATGTCAAAGTGGTGCACACGTGCTTCGTCAGCGAAATCGCAAAACATATTTTTTTTTATTTTAACCTCTGCATACGCTTGTTTTTGATGAATGTTGTATTCATAGTTTCGACAATGCTTATATTATCCGAAAATCTAGGTTTAAGCCTGCTATTCTGTTTACTTTCGAAATGCTGACCAAAAAACATGTTGAATTTTTCGCTTTTATGTGACTTTTTCGTTGCTTTTATGTGACTTTTATGTAACCGTTAACATTTTTTTATGTAACGTTACATAAAATGATATAAAGCCATGTGCTCATCGAATTTTGTGTTTGTAAATTTTTATATTAGAATTATTTAAATAACTATTTTTCTTTAACGATTTAGCTATATTTTTAGTAACTCTATTTATTTAGTTGAGAGAACAAGCTCAACTATTAAAATCAATTTGGGTTTGTGGGTCGTTTTGATTTATTTTATTCCTAAAACAACTGTTATTATGTGAATAAAGAAAACCCTATTTAACCATTAAATATGAAAAATAATAGAAATAGATTCGTACTCATTACATTTAAAAAAAATATATACTCAAAATATTACCTAAGTTGTGTTCTTAGCTTTACAAAAAAATATGTAACTTTTGCGTTACTTCTGCGTTACCGTAACGTAAAAGTGTGTATGTAACTTTATGTCACTAAGTGGCAAAATTAAAACGCCAAATTATGGTGAATGAAAACCAGTTTTTCAGCATTATGGGAGTAAATGGTTGCATTTTTCTTCATAAACGAGTCAACTTCGAAAAACAGTAGCTGTAAAATGTAGTTGCTTACTACATGGCGAGGAAACATATATCCTTACAAATTTGATTAGGATAGGATTTGCCCATCATACCACCACTTATAACGATCTGCCTTTGTATCTATACGGACGTGTTTGACACAAAAATCTCCTATGCAATTTTACTTTATTAAATAAGTATTATTAGTCTCATTGACTTACAATAAGTGATACTTTCTGCCTATATCATATTGAAAAAAAAAAAAAAAAACACTTTTTTTATCGCACTCTTTTTACGGCCACTGTCTACTCAGCGACTTCGTAAAAAAAACTTTCAATTCAATTGTCGTTACATTACAATTTCACCTTTTCGGAGGCGGTTGAAAGAAGTCATCATCAGAACTGCTCGACTGCTTAACAGAAAAAATAAGTAAAATTTGCGGAAATAAAACAAATACACCGCGCCTAGTCGCTGCACGCGCTGCAAAGTGACAAAACTAGCAAGTAGAAACACGCAGCGCACAAAAATACACCTATTAATATTAGGTATTCGGCTGAGACGAAAGCCGAATATTAGGTATTCGGTATTCGGCTAAATCACTATTCAGTGCATCTCTAAAAACCACTTACCATTTGGAAATGTAAAATTCATAAAGCTTGACGGGGCATCGCAATGGGTTCTCTTCGTTCTCTTGTTGTTCGTAAACTTTCTTTTTCCTAGAGTTCGCTTCTGCAAATCAAACAGTAGATGTCAATCAGTCAATAATTCACTTGGTGGTTGAGATGACAGATTAGAGAAGAAAAATGGTTGGGATTGTCTATATCACGCCGATTCAGAGAAAAAAACAGATTGGAAAGCATTTGGTAAGGTAACCATGACCTGATCAGCCGATTGAAGATGATCAGCTCTTGAATAATGGATGATAGGATCTTACTAGCTTCCTTATGTCAGATCGAGTTGAAATTTGGTACAGTGGCGGACTAGGAGGCCGTAACAGAATTGTCTATGGTTACGTCAGCCCTAAACTGTATTACCAAAGAACAAGAGCTATTTTGCAATACAGAAAAACCGGAAGCATTACGCCGACCGTGTCCGCCACTGTACCATGTTACATCTATGATATTGAAACAATATGTTAAGGTAACCATGACCTGATCTGCCGTTTGAAGATGATCAGCTCTTGAATAATGGATGAGAGGATCTAACTAGTTTCCTTAGGTCCGATCAAGTTGAAATTTGGTACCATGTTACATTTATGATATTGAAAGTATATGTTAAGGTAACCATGACCTCATCTGCTGTTTGAAGATGATCAGCTCTTGAAAAATGGATGAGAGGATCTAACCACCTTCCATTTGTCCTATCGATTTAAAATTTGGTATGGTGTTACTTCAATGATATTGAAAGTATATGTTAAGGTAACCATGACCTGATCTGCGTTTTGAAGATGATCAGCTTTTAAATAGTGGATGAGGGGATCCAACTACCTTACACATGTCCTATCGTTTGAAATTTGGCTCCGTGTTGCTTCAATGATATTGAAAGTATATGGTAAAGCAACCATGATCTTTTTAAGATGATTAGCTCTAGTTCTAGTTTGGTTGATGTGGGGTCTGACAGGGTCGGGGGTTTTTAATTTTTTTCATTTAAGTTATTTCTAGTACAGAGTGCTTATATCTCGTGCGTGTGTTGTGTAGCTATTATCGTATGTGTCGCATGTTAGCATGAGTACTGCCCTCGTAACGAAAAACGCAGTAATAGCTATTACTGTGTTTTTACTTTGTTTCGCGAAATGAGTTATTTATATGCAGTTTTATATGTATAAAAAAATCAGAGTGGTAGACCTACCTGAAACCTGAAAAAACGTAAGAAAATTTGCAGTAATATCACGAAAACTTATGGAATCCTACGTAAAAACGCAGTAATAGCATTTGCTTCTTAAAAATTCAGTAATATGTTTCATTTTGCTAGGTTAAAACACAGTATTCGACTTCACGTGCTACGGGAAATCATCATACACAAAATATATGTTTGTTTTTTAACTGTGCCTTATTAATAATATTTTATATTTTATGCCGTGTGAACTCCTTATAATGTATGGATTAGGTAAAAACCAAGTTAATCATTACTTTAAAAAAAAACCTTACTAATTTTGAAGATTGTATCTTTATTTCTTCGCAATTTTTTACGACGGTGCTATTGGCCATTTTGAACTATCCAAAATCTCGAAAACGTGCAGTTATGAAATTCTTTTCTTTGCCAAATGTAAATTTATTAATATAGTAGCTGTCCCGGTGAACTTTTTATCGTATTTAAAGCATATTACAAAATTTAACAGTTGTTTTTGATAACTCCCCGTCCATTGTTCCATATTTTCTGCCCCTTTAAAACTTTCCTGGACTACTACGAACATTTAAAACCCAAAATCAGCCTAATCGGCCGGCCGTTCTCGAGTTTTAGTGAGTTTAACGAACCACGATTCATATTATTAAGTAGATAATTTTTACAATAGGGGAATCTGCACCTTCGCAGAAATGTATTAAAAAGGGAGTATCTGAACGAAAACGAGGTCTGGAGAGCATTAAAGACGGTATACCAAAGGAAAATATTATAATAACAATGAGCTAATTGTAAGAGACCGGAGATTGGCCATAAATAAATAATAACACTAAGAATATTAATCAGGAGTAGGTACAAAATATTACAAAGAAGGAACTACCTTTCAAAAAGTATCTGCTAGATGGTGGATATCCAACTTTTTTCAGTTTACAAAAGAATTTTACTATTGACGATTTTTAGGGACGGTCTGGATCATTACTGAATATTGTTTTAAAGTAAATTTTGTAGAATGATAATTTAATAATTTAAAGCTCAAAAAAAGTGCATTAGAGCCATTTTTAAACTTAAAAAAATGGATAGCTACAAACCGTTTTTTATAAAGTTTAAAATATTAACAGTTGCGTGCTTATATATACTTGAACTTTGTTTATTTGTTCATAAAAATAAAAAAAAATTTTAAAAGCATAAAAGTAGTCGAATAAATGAAAAAATTCGGCACATTAAAAGCAATTCCGCGTACATGAACAAAAGTGTGTTTGGGATGTCATCTAAATTATACAATAAATTACCTAAAACAATAAGCAGGACAGATAACTTCCAACATTTTAAAAGCAGATAAATTATTTTTTGGTTGAAAAGGCATACTATTCGGTCCAAGAATTTTTAAATGATCGCGAAACCTAAGTCTTTGTTTTTATTAAAGCTTTTTTTTTAATGTCTTATTCTTATTATCTTCTTGTAATGTCTTTTGTATATAGATTCTTCTTTGTGTAAATATGTCTAGTTTTAAGTTTATTTTGTACGCCTGAAAAGGCTGAACACAGCGAACCTAGATATGGATGTACATTTAAGATCTTTATACCTGTGTTGTACAAATAAATAAATTATTATTATTATTATTATTAATAATTTGATAATTTAATTTAATATAACCTACCTACCATATTTCTTGTTTATGTTTAAAAGAAATTTAGGAAAATGTAATCATTCCCGAATGCATGCTAAGATTATGCAGCGGAATTACAATGTAATAAAAAAATATATATATAAATAAAAGCTTCCTACTATTTTCAAATTTTTCTATTAAACACTTTTTTCTTGTGTTAAAGTAAATAAAATAAATAAAACATTTTTTTTATTTTCAAAATGCAATTTGTATGTGATTTTTATAAGTAAATTACTGCTAAACCTCTGTATCCGATGAAAAAACCTAAATAAATTACTACGTAAAAACACAGTAATCAGAAAATACTAAGAAAAAACACAGTAATCGTTGCAAGTACTGCACTTTTTCTTAGGATCTTCAATTTAAATGATATGGAACTGCTAAGAAAAAACACAGTAATCGACTTTTTTATAATATTTAATTAATTTAAAAATTTCAAAAAATAAGATTTATATCTATTGATTTATTTAAGTTTTTTTAGGCATATCAGTTTAAGTATTCCCACACCGTATCTATCATAGGTTTGCAACTGAAAGTTTTTCGCGATTTTCTCGAAACCGCGATTTGGCGATTACTGTGTTCTTCGTTAGGACGGCAGAGTAGTACTAGTACAGACCGAGCGCGGACTGCGGCGGGTAGAAGCTATTATCGTATGTGTCGCATGTTAGCATGAGTAGTACTAGTACAGACCGAGCGCGGACTGCGGCGGGTAGAAGCTATTATCGTATGTGTCGCATGTTAGCATGAGTAGTACTAGTACAGACTGAGCGCGGACTGCGGCGGGTAGAAGCTATTATCGTATGTGTCGCATGTTAGCATGAGTAGTACTAGTACAGACCGAGCGCGGACTGCGGCGGGTATAAGCTATTATCGTATGTGTCGCATGTTAGCATGAGTAGTACTAGTACAGACCGAGCGCGGACTGCGGCGGGTATAAGCTATTATCGTATGTGTCGCATGTTAGCATGAGTAGTACTAGTACAGACCGAGCGCGGACTGCGGCGGGTATAAGCTATTATCGTATGTGTCGCATGTTAGCATGAGTAGTACTAGTACAGACCGAGCGCGGACTGCGGCGGGTATAAGCTATTATCGTATGTGTCGCATGTTAGCATGAGTAGTACTAGTACAGACCGAGCGCGGACTGCGGCGGGTATAAGCTATTATCGTATGTGTCGCATGTTAGCATGAGTAGTACTAGTACGCACCGAGCGCGGACTGCGGCGGGTAGAAGCTATTATCGTATGTGTCGCATGTTAGCATGAGTAGTACTAGTACAGACCGAGCGCGGACTGCGGCGGGTAGAAGCTATTATCGTATGTGTCGCATGTTAGCATGAGTAGTACTAGTACAGACCGAGCGCGGACTGCGGCGGGTAGAAGCTATTATCGTATGTGTCGCATGTTAGCATGAGTAGTACTAGTACAGACCGAGCGCGGACTGCGGCGGGTATAAGCTATTATCGTATGTGTCGCATGTTAGCATGAGTAGTACTAGTACGCACCGAGCGCGGACTGCGCCGGGTATAAGCTATTATCGTATGTGTCGCATGTTAGCATGAGTAGTACTAGTACAGACCGAGCGCGGACTGCGGCGGGTATAAGCTATTATCGTATGTGTCGCATGTTAGCATGAGTAGTACTAGTACAGACCGAGCGCGGACTGCGGCGGGTATAAGCTATTATCGTATGTGTCGCATGTTAGCATGAGTAGTACTAGTACAGACCGAGCGCGGACTGCGGCGGGTAGAAGCTATTATCGTATGTGTCGCATGTTAGCATGAGTAGTACTAGTACAGACCGAGCGCGGACTGCGGCGGGTAGAAGCTATTATCGTATGTGTCGCATGTTAGCATGAGTAGTACTAGTACAGACCGAGCGCGGACTGCGGCGGGTATAAGCTATTATCGTATGTGTCGCATGTTAGCATGAGTTGTACTAGTACAGACCGAGCGCGGACTGCGGCGGGTAGAAGCTATTATCGTATGTGTCGCATGTTAGCATGAGTAGTACTAGTACAGACCGAGCGCGGACTGCGGCGGGTATAAGCTATTATCGTATGTGTCGCATGTTAGCATGAGTAGTACTAGTACAGACCGAGCGCGGACTGCGGCGGGTAGAAGCTATTATCGTATGTGTCGCATGTTAGCATGAGTAGTACTAGTACAGACTGAGCGCAGACTGCGGCGGGTAGAAGCTATTATCGTATGTGTCGCATGTTAGCATGAGTAGTACTAGTACAGACCGAGCGCGGACTGCGGCGGGTATAAGCTATTATCGTATGTGTCGCATGTTAGCATGAGTAGTACTAGTACAGACCGAGCGCGGACTGCGGCGGGTATAAGCTATTATCGTATGTGTCGCATGTTAGCATGAGTAGTACTAGTACAGAGCGAGCGCGGACTGCGGCGGGTATAAGCTATTATCGTATGTGTCGCATGTTAGCATGAGTAGTACTAGTACGCACCGAGCGCGGACTGCGGCGGGTATAAGCTATTATCGTATGTGTCGCATGTTAGCATGAGTAGTACTAGTACAGACCGAGCGCGGACTGCGGCGGGTATAAGCTGTTATCGTATGTGTCGCATGTTAGCATGAGTAGTACTAGTACAGACCGAGCGCGGACTGCGGCGGGTAGAAGCTATTATCGTATGTGTCGCATGTTAGCATGAGTAGTACTAGTACAGACCGAGCGCGGACTGCGGCGGGTAGAAGCTATTATCGTATGTGTCGCATGTTAGCATGAGTAGTACTAGTACAGACCGAGCGCGGACTGCGGCGGGTAGAAGCTATTATCGTATGTGTCGCATGTTAGCATGAGTAGTACTAGTACAGACTGAGCGCAGACTGCGGCGGGTAGAAGCTATTATCGTATGTGTCGCATGTTAGCATGAGTAGTACTAGTACAGACCGAGCGCGGACTGCGGCGGGTATAAGCTATTATCGTATGTGTCGCATGTTAGCATGAGTAGTACTAGTACAGACCGAGCGCGGACTGCGGCGGGTATAAGCTATTATCGTATGTGTCGCATGTTAGCATGAGTAGTACTAGTACAGACCGAGCGCGGACTGCGGCGGGTATAAGCTATTATCGTATGTGTCGCATGTTAGCATGAGTAGTACTAGTACAGACCGAGCGCGGACTGCGGCGGGTAGAAGCTATTATCGTATGTGTCGCATGTTAGCATGAGTAGTACTAGTACAGACCGAGCGCGGACTGCGGCGGGTATAAGCTATTATCGTATGTGTCGCATGTTAGCATGAGTAGTACTAGTACAGACCGAGCGCGGACTGCGGCGGGTATAAGCTATTATCGTATGTGTCGCATGTTAGCATGAGTAGTACTAGTACAGACCGAGCGCGGACTGCGGCGGGTAGAAGCTATTATCGTATGTGTCGCATGTTAGCATGAGTAGTACTAGTACAGACCGAGCGCGGACTGCGGCGGGTAGAAGCTATTATCGTATGTGTCGCATGTTAGCATGAGTAGTACTAGTACAGACCGAGCGCGGACTGCGGCGGGTATAAGCTATTATCGTATGTGTCGCATGTTAGCATGAGTAGTACTAGTACAGACCGAGCGCGGACTGCGGCGGGTAGAAGCTATTATCGTATGTGTCGCATGTTAGCATGAGTAGTACTAGTACAGACCGAGCGCGGACTGCGGCGGGTAGAAGCTATTATCGTATGTGTCGCATGTTAGCATGAGTAGTACTAGTACAGACCGAGCGCGGACTGCGGCGGGTAGAAGCTATTATCGTATGTGTCGCATGTTAGCATGAGTAGTACTAGTACAGACCGAGCGCGGACTGCGGCGGGTAGAAGCTATTATCGTATGTGTCGCATGTTAGCATGAGTAGTACTAGTACAGACCGAGCGCGGACTGCGGCGGGTAGAAGCTATTATCGTATGTGTCGCATGTTAGCATGAGTAGTACTAGTACAGACCGAGCGCGGACTGCGGCGGGTAGAAGCTATTATCGTATGTGTCGCATGTTAGCATGAGTAGTACTAGTACAGACCGAGCGCGGACTGCGGCGGGTAGAAGCTATTATCGTATGTGTCGCATGTTAGCATGAGTAGTACTAGTACAGACCGAGCGCGGACTGCGGCGGGTAGAAGCTATTATCGTATGTGTCGCATGTTAGCATGAGTAGTACTAGTACAGACCGAGCGCGGACTGCGGCGGGTAGAAGCTATTATCGTATGTGTCGCATGTTAGCATGAGTAGTACTAGTACAGACCGAGCGCGGACTGCGGCGGGTAGAAGCTATTATCGTATGTGTCGCATGTTAGCATGAGTAGTACTAGTACAGACCGAGCGCGGACTGCGGCGGGTAGAAGCTATTATCGTATGTGTCGCATGTTAGTGTAGTGGGGTACGGCCACCCACCTGCCTCCCACCAATGTACTTAGATTAAGTAAGATCATAATTAAACATATATTCATCCAGTAAGCACGTCTTTGCAATTACACAAGAGATACATCCTTACATGGGGTACGGCCACCCACCTGCCTCCCACCAATGTACTTAGATTAAGTAAGATCATAATTAAACATATATTCAACCAGATCACACGTGTCTCACAAACATACATCCTTACATCCTTACATGGCGACCCTGCCAGCCGGCCTGCCACATCAGCGGCAGCGCCGGTCGGCCTGCATTTTATAAATTTTGAAGAGAACAAGTGAGACTTCCAAAGTGACAAAGAAGTGGAAAAGGACACACATAATATATTGTAATATTAAAAATAATAGTCTAGTAAATATAGTGGGATAAGTTAAACGATGGAAAGAGAACTGTTAAAGTCAAGAAGTGTGAAGGTGATAGCAGAAAGGCTAAGGAGAAGGACTAGGAAAAGGAAAGTGAAAGAATCGAAGAGACGTTATAGGATAGAGATGATTTGGTGAACTGCAACGTGCGCGATTTTAGAACAGTGTTGTGACAGTGATTTTATGTGTTTTACGTAAGACCAACCGCGCGGACTATTTAATTAAGTATGTAGGTAACGTAAAATTTAGAAACAATAAAAATTATACAAAAAAAAAAGAAATTAGTAAGTATTTCAAATTAGTAGATAATAAAAATTACTAATCGTAGAGTAATGTAATTTATCAATTTATTAGAATTTTTTTTTTTTTCCATTTAAGATTGTTAAAAAAAGTTTTATTATTACGTATTAAGCTATCTCAAAAACATAAAAAAAAATGTTTTATGATTCATTTAGTAACAGTACCTACCCATTTTGAGCGAGCGTCTCAGGTCGCGAGCGTATATTCCATAGAGTCAGCATTTTTAGGTTCCATATCTGGCGATGTCTTCAATAACATTGCACAGTTTAAGATACTTTGTAATGAGGAGTAATTTTTGTTTCGGAAATATTTTTTTTTAACACTTAACTTTATTCAATCAAATACTAAAAATATATAATTATGAAATGTGCATGCATTGTATTTTAAAAGTAGAATTTATTTTTTTGCTATTGATATTGTCTTAGTTATTTTTGTTGTACTTATAATTAATAGGACATTCCGTAACTCAGGATATACACAATTGGCTTGGATTGAGATGATAAAAATATGTAGTAGAATTAATTTTATTTTTATTATATTTTTTGTTGTATTTAATCGGACATGACGTTATACAGGATATGACACAGAATGAAAGAGCTTTATGATTGGAGATTAAAAAGAGTCCGAGTGACTAAAAGGTAAACGAATGATTAAGTTGCATGGTTATGGTTGTTTTTGAAAAGTATAAAATTGAGAATCTTAGTTGTGAAGTTTTGGAACAGACATATTGGACTGATCACCCAACAGAAGTTTCAAAATATTTACAATTAAAATTCATTGGAATGTAGGGAAAAGATTATTGAAAGGGAAATGAATGAGCATGCATGATGACTTAGTTCAGCGAGTCTGATAAGTCAGTGCAAAAGATAAAAAATTATAGAGGTACACACAGGCAGTTGGAATCCTACTCTGATCATGATGATGAACGAGATTCACTTCGTGAAGAGGCTGGACATGTATAAGATGTTAAAAGAAGATGCCTGTTAAATAAAAGTGAAATATAGATAAATATGAATAATAAAAAGAAGAAAAAATAAGTATTATGAAGAAGCAAAATGAAAATGTGTACCTTTAAGAGTAATATAATAAAAAAAAATATGATAAAAAAAAATTATGAGCTGTTTGCTAAAATAAAAAAGTCAGTATATGAGAATAAAAAATAAATAAATATGAATGTGACTAAGATAAAAAGTTATTAAAAATATGAAGATTTTAAGAGATGAGATGAAAATACTTACTTTACTTTACTTTAAAAAAAATATTAAATGATAATGAGAAAAAAATAAATGTGAATTAAAATAAATATAATGAAATATGATAAGAATAAAAATTATAAATGAAAGACAGAAAAAAGAGATGAATTAAGAGTAAAATGTTAATAAAAATAAATGACGAAATATGAGAACTAAATAATAAATATAATAGACGAGACATAAAAAAAAATTACAACATATTGTGACAAAATAAAAAGTATAAATTATGTGTTTTATTGTTAATTAATATTTTATGTTTTGGTTTTTGTTTGAAATTTTTAACAAATGTTTATGTATTCATAAAAAAAAAAAATATTGTATTTTTATTAATAAATATTTTTTAATAAAAGGGGGGAGGTGTAGTGGGGTACGGCCACCCACCTGCCTCCCACCAATGTACTTAGATTAAGTAAGATCATAATTAAACATATATTCAACCAGATCACACGTGTCTCACAAACATAAGAGTTACATCCTTACATTAGCATGAGTAGTACTAGTACAGACCGAGCGCGGACTGCGGCGGGTAGAAGCTATTATCGTATGTGTCGCATGTTAGCATGAGTAGTACTAGTACAGACCGAGCGCGGACTGCGGCGGGTAGAAGCTATTATCGTATGTGTCGCATGTTAGCATGAGTAGTACTAGTACAGACCGAGCGCGGACTGCGGCGGGTAGAAGCTATTATCGTATGTGTCGCATGTTAGCATGAGTAGTACTAGTACAGACCGAGCGCGGACTGCGGCGGGTAGAAGCTATTATCGTATGTGTCGCATGTTAGCATGAGTAGTACTAGTACAGACCGAGCGCGGACTGCGGCGGGTAGAAGCTATTATCGTATGTGTCGCATGTTAGCATGAGTAGTACTAGTACAGACCGAGCGCGGACTGCGGCGGGTAGAAGCTATTATCGTATGTGTCGCATGTTAGCATGAGTAGTACTAGTACAGACCGAGCGCGGACTGCGGCGGGTAGAAGCTATTATCGTATGTGTCGCATGTTAGCATGAGTAGTACTAGTACAGACCGAGCGCGGACTGCGGCGGGTAGAAGCTATTATCGTATGTGTCGCATGTTAGCATGAGTAGTACTAGTACAGACCGAGCGCGGACTGCGGCGGGTAGAAGCTATTATCGTATGTGTCGCATGTTAGCATGAGTAGTACTAGTACAGACCGAGCGCGGACTGCGGCGGGTAGAAGCTATTATCGTATGTGTCGCATGTTAGCATGAGTAGTACTAGTACAGACCGAGCGCGGACTGCGGCGGGTAGAAGCTATTATCGTATGTGTCGCATGTTAGCATGAGTAGTACTAGTACAGACCGAGCGCGGACTGCGGCGGGTAGAAGCTATTATCGTATGTGTCGCATGTTAGCATGAGTAGTACTAGTACAGACCGAGCGCGGACTGCGGCGGGTAGAAGCTATTATCGTATGTGTCGCATGTTAGCATGAGTAGTACTAGTACAGACCGAGCGCGGACTGCGGCGGGTAGAAGCTATTATCGTATGTGTCGCATGTTAGCATGAGTAGTACTAGTACAGACCGAGCGCGGACTGCGGCGGGTAGAAGCTATTATCGTATGTGTCGCATGTTAGCATGAGTAGTACTAGTACAGACCGAGCGCGGACTGCGGCGGGTAGAAGCTATTATCGTATGTGTCGCATGTTAGCATGAGTAGTACTAGTACAGACCGAGCGCGGACTGCGGCGGGTAGAAGCTATTATCGTATGTGTCGCATGTTAGCATGAGTAGTACTAGTACGCACCGAGCGCGGACTGCGGCGGGTAGAAGCGCAGCAGCACGTTGCGCGAGCCCGGCAGCTTGGCCTGCCCCGCCTGGCTCGGGTTCCGCTTCCAGTGCTTCATTATGTGCGAGAACGACAGCTGCATGTGCTCGTCCACCGTCTGGAATGTACAGTCACTTGACAAATTACATACATAGTGTTAAGTCAATCACAATGCCGGTAAATGTGACCACTTGATAGGTTGGTGCATTTATTGTATGACCATGTGGTGGCGGCATAGAATACCTGCACCTCAACATTATTCATTTAAACGCTACTACTACGACAAAAAAAGGCAGCTTCGTCCTTAGTTGATAATTAAACAAACATACTCGCCTTACCACAAAAAATTGGACCGGTCTAAATCACCAATTTATATGTCACAATCGTGATTTAAACCAAGTTTAGCTCTTTCGTGGAAGCGCCGACTGCGATTTCCAACTTATATCAAGCGATAATGACAAGAACCCGCCCTCACTATGTTTGTGCTAGTGGCCATTTGTGAAGGGGCTTAAATGTCTGGCAGAGGAAGTTTCAGTTGATGATGTTGACACTATATTACAATTCACAACAATTTTTAGGATAAGATCTAGTTAGCAACAAGATGGAAGCACTCCATGTCAATGAACCATTGTCGTAAGGAAAGGTATTTTTTTTGCCTGATCCAACTGGTGGGCACCCTGAACTACCTCGCCTCTCGCAGTATAGGATACTTTACCAAATAAGGTATCAATAACAATTACATAAGATTATAGTCTAATTGATTTTCAATAAGTAATATCTTGTATCCTATCTATACCAATATTATAAAGAGAAAAGATTTGTTTGTTTGTTTGTAACGAATAGGCTCCGGAAATACTGAACCGATTTGAAAAATTCTTTCACTGGTAGGAAGGAACATTAACCCCGAGTGTCATAGGCTATATTAGATTATCAATAAAATTAGGGATCCTTACCTAAACTCAAATAATGTAACCCAAGGTGCAATATTTTTTCCGTTGTTTACATATTTTGACAGGTGGTTTGTTGTTGTTGTTTGTTTTTTATACGGCCATTCTGGGCAGTCAAAAGAACATAGTCTATAGAGCCAAGTCTTTTGTAGTATCTTATATTCTTTGGCGTAACGAAGTAAGCCGGGAAAGCTCGTATTTAATAAATAACTTTTGACTTTAAATCTTATTTGACACTCACGACAAGGTTGAAGTGCTTGGTGTTGAAGAACATGAGCGTGGACAGCAGCACGTGCGGCGAGTGCGCGCCCAGCTGCTTGCTCTCCCACAGGTGCTCCTCCTCCACGCGCGTCACGATGTACTCTGTGTGGGGGTGTGTGGTCAGACGCTGTTACTGTACTTTACAATGCTCGCCAGACGGTATTGTTACTATCAACTGTGTTGTGTATACTACAATACAATACACAATAGAAATTATTATATAATACTAATTTGTTACATAGGTTAAAACAACAACGGCGTATGTATCACAAAGAGGGCTCAAATTAAAACCCGAGCGCAACGAGAGTTTTTAGGTTTAATTGTGGAATAATGGTTTGAAACTTGAACTAGCGAGGGTTATAACAGCACCCGAAGCAGACGGAAAAGCTTTACACCCGTGTTGTTTATTCTTAATTTGGCCCCCGTTTATTAAAATAAATAAATATGAATTGTTTTATTTTTAAGGTATGCACAGGACCTTTAGGTAGAGCCTATAACTATAAAGGTAGCTGGCACAAATTGTCAAACAAACGATCAAAACCAACTAATTTAACAATTTGTTTGTTTGATAAAAATAACTCACGTGAATCATTATAAAGTACGGAGAATTTTCTCGCCACCTCGTCGAGACAATCCGTAAACTTTTCATAATAGGGGTCCGTGAATATGTTGTCTATCCGAGCATTTTCAAACAGGTATTGCTGGATGCCTGGAAACAATAAGGAACCATAACGTAAATCAATCAATAAAGATATTAGCTACTGACCTATCCATAGCTCAAAGTTGTTGATATAAATATTACCACTGACGTAGAACAAGGTTGTAGTTATACAGGGTGTTACGGATAAGTACAAAAATTAAAAAAAGTATTTCTGTTTACCATCATCATTCATCATTTCAGCCGTAGGACGTCCACTGCTGGACATAGGCCTCCCTCAAGGCTCTCCATCTGTACCGATCGCAGGTGGCCTGCATTCAGCGTGGACCCGCAGCCTTGCGCAGATCATCAGCTATGTCGGTGACCCTGGTTTCTCTGCGTATGTCCTCATTTCTGATTCGATCCCACAGAGAAATCCCGAGCATAGCCCGCTCCATGGCTCGTTGAGCTACTCGGAGCCTGTTCATAAGCCCTATAGTGAAGCACCACGTTTCAGACCGTATGTCATCACTGGCAGCACACATTGGTTAAATACCTTCGTCTTCAGGCACTGAGGAATATTGGACGAGAAGACGTTGCGTAGTTTCCCGAACGCCGCCCATCCGAGCTGGATTCGGCGATTGACCTCCTTCTCGAAGTTGGACCTACCTAACTGGATGGTTTGTCCTAGGTATACGTACTCGTCGACAACTTCGAGAACCGAGTTCCCAACCATAACTGGGGTAGGCAGAACATGGACATTAGACATGACCTTCGTCTTGTCCATGTTCATTTTAAGGCCCACCTGTTGGGAGACTCGGTTGAGGCCTTCGAGCATCGTGCTGAGTTCCTCCATCGACCTTGCCATGACTACGATGTCGTCGGCAAACCGAAGGTGAGTGATGTATTCGCCGTTAATATTGATGCCCTGCCCTTTCCATTCTAGAAGTTTGAAGGCGTCTTCTAAAGTGGCGGTGAACAGTTTCGGAGATATAACATCTCCCTGTCTCACGCCTCTGTTCAAGGGAATAGCCTTCGAATTCTGTTCCTGTACTCGGACAGACATGGTGGCGTTGCTATACAAACACTTCAGCACTTCGATGTACCGATAGTCAATCCGGCATCGTTGGAGAGACTCTAGCACCGCCCATGTTTCGACCGAATCAAACGCCTTCTCATAGTCCACAAACGCTAGACATAGCGGCAAGTTATACTCT
Organism: Euspilapteryx auroguttella; assembly: GCA_951802225.1. Classification (NCBI taxonomy): domain Eukaryota; kingdom Metazoa; phylum Arthropoda; class Insecta; order Lepidoptera; family Gracillariidae; genus Euspilapteryx; species Euspilapteryx auroguttella. The sequence goes on along the minus strand of OX637660.1, from coordinate 6,336,311 downwards.
TCGGTCTTCTGTATAACTTGCCGCAGCGTATGTATGTGGTCTATGGTACTAAAGCCTTTTCGGAAGCCGGCTTGTTCGGGAGGCTGAAAGTCATCAAACCTTCGTTCGAGACGATTGGCGATGATCCTGGAAAACAGCTTATAAACATGGCTCAAAAGCGAGATGGGCCTATAATTCTTCAAAAGGGTTTTATCGCCCTTCTTAAAGAAAAGCACCACCTCACTTCTGTTCCATGCTTCAGGCGTGTTCCCTTCGAGTAGGACAGAATTAAAGAGCCTCTGAAGGACTTTGAGTACCGGTGTTCCACCCGCTTTCAGAAGCTCTGACGTGATTCCATCCTCACCCGGTGCCTTGTTGTTTTTAAGCAGTTTCAGGGCCATCCTTATCTCGTACAGGCTGATGTCCGGGATATCTTCGGTATAGTGTCGGGTTAGTTTGGCTCTAGGGTCGTTGGCCGCACTAGTAACAGGCTTAGTGACCGAATCGTATAGCTGTCCGTAGAACTTCTCAATTTCCCTCAAAATTTCCGCTTTCGTCGACGCTATACTGCCGTCATCCCTCTTCAGTTTGGTCATTTGGCTTTGCCCAACAGACATATCTCTTGCGAACACTTTGGAGCCTTTATTTCGCTCTATCGTATCCTTAATACGCGCAGTATTAAAGACACGGATATCGTGTCGCAAGGCCTTCGAGATCTGTCTATTGAGCCGCCTATATGACGCAGCATCATCGGGAGACTGCAGTCTAAGCAAGCGTCGTTCAGCCATAAGTTTGAGGGTGTCTTCAGAGAGTTTCTGAGTTCTAGCGGTACGGCGAGTTTTTACGAACCTGTTATTGATCTCGTCCACTGATGCGTTGTCTAGACAATCAAAGCGATTAGAGAGCTCGAGTTGAAAGCTCTCGGGGTTTTCGATCTGAGCGAGGGTAGGACGGAGCGTAGACTTCATCAGGCGGTACCGTTCAAGTTTAACGTTCACATTCAATGTGCCTCTTACTATTCGGTGATCACTGAAGGTTTTTACCCTATGAATCACGGAGACATCATTGAATATCCGTTTCTTGTCGGTCAAGATGAAGTCTATCTCGTTCCTAGAACCACCAGGGCTCATCCAGGTCCATTTCCTATGAGGTGGCTTCTGGAAGAAAGAATTCATCATGAAGAGTCCTTCTTTCTCCATGAAATCGGCCAGCCTCTGACCTCTAGGGTTCCGTTGCCCATAACCGAAGTTCCCCACTCTCAACTCATGCTCGCTTCTCTTTGAAGTCCCCCATAACAACATTGAAGTGAGTTTTATGCGTATGTATGGCCCGACTAATGTCCTCATACATAGACTCTACTTCGTCATCTGAGTGTGTCGAGGTCGGTGCATAGACCTGAACGACCTTCAGCAAATATCTTTTAGATATTCTGAGTGTTAGGTATGCGACCCTGCTCGACACACTGTCGATGGTAATAATGTTGCTAACGAGGGACTTGTGGACGAGAAACCCGACACCACCTTGGGACAGTTGATCGCCCTCCCGGTGGAAGAGCAGGTTACCCGATTTCAGGGTTATCGTGTCCTGTCCCTATCTTCGGACTTCTGATAGCCCTAGAATATTAGTTGCGCTGGAAGAGGAAATGAGCAGGTTACGGTGCCTGCTCAATTCCTCTTCCAGCGCAACAATCATATCGTCAGTCCTCAAAGTGCGGACGTTGTGTGTTGCCAGGGCCAGTTGTCGTATAAAGGGGTGGTAGCCGACCGTCCGGGGATACTTAGCACCCCTTGCCCCGCCGTTACCGTGACCGCTACCGTGGTCAGGAATAGCGGGGCTGCCGGGGACTAGGGGCCTGGGTACATGCTGACTATTCATGAGGGGGGGGTTGCCATACTCGCCACGCTTGGCAGGCGGGTTGGCGAGCGCAGTATGGTGTTGTATAACCCAGAAGACGCTGCTGCCCGTCTTCTGGTGCTGTCCCTCAGCCGGGTCCTACGGCTCCCACGGGAGGAGAGGGGAGGGCGACATTCTAACGCCGGCGCCCGCGGCACAAAGCGGCTGTTACCATACCTAACAACTAAAATTTGAGTGGAAATAAAAAAAAACAGCTCTCCGTCAGCTGATCGAGCCATATAAGCAAAAGCTCATATATTTCCGATGTTTCGACCAAAGCTGCTTTAGGAAAGCTTTGTGGTATGGTATGGTTAGCTTGATATATTTTAACTATTCATCCTGTATAACTGTGCTGCTTTAGGTTTTTTTTTAAGGTATTAAAGCTTGTTAGCTTCTTTAACTTATGACGACTTGTCAGATGTTACAAGGATCATATGGCGCGTAAGTGACATTGACAGGAGCGCGCCACCTATTATGTCGATGGGCGCCACAGGGCCTTAGGGCGTACAATCCGTAGCAGAAGCGCAAGATGGCGCCTTTCGTTCGGATTTTTGCCACACGCCGTATGACCCTTGTAGCAGGTTGTTTGTTCCGGCACATCACTAGCCTGGAACCTGTTTTGCTGTTGGCTGCTTCCCCGCGACCCGCACACACTGCCCGCGACCATATATCACTTTTCTAACTTCATACCTACTAATTAGACGCGTGTGCACCATTATTTTTATACTTACCTACTTTCGGCAGCATTAATCAACCTGTAAAAATTGTTTTATTGAACACGAAGATTTTATAGTCAGATCTTTTATTTTAAACCAATCCCTAACATAGTTGACTAACTCCTTGAGCTTATGTCGACCTGTCAAATGTATTTAGTGTGTGAAGTGTATGTGTGGGGAGGTGTGTGGAAGTGTGGGGAGGTGTGGGGGCGGCTCACGCACCTAGCACGAGGTAGTAGATGGTGTCGGGCGCGTACTCGCTGCCGTTGGGCTTGCGGACCTCCTTCACGAACAGGCACAGCGAGTAGTTCAGCTCGTCCGCCGTCAGCTGCAGTATTTAGTGTGTGTAGTGTATGTGTGGGGAGGTGTGGGGGCGGCACACGCACCTAGCACGAGGTAGTAGATGGTGTCGGGCGCGTACTCGCTGCCGTTGGGCTTGCGGACCTCCTTCACGAACAGGCACAGCGAGTAGTTCAGCTCGTCCGCCGTCAGCTGCAGTATTTAGTGTGTGTAGTGTATGTGTGGGGAGGTGTGGGGGCGGCACACGCACCTAGCACGAGGTAGTAGATGGTGTCGGGCGCGTACTCGCTGCCGTTGGGCTTGCGGACCTCCTTCACGAACAGGCACAGCGAGTAGTTCAGCTCGTCCGCCGTCAGCTGCAGTATTTAGTGTGTGTAGTGTATGTGTGGGGAGGTGTGGGGGCGGCACACGCACCTAGCACGAGGTAGTAGATGGTGTCGGGCGCGTACTCGCTGCCGTTGGGCTTGCGGACCTCCTTCACGAACAGGCACAGCGAGTAGTTCAGCTCGTCCGCCGTCAGCTGCAGTATTTAGTGTGTGTAGTGTATGTGTGGGGAGGTGTGGGGGCGGCACACGCACCTAGCACGAGGTAGTAGATGGTGTCGGGCGCGTACTCGCTGCCGTTGGGCTTGCGGACCTCCTTCACGAACAGGCACAGCGAGTAGTTCAGCTCGTCCGCCGTCAGCTGCAGTATTTAGTGTGTGTAGTGTATGTGTGGGGAGGTGTGGGGGCGGCACACGCACCTAGCACGAGGTAGTAGATGGTGTCGGGCGCGTACTCGCTGCCGTTGGGCTTGCGGACCTCCTTCACGAACAGGCACAGCGAGTAGTTCAGCTCGTCCGCCGTCAGCTGCAGTATTTAGTGTGTGTAGTGTATGTGTGGGGAGGTGTGGGGGCGGCACACGCACCTAGCACGAGGTAGTAGATGGTGTCGGGCGCGTACTCGCTGCCGTTGGGCTTGCGGACCTCCTTCACGAACAGGCACAGCGAGTAGTTCAGCTCGTCCGCCGTCAGCTGCAGTATTTCAGACTTGAAGGGCTTGCGCCGCGCCGAGCTCTTCTCCAGTTCAGCGTTCTTGGTCATCACCCACTGCTTCCAGGCGTTCACGCCGAATGTGTACTGCGAATAATAAAAGGTGCCTATTGGATATGGACTAGTTCAGCGTAACACACGTTCCGTTTTTCTGAATTGCAAAATAGCTCTACTTCTTTATTATTACAGTCTAGTGCGCACGAGAGCACAGACAAAAGTGTCACGCTGTTACATATTATTTCACACCTGTTTCCCATCGATATAGGCAGAGTCGTTGGAAACCCAGAGTTTAACAAAAGTAAAAAAATTTTTTTTTTTTGGAAATTCGAGGCAAATAAACAGAAGATTGAAGTCGATTCGTATTTAAGGGCTACATAGACAATAATAATAACAATGGCAACATCAACAATAAGATTTTTAATTAGTTAATATTTAATCAATATATATAAAACTCTTCCGTTACTGACTGACTGACTGACAGACAACGCAGAGCCGAAACTACTGGGCGTAAAAAACTGAAAATTGGAACGTGGGTTCCTTGGGGGGTGTAGATAGATAGATAGATATATAGATATATAGATAGACTCTTTATTACAATCAATGAACTTAAAATATTACAATATTCTTAAATTAAAACATTGATTACAATGGGCGGCCTTATCGCTTAAAGCGATTTCTTCCAGGCAACCCATTGTTAAGATAAAATAAACAAAAGAAAAAGTACGGTGGGTTGGTTCAGTAAATAAAAAATTAATAAAAAAAGTACAAAAATAATCAAAAAATGAATGTGTGTAATGGGGTGTAAGTAAGCACTAAGAAGGGATTTCCCGAAATTCTCATGGGAACGGGAAAAAACGGGATTTTTGTGTTTATGATAAATCTGCGCGGGAAATACCGCGCGGCAGCCTCTAGTAGGTTATATTAATCGAATATTTAAACTGATCCGGCTCGAAGGACCATAAATAAAATTAGGATAGAGTTTTAAATGGTGCTGCTGAATTATTTGGTTTACTTATTTATACGTACCTTGAGACACATGTTGGCGTCGGGCTTCTCTGCGGGCTCGCGCGGCGGCTCGGGCGGCGGCGGCGGCTCGGCGCGGCGCCGCTTGCCGCGCGTATTTCGTGGCGCCTGCACATTGGTAACAACAACTCTTATAATTTCTTTTTTGAATTCCTCTTTTCCGAAGTAGGTTAAAATTACTAAAACCTTCTCCTGATTGTAACAAATACTTTTCTGAAAACCGCATCAAAATCGGTTCAGCCAACCTCGAGAATGGATGTTATTTTGGTTAAAATTTTCAATCAAAATAACATCCATTAAAGTCACTGGGACACACTAAGTCTAGACAGTTTAGACACGGCGTGACATATTGGAGTGTTACTCAACAATTCGACTTGACTGTGAATGTCAGCCGAGTTCCGACTTCATGACAGTGAATAATACGCTCGACGCAGTATAAAACGGTTAGGCTTCATTGATGGAGACGCAGGGCGTCGTGCGGGCGCTGTCGCGGGCGCCGACGCGTCTCCTTGTACGATATTGAACATAGGCCTATGTTTTGATCTTGAAGCTTTGAATGACGCGGGCACCGCGGCAGTGCACGCGTCGGCACCTGCATTGACTGCGCCAACGCGACTCCGTAATCGGTCTCACACATTGCTAATACGTTTGATTTAATCGCAGCACGCCCCGCACGACGCTTCACGCGCCCCTAAATGCGGCGTAGTTAGAAAACTTTGTGCTCAAAAACGACTTGTTCGAGAAGCTTTGTTTGGAATCTTTGGTTTAAAGTAGTGAGACACCGACCGAAACATATTTATAGTCGAAACCAAAACCGAATCTTCGGCCCTGGCCTCAGTTTAGGCCGAAACCGAAACTCACACGGTCTTGTAAAATATAGGGGGGCGGGGCAGCTTGTGCGAGCGGGCTTCGTGCCCGCATCGCCGAATTTTTCCGAGGTTAGCCGAGCGACGCACGAACATCAAGTTTTTAGCCGAAAACAAAACTGAGGCCGAAACTAGATTTTTTGGCTGAAACTGGCCGAAACCGAAACCGAACCTTTGGTCGATCACTAGTTTAAAGTTACATTTTAACACTTTGGAGTGTAACGTGCGCCTATACGTCTGTATCTCTATGAGTGCAGCAGTATACTAGTGCACTGACCTGCACGGCGGGCGGGGGGGCGGGCGCGCGCTTGCGGGGCGCGGCGGAGGCGCGGAGCGCGGCCACGGCGCGCTGCTGCTCCAGCACCATCATGTGGTGGTGGTGCATGGCGTCCCCCTCCAGACCTGCCCACACACCCAAGCACACACATTACATTTACTATCTAGCCGTCTTATTCATAAAGATAGCTTCACTGGAGGTCAGCATCTCTGGTTTGTTGCATTGTAAATATGTGACATTCAGTCTAGATTGACTTAAGGCAAATAATTAAAATGTGTTTCAACTTTTTATGAATAACAGGGTTCTGGATGCCATTTATTTACAGTAGCAATAATGTCGAAACACGTACAGTGTAGTCTAGGACGGCATAACACTTCCTGTTTTTCTGTATTGCAAAATAACTCTTGTTCTTCGGTAATACAGTCTAAAACGCACGTGACCATAGACAAATCTGTTACGCCGTCCTAAACCGCCACTGTACAGATTGGCACAATAAACTAGAAAATAATGAGGAAAATAAAAAACTAGAACACAAATTTTATAAGTAAATTTTCTCTTGTCAAAATCCAAAATAAACAAATGATCAGTTTCTACTCCTTAATTTTGTTTTTAGGTTTCTTAACTCAAAATAAAAACGGTCCCGTTTCAAGTCACAGTTGCCAAGCTAAACATTAAAATTTAAACCACGAAAAATAAAGGTGCTATTATAACTAAAAGAAAAACTAAAGTAAATTAAAAAGCCGCCTTAAAATGATAAGTATCCTCTGCACACACAACCATAAGTCAAGTTCCTATACCAGCCTAAATCAAAGTTTAAATAGCACTGACTCATCATTAGCTGAAGGAGTACTGAGCATGCATGCCAGGATGCGAGGAGGGCGTGATGGTGCTGGCGGTCATGGCGGACTGATTGTGTACTGACCGGGCATGCCAGGATGCGAGGAGGGCGTGATGGTGCTGGCGGTCATGGCGGACTGATTGTGTACTGACCGGGCATGCCAGGATGCGAGGAGGGCGTGATGGTGCTGGCGGTCATGGCGGACTGATTGTGTACTGACCGGGCATGCCAGGATGCGAGGAGGGCGTGATGGTGCTGGCGGTCATGGCGGACTGATTGTGTACTGACCGGGCATGCCAGGATGCGAGGAGGGCGTGATGGTGCTGGCGGTCATGGCGGACTGATTGTGTACTGACCGGGCATGCCAGGATGCGAGGAGGGCGTGATGGTGCTGGCGGTCATGGCGGACTGATTGTGTACTGACCGGGCATGCCAGGATGCGAGGAGGGCGTGATGGTGCTGGCGGTCATGGCGGACTGATTGTGTACTGACCGGGCATGCCAGGATGCGAGGAGGGCGTGATGGTGCTGGCGGTCATGGCGGACTGATTGTGTACTGACCGGGCATGCCAGGATGCGAGGAGGGCGTGATGGTGCTGGCGGTCATGGCGGACTGATTGTGTACTGACCGGGCATGCCAGGATGCGAGGAGGGCGTGATGGTGCTGGCGGTCATGGCGGACTGATTGTGTACTGACCGGGCATGCCAGGATGCGAGGAGGGCGTGATGGTGCTGGCGGTCATGGCGGACTGATTGTGTACTGACCGGGCATGCCAGGATGCGAGGAGGGCGTGATGGTGCTGGCGGTCATGGCGGACTGATTGTGTACTGACCGGGCATGCCAGGATGCGAGGAGGGCGTGATGGTGCTGGCGGTCATGGCGGACTGAATGTGTACTGACCGGGCATGCCAGGATGCGAGGAGGGCGTGATGGTGCTGGCGGTCATGGCGGACTGATTGTGTACTGACCGGGCATGCCAGGATGCGAGGAGGGCGTGATGGTGCTGGCGGTCATGGCGGACTGATTGTGTACTGACCGGGCATGCCAGGATGCGAGGAGGGCGTGATGGTGCTGGCGGTCATGGCGGACTGATTGTGTACTGACCGGGCATGCCAGGATGCGAGGAGGGCGTGATGGTGCTGGCGGTCATGGCGGACTGAATGTGTACTGACCGGGCATGCCAGGATGCGAGGAGGGCGTGATGGTGCTGGCGGTCATGGCGGACTGAATGTGTACTGACCGGGCATGCCAGGATGCGAGGAGGGCGTGATGGTGCTGGCGGTCATGGCGGACTGATTGTGTACTGACCGGGCATGCCAGGATGCGAGGAGGGCGTGATGGTGCTGGCGGTCATGGCGGACTGATTGTGTACTGACCGGGCATGCCAGGATGCGAGGAGGGCGTGATGGTGCTGGCGGTCATGGCGGACTGATTGTGTACTGACCGGGCATGCCAGGATGCGAGGAGGGCGTGATGGTGCTGGCGGTCATGGCGGACTCCAGGTCCACCGGCGTCTCCTCGTACTCCGTGGCCATCTTGAGCGCCATCTGCAGCATGTCCTCGCCGAAGCCCGCGTGCCCGTCCATGCCGCCCACCGGGCTGAACCCGCTCTCTGCTGCTGCTGATGAAGAGAGGCAGATCACGTTCATGAACATTCATTCATTATGCACAAGAAGGTGGAATCAAACATTGTTTATCATCAACTAGTAACTAGTCGACACGGCAAACTTCGTACCGCCTAATCTATTAGTATTTTGTACATGTATTATACTTATAAACCTCTCTCGATCGAATCACTCTATCTATTAAAAACAAACCGCATCAAAATCCATTGCGAAGGTTTTAAAGATTTAAGCATACATAGTGACAGACACGGGAAGCGACTTTATTTTATACTATGTATTGATTATCTCTATAATGATGGGATAACGAATTTATTAATACCACCCTTAATTCCCTATTCTTATTCTTAAATTACGTAAACTGCTGGACATAGGCCAAAAAAAGGGATTGCGTAGTTCGAAAGAAAATTGATCTGATAAAGCCATGGGTCATTGGTTAATTTCCATACAAAAGCAAAACAGACTTCAAAAAGCACTCACCATTATCATCATCAGTATCGGAATCGCTCTGGTCCTTCTTCTTATCACCGGCCACCATCTCAGCCATCATCAGCAGCTCCGCTTCAAACGGATCAGTTGGCATCTTATCATGAATCTTATTGATCTCCTTCATTATACCCTTAGCGGAGTTCCGAGTAGTCGGTATAAACACGGGAGTCGGTATCGGTAACGGGATCGGCACCGGAATGGGGAACGGTATCGACCACATCGCACACGGCACCGGCACGTAAATCGGCACCGGGACCGGAATCAGGATTCTTCGCTCTAAACTGGGGTCCGTTTGGCATTCTTTAGTGCACGGGTGGGGTCTGCAAGACACCCCTTTGGAAACCATCATTGGTTTGGTCATTGTGGCCTTGTTCGCCACTTCGGAGGGTGGTAGGGTTTTGACGAGGACGTGGTTGTATATTTTCGGCGGCGGGGGCGGGGGAGGGGTGAGCGGCTTGGGCGGCGGCGGGGGCGGCTCCAGGGGGGCGGGGGGCGGGGGCTCCGGCGGCGGCTGCTGGTTGCGCTTCTTGCGGGAGGGCGCGAGGGGCGGGGGGGCGGCTAGAGACTGAACGTTCGATATGACTGGCAGACTTGTTCTCTGTTGGCTTTTCTGTTGGGTTTCTGTAGAAATTTATAAGTTATTTTAATTTTTCAAAAAAAATAAAGTGAGTTTGATATATCGATTAAGTATAGTGTGTTTAGCAGATACGATTGATGTAATTATATCAGAGGCCGTATTCTACGACAGCCACTATTGTACCTAGCGCAACTCAATGTTAATACCACACAAAGCGATCGTAAATACATTTTCTATAGATTTTTTGTTTAGAGAATTGCAAAAACGTGAAATTTGCTATTTTATATAATCATAATCATAACGCAAAAA